>JARVJO010000365.1:17360584-17373280 GCA_031762555.1 Cynodonichthys magdalenae
CAGCAGCTTTCAGCTAAAGCTTTCAGCAGCAGGCATTCACACTTGCATTTTCGCAGGAAATGCAATTTTTCTAGTTAGTTTAGTCATCATGCAAATGCCCTGCTTGTGTGACAAAGTACCCGAGGAGAGGACCTTTATTATAATACCAATTTTTATGTATTTATTTTTTAATAAAATCCTTTTTAAAAACTATTTTAGAAAATTCTTTATCCAGGAGAAAATCATTACAAGCAATAATTAGAATACTACTATGATAATGTATTATTCATCCGTGTTTGGTTGCACAACATCATTATCTATAAACAGTAATAAATTTCATTATGGACTTGCAGAGATCCGCTTGTGCCTGTGGAACTACATGACAACGAAAGCTCTATTACCGTTTTCAATTAACAATATTATAATCAACATCTCGACAAAGCATCTGAGTTTACAGTTGAGTTTATTTCACTCTGACATAATGATGGTGTTGTTGGTCTCTGTTTGTCTATATTAATCTGTGAACTTCATCACGTCTCTCACAGGATATAAGGGCTGAAATTAATATGATAAAGGTGGGGCAATCAAAAATTAACAGTCCAGTAAAGACTTGTGGAATGTAGGCATGAAAATTACATTTAAGGATATTTATTAGAAAAAAAAACAATGAGACAACCCAGATCTCTTGTTTTTTGGAGGGAGGGGGGTTGTTCCATTCTTGTCTGATGTAGGATTCTATCTGTTTATCAGTCCTGGGTCATCTTTTGTTTCATGATGGATCAAATGCTTTCAAATAATGAGATGTCCGGACTGCAGACAGGTAAGTTCACCTGGACTCTTCTACTTCCAAGTCCTGCTGTTGTAACAAATGCAAAATGCAGTTTGGCATTGTCTTGCTGAAATATGGAAGACACTGGAGGATATGTTGTTCTAAAACATGTCAAAAGTTTTCTGCATTGATGGAATCTTTCCAGATGTGTGAGCCGCATATGTCATAAGCACCAATGCACCCACATACCATCAGAGAGGCTAGATTTGTATCTATGTGGTAACAACAGGCCAGATTAGCACTCTTTGTATTAAAACAAATGTTTCCAGTGCAGAGGCCCCTGAGGGCCTGGAGATAGTGAACATCTAATATTTACTTTCAGCTTTGTCCTTTGCACAAATAGATCTTTGTGTGTAACTCGTCCACTGCTAAACCTCCCATTGTGTTGTCTAAATGTCATTGAAAGGTTCAGATTGTTTAATTTCCACTTCACCAAATCATGTACATCACTTGATGCAGCGATTTCAATCATGCATAAAATTCGGCTTTTTGCAAATATTAGTTCTTGGAAATAAAGATCAGATTAAATAGACAACAAAAACCACAGTGAATGCAGTCTAACGAGAACCGAAACTGACATAACTAGAAATAAAAGCAGAAATGTATAAATGGACCATTAAATAAAAAAATTCTCTGACTCTGCATGCCTGTTCTGCCTCAGTTCAGCGTAAAGTTTGAAGTTTAGTTTAAAACAAAGGCACAGGTAAATGTTTTTCCTTCTTGTCTTTGTTTTTAACCAAACTTTCAGCTTTAAGCTAAACTGAGGCAGCACAAGAATGCACAGTCGATCTGCACATGGTTCCTGTTCCTTCCTGTGTGTTGACCAACAGGAGAGGAGCTGACCCAAGAAGAACCCGCCTACCTTATGTGCATAATGAGGCAGAAATGCATAAGGTAATGTAAATACAGGAGACAGAGAAATAAAAGTAAGACTTGTGGGAAAAAATATAAAAAATAATTCAATAAAATCATTTGAGACACAAATGCATGTACAAGTAAAATTTATATATTTCTGCTTTTATTTCTAATTATGTCAGTTTCAGTACTCAATTGCAGTCAGCTTTTCTGGGTTTGGACAACACAACTAAGCAATCAAGTTAGCAACTGTACATTTATTAAAAAGTTGAACAATTATTTTTTTTGTTATTTTAGTTGTTTTTTTTTATTTACAGTGGCAAACATTTTATCCATTTAAATACATTAGCATACAAAACTGCACGTTTTAAAAATATACTGTTGGCAGCAACTTGTCAAAAAAAAAAAAAGATTTCCTTTTTTGCTATTTGCTAGAACAGGATGCATGACATCTGTATCAGTGACTGACTCACAAACACTGTCCCACTGCACACCACATCACCGACCTGCAAACATCAGCCTAATTAAAACAGCATGGATCTGGGAAAAGGGATTTACACAGCGACGGAGGTTCTCATTGCTGTTATCTGCTGTCTGGGTAACATGTTAGTGATTCTGGCTCTGTGGAAAACCAAAAGTTTTCAGCAGCCCACCTTCTGCCTTATTGTGTCTCTGGCTGTGGCTGACTTCATGGTTGGATCGGTGGCCATCCCGCTGGCTGTGTTGATGGATGGGCACATAAAAAAACCGTTCCAAATTTGTCTCTACATCAGCTGCGTGATCATACTGTTGACTCTAGTTTCAGTCCTCTGCCTGCTGGCTATTGCTGTGGACCGTTATCTGCGGGTCTATACCCCCCACTGGTAAGATATTTTCATATTAATTGTGATGACTTTGGTTCAAAATTGGTCTTTTAAGGCAGTCACCTTCAAAATGTTATTTTACTGTTTGATATTTTTAACAAGATCCTATCAATAATCAGTGTTGTTCTTTATAGGTACAAAAGGACTGTAACATGGAGACACTCTTACTTTGCGGTGGCTGTGTGTTGGCTCGTTGCAGTTCTGCTCAGTTTAATTCCCCTGTTTGGATGGCACAAAGACCCGTCTGAGCACAAAAATACTACGGTTCACTGCCAGTTTGTCAAAGTGATTCCCATGTCCTACCTGGTTTACTTTAACTTTTTTCTGTGTACTTTGATGCCGTTATTGGTGATGATTGCATTGTACTGCTATGTCTTCTGTATCATTCGAAAAAAACTTAGAGAGAAACCAGGCAGCGGTGCCCTAAACCAGTCGCAGAAATACCTGAGGAAAGAGAAGCAGCTGGCAACATCCCTGTCTCTGGTCTTGGCCCTGTTTGCCCTGTCCTGGCTCCCCCTTCACATCATGAACTGTGTTGAATACTTCCAGCCACAAAGTATACAAGTCACCGCTTTCCATGCTGGCATTGTGCTTTCTCATGCAAATTCTGCTGTCAACCCAGTTGTGTATGCATTAAAAATACAAAAAATCCGGACAGCTTATTTAAGATTCTGGAAACGCATTTTATGTGAAACAGAAAATCAAGCATCTGAAACAAGAAGGATGGATGACAGTCCCAACACTAACATGAGCAGTGAGACCAGAAATGACTGATTTATTTATTCCTGTTTTTTTCTTCTTCTTCTTTAGTGTTGACTTCTTGATTTGCCACTTTATGTTTTAGCTTTCTATTCTGACAGCTTTTTGTTGATGATAAAGTTGTTTAGAGAAAATGTGCTCCAAATCAGCTGCAGTTTTCTGAGATATGTGTCCTGTTTGTGTGGGTGATCATGTTCACAGTTTACTTAGTCAAAGTTTCTATTCATGCTTTTAGAACTGGAAATGCATCTTGTAAACTAAACCACTTTTTTTGTCTTGTAAACATCTTTTGTTCAGCACACTAACCAGGTCTGTGGTGGTAATGTTATATAAACTGGAGCCTAACAGAATGAAAAAAGCACTTCTTTGATTATTTAAAGTTTGTCTTGTATGTGACTGATTCCCATGAGCAGCTGACACAAATTTAATCACTTTCGCAATCCAACACCGCCACAACCAAAGCAATCTTCAGAGATATGACCCATATCACACTATGTTGTAACATGAATGTTTAAAAGTTATTTGGAGATGTTTCAGATATTTTTTTTGTCACGAGTTTCCAAAATCAATAAAAAAAAACATAAAATAGACTAATAGAGATTTTTATATTTTCAAAAATAAAAATAAAAGTGTGTTTTTGTGATTTCATATGCAAGGTTGTGTCGACTGATACTGATAATAAATTTGAAAGCAACATTTAACAAACGTTCCTGTGTTGAACACAGTAATCAAGGTAATCAAGTAAAAGTCATAAAAGTGTTCACAAAAATTGTGAAAGTAAAAATACTTGTACACACTCTTGAATTTATATAACCTCTCAACAGTCTTTGTTCCACATGAGCAAAAATCATCCGGTTTCTGCCTTTAAACATTTCCAGATGCTACTACTGGGGCTTTTATTTTAAAAACTAGGGTGTCAGACAACTTCCCCCAGTTCTTACCTTTAGTCTGACACCCTTACAAAAAATAAAAAATGTCAAGAGGCCTTAGAGGGGATTTCAGGGGTGACTGTTAAAAGGTTAACCAAAGTGGTTTCACTAAACCAAGTCGAGTAAATTGAGGCAATATACATGTTTTCTTTTAAAGAATTAGTATATTGCCTTATATTTACATGTCAACCAGTTGACATGACTTGGTTGAGTAAGTTCAACACATCATTTTCAGAGTGTATTAACTACTCCTTTCATGATGAGTTCCTACATTATTAATTTTGTAACGAGTAGGTGTCAAATTTTAAAGTAAAGAAGTAAAAGTATAATTTTTTTAGGTTTTAAAGTACTGTAACAAAGTAAATGTACTTAGTTCTTTAATAGCATAACATATATGTTTTTGGTCTGTGGGAGGAAACTTGAGTAGAAAGCCAGTGCATACATGAAGAGAACATACAAACTTCATTCTGAAAGGCCTCAGATCGGGAGGCGATCCTGTGACCTTCTCATTGAGAGGAAACAGCTTTAACCACTGTGCAGCCATGCTGCAGCATGTTGAACTTGTTTTTTAACTTCCTGTTGGAGAGTAGATAGCTGAAATACAGGATGCAGCAAAGATATAAATGTTGATTATACTGACACAAAAATGATGACAATTCAGGAAATCCAAATATCATGTATCTGTTATACAGGTGGAACAGGAAGTGGAAATCTAAATTTGGTTTTGGTTTAATTTATTAATGTTAAGACTGAACACTAGAACTTTTCTTTATTCTCTATATTAACTTTACCATTGTGAATATGTTTTAAGTTTTAATGCATACTTATTAAAACTACATTTGCAGTAAAAACATGCACATTTTTTGCTAAGTTTGTCGCTCCGTTCTTACCACTTCTTTTGCTCTTTTTCACTGATGAGTATCTTTGGGTCAGTTTTGTTAACATTGAACTTTAGCTTTGCTGTTGTTTTCAGCATGTCCTGTTGCAAACAATAAATTTAGTTTTCAATAGCGGGCAAGTTTTTGTACTTTTTTCAGGTTATGGATGTATGGATGGGGGTGGTAATCAGGCTTCAATTCAGTTCAATTCAAAAAATACTTTATTGATCCCAGCAGGAAATTAGATGCACATGTGTACAATTTCATAGTTTCAAAATGACTGCACTGTTTTGTAAATTTGAACAATGATCAATATGATCACATGTTTTTTTCTCTTTAATGTAAACACATGTTTATGCATGGCCCTGCACATGATATATTATAGATATCCTACAAAATCAGATGTACTCCGTTTGTGTAAATTCCAGAGTCATACAAGTCTTCAGTCAGATGGTGGCGACAGAGAGGTTGCTTCATCACTCGAGTCTCTAAGTGCCTCTCAAGGAAGGTAATAGACTGTATAGTTATTACCTGAGCAGGACAAGCTCTATCCCACAAACTATACAACTTACTACCTCACCTCGCTAGGCCCAACGTCAAGCACATAATACAATTATTTAAACAATATTTTGCTTCTCAAAAGCACCATTGTCCAGCTGTCTCTCTAAAGGTGTGTTGAATGATTTGTTATATATTTCTTCTTTGAATTCCATAATCCATAAAGCTTCTCATCCACATGAAGGCTTCAGAGTTGCAGTAGTTCATCCTGTTTCCCCAGGAAAGACAGTAGATTGTTTAGTTATCTCAAAAGGAAGCTATAAGCCCCACAACTATTCAATCTACTACCTCAACCTTAAGGACAGAGAGTTTCTGTAGGTGGAAGTTGGAACTTATCAGCTGAGCTGTGAAACACAAAGAAATAATTAGTTGTTTTTTTAAGTTACAACATTTAACATGCATTTGAATAGAAATTATACAAGCTTTTTCTACAGATATATTTCAAATAAAGAATCTTTCAAATACCTACATGTGTTTAAACATGAGTATGTAATGTTGTTTCTTTGTCGTAAAAAAATACCAAAAAAGTCATGAACGCATGCAGACAAAAAAATTCAAACAGCAAGTCTAATAATTGAATCATGAATCAGGATATTTTGTTCAACCTAAGTTACTGTATTTGGTTACTGCTTGTTAGCATATGATGGAAAAACAACTGCAACAACTATTTTATTTATTTAACCTTTAATGTTACAAAGTCCAATTAATTTTTTTTTTCTTCAGGCAGTTGTGGTCAGCATGGCAGCATAAATAGCCTACAATTCAACAACAATCATATAAAAGTATAAAAACAATTAAAAAGACATAAGTAAAAGACAAATTTAAATACAAATACAAATAAGTATTCAAAATAAACATGGCTTAAACCATGAACCACAATAAAGGATAAAGTTACACTTTATAAAATCTATATGTGTCATGACTGGCTGGCTTATAACATGCATAAATTAAAGGAGAAAACAAAATTAAGTTGATCATTTTCATTATTCTATAATGCTGTTTGATAACCATAACTAACACATGAACTGACCCCTCCTTGCAGTTTCTGTCTGCATTATATCTCTTTTTTCCTATAAATTATGGAACAATAAAGAGAATTTCAATAGGGACTGAAAAGAACTGCTTCAGCCCACTCTAATCATGCCTTTTATTTTCTTGAGATGCTTTAATAGGGAAACTAAAGGGTTGACATCTGGAAGTTGCCCATTTAGCTCAGTGAAAGCCACTTCACGGCCATAGAAAAGAGGTCTGTTTACTGTGCCAGCTTTCAGGCTGGAACACAGGCTGGAGAGACGTCCAAGTCTGGACTGGGCCATGCTCTGACAGAGGTGACTGAGTCCAGACACGGTTTTGGGAGACAACCATACTCAAGTCATGCAAAAAACCAAGATGCTTTGCATAAATTATCATGTGAACAACGTTAGCTGAAAAGAGCCGCAGGGCCGTTCATTAACAGTTTGAATCCCTCTTTGGTCCAATTAATGCCAGCAGTGATTGAAATGTTTTGGCAGCCTGTGTGGTTGTGGTGGCAGGGCATGCTCAGTGGGGCAGAATGAAAGGGCAGCAGACAGGGAGAGGCATTAACTGAAATGTTGAATTAATTAGATGGTAAATTATATCAGATTTTTACGACTCGTTAATACACAGTGAAAGGACGAATCACTTATTGTACCAGGAAGTGGCGACGTACACAAAATTTAGAATCATGCATTTCAAACAGCATGCAATCATTCAGGTTCTGTCCTGCATCAAAATATAATTAAATGAATTCTGTGATGATGCAGGGTCAAGGCTGAGTTTTGAATGACTTTGCTGAAATTTGATGAAAAGGTTAAAACTGAGCAGGAAATTAAATTTAGCAAACTGGTTCAAAGCAAAAACAAAAAAAGTTGGCTACATTCTAAAAGAAACAAATGCTGGATAAAAGTATCAAATGCTAGCTACAAGTAAACATTTATAGAAAGTGGCCATAGGAGTAGCAAAAGCTAGCTAAAAATAGCAAAAGTCTAACTAAAAGTTAAAAGTAGCAAAACCTTAAAAGCTAAAAGTAACAAAGTTTAATGAAAAGTCATTGAACACTAAAATATTGCTTTTTTTAATATTACATATTTTTAAAATCATGTACCATGATTCAGAGCCCATACCCAAACTTATTTTTATCTTTAATTTTAAGTGCAACTTTGTAACACACCTAAAAAAATTAAACAGCATCACCAATGTTGTCTTCACAGCATATTAAAGAAAAACATTTACAAAAATCTTTAATCCTCCAAAGCATTGCTGTGAATACATGGTGAAGTGGGAATGTTGGAAATGGTAGGAGGTTCTTAAAGAGACAGCGGCCTATTTCAAGGCATTATGATGCAAAGTCAATTTATTTATTTATTTTTTATATATACAGCATTTTCATAACAACTGAAGGTAACAATTACTTGATCGTGGCATAAAACTATGTGCCTGGAACATACTGAAAAAAAAATCATGACTTTCTTTCTGCAGTTGGTGAAGAGAAAAAAAAAGAAAAGAAATCAGTGTTGTCTGATTGACAAACTGAATCTAATTGACAAAAACTGAATGATGTTGTGGATGCAGCACAGCAGACATCTTTACAGAAAGGGGAGGAGAAAGTTGGCAGCCAAGAAAACAAGAGAATGCCATGTCAGAGGAGAGTCTGATGCCACATAATAAGTTATGGTGTGGTGTTGCTGCCAGATGCTCAGTGCTATGTTTGGGCTGTACGTGTTCACAAAGGTCCCTTCATCCATACGCAGATGTTCTCCATATGCTCTACATGTGTCGGCTTTTAGTCTCTAAAATGCATTCAGATCTATTTTAGTCAATCTGATGGGCAGAAACAGTTAGTGTAGCGGTGGAAGACAAAATCTGGGCTTTATCATGACATTTTTATCACATTTACTAAAAAAATAAATGCATAAATTTGTGTTATCAGCTACAACAGGGATGGGCACTTCCGTTCGCCCCGCCTATGAGGCCCACTTTTAGAATCTAGGAGCTGCTTTGAGTGGTTTTTTTTTATATATACATGTTTTAAATATACAGCATATACATGTTTTTTTTGGGGTGGAGGTAAATTATCTGTTCATGGAATTTCAAAACAAACCTGTGTGTTTATTCTGTTTGGAGCCGCTGTTTCCCATAAAGGATTTTAATCTACAACATGTTGCACAAAGCTAAATATAACACGTTTACTGGAGGTGCAAATATATAAACAACAGCAACTTTTATTAGAACCACAACCACACGAGTCTACACTCATGCTGTTACGCTTCAGCTCGCTAAAGTAAGTGTTTATTTTTTGTTTGCTTCAAACATTTCATATTCATATTAAACAAGAGTACAACAGTTACATGCATTTGAGCATGAAATGTTAAGTTACTACACTGCATGTAGGTTTAATAAACATATATTCTGTATATATAATGGCAGATGAATTACATTTGGGTGTGTAGTGCTATGTGGGCCTCTGATAGCATCAACAAAAAATTATGGCCTCTTTTATCATTTAAGTTGCCCATCCCTGAGATACAATATAATGTAGACTTAAATAAAATAACATTTTACATCACTGCTAAGATTAGTTCTAATTTGTGCTTTTAATTATTTCACTCTAGGTCCTGAGTGTGAGTTTGCATCTTTCGTGATGAAGTTGAAATACAATTTATATGGGGGTTCTTCTTCTTTTTTTATTTTTGAAATATGCATGATTTCCACTCTACTTACTGGATTTATTTTCTACTGTTTCCACGTCTGTTCAGGATTTTTTGAATACCACTTTTTTAAGTTTGCGTACAAACAAATAAAAAGGTAAAACAAGTCAGTTTTTTATAGTTTGCTGCTGAGTTAGGAGCTTGAAATCAGTACGGTGAGTGATTTACCCAGGGCAGAGTTTGACCGTTTGTTTTGTAAACCACTGTCAAATCTTCATCAATCATGTCTTAGAAAAACTATCACAAAGATTGAGGCAGACATAGACATCACTTAGACTGTCTAAAGAGATCTCTCACAGTTTTTCCTTCGTGGGTATAATTGGTAGTTGGGGTAAAATGGCTGCACTGCGAAGAGCTTGATCATGTGCTGTTTATAGCTCCTGAAAACAGTTTTGCAAACAGGAAGTTCTGATTAAATGGGTGCAGTTGGAGCTGATGAAAACAAAAAAAGAGATTGGCTGCAACCATGTGGAGGAGAGGAAAACAAACGGTTCCAAGCAACATGTCATCAGGCAGCGTGGTGAGTTCATCCGGGGAGAGCTTGAAGGGAGGAGGAAGTTAGTTCTTTTCTCGTTATCCTTGCTCTCATCTAACTTTTGTTCTTCTCCTCAGTGCTCTTATTACACATTTATACAGATTCTCAGTATCTGACAATAATTTTATGCAAAACACACAGAACTCATGGCAGGTATATAAATGAAAACTATGAAGATAAGTTCTTTTTTGTAAATTGAACAAATTAAGACATTAATTATTTGCTTCTTTGATGTTTTTTTTTTTTTGAGAGAGTAGATCTGAAACCAAGATCCTGCCTCCTAAGAACAAGAGCGCCTTTACGTGTAGAAAAGTGTTTGTTCACAGAGATCTGGTTTGTTCTGGTTTTGGAACAGTTCTATTAAACCCCAGCATTCAAACACAGTTCAGGAATAATACAAATCATCTGCATGACATTAAAAAAACAGCAAACAGTAATATAACAGGAAGCTGATGCCTCAGGTTGTAGTTTGTGCGCCAACGTGTCCTAACTGTTATAACTTGGTAATAAAAACTACATAGGTGTGTTGCTTCAGACAAATTTGCAAGTAAATAATTTAAAATATTTTTTATTACATTATTTTTTCTTTAGAGTTTGTTTAATTTAATGTAAACAAAGTTTTGTGTCCTGCATTATACACAGGTTTTGCTCATACACATTGCATACAACATATGCTCCATTTGTTCCACCATTTGTTCCACAAAACACTATTTGGTGCATAAAAAAAAAAACATATGTTCTGTGTTGCTGTAAATGAATTACAAACATGCTAAGACAGATTTTGGTGCATAAAAAAGGACAAAAGGCCCGAAACTGAAGCAGAATCAAAGATAGAAATACCTTATTTGCCAAGCTCAGGCTTGTGTTCACCCGCAGATAATAAAGACCGTGGAAGTGATGGAGAAAATGAAAAACGTGGGTTAAAAAGGAGACAAAAAAATGCTTTTCCTAATCTCTCTCTTTTGCTTTAGAGACGAGAAACAGTCTGAGTAGAAAGCAACCCCACTTGAACAGGGACTGGGGCTTGAGAGCAGATTTTGGGCCATGCCCTCCTCTCTCCCTGCCCACTTTTGCCCAGCTGCCAAGAGGCAGGAACAAAAATCATGAAGTCTTAACTTTTGCCTGCATACACTCACTAAACTCCCAAAGATTCACATGAAGCATGAGCAACAATAGACGAGGACTTACTTTAAATCAGAGCCAAAACTGGCCGATAAAACTTTTAAAGGCTACAAATAATATATAAAGAAGAAGAAATCTCACTTGACTGAAGGATTAGTGGAGAAAAAAAGCCAATCTTAAGTTAAAAAGTCAGAAATGAATACTCACATGTCGTACGGTAAGTACGCCATAAGGAATGACAGATTTATTAACACTTGGCCAAAAGATTTAGTGACAGATTTTCCTGAAGCATTTCAGAGCAAATGAGTTAAAGGCTTCTTTCAGAGCTGTGCAGTAAAGCCTTTTGTCAGCATTTGGCATCCTTCCCAGGTAGTACATGCCTCTCAGTTCCCATTTTCAGAAGTCACTCTGTCTGTAGTGGTTCTGCACCTGCCTGTCTTTTTGTTCTGATTTGTAGAAAGAGGCTGGTCGCCCGTGAAGTTCTTTAATTCACTCGTAGTTGTGGATGAAAACTTGTGTTTTTACTCAGCACAACGGAGAAAAACAATTAATTCGGGATGTTTACTGCGAAATATCTTCAAATAATAATTTGTGTCATGGAGCTCAAAGTCCAAAATGAGGCAGTTTGATCTGTGAAAAGAGACACATCCAGTGTGGTGCTTTGTGTGCATCATAAGCTGGAAATAAAATCATCCAAATAATTTAACATTTGAGTCCTGAAGCATCACAAACATTATTATCTCTCATCAGGCAGTATCTAAGACAGCTCTCTAGGTGACGTCACAAGTCTTTGTCTTTTTTCTTTTTTTTCTTCTTTTTTTTGACGTGCTTTAAATCTCTTCACAATCAGTGGAAATTTGCTGCTATCATTCTTAAGAACGTAATCTTTAATTTCAGCAAACATGAATCATTATACTGACTTCTCAGGCAGTTTTAAAAAAAGAGTTGAAATGAAGAGATCTTTTTTTTTTTTTTTTGCAAATCTCCCCGTGTGTCTTTCGCTTCCTGTTCATGAACACTGAGCTTGTAAAAACCTTCAGCTGAAAGGATTTAGGACAGCCTCTATTGGCACAGTTTCAGAATAAAAAAAAGAAAGAAGGAAAAAAAGACAAGTTTCTGAAGGAGGGTCTGGCTTATTGCAGTCTGTCACTGGAGGCGGTGACCACTCCCAGGACCTTTACTGTCTGCCTGCAGGGTCCTCTCTGCTGTCGTTTTATCTAGATCATTGATGCATCTTTGTCACATATAAAACAGTAAGGAAATGCAAGATGGATTACAGTTTTCAGGATCATCTGTTTTCAGTTGTAGATGTGTGTCAAGCTTGTGTTACAGTTCACACAATCTTATGGCAAATTTTCCCCCTCTCCTAATCTGAGTGCCTCGGGTACGGGTGAGTTAAAAATTACTATACCCCCTCTCAGACACAAATAACCGCCATGGGGGCGCTCTATTTTTATGTATTGACCAATATTTTTCTTGGCTTTGCAACACTGCACTGAATGGTCCCCATCTCATCATAACTTTGACGAATGTGTTTCATTCCTGTCGGGCTTGTTGTCACAGTTGTTGGTATAAGGGAGAACTGTATTAACCTGATAAGCCCGACAGGACCGGTACCGGGCCAGCAGAGGGCATCATTGCATTGTTGTTCATTAAAAGTA
>JARVJO010000365.1:17386393-17432842 GCA_031762555.1 Cynodonichthys magdalenae
GTACTTTAACACATTACAGAAATGTAGTGGAGTAGAAAGTACAGATACTTAATGTAAAATGTAGTGAAGTAAAAGTTAAATGTACCCATGTTTAAATCTACTTAAGTAAAGCACATACATGAAAAATGTACTTAAGTACAGTAACAAAGTACTTGTACTTTGTTACATCCCACCACTGCCAATCATGAAATCATCAAGATGCTAATCTAACAAAAAGTGTGATAATGGAGCCCTTTAGAACTGGAGGAAAAAAGACGGTTCAACAGAACAAACAACAAATTTAATTCTTACATCTCATATTTGAATAAAAGCTCATTTCAGTTTGTCTGTTTATAGCAGAGACTGAATTGGCTTTTTTTTTTTTTTGAATATCAATAAAAAAATATTTTTAATGTTTTGTTCATAAAGACAAGAATTAATCTGTTTGAAGTCACTTTCAAAATAACAAAACCACAAAAAAAGAAATAAAATGCATTCTTTCTAACAGATGCTCAGTGCCAGTGTTCTCCTCCTCACAGTTTGATTCATGGTCTGTTTATTAGAAGAGCAACAAAAGGCCAGTGGGTAAAGTCATATTGGTCTTTGTTGATGTTCGCTGAGTTATGTTTCATCAATCGTCCACAGGAATGTGACGGCTTGTTGGTAAGGTACCAGAATAGAAGGACGGAAAATCTGATTGAGCTTCACAACAAGACGCCCGTGTGGAACGAAGAAACCGCCTCTCATGTGCTGAACTTTAACGGCAGAGTCACCCAGGCCTCGGTCAAGAACTTCCAGATAGTTCATTCCAAGGACTGTGAGTATCTAGCTGTCTTCTTCTGAAAGAGCTCCTGCTAGAAGTGACAATAAAAAGTATTTCACTGAGAAGTATAAGGAGGATAACAGAATAGCAAGAATTAATTACTTGGAGTTTGGGCTTGTTCAAAAGGAACAAGGTTTCAAAATGAGCACTTGGACATTAAAGGGATAATCCAGTCATCTTTGTAGTAGTGTTCTGTCTAATAGTAATTAATAGTTAGTACATAACCAAGCATGACATCGGTTATTAAGCACATAATATTGAGAAAAAGGCAAAAGTCTTTGTACAGACTAGTTTTTGGCCAAACAAGTTTGTTTTTCCATTTTCGCTCTTAAAAACAACCTATTAGTGTGAAAGAATGCTACAAAGTCTAATTTTAAACCTCTTCACTTTTGCATCGTTGTTTAATTTGCTCTTGTTTTCTCAATCAAATAATGTTACTTTGTGAATGTATGTGTGTTGAGCATACAAATACATATTTGGACTAAACCTACAACTGATGTTACAGCTGATAAGGTACTAACTAAAGAGAACTATTAGATAGAACAACACATCAAAATTGACTGGACTACCCTTTTAAGTGCCATGAAGTATGTATACTGTAAGTCTATGTTTTTCCAATAAACATTGCTTAATTTAAATTTGCTTCACTTTTTTCAGTGGACTACATTGTGATGCAGTTTGGAAGAATAGCTGATGACATTTTCACTCTGGACTATAACTACCCCCTGTGTGCCGTCCAGGCCTTTGCCATCGCGCTCTCCAGCTTTGATGGCAAAATCGCTTGTGAATAATCCAATAATCAACAACAACACACACCGAAACCAAGCAATCTCACATCGGACCAGCCCAGACTCTGGACCCGCCTGCACACTTTCTGAGATGGGCGGCGATAAGAAACGACGGTTGTCTTGTGAGCATCAAACTTCTTGTTGCTCTCCCGCCTTTTAGTGACGTTCTTCCCTCCAGGTGTAACAAACAAATTCTGACTTTAAAGTTTTATCTGATCTTGGTGCAGCAGAGTTTTGTTTTCTGTTCTCGTACCTCAGGGGAAAGCTCACAATATGTGGGAATTTTTGGTAATTAGCAGCAAAGAACTCCAGATAATGAAGTGGTATAAAAAAATACGAAAAAATATTATACATCTCAATCATAAATCATAATCATTTAAACTAAAATCTTCATTGGAATAAAAAGTAGTAAATAAAGTTATGAATTAGGAAACAAACCCCACAGTTTTATATCAGTAATTAATGTGTATATAAATGTTTATTTGCAAACACTTTACCATATTTCAGACTAATTGACTGATAATTGGAATTTAGACAAATTTTACTGTATGCACCGGTACATATTTAAGATTTGTTGGATAAAGTATGCTAATAAAAGTAATTTATTTACATTGAGTGTGGAACTACATTAGTCAGCTCTATCAAACTGCATCATTTGATATAGTTCTAGAAAAGAATAATAATAAAAAAAACATCAAAAAGTTTATGTTTTTTTATGTTTTCTTTAAGACAGAAATATGACTTGTTTTAAGTCAAACATTGTGACAAGAGTGTTTTTTTTTCATTTTAAATGAATTTGAATAACTCTCTTAACAGAGATTTGAATGTGTTATTAAAGGTAAACGAAGCATATTAGATATAAAAAGGTGTAATTTCAGATTTCAGTTTTATTTCTGTGTGATGATTCAGTGTAATTTATATTAGTTTTTTCTGATAATAATTATGGTCAAAACTTTGTAAAAAAAATGTTTTCTTGAACTTTGCCTTTGGTATGTTTAAGTTCTGATTGTAAGGATTCACATGAATTACATTTTTTTGATGTCAGTCTTGATTCCTGAGTTAATTCGTCTACACAGCTTTGTGCCGTCTGTCAGAATAGTTTTAAAACATGTTTTATGATTGTTTTCTCTGAAGTGAGCAGGCAGCTGGCAGGTAATAAGACAGATTCCAGTTGTGAGTTTTAGAGACACCCACCTACGCTTTTCTTCACTGTTTGCCTGACATGTCGAGAGCTTCGCTCAGGATGAAAAACCTGTTTGTACCGAGGGCCTAGAGCAGAAGTGAGAGGTGTGTATTCTGCCTGAACCTGTTCAGGCAGTTGTCCAAACTCGCAAATCAAATGAAGCCTGAAGCTTGCGGCTCCTCTTCAGTAGATGCTGTAAGGTAAGTTCTTCTCCCCCCATCTGCTTTTGTTACGTGAGCTACAGGCAAACTACTGCAGAGTTAATTGCTGTCTTCTCAAAGTTCGTCATCTCAGTCACTACATCTAAATAAAGTATTTTCTTTAATGTCCCAGTGGAGAATTAATGAATAATTACAGAATGTTGCAAACACATTGTTGACTAACAGAAGGAGCTGTTGCAGGATGGAAATAATTTGGTGCACACACTGTCACATAAGAAAGCTTTTTTATTTTATTTTATTTTTTATGAATCTTAATAAAAAATAACTATATTCATCATAACTCCCAGAGTTCCCTTTTGAATTTCCAAAAGTGAGTTTACAGTTTGCAAAAAACACATACAGTGTTTTATTGTTAAATATTTTAACAAGTTAATAAAATAAAATATGCATATGTAAGTTCTATTGGTTTTGTTTATTTTTTTTATATTTTGTTTTATTTTTTAATGGTTTTGGAGCAATATTATAGAAAACAACTGCAATGCCTACTTAGTATTGGTGCACAGGCTGAAGTGTTTCATTAAAAATAAATTTCTTTATTTAAATCTGTGTTTTTTGTTTTCTTGTTGCACTTCAGATGTCTTTCTTCACATTACCCACTTCAAGGAAATCATGTTGAGACATTTTGTTTGAAAACATTATTGCTCTTTGGCTTTTGGCAGTGAGTACAAAGAACAAATAACTTTCATCAATTTGTTGCATTCAATAATAATATAGTGCCAGTTTTCATTTTTTAGCCAAAAATGTTTTTTCTTTTTTTTTTACACATTTAATAATAATAATAATAATAATAATAATAATAATAATTATAATAATACTTGCTTTTTTAATTTTCAATGAATTAGGTGAAGCAGCCACTATGAAATTTATGCAGTCAGGGACATTTCTCATTTATAAACCCTTTTTATATACTTTGCTTTTTCATTTTTATGCCTGTTAGTTTTTTTCACAATCCCAAAGCTTTAATCAAATTTAAATTTTCATAAATGTAATTTTTAGGATATTTTTCACGTATTTCCCATCAACGCCTCTGTGCTTATAAAGGTTTCACAGACCGGAAGCACTGCTGTGCTGTGATTTGAGGGGCGGGGTTTACAATCGAGTCCCGGCCCTACGAATCCGTTGATTGACGCGCGCCAATGGCTCCTCCTTGCAAAGTCTTTCCCCCCCCTCCCCCTTCGTTTTCCAGTGTAGTGCGTTGATTTCATACCAAAGTCATACTTAACATTCCACTTATACTGTCAAACGTCTGACAAATATTACGGAAAACAACAAGGCGCCAAAACACAACAAAGTTACTAAAAAGAGCAGCCGGCCTCAGAGAGAAGAATAGGGAGACTGCCAGAGGAATAAAGGTAAGTTAAACTCAAAAAACAAAGTTCCCTCTTGTAGCTTTAACTAACTGTGGAGCGTTTTCATGCCGCTTGTCTCGGTGAAGTTTTCAGATCTTTGTCATTTTTCACATTTTTGCGCGGAGCTGCCTGCGTTGGGAGGGAAGAAAAATATGTGGAGATTGATACTCGATTGTGTTTGACTTTCCCAGTGAGCAGGAATATTTTTGACAGGCTCCACAATCCGATTTTCACCAGCTGCCCGCTCTTTGACAAACACTTTATTACAAGAAGAATAAGTTTTCTGTTTTAGGACAGAAGAAGTGAGTCAGTATGTTTGTTTTCAGACCTGGATCCATCACCTCCAGACCTGAGGAACCCATCAGTTTTACCACCAGCTGCCTCAAAGAGACACAGGAACGAGCTGGAGGAATAACTTCAACCTGGTTTGGACTTTTGCATCCTAAGTGGTAAGACAAGGAGGTCCTCTCACTTCATCAGTCTGATAGAAGAGATAAATCACAGATTAAAAAAAAAGTATCTGAGCTCATTTTCTCTTTAGATTAGGATGTAAAATACATTTAATCCAAATTACACTGCTTCTTTTTCTATTTTTTTTTTATTATTTAGAGATTATTAACTTGAAACTAAACGTGTTAAATTATTTTTTTTATTTACTCTGTATTTAATTTATTTTATGACTGTATAAGCAGCTTTTTTTTTGCCAAAAAATAGACTTAAAAAGTAAAAGGAGATGAGCACATGGGAGTTAAACTTTTCTATTTTAATATAGTTTCAGTTTTTATTTTATTGTATGCAAACTTGTTGCATATAATTCAGTTTAATCTGGTTTACATGTGCACACATTTACACAAGTTTATTTTTTCTCCTGCTTTATTATGTTTGTAGCTTTACTTTTTTAAATGTAATTCATTCAGTCTGTTTACTTCTATACAAAATAAATAGCTACTTTAATTTATTTTATTTAACATAGTTACTTCCTTATTCTCTCTCATGTTTTAGTGTCTTACTAATTAATAATTTAAGAATCTTTAATTTTATATTTTACTACTCATTCTAACAACCTTTTGCTCTTATAATTTTTTTTGCTTATTTGTTGCTTTTCTTGTTCTATTTTGCTTTATGTAGTGTAAAGCACTTTCTGTTCATCTCTGTATGAAAGGTACTTTATAAAGTTTGTTTGATTAATTGTTTATCAGAAAAAGATAAATCACACCTGAAGATAAATAAAAAAAAGATTTTGAAGAATAGCCACGTATTGAGAGAAACTAGTTGAAAAGCTTCTAGAAAATCAAACTTTAATCTGAAACGTTATTAAAGCTCATTTAGAAGAAACAATCCAAAATATTTTCCTTTATATGTTCAAGTTACTGCATTTTTATCTTAAATGTCACTACTTATTCTGGACTTATTAAGTCTTTATCCAATACTGTTAGTCTTAACTGGTTAATTATCTAATAGTACGTTTTCATTTCTTCTTCAGTCAACACATGTTGCATGTGATGATACGCTGCAAAGTCCTACTAAGTACATAATTCATAGGTGAGGATTTGAGATGCATGGATAAGCAGCGGGCTAATTGTATAATTAGATGCTCCCAACCTCAGGCTACACCTGCTCTCAGTCTGTTGTTTCAACTCAACAACTGCATAGATTTTTGACAGTTAAGGATGCTTTTTTTTTTTAACTGGTTAAAATAGTAAAAAAACAGCATTCCAATTTCATTCGGTCACAGTAGCTGCACGATTGAATCACTGACAGGTTTAACCAAAAAGCAGAATGCAGTTCGTCAAGTCGGTCGCAGTAAGCGGAAAAACCCTCTCAACTCTGTTTTTTTTTTATTTTTTTATTGTCATTAATTCAAGTTGTGCTTTGTAACATCTTTGCTGGATTTCTTTTTTTTTCTGGTATTATTTTCAACAAGTTGAGTAAAAGTGGAGCACTGCAGCAGGCAAACAGTTGTTCCACCTCTGCTTTTCATCAGCGTGGTTGTAAATTTACATAGAACTGTCTTGGTGTGGTCTTTGAAGCACTGCAGGGTTTGTTATGGCCTCAGTCCTTTGGCACAACAATGATAAAGAATGATCAGACATTTTTTTTTCCCCTAACAATTGAAAAGCAAAATTAGCCCATCTTAGGAACGTCTTTTAACTAAGGATCAAACAATAGCCAAAGACTCCTAATAATAGACGCGCTGCTGATGGGCAAATCTGGAATGCATTAAGCATTTTGCTGCTCTGTCAGATTTCTCTTCAGCATGAACTGATCGGCCCTCACGGTGTCTTACACTTTTTTAAATGTTTTTTTTTTGCTTCTCCTTCGTGAATTCAATGTATTTACCCTGTAGCTGTGTGCGAGGGTTAAATGTGAGGGAAAAGTTTTACAACTTCAGCCGTGTCATGGAGGTCAATTGGATTATTTGGGTTAGTATCCCCTCAAAGTGGCTGTTGTCTTGTTTTTATGTTCCAGCTGTGCTCCTTCAGGGTGAGAAAGTTAATAACAGTGTGTTCTCTTTTTTTGGACTGACAGAAAATTTGATGTTACAATGTTTCTATGCTGAGAAAAGATGCAGTTATAGTTATTTTGGGTTAGCTTTGAACATGTTTGTGTTGTGATTGATTGACAGCTACCGCACCAGATTTTAGCTCAAAATCTAAAAGATTCACTAAGGTGTCGCCATATTTGTGTAGGCTAAGTGGCCCCAAATTTCAATCAAGCTAACTCCAAAAGTTAATATGTTTTAGACAAACAGCTAATGATTTTATTTTTCTTTATTGAATGTTTAATTAAAATATGTTCAGTGGTTAATGAGATATTTTCCCAATAGTACTGACAACTAAACACAGACAAAAACATTATTGCTCTGACTTTGCCTACGGTAAGAAGCAAAAAATAAATAAATAAAGTCAGTGTGTTAGTGTATTCCAACATGGAAGTGCATCCCCGTTTTGTGCTGTAATGTGTTTACTTTGGATGCACGTTTGTTGACTGTTTGTTGCTTCGCCTGTTTGTGTCAAACCCACAGAAGAGCAACTAATGAGCTTGTGCCCATTTGTGCACCGGCTGTTCTTTTAGCACCATCTCCAAAAGTACTCATCCAAATGGTGGACACTATCTCCCCCTCCTTTTCAGGCCAGAACTGAACAAATAAGAGTTCCCCCTCTGCCTCTGTAGCTGGGACACACTTGGAGAAAAGCAATAGAATGGCTTAAATTGTATTCAAGAATACAATAGGAAGTTTTAGCTGTTTGTGACAAAAAAAGGGATAAATTGCAGCCAAAAGTGACCAAAATCTTTGACCACAAATTAGCTACTTCACTTTCAAAACACACTTTAACATCACTATTTTCATTTCCTTGCAGTGCATGTTTAAATATACTCCAAGCCATCAGTTTTTTAACAGATAAGCTTTCTGGCGTCTTGTTCGGACCACTCAGGGGAGGAGCCGGGGAGTGGCCTAGAACAGTATGCTCTTTGTTTCGGTTGTCCACAACTTGTTAAACGTTTTAGTTGTTCTTTCTCTGGTGACCAACTGCTAGGAGTGATGTTCCACACACTCCAAAGTGAAAAGAGCGCAAAAAGAGCCGTCTTAAAAAGTATACGTTATGGTGTTTGCAGCCGTCAGTCTACATTACTGATAACAGGAGGCTGCCCTCCTACTGCAGGCCTGTCTTTCGTTTCATAAGTGTGTTTGGCTTGTGTGCCGTTGTGGAGCTCCAGTGACCCAAGGGCACTCATGTGAAACTCCTTTAATCCCTCAGTGCAGGGTGATTTAGGCTGGGGGATGATCTTCCTCTGTAGCACAGAGTTTATTTATTCCAGTCATTTTTAGGACGTTCAAGTCGTTGTTTATACATCAAATGATCAACAGCACATCAAGCTGAATCTCTTAGTGCGTTTTTTCAGTTTTTCCTTGTAATATTTCCCTGTGTGTGACCCTGATCAAAGTCATGTCTGCTCCCTTTATTGCCTTATGGCACGATTCATACAGTTGGAGGAGTTAAGCTCTCTGCTGCAATCCTAAAGATTTCGCAGAATATGGCCTCAAACCGCTCCCCTTCACCACAAAATGACCAATTCAGGCTAGAACGGCTTCTCGGCTACGTTCTTTGGAAAATATCCGATTAGAATGCTGATTCAGAATGTGGAAAGAAAAAAGAAAAGACACCAGCTCAATTTCTGTCACTTCTTTCCTTTATAGACTGTGTAACTGTCTGAAAGCCTAACAGCTGTTCTTGTAGCCAGGAGCATATATTATCAAAGATGTATAATTTAGGAATATATTGGCCTTGAAGGGATAGTTTAGTCATTTTTGAGTCATGTTCTGTCTAATAGTTATCAATAATTAGTACCTTATCAAACATGGCAGCAGTCATAGACCACGAAGTATGGAGAAAGAGGCAAAAGTCTTCATCCAGGCTAGGCTAATGGCTAACCAAACAGTTGCCAGAATCTTTAAGGTTTTGCTCTGGTTTGACTTGTGACAATCGTTTGGCTTTTTGAATATCAGAGTGACGCTGCTTTTGCTGATGAGTCTGTTTCCACACAGTGGGATATGTTTTAAAAGAATTGACTTGATATTTTTGATCATTAGGTAGCTATTAACACCTTATACTGTAGTATGTCAGCTTATTCCAGTTTAGATTGTTTTCACACAGAAACTGTGATTGTTCAGTCTTGCGTGCAAGAAATTAGTCTGAGGGTTATTGTTTTCCTTAGGCTTGCAGCTGGTATCAGACTGCAAATGTTTGACTTGACAAGAGGTGAATATGCTGTGTGTGCGTGCATGAGTGTGTTCATGTGTTTGTCTCAGATTTTCCTTCTGCCTCTTGCCGTGTGAGCTGCTGGCTGTCCAGCACTCTTCTTACTCTCAGCTCTGATTGTTTCCTGAGCGCCGTGCCAGATAGGAAGTAGGAGGAAGTTATTGGAGGAGCTGGAGAGAATTTATTAGGGCCATACACAGACGCAGGAGGGAAAAGGGAATGGTAATGACTCTTTTGGAGTCTCACAAAAGCAGTGGTGTCAGCACTAAACGGCGCAGACGCATATGTGCCAGCTCCTCACCTTGGTTTTTATCTCTGAAATGAACGATTCACTGTGAGACAGGCTGAAAATGCTTAAGTGTGCAGTGTCAGACGGAATAAGGCTGTTGTCAGAGAGCAGCTTCCTGGCCTGGAACCTAAAATGTTTTCTTTATCTGTAACCTGACCTTAGAGAGCAGCTGCTCCTTCTGCTGCCAAGACCTGTTGTTTCCCCCTTCAAACGTGCGTTTGTGTGAGCAGGGGTCTCACCATGACGGAGAGCACTACATCTGTGAGACCCCCTCAACCTCGCCGAGACGTGTGATTCCAATATGGAGGGAGTTTTCGGCAGGGATTTGTTACTTTGTATAAACTTTAAAGTTTCGTGGAGGTGTGTTTAACTCCCAGCTAAGCAGGGGAGCTTTTGGCTGCCAGCAGGGATCTGGTCTTTGCCAAGAAGTGTCCCAAGTCTTACAGCAACTAAACAAAGGGTGGATTTCTAAAGACAGGAACAAATTGTGTAGTGTACTGGTTAGCAAACAGAAGGAGGTGTACAGTCTGACAGGAAAAACATGAAAACAAAACATTCTTAATGGTTCAGGATTGAAAGAAGCAGATTTAGAAAAAAATATCTGTGAGCAATCTGACTGTCAAGGTGGTCAGGGTGTTCATGGGTTTTTAATGAATAAATGACAAAACTGGAAATTATTTTCAGTGTTTGTATTAGTTCTTGGTTCATAATTTAATTGTTCAAATTGCAGAAAAAATGTCAAATGGGAAAAGCTAACAAAAAACTTTGACTCTTTTTACAAGATGTTGACTTGACCACCGTAATGTCACAAACTGGTTTGTAGTTCCTTGTTGTTTGTCACTGATGTTATGAATGTCAGGTAGCGTATATGTAGTAAAGTCAAGTGACTTTGAGGCACTCTGTCCTTAAGTTGGTTAAAATGCCTTTATTGTTTATGGCTTAGGCTTCTGGACCAGTAAAAACTCCCAACAAGTTTTATCTTACATGCCTACTTCAGGGAGGGTTAGGGTTTTTTGAGTCTTTGACTCCCTGAAGAAGACATGAGTTGGAGTTTTTACTGGTCCAGAATACTGTGCCATAAAGAATAAAGGCATTTTAACCCATTTAGGGAGATAATGCGATTGAGTCTCTTGATGTTTAAAGTTGAGGGGATCCCATCCAAAGATTGCCTCAGCTGTACCTACACTAAATACAAAAAATTGCTCCAACGCAATACTAATGTAATGGATTTAAGGATGAACAATATTTAAGCTGTAGTACAAATTACATACTTCAACCAAAGCATTACTTACGTCCATAAATGGCTTTTAGTGTTTTAGTTTTGGTATCTTTATTCTGACTCATCGTACATCAACACTATGATTGGATTGACATTCTGCCAGTTTCAGTAATCTAACTGGTTGCCTGGAAACTAGAGGCAGAAACATCCTTTTGAATTTTGTTTATTGGAGGGGCCACACAAAAAGAGCAAAGTGCTCAAAAAGTTACAGAATGTGTCCACATATGCCATAAAAAGATTTGTTTGTTGTTTTGTCTCTTGGTATTTATTGCCTTTTCCATGAGCTCACATTGTAATGCATCTACCATGGGTTGTGTTGGCATCATTAAAATTCAAAATCCTCTCACTGTTGTGCAGCAAAAGCACCTCCATTTCTAAAAAAGTTGTCTGTTGTGCATGTACAATGCTTTTGTAATACTGCTGTATTGGCACAACCGGCTCTCCTGGTTCTCATGGTGAGAAGTTAAGTCTCAGCTAACATGTATTTCTATGATCCATCATGTTTTTCCTTTTAAATGTTTACTGGTTTCATCAATAAATTTGTCCCACAACTGGATGGGAAAGGAGATATCAGGACATACAATGTCCTTAGACATGATGAGACAATAGTAACTCAAGTCAACCTCATCTTTGTCTTCAAATCTTTTTAAATAAAATATAGAAATAGCGGCAGTGATGAAAACTTTGGTCAATTCCTCCTGTTTTGAATGAGGTGTTCTAACTATGTTAGCTGCCGAACACGTGGTTGCCTTTTTGCTATGACAAAAAAACAAAACGATTATATTTTTAGGAGTTTGTTAGGTATTTCTAACATTCTGTGCACGCACAAGCAACTGAGCTAGAATCCCTTGCCTTTTTTAGCGTGTATTGACAGCTCTGATCTCAGAATGACTCATTAGAATTACTGGAATTCATTTAGTACACAGACCTGTGCAGACAGAAGAGAAACAGAAACAGTGCCGGTAAACTCTGGTCAGCTTGCAGATGACCGACACAGAGATAAGCCGACGGCTTAGAGCAGCCTGCAATGGGATCTCTCTGTTCAGCGCTGGGAAAAAGGGGAAGAGGGATTTCGGTGCATGAATGGTGCTGTCTGAATGAATGTGCAAGGAGCATAGCTTTGCAGCATTATTTACATTCCTGCTGCACATTGGAATTCTGAAGCATGTTAGTCTCAAAGTCTCATGGCGTGACTCCCAGAAAATGGAAGGGGAGGTGTGTTGAAGATTTTTTTGTATTTTGTACTTGTAAATGTGGGAAAAATGTCTCTTTCCTTGTCAGGATAAACAACAAACCTTCCAACGTCTCCCACCAGTTTGTGTACGGAGGTCAGGAATCTACAGTCTAATTGCATTTGCTCTTTAATAAATTTGCTATGATTGGGTTATGATAAATGTCTAAATTTATTAAATTTGTTACTAATCATTGCAATATAAAACAGAAAAGAATTAAAGGCCTAGCTTTCCTTCAAAGTACATATATTAAATGCTAAATTTAATATCAGTGCAGAAATGATGTTTTAGATATTTTGGTCCAAACTTGAAAATATCATTAGGCACAATTTTGCGCAATAATACCAGATATAATGTTCAGAGCTGGCCTTGAGAATGACTCTCAGCTTTTACTACATGTAATTTAAAGTTGATATCTTAAATTCAATCAGTCATAGATCTATCTAACAATATCTTTCTGAAATTTGCATAAAAACCAGGGACAGTTTACAAACCAGTTGTTTATGAGATATTTTGCTATCAGACAGTGTTGACTCTAACAGTTAATTATAAAGATCTTGTGCAATAAAACAGCCAATTCTCATTTGTAACTCAACTCTAGTACTTAAGTAAAAGTATTGATACTCATGGTCAAATCTTACTCAACTATAAGTACAAGTCAAAAATGGTCAAAAATCTACTCAAGTTAAAGTACTGAAGTACTTACTTTTGAAAATACTTAAGTATTAAAAAGTACATGTATTTAAAAATACTCAAGTATTCAAAAGTACAAAATAAAATGTCTAATATCAGTACATCACTGTAATGTTTTGAGTGTATTGAGTGATTTTACATTGTAACTCTCAGAAACCCCCTGATTTATTGACGTGAAGAACCACTCTGCTACAAATTCTACTACACCTGTAAAGACGTCTGCATAAAAATGCAATAAAGTGAGTGGTGAGTTCTTAAATGCAAAAATGTGGTTTATCCGCGGTGAACACAGAAGATGTTTAAACTAATATGAACTATTTTTTGGTCCTAAAATCTCGAACACTGAGCTGAGATATGGCCATGAGTGGGCTGGTTTCTCCACTTGAGTTCTTCAGCTGTCTCCATTGCTGGGTTTTGTTTGAAAGGAAGGTGGGAGCTCAGCTTGCAACAGTTAACAAGGTTGACGTAATTCCAAATCCATCCCAGGTGTGAGCTACGATTGTGATTGGTTCCCCTCGTGAGGAACATAGCATTTCAAAAAAAAAAAAACGGCAACAGCTGATTACAAAGCAATGCTGAGCCAAAACTAACAAGTAACTAACAAGCTTCCTAGTAATGTAGTGGAGTCAAAAGTACAATATTTGTCTTTGAAATGTAGTGGAGTGAAAGTCATAAGTTAAAAAAAAAGTAATTACTCAAGTAAAGATACTCAAAAAATGTACTTAAGTACAGTACTCAAGTAAATGTACTTCATTACTGTCCACCACTGGTTATTGACGAGATGAGAACAAGGAGGAGGAGCCAGTTGTCATATTTTTTAAAAGTGTAGAAAATGCACAACTAACTGTCCTAATGCCTAAACTTAACTTCTATTATCCCTAGTCATCCCACCCCTGACCTCAATACCTAAAATTATTCAGAAATCCTGATCCCTAATATTAACCACGGACCCTAACCCAAAGACCCTATGTGGCACAAACCCAGAAAAGATGCGTTACCCGACGCGTCAAAACCGGATGCAGAAGGAACCTGAACGAGCGTCTATTTGTGATGAGTCGGGAGTAAGAATGTGTTAAATATAAAGCCCTTGGACTATGTGTTGTGAATGACTAATTCCAGCCGCACCAAATTTTAACACGATATCAGGAAAATTGGCTGAATTGTCACCATTTTTGTGTTTTCTGAGGTCAGCTGATTGTGGTGGCCATCTTCAGTTTGGTTTACTCTAAAAGTAAATCGCTTGTAGAGGCACTTTTAATTATTATGTCCTGAAATTTAAATTTGTACGTCAGTTCAGGAGATATTTTGCTATTATTCAGAGAAATAAAACAATTATGATGATTTCACTTAAAACTGCCTAAAGAATATGAAGTACACCATTTAGTTTAACAATATTATAGAGTTTTGTGTAACTGTGGGTTGATTATCTTGTATTAGTTGTCACCTGTTAGGTCTTTTTCAATGGCTTCAATGGATAATATGAAGTATTAATGACAGATCAGTCATTGTAATCTTTAAGTCGTCAAGTCATTTATTGGAATGTCACCAGTACACTTGCTTTTGCATTTGTGATTTAAAAAAAGGTTGTGTTGTTTTCATTATGACAGTTGACCTCTGGTGAGTGTACAAGAGGACGTAACTGAAAGCAGTGTCTTCTCTTTACTTTGAGCTCTGAGCGGCACAGAGCGTTTCTGTGCTGATGTTGCATTCCAGCTGGAACAATCCCACTGTTTTCCAGACTCTAAAGTGGGTGCCTAATTCAGACCCCTCCCCTCCTACCACCACCTCCAATACCCCTCACCCCTCTTCCACCAAACACACCCATTCCCCCCACTGCTCCCCATCCATCCATCCAACCAACCAACCCACTCCTCCCATCCCCTGGTCTCCTGCCCTTATTTGGGTAGAGACGTTCTGAGTAGAGAAGGGGGGCGACGCAGAGGAAGGAGGGAGGGCGTTGAGTTGACACAAGGGAGGCAGGAGGAGAAACAGTGAGCACTCGCAGGCCTTTCTTAATAAGGACATGTCTGGAATTCAGGCCCCTCTCACGGTGAAGAGCCTCTCTTTCGCAGCACCTCTCTTGAACACACTTGTGCGAGCACTTCTGAGCTCCACCGAGGTCGTCAGATCGGAGGTTAGCCGTCTGCTACTGCTCTTCACAGCTCGCGTTGCAGGAGACTTTCTGGTGTTTTCTCTGCTATAACAGGAGATAAACAATAGACCAACTTCCTCCCTCGCTCTGCCATCGGCCTGTAATTATTGAGGCTGTTATCGACAACACCTGCACTTCCATTAATGATGTAGAGCCTTAGCTTCATAAAACACCAGACTGTACAACCAGCATCTGCTGCTCTGAGCACTAAGGCTAAAAACTGCATTTAGACACTTGTTGATGCCAGTGGACATTTGTGTTTATTTACTTATTTAATTTGTACCACCAACTAACTGAAATCCTGCATACAGAAAAATATTTCCTCATATAATGGATAAATACTATAAAAGATAAAAAATAATAATAATAATAACTTAATGAAATCATGTAGGTTGATGTGTTAATACACCACCATAAATCCTGAAAAAAATATTAGTCAATTTACAATTAATACTCTTTATGATTAGATCTACAATTGACAGTTGAATATTTTTCTTACTGCATTATTTTATCAGATATTTAATTAATCACATTAGCCATTTTAGGTTAATATTTTTTGAGTTGCAGGTTACAATTATTTAGTTTGTCATTACATTTTGTTAACTTTCAAGCAAGTAAAAAGTATTCTGCATATTGTTTTATATTGATGGTCAGTTTGTGCTTTAATTGAACAATTGTAACCAAAATATGTGAATGGCTGCCAACTATCACAGTCATTTGTTTACTTCAGACAATTTTGATGTGTGTACATGTTTACGCTCGGATTTGTTGAATAAAATATGCATATAAAGCACTTTGTTTACATAGAGTTTAGACCCATATTTCAGAATAACACATCAATTTATCTGAGACACTGAAGCTACCTTTTAGACTTTTAGATTTTAGATTTTGTAATGAGTACTTGAAACATTTTTAATATGAAAACAGTAGGCTTCCATTTGTCATTTATGTCAGTAAACTTATTTTCACTATTCTCTTTCACTTCAAGAAAGGAAAATTAATAATTTGCTAGAACCTTGTTTTTTTTTACAATCTAAGAAAATATTCTAAAGTAATACATATTGATTTTGACTGTGACCTTTTTTATTTGATTTACTTTTACAACATTCCTCAGTTCCATGTTCAAAAGTTTGGTTCAATGTTTTTAAAGTAAATACAGTCAATTAAAAGAAACTGGACAGAAAAGATTCAGAATAAACCAGCCCAAGCTGTTTAGTTATTTGAAGCGATGGAGCCTTGTGATCTGCGAGAACTGATCATCTGATCTGCTGATGGGGGCTCAGTTTCAGTGTTGAGTGACCCCGCCACAAACGGTCCATCATAGCCTGCCCCCTTAGCTAAAATTAACAGCCTGACTAGAGGACATTTGTCAAATGCTCGTTTGGGTTCATTGACGACCATAAATTTAATGTTGTGTTTGGTAGAGTGTCACAGCAGGACTCGTGTTGCAAGTCCTTTAATCTTCTGTAATTCTTTGGAAATGATGATGAAAAGGGAATGAGGCCAACTCTAATCCTGAACCTTTGCTTTTCAGCTGTGTGTTCATTTAGCTGCTGTTATCACAAAGAAAATGTGGTTTCCCAGCTATTTATTGCATCGTCTGTTTTACAAAAGTGACATTGTTTGTGATCACTAAAATGTGCTGTATTAAGTAATCTGTACTGTAATAGAATTTGAATCCACCAACATGTACTTAAAACAAATCTAAATGATTTACAGAAACATTCACATAGTTTCTGTTTTTCTCCTTTGGAGACTTAAACTTTCTTGGTTATTTTTCATTGTATTATCAGAAATATATTCAGTATTTTATGACCTAAACAATTGCCTTTTTTTGGAAAAATCAAATGAAAAAGTTGCACTTTTTGATTTTTGCCTCATAAAGTCTAAATGTTCATAGACCTGGATAATCGTTTTGTTCCCTGAGGTGTTCTTTGTACTGTATTTATCAACTTAATTTTATATCTGTCAGTGTCTGCAGAAATGTTAAAACAGAAACAGGACCTCCCTGTGACCATTGTTACCTCATTGACTTCCATTTCAGAGACAATACAGAGCTGAAAAGACAGCTTGAAAAATACTTAAGATCTTTTCCTGTAGTCAGCTATAATCCAACCACATTGGGAAACAGTTCCCAGACCACAAGAATTCTTCCAAACCAGTGCTGATTAGTGGGGTCTTTAAACTTTGTTTTATGAAATATCTTGAATTCATTTGAACGCTTGAGAGGATTAAAATCAGGGGAAATGTAGTAATAATTACAGTTTGCTTTGTTTATTCATAAAAAAATTAAAGATCTCCCATAAGAAAAAAGTTCAAAGAAAGTATTGTCCTTGTGCTAAAAGTTTAGCTTCTTTGTAAATTATTGCTGTAGTTTTCTAAGAAAGAAAAAGCCGAGTTCATATACTTGGAAAATGTTAAGTTTCTTCATCATAAACTTAAAACAAGGATCCATGTTAAAAACTTCAGTTTGTCTGCTGACTTGTTTGCCTGCTGGTTATCAGATCAGTGTGTTCCTGGAGTCATAAAACTTGCTCATCCAGCTTAAACACCAAAAGTGTTTTCCAGCTTCCTCGTAGTTGCCCAACTGGTTGACTGTCTCTGAAGATGAATGTCACAAAAACAAATCAAATCATGGCTTGTAATTATGCTAGACACAATCAAAGAGACAGTTTTCATTGTGTTTCATTTACATTTAATTACTCTGACAGTGCTATTATTAGTCAATCAGAGAAAATAAATGGGTATAATGATGAAGTAGTGCTGCGCTGAGCACATTTGTGATACTTGCTTTGTTTGCTTGTTTTTGATCCTCAGTTTAAAGCATGTATGTTTGGTAAAAACATTGTATATGGGCTGTGCTTATAAGTCACAGAGGTTGGTTCAAATCCATTAAATAGTTCCCTTTGTTTGTCATGTACAGAAACTACAGTGTCAGATTTTTGTTGGCGAATAGATTTGTCTGCTTACTTGAGGAATGTGCTTACTTTAATCATAATTTATTCATCAATTGGTTTTGTACTGTTTCATTTTACAGATCTCCTACTGATCCTTTGCTATCGGGGCTCGGGGTTGGGCCCAGTGGGAGCCGCCACCATTGCGTCCAACGAGTGGAGCGCCAACGGTAGCCCAGAAGATGGGCTTGATGGAGAAAATGAGGACAAGACCATGGATGGGGACGCCGAAGGCGTATGGAGCCCAGACATTGAGCAGAGTTTCCAGGAGGCCCTTGCCATCTACCCTCCCTGCGGCAGGAGGAAAATCATCCTGTCGGATGAGGGAAAGATGTATGGTGAGTCCAGCAAAGCAGCAAAAGGACAATTATATGGAAATTGGCTTCATAATGAATGTGTCAAAAAATGAGAAAAAACATCCATTTCAGCCTGATTTGCAGCCAAAAGCAAACAAATGTTTACTATTCTGCTCTGAAGAGAAAAAAAAAAAGAAAATTGCTTTTCTTCTTTTCTTGCTCTCATGTAACAACTCAAACCCAGAGGTGAATGTTTTCTTTCTTCACATAGCTCTACCAAACAGGTCTGTACCTGTTGCGCTGTGACCCACGGGCAGGTTCTTCCAGTCCCACTAGCACTTTCAGAACGAGTTATTGCTGTCCCAAGAGGCTCAACACGCCACCATCTTGATTCACACCAGTCTTTCTGTTCTTTTTCTTTTTCATTGCGGCCTAATTTTTATACCTAGTGTCTTTTCTTTGCCCATCAGCATTAAGTTATGTTCTTATCACCAAACGTTGTCTTGTTTCTCCCCACACGGGTCATACTGGCAAACTTCGCCTGTGGGTGACTGGGTGAAGTACTGCGTTTGATGCTGGATCACTCGGTTAAATTAACAATAATTAGCACAGCATGAAGCAAGATTCAAGAACAAAAGCATGGCATGCATGCTGTGCTGTAAAAGTTTTCATAATATCCATGAGGTTGTGTTGTTTCCTGCAGTGGGTTCATTAAATTGCAGGTGTTGAGCCATTAATGCGCCTAAAGCTCCAGCTGGACATATTGGCAAGTGCTCTAGTAGAATCCCTAACATCCAGGTGTAGGAAATTGATCTCATTTGTCCTTTATTATTTTCATCCCACCTCCTGATTCCTGCTGTTAAGGTGACCCTGCCTTGATTAGATTCAGCATTTGAAGTTGGAAACCGCAGAAAGACAATAAATGTTGACGGATAGAATTCACGTAATTTGCTTTCATACTTGGCCTTACCGACCAAAAACCCCTTCAAACTTTACTGATGCAATTTGAGTCCTTCGCGTTCTAGTTTTGCAAGGATTTCATGTGTTTTTAATCATCATCCATTACATCTCAGAAACACAATAGTAATTTTGGCTTTAGCAAATACCATCACTCTCTGCCACTCACACTTCAGACAATCTGTGTATTTTTTTAGACATAACTGTTTTTTGGAAGCTTTTGGGCTTCTGACATCACATTAGATTCTTCTGGTGTGATTCATCCAAGATGAAATCTGAGGCACTCAGTTGTCAAGCCGCTTATATTATATAGTGAAGGACAAGTGACATACCTGAACGTTTACTCAGCTACTGATTCTTTTCTATGATAATGTTAATCTCAGCTTGCTTTAAACATCAATGTGGAAAGCCATAATTAAAAATATGAAACAGTTAAATAAAATTGTCAAATTATGTTGGTGTGATTTTAATTTTTGATAAATGATATTTCTTATTTGAGTCATTGAAAAATACTATGGGTCTAACATAAAGTAAAATAAAATGTTCATTTTAGGCAGGCTAAAGAAACCCATGCCTGTTCTGTTCTGAACTGCATTTTTGCAGAATGACACAGGTACTTTTTGATGACTTGAATGTGACTTTTTAGCACAAACATATAAAACCTTTGATTTATATTACCATAATAATGTTTAAGTCCTGTTTTACGGGGCAGTTTTTTGGCTCTAGCTCAACACGAGAACATCAACAAACAGGGAGGTGATGTACAAACCTGCCCTCTTAGCAACAAACTGTCAGGACTCCTTTTAAGTTTTCTTTGTTTTTTTGCTAAGGCACTAAACACCCTCTCCATTTACAAAAAAGTCATTTGAGGCTCTGCTGGCAGAGCGAAGGCATGCCCCAAAAGAAGCCCCCGCACAAGGTGATTACCTCAGACATCTAAAAGCTGCCCTGACGTGAGGTTAGGGGAATGTTAACGATTGCACAGCATGTAATCCTGCCTACCTTGCAGTCTCAGACTCCCAGTGGCCTCCAAAACTAGACAAGTCTAACCTCCCATTGGGAATTCCACTTTTTCTGCCAGGACTTTTTTTTTCCACTTGGTGGGAAACCTTTGTACAAATAGACTGTGGACAGTTTGGGGCATGCATAAAGTCTGTTCCATGAGTCAGTTTGGATTAGTGATATATATTTTTTTTCATTTAGATAATATTATTACAAACATATATAAAAAGTTGTTTTGGAATATGTTCGAGAAAGCATTACTTTAGTTTATGATGTGACCAACTGGTAACAATATATGTGTTACTTTAGACTAAAACTATTACACTGTTTCATAAATGTATTCTTCTACAAAACCTGCACACACAATTACACAAAATCAACAGTGATAAGGAGAAGCATGGACATTTTATAGTACTATTCATGCTTTAAAACTATTTTTTTATTTTCTGACTTGGGATGAGGATTATCATGGTCACTTTTTGAGGAGCTGCTCAGAGCATGGGTAGGACATTGGTAGAAGTTGAATTATGTGGCCAAACAAAACCCCTGTACATAAAATTTATTTTACATATATTTTTCTGAAAAGCATACAAAGACCTTTTTTGGTCATGAAATGGAAACCCATTTTACCAGAACAAATGATAACTTCTTACTATCACGTCCTACTCTTAGACCTGATCAAAACTCTCTCCAGAGATTTAGATAAACTAGTTTGACTGCATGATTAGCCTCTTAGACCTGTTTTATAATAAAGCTAATATTCATGTATCGTCCCATTCATTCTTCTGCTTCATTCAGGTGGAGTAAAAATGTAACCACCCTATTGGTCCTCTGAAAAGCATAGCACATGTTAACAATAATATAGTAACAGATTGCTCACCTTCTTATATACAGATAGCACAGCAAGTTTGTGTGCTCAAATATGAAATGCAATATGACACGTAATCTCAAGAAGCTGAGCGGGAAAGAAAATTATACACAACAACAGTTTCAAATGTAGGAGTGACACTATCTTGACTTTAGGCCTGAATCCAAGAACACCTTTGACGTCTTTAGAGCTGGAATGCAGAGCAACAAAACCTCTGCAGCTGAAAATAATAATTACCCAAAAAACTGAAGAACATTGCTTCAGTAATTTGTGCAAGACTGTTGTGCCCAGTAAGACTGAGAGAAGACACTAGAATTAAAGACATAGCAGCTCGATAAAGAATGTTCTCAGTTTTGTTGTTTATTTTTTAATATCTTAGGTTACATCTAAACAACTTAATTATGTTCAAAATTAATTTGATCCAATGTGCTACAAATAAAAGCTAAGAAGATATAGGGTTTTTTTTTTTATTTTGTTTTAACCAAATTAACTGTGGTGTGAAATAAACTAGTTAATCCAGTATCTTACTCATTTCTGAGGGAGTCTCCAAAACATCAGCAGATGTGTGCCAAGAATTGAGTTTTACAAGCCATGCACGAAAACGATGCTTTATGTTCAGATGTTTGCTCTTTGAGAAATTAAGAAGCTGGCACATTTTCTACTTTTAATTCAGAGGAAGCATCTGGAAAAAGAAATGTTGTTTTTCCTGTTATGCTTTGGGGCTGTGCTGACACGTCGTTCACCTCCGTTTTCTGGTCTCAACAGGTGTGTCAAACTAAAAGCCCACACCTTTTTTCTCCCACACCCCTGCAGCTGTCACTCTTGCAAAGCATTCTGGGTAAAGAAAAAAGGAGACAGATGTGAGCGCGGAACGTTTGTCAGGCCGTCGAGGTTCACACTTTTGAATTAGCTGCAGGTTTTGTGCATTTGTGCAGTTGTGAGAGAAGATGTGTGTATAAATCTAAGCGAGGGGACTGAGCAGCTTGTCTGATGACTGAGCAGGCCTGGTGCTTCCCTGTCAGCCCCTCGCTGAGATGTTAGGAATGTTTTCAGTCATGGCTGAGCAGTATGTTAGCAATTTAGGATTACCTCAATGTTATGTGAAGGGAGGCGGGAGGAAAATATGGGTGTAGAAAGAGTTCAGGGGGAGAGACTGAGTGCTAAAGATGGAGCGGGAGAGGGAAAGGTTATGCCGAGTCGATACAGATTACCTTTTTGTTTGCTATCTCAGCGTGGAAGTGGAAAATTCCAGTGTGTCATATAATAAAAGCAAAAGATGGGCGTGTCAGGTCAGGGAAGAAGTTAAGAATGACAGCCTGCAGCGAGCATAGTAAGGGTTGAGCAATCAACGAGGGAGTCATGAGACTTCAGAAAATACAACTGAGGAGAAAGGGGGAAAAGTGTGATTGTGGGAACACGGAACAATGTGGCTGTGCAGTCAAATGTACGAGTGTGTGTTTGTGTTTAACCTGTCATGATTCCCTGCAGTGTAGACCTCTGGGTCTCTGACCTTGCTAACCCTCCCACCGTGGCAAGTCTGAGCAGATGTCCTCTTCCACAGCTGCAGACTGATAACGCAGTAAATCTCTGCAGAAATGCATAAGGAAGTAAAATATAATAATAATGTTGTCTGCTACCTAATAAAACCAGTTTTTCTGGGTATTTTAGTAAATGACAAACAGGCAAGGCTAATAATTGGCTGCAAGATGTGTAGCTGCATTTCATTCAGTATTAAAAATCGGACATTTTGGGTTTGTTCTGTTTCTTTGGCACCTTTTCAACGCAGAGCCTCTTGATTGAACACAGATCTGCAAGATGTCTGAACACAGAGCATCTTAGAGATGATGTTGACCTCAGAACATGGCTAGCAGAAAACCTGGTACTTTTGTTTTTTTAAACAGTTTTTTTTTTTTCTTGTAGCCATAAAATCTTTTGCGTTGCTACAAGCATTTTTTAAGAATGCATGAAAGAAAGTTACCCAATTTAAAAATTATCTTTGCAAGTCAAAATGATTATTTGGGTCATGAAATTAGATTTGAAACTTTAAAATTTTACCACTGGAATCACTTACAGGACTGACTTAACTGTGGTGTCTCTACATGTAGCCCGATGTGGCATATAAAGATAACCGCTAACTTTAAGTCTCTTAATATTATTCAGATGCTTTGGAAGAATTGAAGACTCAGCTAAAAATTAAAACCTAGCATTGCGTGTGAAGGAATGCACATCTTCCATCGAGTTTTACTCTAAGATGGCCTCCACATCCAATCTGCCACAGCCCACACCAAATTTGAGTTCAATGTCTGTAAAATTATTATTGGACATGTTTGTGTTTGCCAAGGTCACTTAGTATGGGTGCACCAATTGCATTTTTCTGGCCAATCGCTGATCACTGATCCTTAAAAAGTCTGTCCTGCCGATTCAAATTTTGGCCGATACTGATTTTTTAAATAGCTGACACTGTCTGGTGTTATGAGGTCAAAACACACAGTTAAGGTTCCAGTCTTATTTTATTGAAAAACACTGAACAATATCCTTGAAACAATACAAACTTATTTAACCTGATATAACTGGTAGTGCTCACAGCAGAGCAAAAGGGGACAGTTGGTGATTTTCAGACCTTTGTGGAGGTAGAAAAGCCAATCTTTTCCACCGATCTTATCTAAGGATTGGCTGATCTCCGATCTCCCAAAATTAAGGAAATCGGTGCCATGACAGCCATTTTAAATGTGATTAACTCCAAAATAATCTGTGAATCTGATGATTTCTTCCAAGGGTTTCATACAAAACATACAATTAAATATTTTATTTTAAATATTTTGCAGAAAATACAAACAGGACATAGATAAAAAGGCTATTGCTCCACTTTTGCCTTCAATAGTACAGAGTGTAAGTCTCATGAGACACACTTTAGATTTGCTGTTCAAAATCAACCCCTGAACTCTGCTGCAGCTTACCAAACCGTCTGTGATGATCTGCTAAAATTCAACCTGTAATGACTTTAATAGTGGAAAAGTAAATAAGGTTGGTTTGACTCAACCTCCAGCTTTTAAATACTGAAAATCAGAATTCTCAGACTGACTCATCAGTCTCACAAGTTCTTTCCTCTTAAATCTTTTACCTTGTATCTCTCTTAATGCACTGAGAGAAGTTCATACCAAATCTGTGATGCAATGCTTTTTTCTCTTTTGCCCCACAGCTGAAGAGACTGAGCGGCAGTTGAGTGGGGGGTTGAACTGGCATTATTTTGCTCTGTGGGGATGGTCAGCAGCAGGTGCTGTTGTCCGTTGTCCATTCACTGTGGTGTTGCTTTGGGAAAGGGTCTGCTTTGCTGCCAGGTGGCAGTTGTTGGCAGATACAGTTATGGCTTTGTGTTTCCTCTAAGAGTGGCTGCCCTTTTCAGCTGCCCCTTTCTAACCAGTGACCCCCCCCCCAGCTACAGTCCCCCACCCGTCTCCCTAACCCCTGCTTCTCCCAGAGATGGAAGTCCATATGAGCATGTGTGTATGTGTGTGTGTGTTCACCCAAAGCTCCGTGTTCGCAGGCCCAATCAGACTGGCTAGCACAGATGTGACAGGCTTACAGGAATGCTAGGAATGCGGAGGCGCTTGAGCGGGTGTGTCCATCCTTGGCCCGGGGCAGAAGGGGAGGAGCTACCTCGGTATCGGCAGACAGCTCAGCTCAGCTCTGCTGGCTGACTGCCGGACCGACTGGTTGGCCAGTACGGTGAGAGCTGCGGGCCTGCTGAAGATGGCCTGCGGTACTTTTATGGTAATTGCACAAACCAGGGCCTTCTCGAGGCCAAGTACGAGACGTCTTTCTCCTGTCATTATGCATCTGGGAAGCTGTTAAACTTCTTAAACACATGCTCTTCTATGTGTTTTTCCTGTATGTGTTTAAGAAGGCACATCTTGACCAATTTTGTCAGCATAATTTTCTGTCAGCAAGTTTAGAGGCATTATTCATAATGATACACTGGTTCAACCTCTGCCTTTGGCCCCAGTTTTTCAGCCACAAAAACCCAGTAAGCGTGACTTGGCAGAGAAGAAAACCGAAAAAGCCTGACTTTCCTTTGAGACAACATAATACAGCTTTGTGTGCTTCTCATGCACTGAGATGGGTTTTTACTTGATTGCAGCTGCACTTTACTGTAAAAGCAGAGCTTGTTAAATCTCCTGCACAGCGATGAACATAAAGAGGAGCGTGAAAGCCCAGAATAGATGCCTGTTAACGCCACAAGATGTTTGTGCAGAATTTCGAGTGGAGATGTTATGTCTTAAAAAACAAGGTTCTGTTTTCTAAGCCCACTTTGTAATTAGGCTGTAGGGTGATGCGAGGAGACATTAGAAGTGTGAAAATAAAACTTTGAGGCAAAACAAGTGAACCTCATTTGTATGAGATGAACATAAAAAGGTTTAATAGGAAACATACTAAAGTTTTGTCTGATGACTTTCAGGACGGCACTGTTTTGTTTTTACGAAACTTAAAGAGATGACAACAGCGCCACCTCCTGTCAACTAAAGTAAAGTTTAATTGTTTCTCATGACTTACCGGTAGTTCTCCGTTTTTTGTTTCAGGTCGCAATGAATTGATTGCAAGGTACATCAAGCTGAGGACAGGCAAAACCCGCACACGAAAGCAGGTAAACCAGAAAATGTGTGGTTAAGCTGCTGAAAGAAACAGAGCAACAAATGAAACATAATAAATAAAGCTAAAATGTTGCAATTTTTAGAGTTAGGCAAAATCATGTCACTTGACAATTAATTTGATTATTGCAGCCAGGCAGACTGACTTGAGATTTACCCGGTCAGTCCGCTCGATTCTTCTCTCCACTTCAAATATGACAAGTATTTTAAAAATGTTCTGTATTTTATTTATCATAACTCAGTTATCGGCTAAATTCCACAATTAATCGTGATTATTTTTTTTGGCAATATCAAGATTTCTTAAAGGATATGTTTCTTTTGTTTTACATTTCTTACAACAAATCTGTTGAACTGCATATTCTTAAACACATTTTAAAAGTTATTTTATAAAAAGAGTTTTTTGATAAACGTTCAGTGATTTCAGAGCTACTTGAAATTGCAGAAAAGACATGTTTTGTAGTGAATGTCTGCAGCAGGATATTGTCTGAGGGACTCACCCACAATGCTGAATATATTGATTATATATAGCTCAGTAAAGTGTCTCACTAACCATGAATAGTGATTTGCGTTGTGGAACTATTAATGTTAGTTACACATCTTTTAGCAGCTTTATTATTGGTCCTTTTTTGCATCCTTATTTATATTACATGACTGGTAAAAAGAGCAAACATATTGTATGTTTTACACATTCCAACCCATGATAATTGTTTAAACAAAAGACAAAATATATTGTACTTTTTTCATGAAGTGCAAGACTTTTAACATTTGGAGTAACGTTTGCAGATGTGTATTGTGTTTGTAGGAGTTTTGTGTGAAATTTGCTGCTGCGACGGTTTTTCCTTGCACTCCAGTCAGGTGCACTTTGAGTGTTAAATTTAAGCTTTATTTTCCTCGTGTTAAGATGTTGAATGCTTTTGAGCTGATGCTTGCTGGCATTGTAGTTGTGTATAATTTAGCTGCAATAATCTGAGAAAAACAGGGTCAAGATCAAAGATCAAAAAGACTCTGATATTGAATTATTTATTTCTAAGCTTTGATTTATTGTTGAAGTAAAAAAGCGAATCAATGCAGCTTCAGAGTATTTAATTAGGTGACTAATTCATGTTTTAATGACCAGACAGTGACAGTGACACTGGTCTAATTATAAAGTCAGATAATTGACTACTCAGTTCATTAAAGTGAGATGCACAGCTCTGATGTATCACAAGCTTTAATTCCTATATTTTAGTGGTTTTGCTGCAGATCTATTTCATATTCCTTATTGTCCTCGTAAAGAATTCTTTAACACGCTACATGTATGCACTTGCAAAGCTGTGTATGCGTGGATGCATATGAGGGTATGTTATTTTTATGCTCAAAAACTGTTTCACACCCCTTTAGGTGTCTAGTCACATACAGGTGTTAGCACGGAAGAAAGTTCGTGAATACCAGGCTGGTATAAAGGTAGGTGCCGCCGGCCTGCCTCCCGGCAACACTGACGGGGCGTCTCTTTCCTCTTTGGTTACGGCTTCTTTCTTTCTTCCTTTCTCCTGTTCTCTACCTTGTCTCCTTTCCTCTTCCCTCCTCTCGGCTATTCTTCTGTGCAGGTTTCTAGCCACTTGCAGGTTCTCGCCCGGAGAAAATCTCGCGAGATCCAGTCAAAGCTAAAGGTATGCGCTTCACCTCGGCGGGGCTGGCACGCGCTTGGCTTTTGCACTAACCAGCTAATTTACGATCTCTTTGCCAGTTGATTTATGATCTGATTATGGGTCTTGTCTTTGATGTTAAGGCGTGGTCCTGCTGCATGAGTGGATGCATGTTTGACGGAAAAAGGCCATAAAAAGTGATGAGATCAGTGACAAAAAGTCCCATCTTCCTTCTTTGCATGCAATACACCAACACAGTGTTTTGTATCCTAAATCTGACCGTCATTAAAAATGACTCTTGCCTCTAAAGGAAAGTGTAATTGATTAGTTTCTGCTTTAAATGAATGTGCACGCACTGCTATCACAGACCCAAAGAGAAGCCAATGAGCTGCATGTTGCTCCAGCTCTGTATCTGTCTCCTTCACTGCCATGCTTCTGCAGCCTTCTGTACTCTTCTGACCCTTTCATAACTCATCTTACTTAAATATCTTTACCTTCTATATTGTTTCTTAGGTGGTTTTTAGAAACTTGGTAAACAAATTAATCTTTCTGTGTAAAAAACATTACTCTTTTTTTATGTTCCTTCAAGTTCCTCTGGACTCTTCATTCTTTAGAAATCTATGTTTTTGCATATTTACGAAGAAATAATTTATGCAGAAACTGCTAAATCTATTCTGTGGAGCAAACTTGAACTCAAATTAACGCCTGAATGCAAACTAATACTCTAGGGGGCAGCAACATCCATTACAGGCTTTGGGTTAAATTAAATAATGTTGGTTATTTAGTACGGAGCAGGCTGGTCTTTGAAATTATTAGGAAATGGATGCATCACGTTCCCCACATCAGGCTTCCCACAAATCAGGTTTACCCTATTTATAAAGTATACAGCTCCTTCAAAAAAAAATCTAATCTATATATTATTTTTTTTTCCCTCAGTTTTATAGAATCTTCAGTTACATGTTTTCCTACCTGTGTGTCTTTTCATCTAATTTTATTGACAGGGTTCTTGTTAATACTGTTTGAACTTGTTTTGTCACTTTTATAAGCTGACAAACAAACAAGAAACTGAATTTTATGAACAGTTTGTACTTTATTCAGATAATAAAGTGGTTTGTTTGGATTGCAAGCCATTTAAAAAATTACATGTACTCATTGTTTACACATGAAGACCTGTTCAAAATAATTATAAAGTAAAAAAAAAAACTAATCTAGTGGAGTAAACTCGTTTAAACTGTACGTTTTGATGTAATTCAGGAAAAAAAATGTATCACTGCAATGGGTACCTTAAGTTTTCAAGTTACTTTCTAAGATACGAAAAAAAGTATAATTGCATATCAGTTATGTCTGTTATGCACAAAAACTTTGTGTTATTAAGCTTTAAAGGTCTGATTTTCCACAGGTTTAAATATGATGAGATACAAAACAAAGCCTCATTTCACTGCCAACAGTACAAAGATGAGGCAAAATTTTATGTTTAGTAAACCCTTGACTGCTTACCAATAGAATAGAATAGAATAGAATGTATTTATGTATTTCTTTAACTATTGCACATCATTTCCACAGTATGAAAGGCGGGTTATTATATTGGATTTAAAAACTTTTTAAAAAGTTTTGTGCTCAAGGAAATTCAGTCTCAAAGCATCATGTAGAATTGCTTCATACTAATGGTTTCTCTCTTTTTTGATTCAGGCGATGAATTTGGTAAGTGAATCTGACTTGTTTAATATGCTTCCCTCCTTCCCCTGTTTTTTTTTTTTTTTTTTTTTTTTGTCCAAACTAGTGCACTGTCCCTTTTGCTATGGCCTTCTGCTGGCATGGCATATACCGTCTCATTGCTTTTCCGTCATGAAGCAATGCTTCTGTAAAAAAGCTTGGAGCACAGCTCTGCTGCAGATTCTGCCGAATGTAGCATAATCGCCCCTCGGCCTCTGCCAAAAGCCAAATTCTTGCTTGCTTTGCATTTAGGTGTTGCTCTCTGATACGGGGTCTCATTTCATAGGCATCTTTCCTTTTAATTGCAAAGACAGATTTTAGGCATTTTGCAAGCTAAGAAGTGAGTTTAAAAAAAAAGATAATGTGGTTTGAATGACTCCTCCATGAGGTTTGGTTTTGAATTTGTTGGCTTTAGACATAATGTAAGCAATCAAATCCATGCTTACAAACAAACAAACACAGTTTGTTTTTCAATCTTTTTAATGTTTATTCTTAGATCATGCTGCTTGAATCTCTTTGCTTCTTGTGGTGATCCTGATAACATACTGACCTGCCATGTAATCAGATCTGTGCTGCTTCGTTTCTCAGTTTTCCTCTTTGCTTCGGTCTAAAAGCTTTTTTTTTTCAATCATATTTAGAACCTGGTGATGTTGCTTTACATTAATCTGACTTTTGAAGAAGCCCATCTTCAAACATTTCCCAAACTGTACCCCTTCTTGTGACAATCTTGTTTAGGTTATGCTCCCACCTTGTGGCTGACTCGTGTTTTTTTGTGTGTTTTCTGTCAACCTGTAGGATCAAGCATCTAAAGACAAAGCCCTGCAGAACATGGCGACACTGTCCTCTGCACAGATTGTCTCCCCGAGTATGATAAAGAATCATATTCAGACACTGTCTCCAGCCCCATACCCACCAGCCAGAGTGAGTAATTTCATGAGAAATAAACCTATTTTGTTAGAATTTTAAAACCACAAGAATAATTAATCGGTTATCTTACTCTCTAGTTCTGGCCGGCTCCAATCCCAGTACAGGCTGGACCATCTCAGGAGTAAGTAAGCCCCTATATATCAACCCTGAGAGAGTTTTATAGTGTAAGAACAATGTGTGTGCAAATTCTGAAACCTAAACTTAGCATTAGTCATAACTAAATGTACAAATGAATAAGTGGTTCATTTAGCAGGTTAGGTTTATTTTTGCCAGGTGGGTATTTTAGGGTATGTTTAATGAATCACATTTTTCAGCGCCAGGATGGTTCTAGATCTCAACCCGGGAAGGACTCCTGGGCCCGGCTGCACCAGCCATGCGTAAGTTCCCCGCTAGCCAAGGCCCGACTCTGAGCACAAAGCAGCTCTAACTCTTCTACATTATGCTGCGCTGCATGTTTCCTGCACTGATTTAAACCACCAGCAACTGCTTTAGATATGACTGAGAACATAAAAAAGGAATACAGCACATGACAGAGTTGATTACCTGAAAAAAATATTGGCAGATGGTTTAGCCAGTTTCCAGTAATTTGTCAGTAAGCATTGGAGCAGGTGAACTTACGCCTACCTGGTGCAGCAACACATTTCCACTTTTTTAAACTAACAAATTCACATTAAAGATTTATATAAGAGATACAAAATGGAACCCATTAGCTGCAAACAGCTGATAAACACGATCTTTGCTTGACTGGGTGATTTTTCTGTCTTTCAGCATCAAACCGTTTGTACAACCCCCATACCCGAACCTACAAGGTCCTGTACAACAACCCATGTCAGGTAAGTGGAAAATCAAAAAATCTATGTGCTTCAGAAATAATGAAAGGTCACTCTCTGATCAATGATTGTGTGTATTTGTGCAGCCTATGAGCCCTTGTCGACCCCTCCTGCACCAGCAGCTACAGCGGTTCCAGTGTGGCAGGATCGGACAATCGCGTCCTCCAAGCTGCGGATGCTGGAGTACTCGGCTTTTATGGAGGTCCAGAGAGACCCAGACAATGTAAGCTTGAGACACAGCTTGGAGATTTTGAATACTAAATGTGACAAGGTTTATCAGTAACTGTACAAAGTTAATCTATTTTTACAATTGATCTTATATTAAATAAAAAAAAAATATAGAATACCCCATTTCTATTGGTACATATAACAGAGAACATTATTATGTATATAAAAGTTTGTACTGACTAGTTTAGATTTTGTGTCTCTAAAACACAAATTTTCTGTGTTCCTATGGAGGTCCCAAACTGACATTTGTTAATCTCTTCTCTCTGGGGTCTGCAGTACAGCAAACATCTGTTTGTCCACATTGGACAGACCAACCCCTCCTACAGTGATCCTCTCCTCGAGGCCGTGGACATCCGGCAAATCTACGACAAGTTCCCTGAAAAAAAGGGCGGGCTCAAAGAGCTTTACGAGAAAGGCCCCCAGAACGCTTTTTTTCTTGTTAAATTCTGGGTGCGTCTTTTTTTATTATTATTATTATACAAATTTGCAACCTAATGGTTTAAACTTTCATGCATCTTCTACCAAATCACCTTCTTATGACTTCTTTGGTGTTTGAAGCAGTGTCACACAGTTATACCACATATCGCTTTAAATTCAACACATTTTAGCCCTTGGCTCCTTTAGGCTTTTAGCTAGTGTTCTGCTTATTTTAGATTTAGCAATTCAGTTTCAGATTCCTCAGCAAATTTCAGCAAAATTGTTCAGCACGCTGCATTTTTACACCTCCTGAAACAATTTTATTTTAACTGAATCAAAATCGTATCATGACAGACTTTGTGTTATCGAGAAACATTGCATCATGATCCAAACACATTAATATATTATCGTATTGTGATAAAGCTGGTGATTTACAACCCTTATTCTGAAGTCACCGAATGGTGAAAAGGCGCAGTACAACAGACTAGGTCCAATGTGTGAACTGTATGACAATATAAATATGCATAAACAGTAAAGCACTGTGTTCAAGATCTGAGCTCTTATATATTATACTATAATTAAATTTACCTTTGAATAGAATATGGTAATACTTGTATCTGTACTTTACAAAAGGGACATTGCACCTAAATATTTTATGTTCAACTTGAATGGATCACACAAGTGTTATGCATGTTTTCTAGTGAATGTTGCACTAAAATGTTACAATAAGATCACAATTATTATTGCACAAAGTACAATAACAAATGTTGCACTAAATTAATGCTGTGGTAAGTTATATTCAAACACATTAACCCACAGATCACAGTTGTGACCGATCATAAAACCTACTTTTTCATTTATAATGTAACTATTTTTAAGATATTTTTATACTTGATTAGTTAAAAAGGCTACCAATGACATACGATTTGGATATTTTTATGTCTGGGAAAGATTTGGGTATTAAATAGGTTAATGAGTATTTTTTAGATTACTTGATATGATCATATGTTTGCATTCTGCAGGCCGACCTGAACAGCAGCGGGATGCTGGATGGTCCGGGCTCCTTTTACGGCGTCAGCAGCCAGTACAGCAGCATCGAGAACATGACGATCACCGTTTCAACCAAAGTCTGCTCATTCGGCAAGCAGGTTGTTGAAAAAGTCGAGGTAAGAACTTCTTACTATGTTTGATAACAGCCGACGTACACTCTTGTCCGGCTATTTTTGACACTCCCGTATACGTTGCAGACAGAATATGCCCGCATGGAGGGAGGAAAGTACGTTTACAGGATCCACCGCTCCCCTATGTGCGAGTACATGATCAACTTTATCCACAAACTTAAACACTTGCCTGAGAAATACATGATGAACAGTGTTCTTGAAAACTTCACAATCTTACAGGTAAAATACACTCAGCCATGTTTAAATGAGGGTTTGGAAAGTGCATTCAGTGTGATCTTAAAGAGGCTTAAATGTAAAGCTCTGGCAGGTTTTTTTTACTGAATTTTAAGCAAGATTAAATTCATTTTACAACACAACAAAAAAAACTGTATGCGAGCGTAGCATCAAATTGCTTTAACAGCATCTGCTTTCCTTTCCCCTCAGGTGGTGACAAACCGCGACACCCAGGAGACCCTTCTCTGTATAGCTTTTGTTTTTGAGGTTTCTAACAGTGAACATGGAGCTCAGTATCACGTCTACAGACTTGTTAAAGAATAACGACTTCTGGAAAAGCCTCATGCAATCTCTCTTCGACCACCTCAGCCATCCAGGAGAAACTACGACAAAAAAAAGAAGAAAAGAACTTTAACAACAGTAGACTGAATTAACATGGACACATTTTATGCTTTAAAAAAAGAGTGCAAAAAAAAATAAAAGTGTAAACGTGCCAATACGCCAAGAAAATTTGAAGAACTGTGGACAACCAGCCATTTTTTCATGTGTTTAAAAAATATGAAGTGGGTCATTTATGATTGATGAAGCTTGAAAGGTTTTATTGATGGAACGAGAATGTGGTTGGAAAGGACTCTCAACGGTAACTGAGTGAACAACAAACAAGAGAAGTGTACATTGGACTGCAAAAGTGGATAAAATTGGACCATGGAAGGAGGAAAACCAGAGTTTTTGAGGAAAGCAAGTGCCTTGTTTTTTTTTACCAAAGGTTATATCATTGCCTGCCACTTTGAATTGCCTTTTTTTTTTACTACCTCTTGTTTATAAATGAACATAAACTATTCTTACACATATTTGTTACAAAAATAATAGAAGAAAATTTCAGTTCAGCATCTGTGGGGGCAGTTTTTGAGGAAATGGGATAACTAATTTTCATGTAGCCTGTTTTTCAAAATAAGATTAAAAAAATGAAAAAAAATATACATTTAAATAACTCATCCCAAGCTTAACAATTGAAATGTTTTGGGGGAAATTCATTGTCTTGTTGTGTTTTAAGGTTCTGCTTTTTTATATTTTACTACACAAGTACAAATCAGGTCTTACCAGCATCTATCTGTTACTGGCGATTGAGACTAAGGATGTTTTTTAAAGTTGCCTTTCTTACAAGACCCCCTGTTATTTCCCCTTTGTTTGAAGACGTGTGCTCAGATGCACTTATATTGAACTACGACAGGGGTTTGCAACAACAGCAGTGCTTATTTTCTGACTTGAGGTATGTAGCGTAACTCAATTTAAAAAAAAAAGTGTTTATTCTGTACTGTGAGTCAGTGGATACTAAAGGAATATGTGTTACATAGGAGTATTTTCGAGGTGGGTGGGGGGACTTCTGTTCATAGTTGTAATCGAGAACTCAGCACAGAGACCATGGTTAAAGGGGGAGAAGTTAATCACTGTTTCTTTTGTTTAAAAAAGAGATTATATGCTGTGAAGTTGGTTTATTTGCTTCACTCTTCTCCAAGTAATGCATGGAGAAGCTACATTTGTTGCAAAAAGTTCAGTTTTATATTTAAGACATTTTTTTACAGGCAAAATAGGTTTTAAATCAGTCTAGATAATAATTTTAAAAGATAGCTATTGTCTCTGTGGAGTATGACTATTGATTGTTATTTATAGGGTTGGAAGAGAAAAAGCAGGAATTCTCCAGATGTGTTGATAAGTATCCATTATGGGGATGGTAAAACTGTAGCAAGTCTTGGATTAAATGCAGGATTAACTGGCAACCCCTCGAGTCCTGCTGGACGAGTAACTAAGGTTCACTGGACAACTTTGCCATGAAAGTGCAAATCTAAGACATATCAGTGGCATAATAATTGCCCCTGGCTTTGAATGTCAAACTTCACAAGCTAGACACATAACACTCCTCCTCTTGCAGGTCTCAGTTTATCTTCGACATCTTTTGCTATTATCAAGATTATCGTTTTGACTCTGTTGTGTTTTGACTTTCAGTGTTTGCCTTATGCTACATTGAAAATATTGTGTGATTGTGCTGGTATTGATAATTATTAATGAGATATCTAATGTATCATTTTCTGAATGGTGTGGGATTTTTGTTTTTATTGCTTTTTTTTTTTTTTTGGTTTAAGGTGGTTTACTATTGTCTTTGTTACCATTGTGCATTGCAATTTTATACCTAAAAATAGAGGTTGGACTATGTAATCAACAAATATATCTAACAATACAAGACGCATGGTGCCTTTGGGGCCATTTCCCCCAGAAAATTCATTAAATGTTTGTTAAATTTGTTTTGTCCAGTGCTTCTTTTAATAACAATTTAACAAATCCAGGTGCTACCAAATGATGTTTCAGAAGTGCATAAGCATGTACAAGCAAATATATTATACCACTATTGTCTTTTTTATTTAATTAAATTTATTTTCTTTTAAACTAAAGTACAATTATGCTTTAAAGTTTACAAATGTTTATTTTTACACTTTTAATTCATAAAGATGCCAAAAAGCATAAATATAACATCACAAAATGTATTTGTTACATGTTCTATAAAAGGCACATAAACTGAATGAGACAAAATAGTAAACTATGTCCATGAACTTAAGGTTTAAATAAATCAAGGGAGGGGTCAGGGAAGTAATGATAATACATGTCCTGTTTCATTTGGGAAAGAGGAGCTCTCTCAAAGTCGGATCTAAATATATGGTGGAAACAAAAAAATTCCTGAGGGCTCCAGATAAAAAGTTGTTGATCATCATGGGACAGAAAAACATCTCTAAAGACTTCTGAGTATATTATTTCAATCTCAACTTTGTAGTAAACATTACATGGGTTTATTTTTTATTTTTTTGTGGGAAAAGGTTTGTTTTGTTTTATTTAAAAAATGATTGCATGCCAACATATGAATCTATTTATTTATGACAAATGTTGGTAGTATTATAGTTTGGGTCTGGTTTAGTGTAATAGGATTTACATAGTTTGGCTTTTTTGATTAAATAATACACTTTGATTTAACCCTGCAGTTTCTAAAACAAAATACCGTGATATGTGTCTTTGTGCTGAATGTTTAAAAGTCAATGATACAACAAAATGTAAAAAAAGCAAATATACCAATTGTCAATATATTGTTGAAATTAAAAAGGAAAGGGTACATTGAAATTAATATATTTTAGTTAAAATTACTTTTAAAATACAAAAGTACACAGTTTATTAAACACTTAACAATTTACTTTACACCGCTTTTGATTTTCTTCTAATGCCCTACTTCTGTTTTACTGAAAGTGTCCATTAATCTGTTTGTAATTCAAACAGGAACTTCATCTCCCAGGATTCATGTCGACGAAGGAAGCTAAAACCGGAAATTAAGTCTTCAAAATAAAAGTGCATATGTTTACATTAAATACAAACTTTTAGGCCGTATTTCCTTTTTACGCTCGTGCATTAACTGTACCTTCGCTAAATAAATATGATTTTAAATTCCTGTTTTATGTTGGGGAGGGAACATAACCAGGTGTCATTTTGAATTCGTTTTTTTTTACATCAACTTACTTCACGTCGGCGTAAAGTCACGCATTATTGGCAACGTTAAGTTACCTGATATGTAGCTGCTGACCAAACTGCGTTGTGTTTTCTTCTCGGTGTTTGTGAACCGGGGCAATAAGCTAGCAGGCTAACAGGAAGTGTTACGAGTCTAAAAGCATAAACCAAAATGACCACATCGGCACTTTAACAGACTCGTTCAGCCTCTCTGTTAAGGAAAAACCGCCTGAGGTAAGTTACATGAATATACGGATGCCAGGTCAGGCGAGAGATCAGCGTCTCCGCTACGGAAATAGCTAAACGGTTTAGTAGTTAGCTGTAGGCTTTCCGCTACCTGCATATGTGCGTGGTTAACATTTAAAGTCATGAATTTAACACAAGTATATTACGGAGTTGTCACTAGTCTTCAGGAGACTGTTAGTATATATTAGACGCGTTAGCTAAAACTTTACACCGGAAATGTTACTAAATTATTTACTAACTTGTCCCAAAGTCATTAATTACATAAAAAATACGAATTATTGACCCTTGAGTTACTAATTACCCAAGGTTCAGCGGTGTTTACTTTTATTTATTTGATATACGTGTTTTATACTTTAACAGAATGATTGGTTACATTTTACCACACTTTAAAAATGTAGCATAGTATTTATGCACCATTCTTAATTCCATGATTCCAGTCCTATAATCTGATTACTCTAATTTGTTAAACAAAGCTTAATCTGGACTAAATTGATTGCATAAAGTGTTGTTGGATTTATTCACATGAAAAGACTGGACTCCCATTTCCGTCGAAAAAGCAGATAGTCATTAGTGTTTAGTTGCAGGGATCCTTTAAACTGAGTATGCTAAAAAAAAAAAAAAAGTTTAGGATTTTGATTGAACGATTTTTAAAATAAGTTTGAAAAAAAAACTAGATCACGCATATGGTTTTAAAATAGGAAAGTCTTATCATATTAAATTAGTAAAAGTTAGGTCAAATAATATCTGGATTTTTAATTTAACAATGTGAATAGAACTAACAGCCTGTTAGGTTGTTGTAAAAAAAAAAATCATCTTCAGGGAAATTAGACATGTTTTTGTTGGTTCTAAGTTCCAGGTTATACAACTAGCATTCAGTTAGGAAGCAAACAGCTAGATGATAAATGGTCTTCTGTATACTTTGCCTATTTATGATCAATGCAAATCCTCTTTATTCCAACTCACTAGCAAATGAAAAAAAATACTTTAGGGGATGGCACTACCATTTAGGAAATTCATAAATTTAGTGGTTAGAATCAAATGAGTGAGCAATACCTAATAGACCTACTTAAACCTTATTTTTCATATACTGGTCGTACACAGAGAGACACATTTAGGTTAATTCAAGGCCTTACATTGCAATGAAATTGATCTTTCCCACACCTAATTGTATTTACAGGCAACAAAGTCTTTAGTACTTTTCTCCTCAAACAGATCAAGTCATGTCAGCACCCTGTTTGGGGTCAGAATTTTGTTTCAGAAATGTTGGGTGCAAGTGTTGTTGCTGACTTCTTTTTTAAAAAAAGAGAATCAGCAAAATCTTTGCATGACTTATTTAGGTTCAGCTGGGTCAGCTGAGTTGGAACAAAGGTTTAAAAACCCAGTTTTGATCTACAGACAATGCTTTTGTTAACGCCAAAGTCAGTCTATACATTTACATGACCACAAGTAGATCTTTATGTATTTCACTGGTATTTATTATTGTGTTGTGTTTTAGATGAACTGTTATATGTTGTATAGTTTTGTTAAAACAATTTAAAGGAAGAACTAAATGATTTTTGATGTTTTTCATCACTTTGTTTTAATTGACTTTCCTAACAGTTGGGTTTTATAAATGTATAAGTATGAAGTCTCTTAAATTCTGAATTACTACTTTTTCATCTGCCAGATTGTACTTTCTATAAGTTTGTTCTTTTTAACTGGAATACTACAAAATAATTGTTTCTTAGATTTCTGAAATGCTACAGTAAATTTCAGATTAAATAAATGATTTTTTTTGTCACACATTAGGATTTGTAACACTCATTTCACCTGACCTCGACACTCCTGATCTGAAACTCAACCATCATTTCCCCTGATCTGCTGATCTCCAAAATGGCTAACACAGACTGTGTCAGTGTGAGAGTCTTCTCTTTGAACTGCTGGTCAGTGGTTATGGTTTAGAGATGTGCTTAATCTGCTGATTTTTTTTTTTCTTTCAAGAACATGTACAAGCCTGCAGAAGAAAATGACCCTGTTCATATTGTCTGTTTTATTTCACAGGGGGATCCACTATCTAAGCAAACTCTGTTCTCAGCGCTATCAAATGATTGGAGAAATGTTGTGCAAAGAAGAACATGATATTGTTTTACTACAAGAGGTTGAAAACTGTCTTATCAAGTTGTAAAGTTACTGAATGATTGACATTACTGATTATTTGTAATGTGTGGTGAAAAACTTGTAAAAACCTATTGCCATTTTTATTTTTCTCAGGTGTGGAGTGAGAAAGACTATCTGTACTTGAAAAAGAAGCTTGCCAGTAGTCATCCTCATTCTCATTACTTTAAAAGGTAACACATGTATCATCTTCCACCTCAAGAAATTCTTAACTTGTAAAACCTCAAAGGTCTTTAAATTTAAAAGTAAATGTTCATGTCTTCAAAAGGCCAGTACTAGTCTTGTGTCAGAGAGCATTACTCTCATTCCATTTAGTTCTCTGCAAAATTGTACGTAAAGGATTAACTTTTGCTGCCAAGTCTTTTGTAGCCCCCATTCCAAGGGTGTTTTTACATCAAGTCCTTTCTAATCTTGAAGGGGAAAACATCTGTCAACTAACATTATGTTCATGTTTTTTTTTTTTCACATTGCAGTGGAGTCATAGGCAGCGGGCTGGCCATTTTTTCCAAACACAGAATTCACGACACATTTCTTTATCGCTATTCATTGAATGGTTATCCCTACATGGTAAGTCTGCAAAACTTGAGAAATGCAAGTCGGCTTTTCTGCTGCTAATGTAGACAGTTATGTTAAATTTACCTGCAGGTAGAAAAAAAATATTTATGGATACACTTTTCATGCAGACCGTCCAAATACACGTTCATATTAAGCTGAATATACCTAACAAACAAAATCGTTTTAAATTAGAGCCTTACTTAAAATTTCATATTGTTTTGCACCATTTTACTGCTGTGCAGAATGTCTCCTTTTGTCCCATTAAGGAAGAGTTGTTCTAATACTTTAGGCTCACCATGGGGACTGGTTTGGAGGTAAAGCTGTTGGAATGGCAATCATAAATCTTGGCGGTCTGACTGCAAACATTTATGTTACACATGTAAGCTCTAATAAAAATCACTTCTCAAATCTTTTTTTTTTTTGGTATAACATTTTCATCTTTGATTTGTGTGCCTTCGTCCTTCTGTACTGATTATAGCTGCATGCAGAGTACTGCAGAGAGAAGGACACTTATCTAGCTCACAGAGTGGTTCAGGCCTGGGAGCTGCAGCAGTTTATCCGGTACTGTGTCTTTGCCACCGCTGACACTGTCAGCTTCTGTCTGTTTACACTGTCGTGTGTTTGCATACTTTTGCATGGTGATCTTTGTCTGCTGGCATTTTGAGCGAAGTAAGTATCTCACTGGGCTGCTACTGTTGGAGACTAGTTGGCAACTCGAATTTGCAAGAAAATTGTCAGAAATTGTCAAATTTTCCGTTCCTGTGAGCCATGCAGCCACATTTTGCTCAGCCGATTTTTGAAAATCGTGGCTTGTTTATGTGTTCTGATGGCAAAACTATAGACCACGCATACAATTTCCTTTCTCACTTCCATCTCATAACCTCTTGTGCCTCACACATGGGATTTGAGTACTCCTGCAAATGTTTTGAGACATTTTGGAGACTCCCTCATGAATGCTTTTCGCCAACAAGTCCCCAACACTTTCAGCCCATTGAGATAACAGCTTTATCTGAACACATGTTGTAACATTGCTAATGAGAAGTCTTGTCTTTATGTTCTTTGTGTTCTTAAAGTCATACCTCAGCTGGAGCAGATGTGGTCATTGTAGGAGGTGACCTCAACATGCACCCTCAGGACCTTGGCAGCAGACTACTGAGATCTTACACTGGACTGCGAGATTCCTACTTAGAAACTGCTAAATTTGATGTAGGTAGCAACAAGAAAAGTACACAGTACAATAATTAATTTGTATGCAGAACATACATCCAGTTAAATAGGAATTCTGCTTTATGTAAGACTTGTAATTTTAGCCTTATTTTGTCAGAAGCATATTTTACTCTTTGCTTTTTTCTGTTTTTTTTTGGTTTACATTTCAGTGGGTTTTTAATAATATATAGATTATAATAACTATAGCAGATAAATTAATAAAAATACAGTTTAGGATGGTTGTAAAAACAGTTAACCAGGCTAGTGGATTAAAAATGCTGTTGTTTTGAACTCAGTCTTCTGGTGCAATTATTTATTACACGACTTGCACATTTTTTGCAAAATCTGCAAGCCTAACGCTGCAGTGTGATTGTGGTTAACATCTCATGATCTGCACCAGGAAATAAAAAAGGTTAATTTGTATGCAAGTATGCAAAAATTGTTAAGATATAAAAATGTTTATCTGTTATTTTTATGTACTTCAAATTGAGAAATAATGTTTTTGTTTTTTTTTCAGGGTTGTGAAAACGGTATTACTCTTATTGCGGACAATCCATTTATAAATGAAAAGGAGCTTGTCCCCTTTGAGAAGGGCATTCGAATCGACTACATCTTGTTCAAGGTGGGTGAATTTACGACATTGCTGTTTTACGTTTTGTGCATTTTTTAAGTCTTCGTTACAGAATCCTGGATTCTTCAAATACTTTTTATTCACCTTAATTTACTGTTTCAGGGAACCTCTAAAACCGACATTTATTGCGATTTCATGTCCACCACCAAAGGCTCGGTTCCTGACCATCCGTTCCCGTACTCTGATCATGAGGCTCTCACTGCTCAGCTGCGACTGAAGTCCAGCGTTCCAACTGAAGCTGAAAGTAGCAAACAGTCAAAGACTCAAGACTCTCCTGCAGGTATTTTAACAGCCACTATACCAGGATGACTTTAACGGTACTGGTTGGTAGTTGAAAATAAATATTTAGAAAACTAAGAACACGAGTAACTAGAAAAATGCAATTTTTCTTTGTAAATGTAGTGTGAATGCTAAAAGCGGAACTGTGCTGAAGAAACTGAAACTGAGTGGTTAAAGCTAAAAGAAACACTAGCCAACATTAGCAAAACTGTTGCTAAAATCTAAAAGTAGCAGACTGGTCGCTAAAAGGAGCAAAGAAATGTCTAAAAGCTCTAAGTAGCATAATAAGACAAACAGAGATCTCAATACCTTTTTATTTGGCAACATTTTTGTGAATAAAGTAAGAATTTAAAATACCAAAACCAAAGGTCAATGCTGAAATCTTACTAAATGAGCTAAATGTTTGGATATTGTATGAATGACTAAAATAGCACAAAGTTATTAGAAGTAGTTGGACTAAAAAACATGTAGAGAATAATTAAAGAAAAAACAATTGCATTCACACAGAGACATTATGCAAGCTTGTTGCAGTTGATGTTTCTTAACTTCTGAACTGATTTGAGGCAGCAGAGTTGAGAAAGCCAGATAAACTGATAATAACCTGTATGCATCATTCTGGGTCAATAAGTAGCAGAATAACTAGTTCAAGTAATTCAGGTTAATTTGTGGCTTTATTTATCTTCACAGGTCTTTTTATCATTTTACTCTAACTTTACCTTTATATTGAGCAGTTCAGGACTTTAATTCATTGTCTGTTTTCTCTCGTTCACTCTTTCAGGGAAGCTGGCGGAGCTGGTTGACATAGTGACAGAGGCTCGCACTGAGGTGAAAGTGGGCTTGCACTGCGCTGAGAGGATGCGCTACACAGCAGCACGGACCGGAGTGATGGGCTTGGCTCTGCTGTTCCTGGAGTTGGCCATCGCAGCAGTTCCCTGCTTCGCTCTGGGAGCAGAGCAGCCTTTTCCTCGTACCTCTTTCTACCTGCTGGCTGCTCTGTGCTTCGCCATCCTGCTGAGCACCTCTCTGCTGTACATCTTTTACACCATGGAGCTGAAGTCTCTTCAGGGGGCCGAAGACCAGATGAGGCTGGCTGTAGGCGGTCTGCAAGAGAAGCTCAGAGGTTTTCCTTTGGCTCAGCCTCACAAGGCCACACAGAGGCCTCTGGAGGGGGAAAAACTTAATGCCTTGGACCCGGAGGAATAACTTCAAAGTAGGCTTTGAAGTCAGCTTTAAGAGTGACATTTAGTCTGCTCCTATTAATCTGTTTTGTGCTTTTGAGATTTAGAATTTAGCTGCAAATGAATTATGATCTGAAACATTTCTAAAAGTAGTGCAGGACACCTGCTTTGACATTTTTATACTTTTCTATAGTCCTCTCTAGGCTTTTATTATCCCTAGACTTCTCTGTGCACCTGCAGTACATATATATTCTTAATCCACAACAATACCATTATATGCTGCTGTTTTGCTGAAAAGTCTTAAATATCTTTTGTCTTACTCAGCCTCAGGTCACTTGCATTCCATCCACCAGTAGTTTTGCTAATTCCCTTTGGGATTTAACAAAGTCACCACACCTCATTGTGGGGCCAGTCTGTTTCTGTTTTTGATTGTTTTAATGTGTTTAAAATTGAAAAAGAAATGTCATCCTGCACAGAACACTTAGACACTCCAAACGGTTTACATTTCAGCTCCTCTGAAAATACACTGTAGAACAAGGACAGTCATGAGCCAGTTACATTTGTCAGCATTAAAACTGAAGAGACAAACTCTCTGCATGTAATATTTTTTGTAAACTATTATTTGTTTGATATCAGCATGGAAACAATCTACACTCCTTCCTCTTAAGTCTTAAAATTAAAGTGAAAAACTAAGACTGAAAATGTTCTTGTAAGTTTGATGTTTTTTATCGCAAAACTTTAACAAACCATGGATACACTGTCTTTATTGTTGAATAATTAGATTAAACAAACCTAAACTGTGCAACTAAAGGAATTGAATGTCTTATTTAGCTGTAAAACCATAATGTGAAGCACTTCTCAAGCTTAAAAACATTTTTTATGTTTACAGTAAGTGATGCTCATTCCACCTGAAAACTGTGATGCAAACAAACATGAAGGCAATAATAAAAAAAAAAAAAAACACGCAGACTCTTCTGTGGCTTTCTTTCTAACAAACGGCACAAAATGGCATCTGATGTTCAGGTGAAACTGAGATTCACTTGCTCGCCACTAGGGGGCAGCGTCAGTGTGTCTAACTGAAAATCCTTAAATGACCTGTTCTAATGAATCACCAAACTGTCACGTTAGGAGCCACAAAAAGAAAGCAGTAAAACAATATGTGAGATCACTCAAATGTACCAGCTGCCACATGTACAGCCAAGATGGGTGTGGTGGAGTAGGGCCTTTTATTTTGTCACAGTTCAAATGGAAAAAAGTACATCTTTACAAGTGTAAGCAAGTCAATTTGTCATGGAAAACACACTATATGAGTGATCGACAACTTAATGCCTGTAGCTTCTCTTTCTTGGCGTATTCCAAACATCCCGATAAATACAATTAGTGAATTAAATAAATGGAAAGCCGGGATTGTTGTAATTTAAACTTCTTTTTACACCCTTTGTGATGAAAACAAAACAGGATTATGTAAAAAGGATAAAAGGGAAGCGTGATGTTTTACAGAGGAGCCTATCATTAAAACTTTACTAGTTAGTAATTATTTTCTACGTTTGCCTCTAACTAAAACTTCAGATGTCCTGCATCAGCATTTTCAGCAGCAGGTCTTTGCTTGAAGGTAAATAATACTTTCATGAAGTAGACTGATTTCAGTGAGTTTAAGGTTTCCAATGATGTTTGCTTCACAGATCATGACCAACGGCAAATGCTCTCAAACTGGGATCCAAGGACCTCCAGGGGTCCACGAGTTGTGTCTTGGGGGTCCTCAAAAATTTTTAATAAATTGCTAATTTGGTTTGGTTTATTTAAAAAAGGCATATGGACAATTTACTTGTAAAACAAACACTAACCAAATAAAAAATAATATTCCCATGACATTTAGGGGTTCAAATGACAGTTAATTATTTTAAAAATTGCATGGGGTTTATGAGGGGGTCCCTGGAAATTTTTCATCCTTATAAAGGGGTCCCTAGACCCAAAAAGTTTCAGAACACCTAACCTGCAGTATATCATATGATGTTAGTATATTGCAGATAAATTGTCTTAAATTGTTTTTTTACTGAACAAAATCATTGATCATGAATAAAATTTGAATAATATTAAAGCCTTAGTTTTCCTTTGAGGAATACATATTGCAGCCACCTTTCATACAAGATAGACTAAAATTTAAATCATGAGAGGAAATGCTAAATTATGGTTGTTTTTGGGTCAACACTTGAAAATATTGAAAAAAATCACACTCAGAATAGGGCTTGTGTTGAGAATGACTCAGCTACAACCGCATCAATTTTTTTGCTCAACACCTGTAAAGGTGACAGATTTTGTGTCGTGGGTTAGCATGATCGCCATCATAAATCAGTTGTAGATTTAAAATAAAAATAATCTGGTGAATGTTTCCTGGAAACTTAATTTTGTGAGATATTTTTGCCAAGACGAACAGGTTGCATCACCTTGAGTTGAGTTTGCCAAAAAAGCCAAGAGTTACAGTCAAAGATTACTTTTTTGCAAGTTCCAATAAACACACAAAGGAGTGTGCAAAAACTTTATTGCCTGCCTTTATTGTTTTGATTGTAGCAGCAGGCAATACATATGTAGCAGGAAAAACTTATGGTTGATGAACAAAAAGCAGAGACAGATGGTATTATTTGTGCACAGTGGCGCCTCCAGTAATGTTTTAATGTGGGGCATGTGGGGGGCCATTGGAAATCCTGGGGGGGCACCAAAAACAAACACCAGAACAGAATTTCAAGAGTTTTCTTATGTTGTTAGACTGTATATAATTTATTTGACTACATATACACATGATTTAGGTCTACTTTACATACTTATTTATTTCAATCAAATCGATCTATCAATCAACTGTATTTGTACCCGCAGGTAAATTTGATTACAGTGAAAGTGAGTCAGCTTTATTCCAAGAAAAATTCAAGACATATGACATGGAGAATAGGATAAAATCAGGTAAAACCATAACAAAAACAATAAAACATAGAATACATAAAAAATAATTTAAAAATGACTTATTGATAATGTCACACTATAGCTTGAATTTAAAAAGCTGATTGCAACAGGGACAAAGTTAATTTTAAAATGCATAGTTTTACATTTAGGCACTAAGTATCTGTGTCCTGAATTGATATTTATAAAAAAAAAAAAAAAAAATGTCATGCATATCTCCCAAGACCCTGCATCCTAACATTGAGGACATTGATCTTAGACTTGTCTTTATTCACAGGGGTTAGATTTTAAGTTCTATTTTTTTTAAATCTATTTTTTGTTTGTTTTTATGTTTATGACATTATACTAATCCTAAATAGCAAGGGGGAATTATAAATGCACATCAAGCAAAATTCCGAGATACAAAAAGCTAAAACTGTCTGGCCAAAGGGACAACCAATTTTTTTAAGAGTGGGCGATGGCCCCCCTTTGGTGGCACCCCTGGTTGTAGAGCAGCTCTGCTATTAGCTGCAGCAATAAACTGTGTATGAAACACATGGCAAACTTGAATTATAGGCTTATTTTTTTGAGTCTGATCTAGTTTATTTAACCCTCCCGCTGCCCTTGGGTCAAAATGACTCAGGAGGTCTGAGGTCTTTGACCTCAGGGCAGCAAGAGGCTTAACTTCACTTTACTGCAGCAACAAAAAGGGATTAAAATCCTAACCCAGTCTTGGCATGTTGTTTGAAAGCTTCAGTGTTGTTTTTACGTCATGTTTACAACTGAGGTATGTTCATTAAATCATTAACATATAGTCTGTAGGCTATTACCACACCAAAGCTTTTTCAGATGTACTGACAGCAGGCATTTCATTGGGTTACATCGTCGCGTAAATAGAATAAAATAAATTTTAAACAATGTGGTACTGACCTAAATACTTAAATGATTTTACTTTCCCACATCTTTAAAACTGTAGCTGTTGTTAAAGTTTGCAAACACGTAGCCTGGGAGAAAATGTGATCCTTCAGTCCAGTCCTGCAGGTCTTCTCTGTGTGTGTGTGTGTGTGTGTGTGTGTGTGGGCTGGTATTCCCTACGTTGTGGGACAGTGTTTTTGGCA
>JARVJO010000365.1:17432942-17476311 GCA_031762555.1 Cynodonichthys magdalenae
CTGGTAATAGAGAAGTAGGGTGGGGAACTAAAGGAGCTGTCTCATGGAAAGCTTTTGTTCAAAAAGGATAAAGGATGATTTTAATTCTTCACAGGTGGGAGGAGTCAGGGCAACGGCCACGCATCAATAAATAAATAAATCAAAGAAACGTTCTGCAGGGCAGCGACTGGGAGGTTTACTGGGATTTTACTGCCTCACAAACACACAGCAGCATCTGCAGCCGCCTCTCTCCTCCCTCTTATCTGCTCTCAGTAGTACGGTCCTTAGCAGAGCCATTTGATTGGCTCCTTGGTCTCCATGGAAACAAGAGGATGTGTCAGAGGTAGGGCTCATTTTCATGCCTTCTCTTTCCCCTCCCTTCTTTTTTTTTTCCATCCCGCTCTTCTCTCATCTCTCCTTTTCGCCTCACACGTTCACTCTTCTTCCATCCTTCTCTCTAGAATCGCTGCACAAAACACACACAAGCTTTTTAGTCTCAGCAGTGACATGCAGATAAAGATGCATCCTGAGTTTGCTTTCTGTTTTTTTTTTTTTTTGTCTCAATCAACTCAAGGCCAAACATTCCTTTAAAGAAATGCAGATCTTTCATGGCAGACTTATAGACTATAATGGAGAAATGATGCAGTTTTAACCATTTTGGTTGATTAAGCTCAATCTCATGTAATAATGCAACATAAAGAGTGATCCTACATGCTGTGGAGGACTCTCAGCTACTACCACATCAAATATTAGTTTTATATTTGTTTGTTAGCAGGCTAAATTTGATGAGCTGTGGAAGAAATTTTACTTGGGTTAATTAAAAAAGGGAATCAGCTGTTGATGTCAAGTCAATACTTCAAGAGTTTTATTGGAATCCGGTGAGAAATAGATGAGATTCGCTAACAGACAAAAGTAACTCCTAAAGGTAAGGTCAAGGTTTAAGATGTTGTGCATGAGGCACACTTGAAGCATGTGTTGGGAACGATGCTCAGCTTTACCAAACTAATTTTTAACTAAAAATCTGTAAAGGTGGTTGAGTTATAGTCAACTTAGTTTTGGCTGTGACGGCCATCTTGAATTGCGCTCAGAGAACAAATTGGGAATCAGTCTCAGCTACTACCACACCAAATTTAAGCTCAATATCTGCATATTTGACAACGTTATACCCATTTTTGTGTCTGTCTTGATTGCTAAGCCAAGATGTCAATCCACTGATATCTTTGAAAGTTTTGTTAGAGGTTTAAGAGATTTTTTGATCATGGTACAAACAAATGAAGACACACAAATTCTCCTTTTGTTTTTTTGACAGCTGGCAATAAAAAAAAAAATAAGATGACATCACAGAGCAAAAAATAAATAAATAAAAAGATTATTCATATTTTAATATCTAAGTTCTGAGCTGTTCTACCTTCCTTAACTAAGATAGTCATGGCTTGCACAGATGTTGCATCATCAACCGAGTGGTACCAAAACCAGAAAAGAAGTGTGAAATATAAAGGAGCATTAAAGCAACAGTGGGTATTTCATATAATTCTGAGGGATATTTTGGGCTGCATCACATCAAATGTTGTCCACTGTCAAATAATACTTAGAATCTTTCAGCTCCATGTTGCTCTGTGTTCAAATACAAATGAAGCTGTTGTTGATGCTCTCACCAGGTAACAGTATTCAAAACAAGCCTGTAGTCAGGCAGGAGAGGGTGCAGGAAGAAGAAGAGCAGAAACGCATGCATACACACACACACTCTTAATGTGTGGAGACAGAAACCCGAGGCAGGCGAACGGCTCCTGCCTCCCAGGAGAGGACAGGTTTCATTTGAAGCGGCCGTACATTCCTGAGAGCTGATAAAGATGAATGTTGTCACATCTTTGTCTTTTTGCTAATGAGCTTGTGGAGTGCAGCTCTGACACACCGATTCTGAAGTCCTGTATGATTTGTCAACACACACGCACACTCCATCGAGTCCCATCACATCCAAACCAAGCTGCTCCGAGTGCTGCGGCCCCTCCGGCTTACCTCACTTCACTTCACACCTTTAACCGGTTCGCTCTTCAGATACGAGCTCTTCTAACTGGAGCACGGCGACAGTTCATTAGCGAGGAGCTCCTGTAAAAGGTCGAGAACAATTCATACCAAAAGATGACATGTTTCCTGCCAACATGCGCTGGCGCTGGAAAGGTGTCGGGAGGAGTGTGGGCAAAGAGACAAAAAGGTTGTAGGAGAAGAGTTTTTACAGGAGCTCGGCTCTGTTCTACATCTGCTGCATGTCTGAACACTCGGAACAGAGAGTTTTACAGTCAGGGGGCGCCACAGACGGGGGGCAGAACTTTAATTTATCCAAGATAGGCACTCATACATTAGGATATACAGTATATGGCCCTTAAGACGTACAAATATTGGTCTTCTTTGTGTTCTTTCTGACCTTTATTAGACATTGAAACAACCAGACCGGACACTTATCACAACAGAGGAAAAATTAGGCTTTAAAGTAGACATATCATGCTTTTAAATTCAGTTGGGGTCTATATAAAGTGGAACTGCAATGTTTTGGTCTGAATTCTTCCTCATTGTAACTCCACAAGCCCCTCTTTCACCCATCAAACCAACTCTGAATCTGACTCAGAGCCAGCTGAGAATAAAGATGAAAAAATTGTAGTTGGTAAGTCAAGACCTTATTTAGACATTCTGTCACAAATACTGTGACGCAATAGTTCATTAAACATCATAAAAAATAGAGAAGATTGAACGAATTGAAAAATATTACCCAAACAGAAGATATCTGCGCATACTAAAATCAACTTTTCTGCACTTCTAGAGCCTCCACAACAAAATGTATTTAATGGCAAAAAAGTGGATTTTGCACATGTCCCTTTTAATAGAGCTTATTCATCAGAGAATGACTCAATCTCACACCAGAGTTGAAACAATTTAACCTTTGAGTCAAGAATATAAGAGCTGAGCAGCCTGAACTCGATGACTGATTAAGTGTTATTTTTATAAATAAGAGATTCAAAAGCTTTTTTTTCTTTGTTTATTGTATTCTACCAACAACATAAAAATTATGAGCCATTACAACAAACAAAAAAAAACCTTGTGAGTTTCTCACCTGTTGTCCTTGTTGATTTGTCCCTTGCTTCAGCAGACACACAGACAGACGCCAGACTGTGCTGAAGGTCAGAAACAGCAGGTTCTGAGTGCCTGGACTTCCCAGGTCTGATTCATTGCTTTGTCACCACCGAGGTGCAGTCTGTGTCCTCGTTCTCACTCAGCTCTGATGTGTGTTTCTGCACACGTGGGAACGACAAGACTCATCAAACTTTGGCCGCAAACTGCCCTGCTCTGCAGGGATGTGAGACTTCAGTCCACTTCAAACAAAAAACACAAACAAAAGAGCAAAGATAGAGGAGGAGCACTTTAAACTGCAAACCACAAGATGGCAGTGCATCATCTCCGGTGCCATCAGGATGTTTTACTAATGTATTTGCTTATGAAAAGAAAACCTCTCTTTAAGCCTCATCAGATAAACTAAATGAGGCAAAGGTTGCTTAATCCAGCAGCAGTGGACAATCATATTTGTGGATTTCATTGTTTTTTGTTAAAAATAAAAATTAACAGTTCTAACTCCCAAGATTAATGTGATTTTTAACAAAACATTACAGTTAAAATAATTCCATTTACCCTTTAGTTATTTCAGCTTTGCTTCGGTCAGCTATCACCAACTTCTTCTGAAACACAATCAGTGTTTTTGTTTCCATTAAAAGTATTTGTCTAACCTGCAAACAGCTGGGAAACATGTCCCCCTCCCTCCCTTCAAACAGTGACCCCCTCCAGCCAGCTCTCTCTGCACCTCACCGGCAGAAGACCCGGCGATCGGCGAAGGCTCCTTCTGTCGCTGGCTTGGCCTCAAGCCTGAGCAGATCAGAAGTGGAAGACAGATAAGCTTTTCATGGGCTGACAAACAAAGAGTCGCCTCTCTCTGTCCGACCATAAACCACAGACGAGACCGCCACTTTTCGGGCCTCGGCCTCAGCTTTCTGCTGCCATGACACAGATGCGCCGAGGTCAGAAACACAGACGACCTCCTCACTTGAAGGGTCACACCAGTGCTGGAAAACAGGCCAGTCCATATAGAACCTAACCCATCATCTCAAAATGGACTACTGTGTGTAAAACTCATGCAAATAAACTATAAAATACTTGCTGTATTACACCATGTCGTATCATTAAATGTTTAAATCTGAAGCATCTGTCTAAGTTGTAATTAGCCATTTATCTCTCACAGTATATAAGACCCTCTGGTGGTATGATGACATCCAATAAAATACAGCATAATATATCCATGTATTTGTGTCACCAGAGTCACCAGGACTGTCTGGATACACCCAATGTGTTCTCACCAGATAACCAAAGTAAAATAAAATACAATTTTCAACAACACTTTGAGATATAGTAATATAAAAACACAATGAGCTAAAATTATACCTAAACTACAAATGACGGGAACTCTGTCATGGCTTTGTAGGAGTCGTGCATTGCTGTCCTTTTTATCTTTACACACACGAGATTGTATTTCTATCCTCATAAGGATCGTGCATTTGCTTCCAGTCACTTGTCGTCTAACCCTGACCCTCTCTCACCCTAAACCCAACCATTACCCTTACCCCCCCCCCCACCCTGTCGTTCCACTGAAAGTACCAGAAAATGTCCTAAAAAGGTAACAAAATGTAGACACACACACACACACCTATAAATAAACACACACACATACTCTCTCTCTCATATCTAACTATATCTCACTCCTCTGTATTTATTTTGTCTAGTTTTGAATCATACTGACTGAGGTACAGATATTTGTGTCTTTGTGAAGGTTACTTAGGTGTGGCGGCCATCTTGCTTTGGGTTGACCCAAAGCGGACACATGCTTTTAAATTCTTCTTTTGCACTTTTAAATCATTCATTTGGGGTCAATATAAAGTGGAACTTCAAAGCTTTGGTCTGAATTACTCCTTATTGTAACTCCACAAGCCCATGTTTCACCCCTTTTCTCAGGAGGGTCTGAGAGCAATTTGTTTTGGTGCAAATGATTCGCTTCACCCTGTTCGCCCATTCCGTCAGAGAATCATACAGAAACATTTTATTTACAAATTAATTAAAAGAAGTTGACAACAGAAGACTTGTTCATTCAGCCTTACATGTTGGAGTTTGAGTCTGACCCAGAGCCAGAGGAGAATGAAGACGACAAACCTACAGAAACGCAGATTCACAAAATTGGTAAGTCTGAAGTCTATGACCTTGTTTAAAAGTTCTGCAGCAAATACTGTAGTGTTATTGTTCAAAAAACCTTAATAAGGAATAGAGAAAACTGAACTGGTTGAAAAATATGACGCGAACAAAATATAAAGATATCTATGCAGCACCAGGAAAAACTAAATTCAACTTTTCTGCACTTCTAGAGACTCAATGTCCACAACAAAATGCATTTATTGATTAAAGCAGTGGATTTTGCATATGTCCCTTTAGAAAAATAATCACTTCCCATGTTTGTTGAGAATTTAAAAAAAAAGTCCAACTTATTTTGCTAAGGAGACTAACAAAAATACAGAGACAAACTGGATGGTATTTTAACACCTCGCAGGTAATTTCCAATCAGTATGACAACAGCTGACTTCTCTTTTCAACTCAAGTATTTGAGACAGAAACGTAAAGACAGGATTGCATGTGAATCTGAGTATGAAGTGATCTAATTCCCCCCACAAGAGTCTAATCTTACTGTCATCTGCTGGTTAAAATGCTGCCACTGACAGGAATACTCACACACACACACAGATCAAAACACCCAGCATCATCTTGTCAATAACCAGCTGCAGAAACAACAAATCCTTCTTTTAAAAATCAGCTGAGAACAGCCGTTTGCTCTTTTGGATCTTATTTCCGTGCTCCATCAGCTGGTTCATGCGAGTTCTCCTCCTCCTCTCCGCCCGACCCCAGCAGCAGCAACGTTATGGAATTGCAAATAACCTCCCATCAGACTGCCAGACAGATCTGATACGCTCACAGGCTCCTTTGCGTTAATATTACCGGGGCATGAAACTGATGAAAGGATAAGCTGGGAGGGAGATGAGGAGTATTGCTAATCTCTAACTGGATCTAATTAACCGGACGAAGAGGCGCCGGATAATACAGTGAAAACGAAGCACCGGGTGTTACTCTTTCGAGGCGCATCGGCTGCACTCGCCTTCACCCCAAAAGCTTTCCAAATCACACTGATGTAACACAAGCTTTTCTCGTTCAATCGTCACACCTGTGCACTGTCAACAAATATGTGGCAGCCTTTTCAACACTTGCCGAGGAAATCCACTCGCTGCAAACACACGGCACTTCTTAAACTCTCCCAAACACACAAGCTCCCTGCGTTTCTCTCGAGAGGCACACAAACCCACATTTGGTTACAATCAAATTGCTTTTTCATGCATACAGATTGAGGACGAGGCTTTGCCCACGAGCTACAAATAAAATTTAAATGAATATTTTACAAGAGTCTTGATAATGACGTGGCAATCTACCGAGATGGCATGTTGGCCGATATCAGACTCAAGATGTGGAGGTTTTCAGGGTAAATCAGGCCGTATGCTTGTTGGGTTGATTAAAGCGTGTTAATAATAAAGGACAAACTGGTGTTAGGACTCAAGGTAATCATGTTCTTAAAACAGAACCAACTTAAAGACTGTTCATCTCTTGAAATATTAGGAAATGCATTTATACATCGTTATGCAAACAAAAATTAAATGAAATTTTGTAAATACTGATACAAAAAAATGCCATTGGATTAACTTAAAGTTTTATCTATCTACTCAGGGTCCATCCATCCATCATCTTCTGCTTCTTCCAGAGTCGGGGCCAGATCTCTTTGTCCACAGCGACTACTTCCAGTTCTTCTAAGAGGATTCCAAGGAGTTCCCAGGTCGGTCAAGAGACAGTCTATCCAGCATGTCCTGAGTCTTCCCTGGGGTCTCCTCTCAGTCGGACATGCCTGAGGCATCTAGATGTCTGAACCACCTCTACCAGCTCCTCTTGTGGAGGAGCAGCAGCTCTACTCTGAGTCTCTCCTGAATAAGTGAACTTCTCACCCAATGTCTAAGGGAAAATCCAGCTACTCTACAGGGAAAACTAATTTTGACCATTTGTATCTGTGATCTTGTTCTTTCGGTCACTACCCAAAGTTTGTGGCCATTGGTGAGGGTAGGAACGTAGACTGACCGACCAACACAAAGGACCAATACAGAGTTTACAACACTATCTGTCTGTTTATCTTGTGCTCCATTATACCTTCTAGTTGAATCTAGTAAACATCTTATTTTGGGCACATTCAAAGGGCCTTTACGTTTGTTAAAAAAAGGTCTATAATTTAACATTGAGGCAGAAAGCATAATGAAAACTGTTATGTTCATCTTTCACTTCTTAAAAGAAACAAATATCTTTTCAAAAAGTCATAAGATACAAATTTTCTTTCTAAAGAGTTAGTTTAACCTAGAAAAACTAGGGATGCACAGATATAAAAATTTCAGCAGATATCGATATCCGATATAATTAACACTTACAAACACACTTGGGTCTTTTTTTGATATCGTAAATAAACAACCAGACCTCTGACATGACTCCCTACTCCAGTTTTTCCTGGCTATGCAGCATCAATATCACTATCATGATCCAACAGATACCCCTCAACCAACCATTTTGCCTCCCAAAACAGAAACACAAAGCTAAACAGTGGGAAATCAATATTGAACATTAATATCGGCCCAGTTTTACATATCAGGTCAATATAGATATTCTAAAAAAATGACCAATATCGGCCGATACCAATATTAATGTCGATATATCGTCCCTAAGAAAAACAATATTTTATTTTTATTTATTTTATTTTAGAAATGTATTCATTTCATTCAAAACAATTATATACACAACAGAAAACATACAATAAAAATAAAATAAAAAAAGGCAGCAGAAGAAGAATAAATCTTATATCGCCCCTCCTTATCCCCAGAATATGTTCAAACAAATGTAAACTTCAAAAAACAAAACTGAAAACACACAAAAAACAAAACTAAATTAAAACATCAACTCAAACAGCACTTTGCATGGATTCACATTTCGCTCCTCCATATCCCTTCAGAATACTAGATTTTATCAATCTCTTGAATATATACAAAGATCTGGCATTTTAAACCTCATCTTCCAGGCCATTCCACAATCCTATTCCCTGGATTAGAGTAAATCGCTCCTTCAGACTCGTACGAAACCAAGGCTTCACAAATACTTTGATCCCCTTAAGATAATAACAACTCTCTCTTAAAACAAATTTACTTTAATGTTAGAAGGTGATTTATTTTTTGTGAGCCCTACACATAAACAGCAAAATATTAAAATCAACCAAATTATAAAAATTCAATGATTTCAATTCATAAAACAATATATTTGATGGATGACCGTAATTTTTTCTAGTAATAATTCTTTTAGCTCTTTTCTGCAAAAACAAAAATAGGATTTGTGATTGTTTTGATATGTGAAATTCTCGAATCATATGTCTGACTGTTAGAAGTGTAATCTTACTGGTATCTGGTGGTTTCTATCAGAAGATCTTTGTTTAAAATGTTGGCCCTTAGGGCAGGAGTCAATCTGCAGGGCTTCAAAGAATGCTAGTTTTTTGGTTTTAGTTCTAAAGAAACAAACTTTCTTAAAATACTAGAATGGTCTTGATCAACAGTTCTGTAAATCTGAATTTGCTTTTTGTTTTTATTTAAGGGTGGGAGGGATATTGGCTTGTTTTCCACTTATTTTGAGTCAAGTACTTGACCTTTTTCATAATTTTTTTGATTGATTAAGCTATTTAACTGAGACCTATGAATAATTCAACCATATTATGGCTCCTAGAATCAAAAGTATGCAGCAGTCTTGTGTCAACATTTAGCAGATAAACAAGCAAAGAACCCATTTTTAAACAGAGCATTTGTTATTAGCGGCCTGTTAGATAATTTGTTCACATTGCTTTATTTATAAAAAAATACCAAAAAGTTTGTTTCAGGACCGACAAAGAGATCATCCTTCTATTAATCATCTACTTTATGACAACCCTCAGACTCTGTTTCAGGTCCTTCTATTTCTGTAGGTAGTGTTTTTTTCTTGTTTTTTTTTTATTTAGGTTGGACATTTCTTTCCTCTACCTCTTGTTTGAAGAAACACTGCACAATATCTTGTCATGGTCTGGAAAACAAGAAGCAGCCAAAACAAAACTTGGAAACTATTGATCAAGACCACTTAAATAATTACATGAACGTTCAGCTGTAAGGGAGGGTTAATATAAAGAAATTGAGCGTGATTAATACTTTTGCACAATACTGTACATCTATTATGAAGATAACACTTTAAAATTTGTAAGAAAAAGGTATCCAGTTACTGAAACCTAAAAAAGAAAAATCACCTATTTGATCACATTCATCAGTGTTTTTTTGAACACCAACATATTGTTTTAATTTAAAAAGTTTGTAGGTTTACAATAAATGCTCAAGACTCAGCCCTACAAAAGGTTTTCACTTCGTGTTTTTAGTTTCTTCAACTAAATGAAATCTTTGCAGCTTCAAAGTTTTTTTTTTTGGATTAACCTTTATGTTAAAACGAAGCTGAGGGTTGAAATGAGGTCATCAATCTAAAGGACTTAAAAAGGCACCGCAACTAAAAGTGCAAATAAAACCCAATCGAATCTTTGACATCTAATTGTCTTCATGTCTTTTTTGTCACGAGTCGCGATCTTTCAAACCCATTTAGGCGTGGAACGGCTACTGAAGAGTGAGAGCACACAAACAAACCGTACATCTCTCCACGAGTCACAAGAACTGAGCCATTCTCCTTTTTTTTTTTTTACTTTTCAGTCCAAAACAAATGATCATAAGCTACATGGCACCCGCGCATTGCTGGATCAGAACCCAGAGTTTCCTCAGATCCAGCTTCAGACTGCAGAGCGGAGCTTGTAATTAACTTTTAGAGAATGTGATGACGAAACGGTGGCTGGAAACCTCAAAGATAGCTTCCCCAGGAGTTCAAACCTATTACGGAAGTGGGATTTCTGCTTTATAGGCCTATTAAATAATTGTGCAGTTTTTTATTTCCCCATCTGGCAGAATCCAAACGTTACAATACTAACAGCAGTAAATAAAAAGCCCAATAAAGAAAGATTTTATACAGCTGGTGAAATTTAATGTTTGACAGAAACAGCTTTCAGTTCTGCTTTTTTTTCTAAGTTTCTGAAATGACATTATTTCATTTATGCAATAAATGCTCGTTCATTTACAGAGGACTGTTTTCTGCCACATACAATAAACGTTTATTGTGTTGTTAAACCCTTCTGAAAATGACTTTGGGTATTGAACAGAAAATGAGGGGAAATGAAGAAATGAGATGAACACGGTAACGGTCACAGTGAAGACTGGACCACATCCTCAGCGTGTCACCTTCCACGTTCCTGCCGCTCCACTGTCTCACGAGCTGCCATCCTGCCTCCAGCGGTCAGTAAATAACAGAGCGGCTGCTTCAGCAGGAAGAGGTAGAAGCTCTGTGATTCTGTAGAATCAATAGGATCCGATTCTGCAGTGCTATTATTTAAGGGGCCTGGAAATAATCATAGGTTCTGGTCTAAAAACGGACAGCCGTCGCAATAAGGAACATATCAATTATTCATACATAAAAATGGAGATTCATGTTCTGATCTGAGTGGTCTGGCCTTATGAGCTTCTGTTTGGACCATGAGGGCTCCTAAAAGTGAAGGGTAAACTAAAATCAGTCAGACCCAACTGGTTCCTCAATATATCCACATCCCGATATGTTTAATCATGTCAGTGGTTTCATAATTGACGGGACAAAGAGGGGAGATACACAAGGACAAACGCTCAGCGGGTGAAAGAACAGACTGGCCAAGATTTTTTTTTTTTTTACATTTTGCTTTAACTGAGTGCGAGAAAAAAGAGAATATCTGGAGGATAAAGAAGGGAATCAAAAGCAAAGCGTGAAGTGAGGAAAAAAAGGGAGAGGGAGAACAACTTGGGTATTTAAAAGCACTCTTTCAGCCTTGAGCTGGACTTGATGGGTGCAGAGAGGCAGAGGTCTTAACTCTGCACAGAAGTGAACTCGAAGGCAGCTGCAGGCAATGAATGCAGCAGCTACGACTTCACAGGCGATACACCAATCAGCTCAAAATTTGGCTTTTCATCCCCCCGCAGGATTTAATGATTACGAGAAAGTGCCAAAGACAGAAGCAGCTGTTTCCTCCTTAATTGATGAGTTCCTCTATGAAAAACTTTGCTTTTGTACCATTTAATTTTCAGCCACACGCCTTCAGATAAAAATTCTGCCGAAGTAAGCCCTATACAAGAGAGCAGGGCTGTTCATCTCGGGTCTGTGGTCGATAAGATTATTATTCCATACGATTCAGTCTTTAATCACGATACATGCAACAAAGAAAGGGGATGAAAGAAAGAAAATTCCTCTTTGCCTCTTGCAAACAAATACATTATTATTTAAAATGATAAACAAGTAAACATTTTTTTCAATATTAGCAGATCCACAAGTTGAAGATGAAGCACTGTTTCAGAGTAGTCGTTGCTGTTCAGACTGACACTGCTGCAGTTCTCTTCCTGAACATTATGTGTCACTAATGAGGGACTGTTGCCGCTAAACAGGAAGAAGCACAACCAAGAAAAGTTGTCCACAATGAAATGAAAATGGTGTTTGTTATTCATACACAATGTTACTACGCTTTAACTTTTTTTTATAGTGGATGCTTGAAGAAACAAACCTGCTTCAAGATTATTTATTCCTTTATTAAACTGAACATAATCTAATGATGTAATAGACTCATGTATCTAGGTTTTATCTCAAAACTAATCTGGTTTGTGGCTGTTCTACTGATGCAATCACATCATGCAGTACGCATCTATACAGATTAGTCTTCATATTTGTACTATAAAGCTGTGAACCTGTCCAGCTATATGTTTCAAGCCTGTATTCCTGTTAGACTGACCAAATGCTCCAGTTTCACTGCTTCAGTCCGACACAAACACACTTCCTGCACTTTCCACCAAATATTGAGGAGCACCTTACAGACAGCTTTCATAGGAGGATAATATGACTAGACGTGCATGATGAATGAAACCACAACCCATTTATAGAAACCACAGTTATGAAAGACGCATGTAGGTGAGTCAAATATCTTTTTTTTTTCCAGAAACGACCAAGAAAATGACAGTGTATCACAAAAGTGAGTACACCCTCTCACATTCTTGCAGATATTTAAGTATATCTTTTCATGGGACAACTCTGACAAAATCACACTTTGACACAATGAAAAGTAGTCTGTGTGCAGCTTATATAACAGCGTAAATCGTAAATTTATTCTTCCCTCAAAATAACTCAATATACAGCCATTAATGTCTAAACCCCAGGCAACAAAAGTGAGTACGGCCCTAAGATACTACACCCTTAATTGTCCGAATTGAGCACTGCTTGTCATTTTCCCTCCAAAATGTCATGTGACTCAGTCTTACTAGGTCTCAGGTGTGCATAGGAAGCAGATGTGTTCAGTTTTGTAGTACAGCTCTCACACTCATACTGGTCACTGAAAGATCCAACATGGCACCTCATGGCAAAGAACTCTCTGAGGATCTTAAAATACGGATTGTTGTGGTACATGAAGATGACCAAGGCTACAAGAGGATTGCCAACACCCTGAAACTGAGCTGCAGCACAGTAGCCAAGATCATCCAGTGTTTTAACAGAGCAGGGTCCACTCAAAACAGACCTTGCGTTGGTCGTCCAAAGGAGCTGAGTGCAAATGCTCGGCGTCACATCCAAATGCTGTCTTTCAAAGATAGGCACAGGAGTGAGATTGAAGAGGTGGGGGGTCAGCCTGTCAATGCTCAGACCATACACTACATCAGATTGGTCTGCATGGCTGTCACCCCAGATGGAAGTCTCTTCTGAAATCTGTACACAAGAAAGCTCGCAGACAGTTTGCTGAAGACATGTCAACAAAGGACACGGATTACTGGAAGAATTCCAGTGGCAACCTGTGAAGCTCTGGTGAACTCCATGCCCTGGAAAGTTAAGGCAGTTCTGGTAAATAATGGTGGCCACACAAAACATTGACACTTCAGGAACTTTCACTAAGGGGTTTACTCACTTTTGTTGCTGGTGGTTTAGACATTAATGGCTGTATATAGAGTTGTTTTGAGGGAAGAATAAATTTACACTGTTATATAAGCTGCACACAGACTACTTTTCATTGTGTAAAAGTGTCATTTTGTCAGTGTTGTCCCATGAAAAGATATACTTAAATATCTGCAGGAATGTGAGAGGGTGTACTCACTTTTGTGATACACTGTACATATTTGAAAACCCTTACAGGTAATGTGTGAGGGGGCCTATCTTTTAGGCTATGTCCAGAACATGGGCGCCAATGTTGTTTTGCAACAAAAACGGGAAACGTTGCCTGTGATGCACAGATATTGGACGTGTTCCATTTGCTATTTCTGGTTCTGAACACAAATACACCTGTAGCGAACAACAAAAATGTTGAACTTTCTGTGTTGTTAACTTCTAAATCACAAGACAAGCTGAACACATAATTGCAGCAATCCATTTCTGAGACAGTTCCAGTATTCTTTGATATACTAAATGACCACCTTCCCATTGGAAAAAACATTTGACTGTCAAAACTTTCAAGATGGTGACCATGTTCTGGACATAGCCTAACACAGACATGTCCAACTTTGGTCCTCAAGGACCGGTTTCCTGCAAGTTTTAGATTTGTCCCTGCTTCAACAGGAAGAGCCCCAGGAAGAGTAGTCTGTGCCTTGGTAGAGACTAATGGGGACCAGTTAATAAAATAAAATAAACACAGCTGATTCAAATAGATGATTTACCTTCTCAGTTTGCCATCAAGGTCTGCAGAGGCCCACTAATTAAGCACGCCTTAGGTTCAGCTGTGTTGAACCAGGGCAGCACCTAAAACAAGCAGGACACCGGCCCTTGAGGACCAACTTTGGACACCACTGGCCTAAAAGATAGGGCCCCTCATCTCACCCATTACTTGCTGGGGTATTCGGGTGTCCTGAGTCTTTTGACTCACCCTGTAGATTGTTACAAATAATCACATATTGATAGAAGAGACATCTTAAAATACAGGCAAGAGAGAAAAGTTGAATCCAAAAAAGGAGTAAAACATAAAAAAAAACCATCACCACAATGGATGGATGTGTGGCAGGTTACTTTTGAACCTGTTGTTCTGGTATTAAGCTAAATTTGCTCATTTTAAAATGACGTTTAGTTTAGCCTTTTATTTACAGGAAACCATTTTTACTACTTACAGTCACCCTGACAGATGAGACGTTTTTATAGCTAATAGGAGCTAAAGCATGGCATTTATAATTCATATAAAACTAATCACCTCTTGTGTAATTAATTTATTTTTCATCATTTAAACATTCAACTATAATGCTCCAACTTCTCCTTTTTCCTCTTGGCTTTGTGGGCTCAGGTTCATGACTGAACATGGTTGTGAAAAGATGTAGGTGAGTCTAAAATAAAAAAGAAGGCATTAAACATCTCAAGGAACATGTTCGTAAATTTGAAGAGGGTGTTCTGATAAGGGTCAGGTAATCTGGCTCCTTTGTTGTGGCTCTGATGCTCGACTGCAGCGAGGGCATGATGGTGCATGTTCCCTTCATCTGGGTAATGATACCAGAGCGTGGCCAATGTGTCATTTTCCTCAAATAGTGAAAGATTTCTGTCTCGTTTTCCCAAGGTGTTTTTTCTTGTTTGGTCCAGAAGGTGAATTCAGTGAAGGCAGAGCTTGGGAAGTGTTTTGGTTATTGTTTATTATTTATACAATTAATAATTGATCCAATTAAGTTAGCTGAAACAATTGGGCTTCTTAGGAACTGGAAAAAATGTTGCTTTTTTCTGAATTTTAATATTTTGAAAAGTTATAATTTACTGGTCATCATTGTGAAGCACAGATTATACAAAGATCTGTATTATTTTTCCAATAATTCATCAACCACACAGGAAATATTTCAGGCAGTCAAGAGCTCCACATCATTCCCATTAAAACTTTATCAATCTACTTTTATTTATATCCACTTGTTATTCTTGCTGCCTTTCCAGGAACGTTACTCTTTAGTTTATCTAAGTATGAATTATTTAGGCAATTAAATATTTAAGGATAAAGTTATTCAGAACTAGAACTCCATCCTTTCTCTCTTGGGATCAAAAAAAGTTTTAGGTGTCAAAGAAAACCAACATTTTTGGATTTTACGTGGATTAAAAGTAACATCTGGATGAGAATAAAACAAACTTAAATTGGGTACTACAGAAAAAAAATTGTCATTCAGTTCCTTAAACCAGTGGACAAGTCCCAATAAACACAAAACTATCTTACATCTATTAGTGCACATTAATGGGAATATAAAACAACCTTAAAAAGTGACTACTGATCACATATAGTATAACTTTTTATTGTAAATGTACTTTATTTGTCATCAATGTGTGTTCCCATGTAATGATGAGCATTTTGCTCTTCATTTCACCAAATCACACATGAAAAACACCCAAGTGGAGCTGCGTGATAAATGGATTTTGTCAAAATATGATAAATATCTGAGTCCCTTAAAGGAAATGTCTGAAATATAATCCTGAAGAATGTTTTGAAGAACTTTCCTGAGCACTACCAACATCTAGGGTAGGGCAATATTGGCAAAAAAAATTAATCATGGTTATTTAGCCGAGAACAATTATTATGACGATTAATCCCCTGGACGTCTGCATGTCTTAGTCACATGACCAATTTAAATCACTCTAGTGGGAAAGATTTGCTCTATGTAAAAATCTGTTACAAATTGTGTCAAAAGTACAGACTTCAGGCTATACATCAATTTTAATTTGTGTTGATAGGCCAAGTAAAACTGGAGTTATGATAAATAAATTACAGAATTTTAAAAATATTTGTCATGTTTGAAGTGGAGAGGAGCATCAAGCAGACTGACCAGGGAAATCCCCAGTCAGTCTGCTTGGTGGCATTAATCGTATTAATCGTCAAGTGCCAAAAAAATAATTGATTAAAGTTTTGCGAATGATTAATTGCACACGATAGGATTTTGCCCAACCCTTCCAACAACAAACTATGGTTTTGAGCTGCAAAACCCAAAAGTTTTGCTACTTTCTCTGCAAAACTATTTTCAATCCCAGCTGGGAAATCCTGATATGGTTTCACATAATCTCTTTTAAATGATGTCAAGAAATCCTCATTAGAATATGTTAAAAAAAATAAAAATAGAAAACAGACCAATGTTTGAGGGGTTTTCCCCAATGTAGGTCTACTGTTTTCAAATTATATCCATTCAAGCATTATCAGATAACACACCAGGCACTCAAATAACGTGTAATCTGTTACTGTTATCTGAACAGTTGGCTCAAATTTTTGTGTTGGCTAAGGTTATTTAGCAGATGTGGACAGGCCTTTAGCTACAAGAGCATCAGTTCAACATCCTCTTTCAGTTTTGATGCGATGCTCTCAGGGGACTCTGCAGAGATTCAACAGACATTTATCTGGATGAGGCGCAGCTTTGAGTCTCACACTAGACACTAGATAGGCCTACTAGCCAATCAGAGTTAGAGTGAGGGCGGGCCTTGTGTCTTGGTAAAACTTTGAGATCCAGCAGAGAGCGCAGACTGCTAGTTTATGAAGCCAGAGGAAGACACAAAGAAGAAATTGCGCCGAGCTTGGACAGAGGAGGTTTAGTATGTGGTTGTTGCTACAATCTCCAGCAGGAGGGTGGGCCTAAGTGTAAAATCCTAGCTAAAAGCCTGGTTGTGGTCATCTTAAATCAGGTTGACTAAAACGTATTTGAGGTGTAGCTATACATTCAAGTGTTATTTGAGAGTTTAGTACAATTCATCCACTTTTTCAGATAAAAAAATGTTCACAGTTCCTTTGTTGTTCAAAAAAACTTGAGCTACAAAAACATTTTAAGAAAATTGAATAAAATCTACATCTTAAGATTTTTATGTAGCATATTTGTTCAACAGTGACACAAGCTTCTCTTATAGTTACCAGGTTTACTGGGAGTCTCATCATAACCAGCTCTGCACCGATTTTAATAAAGACATTTAAGCAACCAGAAAAAAGTCATCACATCTAATCACTCAGACTGCCTGTGAAGATCCTCACATAAGCTGATCAAATGCTACTTATGCATGTAATTGCTTTGTTGTGAGCAGCAGAGAAGAGAGCAGTCAACAACAAAAGAAAAAAAACGGCAGTCAGACAAGAAGAGCACGATGAAGAGGAGAGAAAGAGAGGAAAACAGGAGAAATGCTGATTCATTTTCCTCTCTGGGGCATGTTTCCACTATTACTGTACAGCAGCCGCTCTGTCGCTCTCAATCTGATTGGTCGTCTCCAGAGATGGCCTCAACTTTGGCATCCCTTACATTTGTTCAAACACAAAATTTCCATATTAGTTCTGTTTTTATCAAGTGAGAGTTTGCAGTAAATACCTCTCTATGACAAGATCATCTAACTGATTTGAGAATCCCAAAAGCCTGAAATAACTGGGCTGCACCAGCTCCACACAGGTCAGACACCGAGTTTCCAAAACAACAAACATTTAAAATGAATAATTTAGGTCCAAGAAAGACTTGGGATAATTAATGTTTTGTTTTTTTTCTTCAGCACTTTTTTCATTACGTTTACTTGCATGCATCTAAAAACAAGTGAGGCAATAAGCATGCTGCGGGGCATGGCACCACACATCACAAATGGCAAAGTAATTAATATTTCACCCCCTTCGTTTTATATTAGAGCCACACAAACACGGTTAAAAAAAAATACACTGTGGAGAAAAAAAAAAAAAAATCAGTCACTCACTGGGGGTCTGGCACAGCAGCAGCATTTCAAATGGGGGATGATTGCTCAGCCTCTTTTTCTACATTTCACTTCAAACTCAAAGTGAAAAAAATGCTCTTTGGTCAAATTTGCTGTAACTTCCTGTGTTCAGATCTGGTCCGTGACCTTTGTCACATTATGTCAAGTTAGCTTCCACCACTGTAGAAAAACAGACCTTTATAAAAATAAGTTTCGCCAGAAAACAACAAAAGGCTTTCAATCTGAGTTATGCAGTGATCTAATTCTAAAACTTTTAGTCAGCTTAGTTTTGTGCGTGGGTGTGTGTGTGCGCGTGTTATTCAATGCATGCATTAACGGAGCAGCCCACTTACATTCATTGTTTTACTTTAAACTGTCCAGAATTCTGGATTATAAAAGGAAAAATAAGAAGGATTAGCACAATTTTATCACTAAAGTTTTCCACAAAATAAACCTCAGATAAAAAAAAAGGGGAAAGCCCGACACAGATGAACTGTTCTAGTTTATTTAACATTTCAACCTGAAATGTTAGAGCAGACGTTGAACTGTGGGAGACTTTTGACAGAAACCGTCTGGAAAAGAGCAGGGGAGGGAAAAAAAATTCTCTGTCAGGTGTTGTGATGAATCGTCGGCGCATTTTAAGCCCATTTCACCGAACACCTTCAAGTCGGGCCTGATGTGTCTTTGTTGCACGCTGGTGTCGGGTGTGAAAGTACAGAGGCGAAATGGGTCAAAGTCACAGAGCTGAAACGATGTGTGTGTGTGTGTGTGTGTGAGAGTGTATTTATTTCTGCAACAGAGTGAGGACCACTTGCAAAGTAGTTACTATCAAAGCGAGGTCTTTGATGTAAAGTGAGAACCTCTTTTTTTTTTGCAGCAGCTCTACTATGCTTTAGTAGTTAGGTTTTAGAGGTATGGTGTGAATTAAGTTTTGGTTCAGGTTAGGGTTAGGAATAGACTAGTAATGGTTAGTTTTAGGGATAATGTCTGGGTTAGGCATAAAAGCAGTTACAAAAATGAATGGAAGTCAATACAATGTCCTCAGTTTGATGCAAGTACAAGGATGTGTGTGTGTGTGTGTGTGTGTGGACGGGTTTTTCCTACTACGTGGGGAAAATTTCCCTCTCCCCAGCCACTTGGGCCAGCTCATCTGGGGTCCCCACGGGTCCAAATGCAAGTTACAGGTGCAGGGTTATGTTTAGGACCAAGATTTAGGTTAGTTTTAGGGTCAGGTAGGTTCCTGTGAGGTTAATTTTAGGGCATATGGTCAGGGTTAGGCTATAAAGTCTAAAAAAAATGAATGGAAGTCAATGGAAGGTCCCCACGGTGTTCAGAAACAAACATGTGTGTGTGTGTGAGTGAGAGAGAAAGAGAGCGTGCGCGTGTGGGCGCGGTCTGCTCGCACAGGGCAGGGCAGTAAGGTGAGCCGTCTCTCTTTTTTTTTTCTTCACAAGGTAAAGGGAAACTCTTCGCCAGCTCCGCCCGGTGTCGGTCGCGTCGTCTGGGACGTTCGGACGGGAAAATGTCGGGCGCGGATCCCCTAAAATCCGCCATTTCTTACGAAAACCGGGACGACACGTCGCTGGCTCTGCCGTCCGTCAACCAGTACCGGTCCGGAGAGCAGCGCGTCAGGGAACAACTTCAAACTGTCAAGAAGACCAAGTCCAAACGCTTCAGCGCCAAGAGTGGATCCACCTCCCTGTCTCCAACAAGTAAGAGCAGGAAAACCAACAAATGTTTATTTTTGTCCACGACAGCTTGAGCTTTAATCTGAATCACACTTTTTATTTACGAGCTGAGTTTCATAAGGCTCTTTTTTTCTATCAAAGTTGGGAAACACATCCACTTACCTTCAGGTTAAAAAACAATCATTTACCAGGAAGATCAGATGTAATGATTCAGTAATTCTTGTGCCTACAGCAAAAGTTAGACATCAGATTTTGAGATAAAAACCATAATTTCTGCTAATTATATACACAACACAATGCAACAATCTAAACACTTGTAACATAAAACCAAAACATTTTATAAAAAAATGGTTAAAAGCAAGAAATCCTAAAATTTACATTTCCTTAAAGTTGTCATATTTTTAAACTTTGCTATAACCATTTAAATATTTAAATGTTTTTACTAAAACAGAAATAAAACAACTGATACTTGTTGGTGAAAGTAAGTTTCAGTAAGAATGAACTTTTTGCCCTGATTAATTACTAGAAAACTGATCTGAAACTTGTAAATTAGTTTATAATAACGTCTGCCAGGATTCCTTTCTCATCAGCTAAAGTTTGGAGCAAAAGTCGTTTTTTGATTTGGCTTAATTCTTAGAACAGGTGTTCTTGTTTAAAGGCTTTTTATTTTTTTATGTTTACACGTATAATAAAATGACGATCAAATAAATTTGTGCTCATGTTTCTGATCTAATGTCTTCTTCATGGTTTGATAGTTTTTAAAGGTAATTAGATTTCATAGCTGTTAATACTTACAGTGTAAATCAAAGATCAAAAGCCGTCACAGAACCAAAGGTTGCCTCGTTTTTCTCCAGGGAAACAAAGTAATAAATCACTGGTTATAAAACAGGTGTGTTCACTTTCTCCCCAGGCCCATCCAATGACTCTAATGGAAGTGTCTTTACCAATGGCCTCTCTAGAAGTGTGAGTTTATTTCTGTCCTTTTTTTTTTTTTCATCTTCTTCTGTACTTTAAGTATTGTAGCGGTTATTTTTCTTAATCATGCTGTTGATTAAATCTCTCTGGGTGTATTATTATCACCGGGATTGAAAGACATGTAATGTGTGATTTATTTTTTTACGTTTCAAGATTTTAAAGCACTTATCTTCCAAATCTACATACAAACTTTACATTGTTTTTGTCAGGTTTAATTACAGCTTTTTTTAAGTTAAGATGATTTCAACCCGTGTTTAAAATTGTACTTGAGCATTTAGTATTTATAAAATCTTCCCTATGAGTTTGTTTTACGGGAAGGATTTGCTAAAACAAAACTAGAATCATTAGAATTTATGACCATCTGAAAATAATAGAAAAAAATATCTTGCAGGGTGGATTATGTTTGTATAGTTTAGTTGTTTTATGTGGCTTGCTGTTGCTCCGTGGTCAGCGTCATGGTCTCCTGAAGGGTATCTGATATAAAACAAAATCAAAAAAATGTTTAGCACACATTTGCTTGATGTGGCGACCCCTTGAAGATAGGGGAAGCTGAAAGAACAACACAGTTGGTTGATTTTTTGTATTTTTAGCATGTATTTTTAACTAAGATTACTTGAAAATAAAAGGACAAATTTGTTAAATTGTTTTTCTAAGTTGAAGCATGGTTTATGTATTTTTAGAGGTGACTCAATTTTTGCTACTATTCCAATTTTATCTGAATTTAAATTGCATTGCTTCATTCCTGTTGTGAGACTGCATTATTGAGCGTGTTATTCTTTCTTTTTTTTTTCCCGTTCTGCAGTTCAGTCTCGAGAAAAACATAAATAATCATCAAACATTCGACAACTCGAAAAGACAAATCACAAAGAAAAGTGCTACATATTCTGGCCATCGCTACGAGAGTGGCCACGGCCTCTTTGGCTCCATGGCAGTGGGTCAAACCGACACCAGTCGGAGCGAGCCTGCCCTGGCCTTGCAGCCAAAATCTTCTGTCTCGCAGCAGAGAATGCTCTCCAAAAAGAGCACCTACGTAAAGAGCAGAAGCAGCAGCAGCAGTCAGTATACAAAGAGGTTCGCCTCACAATCGCATCAGAAGAGTGTCCCAAATGGTCAGGTCAAAACACAGTACCACTTTGGTGTTCCAATCAGTCCAATACAGATACAACCAAAACCTTCTATGATTGTTACAAATGGTTCAGCTCAGACAAAAACACAGTACCACTTTGGTGTTCCAATCAGTCCAATACAGATACAACCAAAACCTTCTATGATTGTTACAAATGGTTCAGCTCAGACAAAATCACAATACCACTCAGGTGTTCCAATCAGTCCAATACAGATAATACCACAACCATCTATAGTTCAAACATCACATCCTGCAGTGATTCCAAAAAGTCCAGGACAGATAAGAACACGTCATTCTATGTTTGTTTCGAATAGTTCAGGTCAGAACAAAACACAGTATCCTACAGCAGATCCAAAAAGTCTAGGACAGAGAGCATATCATTCTATGATCGTTTCAAGTAGTTCAGGTCAGAACAAAACTCAATATTCCAGCTTTGCTCCAAATGGCTCAGAACTAATAAAAGCACATCAGTCTATGATTGCCTCAAATGGATCAGGTCACAACAAATCACAGTATGTGAAGGGCAGTCAAAGTGGCATGATCAGGACAAATTCAACAACCGTCACCGATGGGTCTACCAAGATCAAAGAAATCTCTGGGTGAGTGGGAAGCTGACACGTTATTTTGTTGCTTTCAGTATTTAGTGAGCAGATTGTTCTTGCAAACCACTCATGAGAAACTTTAAATCTGTATTATTTTTTTTACACCACGTAGGGTAAATGAAACCACTTCATCTGCTCCTATCACGTTGAAGGAAGCTGTGGAGTTTCTTTCCAAGGATGACGAGAACTACCAATACTGTGGCGCCTCCTACATTCAACACAACACTTTCATTAGTGAAAATGCAAAAGAGGAGGTGCTTGAACTTGCTTTACTTAGACACATTTTTTTTTTTTGCTTTACGTATACTTTCTTTTACCAAAAACATGATGGACTTTTGGAGAAATGGCAAAAAGGGAAATAAAATATTGTGTTTCCCAGCTACATTGTAGTAATAAGTGTTAATTGGAATTTTTATTGAAGAAAGTGAAATGCCACAATGATGGAAGGTACTCTAAGATGTATTTAATTAGTTTCACAGTGTTTTATAATGTGAATTTAAACCTAGAAACCCACAAACCACTTTTTCTAGGTTTAGGGTCCTGTGTTATATAGTGTTTCAATAACAATGATATCCATTGTTCCTGTTTCGAGTCTGAGCTAGTTCCGATCTCCATCATTGGGTACCTGCTGGACAGGTCATAAGGCCACAGAAAGACGAACAACCATTTACGCTTTGACAGTTGACCTAATGTGAATGTTTGTTTTTTTTGTTTTGTTGGAGGAAAAAAGGAGTCAAACATGACCTTATTGTGAGGCAACAGTCCTAACAAGCTGCACCACTGATTTCATTAGTTTCAAGCTTTCATGTACAAATTTTAAAGTCCTGCATTTAATGCCCCCGTTGTAAACTTTTAAATTGTAGTTTGTAGCCGGGGACATGATGGATTAAGTTTTATCTTGATGTTAAGTAAGAGTAAAAAGGCAAAACGTAAAATTTGAGGCTTAGATGAATGAAAATAAATCTGAGCTTTCCCATGAGACTTGTGGCTTTGTTAGGTAATTTGAATCCAGCCCAGGATGTCGATAGGAGAAAAACAAAATCACAATCAGGAGTTTTACTTTGGATTTTAAACATCCTCTGCTGTAAAAAAAAACAAATAAAATCTTATTTGACTCAGACTTGAATTTTTGCCTTTTATAGGTTTAATTTTTTTTTCTCTACTTTGTGCTAATCTACATAATCCCTTTTTTGTCCTGCAGGTATTTAGGCTAAACGGCATCAAACCCCTGGTGAATATGCTGCATAGCTCCAGTGCACAGGTCAGGTACACGGCCTCGGCTGCCCTCCGTAACTTGTCTTATAAAAGCGACAGAAACAAAAAGGAGATATTACGCTGGAGCGGCATCCCGGCGGCTGTCACTCAGCTCAAAGACTCAGACTCCGCTGATCTCAGTAAACAACTGACAGGTACACAGTGGAGCTGTCAAATGTAGAACACCAGATACACGCACACACCTCACCTTACCATCAAGTCAAACAGAGCCTACTGTACGAGCGTCGCACAATCCTGCAGGGTTCTGGTGCTCTGCTACGTCACACAAGCATTTTACGCTCACTTTCAAAATCCATTTGATTTTGCTTTTGTCATTCTTGCCAATCTTTGTATATTTATTTAAACTTAGAGCTTTAAACTCATAAATTCATTATGAAATTAAAAATCATTTTAATTGATACTTTGATTCTCCCACCCCTCAGGTCTTCTGTGGAACTTATCCTCTGCAGAATACCTGAAGTCAGATCTGATGAAGGAAGCTGTGCCTGTTCTAACGGAGCATGTCCTCCGGCCTTACACAAACCAGACCACCAAAACTGAAAGAGATCCTGAAGTCTTCCTTCACGCCACAGGATGTATCAGGTTAGAAAGAAAAAAAAACAAAACAAAAACAACCAAAAAAAAGAGTTTCACTGCATTTGGTTCAGTTTAGTTGGGTGTTTCCCGTTTTTTGTATTGATTTTATTCAGTTTTTACAATGAAGCTGTTTTTTTTTTTTAATTTCTGAATAAATAAGCTTATAAACATTGTTTCAGTACAGTTTAGAATGGGTTAAAATAATTTAATTACCTGACAGAACACACTTGTTTAACTTTTCCTTTAGCAAGAAAATATAAAAGTTTAACTATGGTAATTATTGTCATTATGGTAGCACTCAGTGTTCAAAGGGTTAAATATATGTTTTGGGTTTGATTTACTGCAAATATTTGTAACATTATTGGTTCTTATTATTGGTTAATTCTCAGTGTAATTTAATTCTTTCTATTTTCTAACCGTGCTGATCTGTCATTTTTCCAAATATTGAAATCCCTCTGTGACCCTGAGTTCAAACATATTTTTCCCACGTATAGCTGCTTCTCATTTAGAGGTGTAAACTTCCACATTGTAGCGACGTGTAAAACAACACAAATCATTGTTCCAGGTGATAGCTGCCTGATGAAAGCTATCTTATCTGCTGAATCTGTAAACACATGGTGTAATGTAGAACAATGGATTGACATCCTGGAACATTGTGCAAGGGCTGGAATAGTTGATAGTTTTTTTTTAAATCCCCTTTTTTTTAAAGTTAAATCTAATTTTGCTCGTAGTATCATACCAAGATAACAATTCGGTACTAAAATCTTTGAAGATGAGAGATTTCCATCCAGTTGAACTTAATATAAACAAACTCGCCCCACTGACTGTGGAGAATGTAGATGAATGTTTATTTTTCTCAATTTCATTTTCAGTCTGGAACTGGAAGGTAGTTGTTTGGAGGCACTTTTTTTGTTATGAATCTGTTTGTTTTATTAACCGTTTAAGCGTCTTTCACCATGGTTTCCACAGAAACCTCAGCAGTGCAAATCAAGAGAGCAGGAAGTTGCTGAGGAAGCAAAAATATTTGGTCGATTCTTTAGTGAGTTACATTAAAGAATGTGTGGACAAAGGAGAAGATGATGAGGTAAGAGTTTTTTATTTTTTTGTAGATTTTTAGCAAACGAAAACGTGTAATTAAAAATGAATGCTCTAAAATAAGAAGGTTTGAACTTGTTAACAGACGTTTTAGCATCAAACATGTAGGACAATAACTTTCACTCATGCTCACACAAAGTTTATGTTTTGACACAGTCTTTATATAACTGTCTGTGCATCCTGCACAATCTGTCCTTCAAACTGGAGTCCGAGGCTCCAGAACTGTTCTACTACATCAATTCTTTGGCTTTGACTAAAACCAGGAGCCAGAGTTACAGCAATGTCAGCCCCGTCGGCTGCTTCAGCTCATCAACCAAACCTTATCAGGTGAGTGAGACGGTTTCACCAAAACAGAACCAAGTTTTCTGACAACTCACCAGAAAAAAAGTGTCACTTTGTCTAGACACATTTTATCCCTATCATTACAGCTTCATGTCAGATATTGAGGTATTTAAAGTGACAATAGGCTTTGTAGTCTGATTTCAATAAAGAAGGCAAGATTTATCTCTTATTTTGGCTGTGTCGTTGCCAACCAGTCCCTGAGCATTAAATAGACACACCCAGTAATAAAATGCAAACTGCAGCTCACAGAGGAAAGGTTTCAGTTTTCAGTATGTTGTCATGTGTACCGGAACAAATACAGCAACACAGTGTGAGATAATTAACGTTAAAACAGAAATGCGGAAGTTGGGGGTAATTTCTCTCTCTCTCTTTTTTTTTTTTTTTTTTTTTTTTTTTTTTTTTTTCTTATCCAGTCCCACTTTGATTACCCGGTCATGGAGGAGCAGAAACCTAACGGCGCCAGCTTGTTGATCCACTCCACAACGCTGCAGAGCTACTTGTCTTTGCTCAATCCAAATCAGCGGGAACAGACGCAGGAAACCTGCTGCAAAATCATGCAGAATTTGACTTCTAATAGCAACACTGTAAGAAGTGATCATCGTGTTACACAATAATCAGTTTGCAAACAATTTTTTTAAAACTAAAAAGAAATTTAAAAAAAATGCTTTTTTCAAGTGACGCATAGGAAAAAAAGTTGGGTGAGAACTGACTGTAAAAGTTGTGCAATACAGGGAAAAATAGTTCTTAAGAATTAAAGATGGGGGGAAAGACTGAGGAATTACATCTAAGGACAATGTTTTTTATTGTAAAATTTAGTGAAGGATTTGAAGATAAATTTATAATTTAACTATCTTTAAGGCTTAAAATTTCTTAAATAAACTAAAGTAAACTGAGAAAAAAATATACTCTTAATTTTATCACGTGATAGTGGCAAATATTTTAGTAAAAGAATAGAAATAAGAGATTTGGCTTATCTGTGTAGATGTTAAAGGTCAGCAGCACTGATGTAAAAAAAACAAAACTATTCAGTTTTATATGTACTATCACTGAGCTGAGCATTATCTATGTTTTTATATAAAAACATGATTATTTTAATAATATATAAAAAATCTAGTTATTTTCACCTCTCAGTTCACTTTTTAAATTACACTCACTCAGCATGTTAAAGTTTTAAAAACCTCTTTATTTTTGTCTTCTCATAGGCCTCAAATGTAATGAGTGAGATGATTGTGCAGAAACTGAAGGGCATGCAGTTTATCGGCCCTCTCCTGGCCTCCGATAAAGTCAACTTGCAAACGAGCGCCATGTGTCTGGTAGGAAACTTGGTGAAGAACCCAAATCTGCAGACTGCCATCAGTAAGAATCAAAAACTTTTTTTTTTTAAGATAAAATAAAAATATTAAATTGCATGATCTGCAATCTAAATGCGATTGTCTTTGACTTCAATATGTGGTTGTTTGGTTTGGTCAAACACTGAGTGTGTTTTATTGGACATGTTCCTGAAGGTACTAGAGCTTTCCCTGAGCTGGTGGCTGTCCTCAGGAACGGCACGGAAGGAGTGAATGAGTCCGACGACTCTTTTGCCATGGCATGCCAGACAGCCAGAACCCTGCTTCTGAGAGAACCGGAGTTCAACAAGCAATATCTAAACCATTCCGTGATCGAATCCCTCCAACACGTCAGCAGGAACAAGTAAGCAGACTCGGAGGGGAAAAAATCCTGCTGTGTCGCTTTAAATGAACACACCGACAGGATGACTCATCGTTAAATACAGTGTGCATGCATCTTAGATTTCCACAAGTTCAGACAGATTTGACAGCTCGCCCAAATGTTAACACTTTCTTTTTTTTTTTTTTTTCCTTTTAGATATTTGCCCAAATCCAGCAAAGCCGCATCTCTTCTTCTCCTGAGCATGTGGTCGGACAAAGAGTTGCAAAGCTATCTGAGAAAGGTGAGTCGAGGCTTGTGTGCCAAAACCTGTCAGGGTTTGGGTGTGTCCGCTCTGTAACTTACATTAGACACAAAAGTCCACGCCTCTTGCAGGTATTTGTGAGAAACAGAAGGAAAGGCTAAAGGATTAGGCCACATTCTCAGGAAAGTAAAAGCTAGAGACATTAATGTGATAAGGCTGAGGAATCTCGCAGGTCAGGTTTGATGAATCACAACCTGGACTTAGTTTCCACATGTACAACACTTTCATATTCCAACTTCAAAGTATATTATTAAGAGTTTTCCATTAGCACAGGGATGATTAGTATGTGCGCTTGCCAATGTGTGACTTTGTGTGAATTTAATTATGATAAAGGAGGAAACATTGATTGGAATGAAACTGTTCATTCTGCAGAATGGGATGATCAAGAGTATGTTTGTGAATGACATCACCATGGCAGCACAGAGGTCAGCCCAAGGTATTTATTAACACAACAACTCAGCAGACATTTGGGATTTATTTCCTCTGAAGCACGACGTCTGCACGTCTATGAGACACTGACTCATTAAGACAAAACTTCATCTTCACTCAGTTCGCAAAGATTATTCCGCATATTTATCCATCGACTCTTCACACTGCATCCGTGCCTTGTACATACGCTGTGAGATTTTGTTTTTAAAATAGAATTAACAGGTGAAGGTTTGGCTCTAACATGGCAGCGATGAAAGTCAGAAGTGTAAATTTGCTTTTAAAGTTTTATTACTAATACAAGTATTTTAGTTGGTTTTCAAATCTGGCTTTTTATGTAAAAAAGCATGATTTTTTTTTTGCACTAAAATGTATGTTTTATTATTATGTAGCAATGCAATAAAAGGGATTTGATATTGTCATAACATTGTCTTAAACAGAGATGTTTTCTTTTTCTTTTTCTTTTGATGTAATTATTAGCATTTCTTTATGTTAAATCTATAATTGATCTTTATGTTTGGTCATAATTGTAATAAAGCTGGCAGACACTTGCCGTACAACTTGCAACGAGACATTTGAGTTTCATTCGTCACAGTTTCTGGGGATGCATAAATATTTTTCAGACCTTTTCACACCTTGTCACTACCTCTGAAATTTGGCAGCGCGGTTTGAAATGCCTCTGGGAAAATTAACAACGTCTCTCTCTCTCTCTCTCTCTGTTTACTCCACCCTCATGGTTTTCTTCCCCGAGCTGTAGGGAGAAGCCATTAGAAGCAGAAACTGCAGTTTGTGTTTGTTTTTCTGCATTATATAATTGTTGACCAAACATAAACCTTTCGAATCATATAGCCAATACAAAAAAAAAAGAAAATATAAAGTCTAATTCGCAGGGCAAGTGGATATTTAGATTGAGCAGTCTTCTGGCTCAGTTAATCTGTGGTTAAAAAAAAAACGCGTTTTACCTGAGAGATTTATGAGATATGCCATTATGGGGACTGGCAGTCCTACAGGCACAAATCAAGCCTGTCAGGGTGTGTAAAGGAAAAGAAACGCCCACTCAAAGAATGGATTTTCGCCAATGTCACAGAACTGAATGTGTCACTCACTTACACTACAGAAGCACCGTTTGTCAACACCTTTAGTTTGACTCCGTATTCTAGATTTAAGTCTTTTACAATAAAAAAAAAAGCGAGTTTCAAATGATTAATATGTTGAATGGAAGCTACAAAGTTAATCTGAAAAGGACGGTCCAAAATCTTTATCAGAAAATAACAACTTGAGTTGGTGGATAGAAAAACATGGCTGACCTCTGTTTCAGCAGTTCTTTGTGCACAAAGTTGTCTTTGTCTCTTCTTCTCCTCCTTGGGTTGAGGTTGTGTCTCATGAAAACAATTCGGTCTAATATTTAAACCAGAGAAACGAGATACTTCTCAAATCCACCACCACCTTAAGCAGGGATATCAAAGTTCAAATGTTTTGAATTAATATTTGATGAAACCACTATAACCTGTTATCCAACAGCTTTAACCCAACAACTGGGTTATTCAAATAACCCAGCAGTTTTTACTGCGCTGCATTTTATTGGTTCTCCAAGTGACGAAATCTGTGATTTAAAAAAAGAACTTACTAGATTTTCATGCTTTTGATTAAAAATGAGTTTTATTCATCAAAACCATATAATCGTATATAACTAAATATTTGGCCTGATTTATGTCTCTTTAAAAAAAATGCTAAGTTGCTTCAACATGCAAAGTTCACATAAACTTCCTCCTTTCAGTATGAACACAACATTCATAATTACACTTATAAAAACATGTCGAGATCCCCATAAATCTAATGTAAAATTTTCATGTTCCAATATTTAGAAAGCATCGTCTTGTAGTTAAAGTCACTCTCAGTAATCCCAGGATGCCTGGTTGTTGCCAGTTTCCCATGCAGTAGATCCCAGGTGTTACTTCCTCAGGCCTCGCTTGCTTCTGCTGCCCTTTGAGCTGAAAATAAAGTTTAAGTCAACAGAGGCTTTCTCATTTGCCAGATCAGATAACAAACACCCTCCACAGTCAGTGTTCATCTGCAGAGCTTAAAGTACCTTGAAATATAAAATACATCTTTAGTAAACCTTGTATGACTGGCTGAGATCTGTTTTTTTTTTTTTTTCAATCTTCTATATCGTAAAGGCAAGTTATTGCCTTATCTGGCCCGTTAGCCATCCCCAGCCCCCAGGAGGTCAATAAAATTTCAGAAATCAAGTAAAAAGTACTTGCATGCAAATCTGTTTTGCTTAAAATGGCTTTTTTGATGCTTTTATTTTGAAGGCAAGTAGACTATTAGGGTTTGTGTCAGTAGTGGTGTGCTTTGCAGTGACAGGGTTTTTAAACATTATCATGTCAAAAACTAATTCAGAACTTATAATAAAATATGGACTTCTAAGTAATGAGCTGCTGAAGTCAGCGACAAAGCAATAGTGTTTGGGATACATTTTGCTCTCATCGGATGCAGGGAAATAAAACCGCAGGCACATAAAATCAAAAGCATTGCTATCCTCACTGGAGAAGCAACATGAGCTTCTTAAGATTTGAACGACAGTCAAGATTAGCTTCATCATATCTCATTAAAACATATAAAAACAAGAGTTTCTTGAGTGTGTTTGATGAACACTGCTGCATTATGTGCCCTGAAATACACAGACGTGTAATGGCAGCAAATCAGATTAAAAACCAAAATGTTTACATCTATTTATTTGTCTTTTAACTGTACATTTGTCAATTTTAGCTGCAACTGGTCGATTTATTTGTTTTAAAACTAATTTCCAGAAACAGCTCTGCTTTGACACCATTTCAAACAGCATTTAAGAGCTGAGTTAATGTTTTATAATCTGATTGAAGCTCCATATATGGAGATAATGACATTTCTCCTGAGTCTAAATAAACAATATATTGACTATATATATATTGTTTAGATAACCCTGCTTGTTTAAACGTCTGGTGTATTTCAAGAGCACCTGAACATTCTGTCTGTTCAGGTGTGTTCAGATGGGCGTGCTCAGAAATCTTAAGCCCTGCTGTCAGAATGCTAGCGCTCACATTTATCACTATTGTTTTCTAAAAAGAAAAGCTAAAATCTGTGTTTTGGATCAATCGGACAAGGGAGGTGAAAGTGAGGAAATTTTAGGAGAACCTTGTTCAAATACATGTTGTCTTATTAGTTTTCTTATTTCCTGTTGTCGTTAAGTGGTGACACGCCTAATAATCTGCAGACCAAAGAATGTTATCAGGTATTAACGCCAATGTGTTGACTGACACACACACACACACACACACACAAACTTACACTTTCTGATGATCGCTGACTCGATTTCTCAGCACTGTGATCTGTGCAAAGCATCAATTAAACAGATGACACTTTAATTATGTTTTGTTCCACATTTAGATTCTAGGAATAAATACTAAAAAAAAAAAAAAAAAATCTGTTTATGTTTTAAATGAAGAAAAAGAGACTCATTTGTCAGGCTTTAAACTCCACTAAGCCACAGAAGAATGACAGATTTTAGGTCAAAACAAGCTCTTCCAGAGAAGTGGCAGGTGGAATCTGTCTGAGGGGCCTTTCAGATAAGCTTTTTAGAAAACAAGTTGTAAATATTTCTGTGCTAGGTGAGGAATTTAAACAGATAAGCAAACTATTTTAACCAGTTTTTTTCTACAAAAATTTCTCTCTAAGGTAGTTTCCAAAATAGACTCGATGACGGGAAAACAACTAGAGAAAAACAAAAGGTCATAAATTATTGGCTGATATTCTGCACTCAGTTTTTCCCCCCTGTTTAGATTTTGTTCAAGGAATTGTAATTTATTTTTTATTTTATTTTTTTTTCTTTTGCTGTTTGATGTTGAATTTCTGTATATTTTACCTCATACTTCTGCTTTGAGTACGTGTCCTGAAGTTCAAATTTCTCTGCCTCCAGTTGGCGCATCCACTCCCACAGTTCCTTCACTTTTTCTCTGTGTGAAAAGAAAAAATAAAGACAGCTGATCTCACTTTAACTGAAACAAAGTATAAATGAAAACCTATATTAGAAATAAATTGAAGGGAAGCTTATTTTGGCTTTAGGAGAAAACATTTGTTTTACCTGAGTTTGTCCTCTTTAAGGTGGTCGATGTTCAGCTCTTTGCGGCGATCGTTCAGAACCTTTCTTTTCTTTTCTCTTTCGGTTTGCCTTTTTGTCCCAGGCTGTGTTTGCTGGGAAGCAGTAAAGCATGAATAAATAAGTCTGTTTGTTTTATTATTAGTATTATTTTTAGAGATGAACAGAATCATTACCTTGTATCCAGTAAAACTCAGATTTGCCAGAATCATCTTCTTCCTTGCATCATCGTGTGCTTTCTTTTTTGCTTCTTCTTCCTCTTTTCTTGCCTTCTCTTCCTAGTTGATGTAAAGATGCATTACTTTTGATCAACTATGAACATGAATCTATGAGGAACACTGATTTGAACTGGAGGCTGTATTATTTTCTAATCTATTTTAGTGGTGACACTTTCTAGGCTAACTCTTAAATATGAACTGTTTGTCATTAAACAAAAGGCACAAATATTTCTTCATAAGATCTATTTAATCACACCTTTGTTTGGTAATTATTCACACTCATTAGGGTGAGAAACAATGCGATGTTGAAAACTTTTTCCACTCACAGCGAGTTTGGCCTGCCTTTCTCGTTCCCTCTCAGTTCTGATCTTCACCTGCTCAGCCCTCTCAGATCTGCGTTTCTCCTGGAGATAACAAGTCAATTTTCAAGCCTCAAACAAAATTCAAGAAGCTCTGAAAGCCACATATTCGAAGAGTTCATATAAAACGTGCCATGCGATCTGAGAGGACGAGCAGCTCCTCCTCCTCTTTTTTACGCTTCTCAAAATGAGCCTCAATCAGAGTCTGCAGCTCCGTCAGGTCCTTTTCCATCCGTTTCCTGTGAATGTCCTGCATTTCCCAAAAAAAAAAAAAAAAGATACAGGAGCTGGAAGCACATTTAAGCCCACGCACACAGACTGCAGGTGCAAACTTGATCAGTCATGAGATAAACTCACATCAAAGTCGACTTTTTCTCCATCTGGGATTTTAGGAGGCACCAAGCCAGGAACGAAACCAAGCCTGGAAAAAAAAAAAAAAAAAGGAACGTAATGATTTAAACCCAAATGTACCTCTCTGGACAAATCGTACTGTATATTTTAATCTTTGGTCTTACTTTTGCTTTGGCTTTGCGTCTTCTGCATGTATAAAATAAGACAAAGCAAATGTTTTCACTTAAATGAACAAAATAAATGAAAATAAAAATGGATTTGTCTATTGTGGGAAAACGTACCTCCTTCAGTTTCCTCAGAAGTGTCTGCTGAAAGATCAGATGAGTAATTATTCATCAGGCAAATGCAGTTTAATGAGCAGCATTTACTGCTGCTAAACACAGAGAGGTGACTGTCAGGTGCCCTCAGGCGGACACTGACTAATCCATCAGCACTGACCACCTGTCAGAGCTGATCGACAGGAGACATGACACCATATACACATTTGTGTTTACGAGTTCAAACAAGGTAGCTTTAGGTTATTTTCACAGATAATTAGTTTTATTTTCTCCTGAGTTTGGGAACAAAAAACAGAAAAAAGCTACAATTACTACACAGTTTGTGTGGGGGGGAAAAAAAGTATAAACTAAAGATAAACCTGGCATCTTTTATAGGTGATGATTATATCAGTAAACAACATGCTGCTAATCACTTTAAATTGCATTTTAGCTAGAAAACAAGAGCAGCTGCTTTATAATCTTTGTGCCATCAAGTTGAGTGCACAGTGAGACAAATGCACTCATGCATATCAACATGAGCAAACAATGATGTGTCTTGTGTAGCCTCAACTCTGCCTGTTTGCTTGCTCCAGTTGGCACAAAGTATGGCAGGCTGTTTTTTTTACTATATAATCAAATAACACTGATCTCTGTTCATATCTTAGATTTCAATATTAGTTTTTCTTCTGCTCACAATAACGTTCTTTAAAATATTTAAATCACATTAATAGTGAAAGTAGAAATGACAGTTTAAGATCCACGGTTCCACTTCCTAACTAGTACTTGTAAGATATTAATTGGAAATGTTTAGAAACTCTTAAAAAGCTTAAATGCTGGTTTAGTGTTTATTGGACCGCCCCAAAGTGTTTTATTATTATGATCGCCAATTTATATTTGTGTCCGTTTATTCTTTGTTTTTGTTGTCGTCAAGGAAATATTACACCATTCCAGTTTTTTTGGTAACAAAACGGAAGTCAAATGCAGAGGCGGCGTGGAAAAACAAAGTTACTCGATAGTGACTTGAATCATAGTGAGTGACTTAATTAATCAGGAACTGTTTTATTTATATTTATTTTTTTGTATGGTAACAGTTGTTGACATCCAAAGCTGTGACTCATTTTTTTTAAACAATGCCGTGGAGCTGGATACTTTCCATCTAACTCATGAGAGAGAAAGTCATTCCACACAATGACTTTACCACGATTACCACAAAAGTTTTTTGTTTTTTTTCACATTTCTTTGCAATCTACCCAAAGTCTCTATTTCAGGGGGGAGAAAAAAAACCCGACATTTACTCGCTGCAGTTCCAGATGGAAACTCAACCTCTTTCTGTGCAAAGAAGGTAAGCCAACCTGCATTCAGGAGGACCTCTAACAGGCATAAAAAATGAAAGTGGGCATTGTGCTCTGGTCACTACATCCCCAGGGTCCTCTATTGAGACCATTCTCTGACCCACATTACTCACTGACAGCAACTGTGCTGCACACTGAGGGAGACAGGTGCTGCTTAGTTTCAGGAACAGGCCAGCTTTTGCAGACATTTTCCCACACGGACTGCCTCACAACGGGGACAGATTTAGAGGTATGATTCTGGATCTGTTGTTCTGTGACCTAATGCACCTTTAGAAATAGCTTTACGGATCCACTGGGATAATAACTAGTTTCAGACAAAGAAGGGGTGGATGAGAGGCCAAAGGTCAAACTGGCAGAGAAGCAGAAAGACAGCTGCTGCCTCTGCAGTGGCACCAACATGCCCAAAATATTGTAAAACCAGCACCTTAGCAGATGCAGTGAGTTAACTGTGTTAAATTATTCCCTGTCTGTTAGCAAAATATCACCATGAACCAATGGACAGATCTGAATAAAACTATCAGAAAGTAATCACTGTGTTGGCATCTACAAATGATTCAATATTGGAGCCAATCACATTCAAGATAGCTGCCACAACAAAGCAACCTTTGTAAACACAGAAATGGCTATGGGTCAGTCAATTTTACAGATATTGAGCTTAAATTTATTGTGGTAGTAGCTGAGACTCATGCCCAACACATACTATTTGGGTTTGAGTGGTACTTTTGGTTAAACTTAAACTCTCAGCAAGGAAATATTGGCCGTACACCTACTGATTAAGTCAGTTCAAGATGGCTGCCTCAGCAAAACAAAAAACTAGATGTCTGAGTTATGCAGATGTGCTTAAATCTGGTGATAGCAGCTGAGACCCATATATAACAAACTCAACATGTTGTATTAACTGGAATGCTTTTAAGGTTTGACCAAATTAGCGATAACGCCATAATTTCTCCATAAAGAGGAGCGGATGACATGATTCCTATAAGGAATGCTGAGTTTTAATTCAAATACTGTCATGAAACATATTCCCCACATGCATGCACTATTTTTCACGTTTTGGTTCTCTATTGGGAGCATCTATAACATGCACCCAGAAACTTCCCTCCAGTGTCAAACTGAAGACTTATCTGTCTCCTGTGTGGCTTCGCTGAAAAGACAAGCTGACTTACGTTGCCCTCTGTAAGAAAAGAGAAAAATGGTGTTAAATGATTCCTTTTATTATTATTAATATTATTATTATTTTTATTAGCTTCCCTCTTCCCTCTGCAGAAGTAAATCAAACCAACTCACTCGTATGTGGCGTCCTCCGTGTCTGACATGTTTGAGGATGCAGCACCTGCACAGACAGAAAAACTGTGGAATCCTGCTTTTAAAACAGCCCGGGGTGATGGAAACGCAGCACATCGACTCACCCAAATCTTTTTGATGTGTGCTTTTAGACGACAGTCAGTGGGGAATTGTGTGCTGCTTCTCTTGCTGCTGCTCATAAGCTTTTAAACCCAGCAGTGGATCACATGGCAGCAAGGCAGCCACAACTGGTGGCCACATACCTGCAAACAGATGGTAGTTGGCATCGGCTAGAATAGGAAAACATGCGTTCTCCGTGGATCTGCATTGTCTATTTTTACCTTTGGAAACCTCGGCAGAGGAGCTCAGGATTATTGCTCCCAAAAGGTTTCAGTCTTTCAGCTCAGCTAGACATATGCAGCATGTTAGATTTAATCCCTGTAAACCGATTCCTGTGTGCACATTCTCATCAGGAGGCTAAAACTCCTCTGAGGTAACAAACATTACAGTTTCATGTTGTGATTTGGCTGATCAGCACCACTTTTGTACGTGTCACATTATAATGTCTTTGTCTTTTTTTACCCCATAACTAGCTCCTAGAGGTAAAAGCAAAGTAAAACCCACACCCTTTATGGTTTCATCTTCACCAGCTTCCCGATAATCCCTCATCTCTGCCCTCACAGGCTATAACATGTTATCAGCAGCACTTGTCATGACCTCGCCACGCCTTCCGATTGTCCCACAGTTTGCTGTAAGGCTGCGTTGGACGCCACAGTTGGGATTATGACTCAGATGTCTCCCGGTAAACTGAAGCCAAATTCTAAATTTGTTTGTGGAGCTGTTTGACAGGGAGTTTCCCCTGCACCTTAACATTTTACTAACAGAAAGTTATTTTGGGATTTTCTTCTTTTTTTTTTCTTTTTTTGACACGCATGTTCAATAGGTCAGAAAAGACAAGTCAAAGCTCAAATTTTGTCAATAATCAGGTCTTTTAGAAGAAAGTGTAGTTCTTTGGAGAAGGAAATGTGTTAGTTGTAATGGAGTATTTTATCTTTGTCAGTCATCTAATAAAAGATGTCTTTCATCTATTTTACATTAACCTTATCCTTAGAAAAAACAAAAAAGCCTCAGCTTATATATATATATATATATATATATATACATACATGCATACAATTTTAACATTTTTATCAGTAATGAAATATTTGAGTGGCACTTTTTTTAATTTTATCTCAGACATCCTTTTGCCACTAAAAGAGTTAATGCAAACAAAAAATGATTACTTTATTATAAGTTCCTTTATATTCAAATTTTCTTGTTAAAATTAGATTTTATTTCCATCAATGACTTTTTGTTTTTCTAAATCTGCATTTGTTTGTTTGTGATGCATAAAATGAAATATTAAAGTCTTTATTTTAAACAACTTTCTTAGTAACTTTCTCTTTTAATAAACACATTTTGTGCTGATTTGTCTTATTTCAGCATGTTGTTGATTCCTGTTTGGATTTTAAGATTTGGAGGGAAGAGAATCTAACAAGGGGGAGATAAATTATTGTATTTTTATTTCTAGAATCTACATATTTTTGCCATTTTTGCTTGTTGACAGCTTTTAAACGTAGTGTTTATGTAAAATTAATCAGAATATTTAGAGAAAAACACTGATTCACATTAATCCATGAACAAAGGTCTGTAATTACAGAGAAAGTCAGATCTTTGTCTTCTTTAGTCTTTAATCGTTTAACAAAAACTGGGATTATTTCATTTTGATTTAGTGACTGTAGTTTGTTAGTTTGTGGCAGACAGGCAGAATGAGGGAGATCAATTTCTTGTATATATATTATCAAACTTCCATCCTTTAATTAGTTGACTTTCAGAAAAAACAAGTCCTGTTAAGGAACACACCCTTTAACACCCAACTAAAAACAAACAATAGAAAACCTTTTATCTCAAATCATTTTAACTTTCCTGGAATCCTCAAGTTGTCATTGGAAAGCTTCAGATTTCAACAAGCAGTTTTGTAGAAACAACACTGACATCCACTGCAGAAAAATATTTAGTTGAAATCTGGAGCTTTTCCATGAACTGGGTACTTTTTTTTTTTTTACAGTAAATACTGCCACCTTGTGGCTGAGATGAATTGCATTTATGTTGCGAAGGCTGCAACTCAGAGCTGCAAAATATTTGACAAATAAAAAATCCAAAGCAACAATATAATTTATATGTTTACCAAAAATAAGTAATGAAATACGTTTTTGTTTTAAAACGACAATAAAAAACATCTACCCTATTCAAAATGACCACAGATTATAGATTATAGAAACCAGGCACTGAAAGGGTTCATGAGTTCTTGAAAAAACTGCATCATTAAAAAGCTGCATCTGCTGTTTAATTGTGTTTTAAATTATTTTACAATACAGGATTCTGATCTTGCAAGAATAAGCTAAACAGCATCTTTTGAAAGACAAAGTTCAGAACAACAACAAATTTTCTCCATCATCAGACTTGTGATTTTGAGCATCTCTTAATCAGATCTTAACAAATACTATAAACCTAGTTTGTACTGATACGGTTGAAGTAAATTTCAAAGAAATTCACAATTTGTTGGACTGTTGACTGCACAACATATGGATTATGTTGTCAGAAAAATGTGTTTTCTGTATAAAACTTTGGAAGTTATTCCCAGATGTCATTATAAATTTCTATTTAAAATAAAACAAGAAAGAAGGAGAAGACGGAACATAATATGTTTATTTCAATCAGCTACAGTTTATAGAAAAAAAGGTACTCGATGTGAAAGTCTGAAATCCTGTGTGACCTTGTGAGATGTAGGGACATTTTTTAACACAGTGGATTAAAGGTGAAAGTGTTTAACAAAATAAAAGCCAGCTGTTTGCTTTGTTTTCACTGGGTTTGGCCTTTTGCAGCATCGAACATCTTTTTGCGGCCTTCCATGCCTGACATGGCCTCAACGTTCTTCCTCCAATCACTCACCTCCACCGTCTTTTCCTGCAAAATTAGCATTAGGTTTGTATGATTAGAGAGTCTTATTAAGGATGTTGTGTCGGTTGCAGAACAGGAACAGTTTGGAGAAATTCTGCATGCATGGTAAACTTTACACTTATTTTTACTTTTCTTTTGTCTCCCGATGTATTCTCTTGCAAAAGTCAAGCTGTGAGGTAATTATTTGACCACTAAGTTTATTTATTCTCCTCATTTTCTAAAGCCCACCTTCTCTGTGTCCTCCTTCTTGACAGATTTGAGGTTAGCTCTGAGATCCATCGACACTTTGTGTTTGGAGCCGAGCAGAGAGCGCAGGATGGCGTCAGCAGAGACCCTGACTCTTCTCAAATTGGGCCTCTTGAACTTCCCTCGTAAGTCCAGCACCTTGATGTTCAGGTCTTTGATCTGTCAGGGAGAACAAAAAGAATTTCAAGGGCACTGGAGATGTTGCATTTTCTGTAAAATTTTCAATTCAAATATTTGATCCCAAAAGGAAATTACATCGTGAACTCTGACTGACTTTCCAAAAAAAATAAAAATTTGCTGAAACTGAGGAGTAAAATCATGAAAAAAGCTAAAAGGAGAAAAACATTTGCTAAAACATCCAAAGAAGATACGCAAGCTAAAAGCCAAAGTTTGCAGAACACTAGCTAAAAATAACAAAACACTAGCTAAAATCTAAAAGTTGCTAAAAAAAAAGGCCAAAAAAATGCTAAAAATTAAAAGAGGCAGAATATAGATAAAAAAATAAAAGTATCAAATGAAGACAAACATAGAGCAAGCTTGCTGAAACCAGTTTTAAAGATGGTGTATAAAGGTGCACAATAATAATTATAAAAACAATAAAAAACAGAAAAGATTTGTGAATTCACACAATAATTCACTACAAACACCCTCAGTTTCTTTAATTTACATTTTAATAAAACATGCTGTAGAGCATACTGAAGTACTTGATTGACTATGTTTGCAGCTGTGAAAATACATGAATTTACTGCATGTTTTGGTACCTCTCTGGTATTGTGTAAGACCTTGGCTTCGATATCGTATCGTTCTTCATCCACCACGTCTAACTTGGCATGCAGCTCTTCACATAGTGCCTAAGGAAGGAACAAAACCAAAGTAAGTTGCACTAAACACCTGCTCTCATGATGAAGGTAAAGTTCTACCTTCAGCTCTGTTGCTGACATGCCACTGATCTGAATCAGAGGAACTTTCTCTTCCAGGTACTTTTCTTTTTGCTCCTCTTTTTCCACCATCTCCTGCTCCAGCTCCTCTTTGGCCTTTGCAACCATCAAGCTCTTAGACAAAACAGAAACAAAGGATATTAAATGTTGGAAACAGATAACTGACTAAATTAGCTAATGTTACAAATGTTGTGTTCAGGACTCACCTTCAGCATTAGCTTACGAGAAGCTGAGATTTTAGATTTCCTCTGCAAACAGAAGAACACTTAAGTGTTTGAGGGAGTTTTTGTGGAAACAAATGAACAAATAGTGGAGTGACAAAAATAATGCTTGATATCAATAATATTGAATAAATACACAAAAGGCTTGCCATAATTCTTGTAAAAACTTACCTCAGGCCTGTCAAAAGAAAGGGGGGGAAAAATCAGTGATTTATATTTTGCTTTTAGTTATCAAAATTAATTTAAAGAAATCAATGACTCATATTTTCTGAATGAGACTAAAACTATAATCTGAAAACATAAAATAAAATATATAAACAACACACTTACGGCTTGTCAGGCATCTTGACAATTTTAATGAAGCCTGTAGGACAAAAATAGAATTGTGCTCTCATGAAGTGGTTAACACAGTCCCCACAGGTCTTAATGCTGATTCCATTAGATCTCCAGTTTAATTCATTTAACCACAAACACATCCAGATATAAAATGTTGATTTCTAAGACCTGTAAAACATGTTTTGTTTTGGTTTTTTTTGTGGATTTTTGAATGGTCAAGTATAAGTTTTGCTACTTGCTGCTGGTCAGAATCATAAAGTCGCCTTCGGTTGTTGAAAACAATAATGTCTGCTTAACAACAAAGTGAAGGCAAACGGGGAAGCATGCAGCCCCCTCCCACCCTCAACATGGCAGCTTTTCCACAGAGATAACACTTCCCGCTCTCACTCCCACTTTTGTCCTGGATAAAGACTCAAATATAGACCAGACCCCCGGACTTTCTGAGAAGCACTTTGGGTTGACGGATCTCAGCCTGAGTTGGTTTTTGTTTTTCATGATATAACCACCAACAGATCCAAATAAATCAAATAAAAAAATAAATAAATGAATAAATAAACAAACAAAAAAAAAAAATTTTTATAAACAGTGGAATGCCCTGTACGCAATAAATTATGATCAGTTTTCTGTTAAAAATGAGATAAATTGCTCACAAATTGTAAATTTTACTAAGAGTTAAGGGTTGACAATCTGATTTACTGTAAAAAAAGTGACACAATTTGTTATAATTATAGTAATCAATTTATAAGTTTAAGGTTTTGTAGGGGAACACACAGATTTCTAATGCTCTTCTTCTGTAATCATAAGTTTTGTTTTAATCTGACAGAAAACATTTGAAGAATCAACATTATTTCAGGGTCTCTCTGGCAGATGATTCTTCCCACAATATTTATAAAAATATCAGATATTTATGAAGGTAAAACATTGCATAATTTATTCAAATTATTACAAAAGTGCTATCTTTAGTTGTTAATGTTAGTTGTCAAAAATCATGATCACATTTTTTAAATAGAAATAGCTGATATGTGTCTGAAAGAAACACACCACCTCCTCTTTAAACAAACTGCAGACTGTCTGATTCTTACCTTTGTGTCTTGATGCTGCGAGACAAAGTGATGGAGACTCGAACAAACTGGAATATTTATTTCCCGCTGCCCCCCTTTTCTCCCCCCCTCTTCACTATCCCAACAGGACTTAAATAGAAACACACACACACACACAGACACACACTCATGTTGTGTTGACACATCACTGCCTTTCTGTTCTCCAGTATGTGAAATCCTCTTTAACACAATAAAAAAAGCACCTTTGTCTTCAAACGTCACTTGAACAGTTTTGTCTTGGATCGGTTGTTTCCGTCAAACAATAAATTGATCAGATAACATCAAAAATGATCTGGGAATATTGTTTTCCCACTGAAATGCAATGCAGAGTCACTTTTTTTAAGATAGCTTTTTGACCTGCCCCCCCACGAGATTAAATGCCCCTAACGACCCACCCCCAGTCTGTTTCCCCATAATGACTGCAGACAACACTAAGCTGTGGTTTTAATGAAGGAATGCAGTTTCCAGCCTGCATATGTTCAACGACTCACAACTAAAATTAGACAAATTATTGCACCACATGATGCTGCCAGTCTGCTATTTATGCTCTTTTTGTTTCCTTCTGTGTCCAGTTTGAACACATTTTTTTACAGATGGGTTTGCATAAAAAAAAAAATATCAAGAAAAAAAAGTTGTTTTTGTGGGAATCTCTAAGTCAGTAACGTTAACTGATGCAGGAAGATCCATGTACTTTTAAATGTAAGGTTATGAAAATCAGCCAAAAAGTAAAAAAAAATCAAACACCAGACAATACATTTCTAATATTCAGGAATAACATATCTTTAAAATAAATAAATAAATAAATAAATAAATAAATAAATAAATAAAGCAAAATTTGTGACCCTGAAGTGACAAAAAAAAATGTTTTGGCCTTATCTGTTTGCCCACCTTCACAGACTGCAGCCAACCTAATTTAGGTCAACAATGTGATTCAAGCTTCCATGTTGTTTTAGCTAAGTGCTTTGTTTACATTGAGTGTGGACCCGCATAGAGTTGCACTAAATATATCTTGAAATCCAGAGTTGTAAAGTAACTAAGTACAAATACTTTGTTAGTGTCCCTAAGTAGAAAGTTTGGTTACCTGTAGTTTACTTTAGTAATTATTTTTCAGCTGACTTTTTACTTCTACTCCTTACATTTTTACACAATTATCTGTACTTTCTACTCCTTACATTTTTGAAAAAGGTAAGAAGAAGAAAGTCTTTACTCCTATTTTTTTCTGGCTCGTTATTGTTAAAAATACTATCCTGATAAATTGTGTCTCGAGGATTGAATTTAATTGTGGTTGGATGAGAAGTATAAATATTCAATTCAATTCAATTCAATTCAATTCAATTTAATTTAATTTAATTTAATTTAATTTAATTTAATTTAATTTAATTCAATTCAATTAAGTTTATTTATATAGCGCCAAGTCACAACAATTGTTGTCTCAGGGCTCTGTACACAAAATACAATAAAAGCTAAAGAAGAAGCCAGCAGACTGAGCTGAATCTTTGCTTCGTCACAGTCTCCCATCCTGAGCAGCACAGTGGCGACAGTG
>JARVJO010000365.1:17479358-17520013 GCA_031762555.1 Cynodonichthys magdalenae
GAGAGGAGCTTGATAACTGAAAGCTCTGCCTCCCATTCTACTTTTAGAAACTCTAGGAACCACAAGTAAACCTGCAACCATTCTGCCAGCTCGTCTTTAAAAAATGTTTTTTGGGAGAGTTCACCTCCTGCTTAAAAGTCAGTTATATTAGGACTTCTTTAACTGATGCTGTAGCTTTATTTCAAATGGAAACATATGTTACTGTCAAGTAGGCTCAAATCTGGGTTTCTATATGACTAAAGGCTGGCTTTTGCAGAGCTATAAGCACCACCTGCTGGTGCAATGAGACCAAAACAGATAAACCATGACTTTCTGAGCTCTCAGAAAGTGCACCTTCTCATGAGCTGAAAGAGACTGCAGGAACACAGCTGATAACCTGTTGAAGTTTCAGAATGTTATTCTGTACTGAATCAGATTACCTTTAAAACTTAATATTGGATCCATGTTTTAGCCCCAGTTTTTCTACCTTCACACTCCAATCAGAGCACTGAGTTTTTTTAAATAAATAGATTTTAAACATCTGTTTGTGTCACTATCACCTTTTCTACCCAAGGGTAGCAGGAGGGTTGAACATTTTCTTCCCTTTGCATGTTTTTCTGGTGCAGTTTTGCAGTGAAAGTGACCTTCACATGGTAAAAGCCTGGGGCAGAACAAACAACTGCCACCCACCGTGGCACCCACCTCCTCCATCAGACCACCACAGCTGCCTGGCACACCCAGCAGTGTGCCAACTCCTCGGTGCGGCGAGAGACGGAGCCGAACACCACGAGTCTGTTGTTCGTCACAACAGCTGGCATTTATCTGAGATTAACGTCGATTCAAAAGAACAACAGACACAGATCTTGTCAGAGCGGAATCACAACCAGTGAAACAAGAAAGAGAATTGTGTTTTTTAAGAAATTTTATTTTGTGCCAACAACAAATAATAAAAAGCATATTTTTGGACAGTAAATACAGCATTTGATGAGTGAGGCAACACGGGCAATTTCACTTTTTTAAATTTAATTTGGGCTGATTTTCACAGCTTGAATTCATTCTTAAACACACTGACGATTGAAATGTTTTCTAGATAATAATCAAAATTAGCATCTGTGAAACAGGTGAAGCACCAAAAAAGCTCACATGTATCTTAAAGCTTGAGCATATGTGCACCATGCCTGCCAAGCTAACATGTACAAAAAGCTGCATGTTGTGTGCACCATTTGTCGCCTTTAGCTATTGGAAGAAGGTCAGATATGGACAATTAGACCCTGGAAGCTGTGATATCTGAGGCACCAAATGTCGGTTCTGCACTGGTTCAGGCCTCAGGCTTCACTGGGAATGAGCCAGAGCTCCTGCACCCTGACCAAAGCCAAAACCCTTGGGTCCAAAGTTCTTTGCATAGCAACCTGTAAATACAATTTCAAAGAATAAAAAAAATTACCAAAAATATAAAGACAGCAATATAATAGATTTAGATCCATATGAATTTATAAAGATAAGCCACAATAAAGATACAGCTTCTTTAGTTTTGGCAAGAGTTGCTTTTTGTCAAAGTGAATACAAAGAGAGACAAACTGTTGATTAATTTTTCAGTGATTTAGTGAAACCCTCAGAAAGTAATGACTGAATGCTCATCTGTAACTCATTAACGTTTAGAGCTAACCCCATTCAAGATGGCCGCCACAGTTCTTGACCTTAGGAAAGAGAAAAACATTGCTACAACCAGAGTTGTAAAGTAATTAAGTACAAATACTTTGTTACTGTATTTAATTAGAAATTTTGGTTATCTGTACTTTACCTCAGTAAGTATTTTTCAGACGACTTTTTACTTCTACTCCTTACATTTTTACACAATTATCTGTACTTTCTACTCCTTACATTTTAAAAAAAGAAGAAAGTCATTACTCCTATTTCATTCTTGGTATTATTAAAAAAATACTATCCTGATAAATTGTGTCTCTTGGATAGAGTGAATTTAATTGTGGTTAGATGAGAAGTATCAATATATAATTCTGTCACTGTAGTAGTTTGTACACAATTCATCCCAGCTCAACTTTAAAAAAATGTTTTTTTTGGAGAGGTCACCTCCCAATAAATATCATTTTGGAAAATCTAACCGCTTCATTTTTACTCAATACGTTTACTTTTAATACTTAAGTACATTTTATTTCAGAAATTTACTTTGATACTAAAGTAAAGTAGGAGTAAACTAAAGTAGAAATTTACTTTTGGTACATTTAAAAAAAAATCAGATACCTTTAAGACAGTTACTCTAATACTCTTAGAGAAGACTTTAACTTTTACCAAAGTAATTTTCTCAAGTATCACTTTGAGGTACTTTATACAACACTGACTATAACTCAGTGAAGTTTTATAAATACTGAGCTAATTTTCCATTGTTAATTCTTGAGAGTCATCTTCATCATTTACTCTGAGTTCTAACACATCTGACAAGAGTTTACAATCTTGGATGGGATCGAGCATCATATCATTTACAAGTTTCTTCTTTAATCTTTTAAATGATAACCTTGCAAATGTTCCCTCTACAAAATGTTCAAAGTTTATTTTGTTTGTTTTATATCGGTCATCTTTTTTTTTTTGACTCTATAAGTAACCCCTTTTTTCGCCGACGTGTACAAACCTTTGCAGAAGATCTCTCCGTCCCTGTCAGCGAGGGTCGTAGACTCCAGGCCTTTACCACACTTGGCACAACGAAAGCAGCATTTGTGCCACGACTGATGAAGACAAAAAGAATTTCCTTCAGGACGGTGCAAACATACATACTAAAGCCTGTCACAACAAATCACAACTTTGGATTCTGTAGTCAACATGAATCAGAAGATTTTTTTTCTCACGTTGCCTCCCCCGATAACCTTCTCTGCTGCGTACACAGTTTTCCCACATCGAGGACACACGTCTGATCCCGCGGCTTTCTGAGCAAACTTGGAGGAGTTGATGTTGTTTGTGGGTCGATGAGGAGCTTGTCTGTCAAGAAAGTTTTTGTGTACGTATGAATTTTTTATGCGGCAAACATTTAGTCAAGGATGCAGCAGCAGTATACTGTATGTATTAAAACTCTTTTGAAAGCCTTGCTTTAAAAAAACTCATGATAGAGTTTATTTAAGTTCTTTTTTTAAAGAAAAAGGATGTTTTGCTCACACTTCAGGCTTGATTCCAAGTCCTTCTCCTGTGTCCATGCTCAGCGTTCCAGCTCCACCTCCAAAACCGTAGCCTTTTGGACCATATTTCTTGCCATAGCATGATTTGCAGTAAATTTCATCTCCATGAACGGCCACAGTGGTGCTGTCCAAGTTCTTCTTGCAGACCACTTACAGCAAGGAAAATAAAGAAAAAAAAAAAGTCATTTTTTTCGTATTAGTTCTCAAGAATTTATCTTCCAAACATGGCAACCAAAATAAGTGAAGTCAAATAATGTGTGACACAGACACTGCGCTTAGCAAAGTCAAATGAGTTCATATCTGTGTTGGATGGGGCGTGAGTGAAACCCTTCTCTGCCATAAAAGGAAAACCAAACCTTTGTTACGTTTACTCAAGATCCAAATAAGGCCTGAGATGGCTGAGTGAAAACCTGGAGATGTTCACTTCCCTGCGCTTGAGCCAAATTCTCTGCATTCCTTTGTGGTAGTTTGTGTTTTTTTTTAAGGATTCAGTGAAAATAAAAAACAGATTAGCTGAGAATTTCAGTACATACTGCACAGAAAACAGGATTTGTGCCAGCTCTTCCCTTCGCACTGCACTTCCTCTGCAAAATAGACGGATTTCTGGCAGCAGCCGCACTTGTTTCCTCCTCCAAAAGGCATCCTGCAAACACAGGAGTGCAGCATGTATACATTCTTTTCTCACTGGTTGTATATCTGATGCTCAGATTTGTGTCGTTCCGCAGACAGAGAGCATCTGTAACACTCGAGGCGATAACTATAAAAGGAGAAATACCAGTTTCCCTCTGATACATTGCTCCTTTTCATTCTCTTATGTTTAACCAGCTGGCTGCTGTGGATATTCAGAAAATACTGTAAAATGCAAAGTAGCTGCCAGCATGAGAGAGATAGCGCCAAACATACCTACAGACTCTGCATGTTAGTTTTTTGCTTTTTTAAAGACATTATGAAATGTTTGAAAGGCAGCAGAATGAGCACGATGAACACAGACAGGCAATTATCTCCTGATTTCTGTAAATAACAGAAAAATCTCTTTGTTTTGATTTATAATACAATTTTAATAACTCTGCCACACCGATACAAGGACTTGGTTTATAATGTGTACTTTAACAACAAATAAAACTGTTTTAAATAAATGATGTGGAGAGGTGAAGATTGTGTCTTTTTAAATTAAACTTCTATCTGTCATATCAAATGTAACCTCAACTACACCAGCTAAGAAAATAAGAAGGATAAAACATTTTAAATTTTACCAGGTTCACAAGCATCAAAGATGATTTCATTCAGTCTAAATGGTTATAGAAATGTTTTCATTTCAGAACTGATATTTCAAATTGTTAAGCATTATTTCAACTACTAACAAGCCAACAAGAAATATAATACATCCCATGTAAAAACCTCAGAGTGACAAAGCCTGAATGTCAACATTGTGATTATTTAACTTAACTTACCTGTCCTGAAGTAGACGGCTGCTACAGTCTGTTGGTTTTAGATGAATGAGTTGAGAAGAAATGTGTTCGATGAGGAGAAGAGTTGGGCTGCGTGAAGACCGGTTTTAACTGAGGGAGGAGTCAGAACTCACTGAGAGGAGCAGGGAGTTAAAGGGAGGTGAAGATGGTGATGAGGAGGGCAGAACAGAGACAAAGCTAAAGATTAATTGTCTGTATGAGTCAGGAACTGTTTTGTTGGGTGAAATCCCTGAAACTGCTGAAAGAAATGTAGAATTAAATAGTAAAAGAAGCAAATATAACTTCTTTGTAGTTTTAGAAAGTGGTTACCAATAAAATGTGAGTAAATGTAAAATAATTTGTTTCTAAATTGAAAACAGTCTAAGGAATTTGTATTTATTCATTGTGAAACAATGGATGAAATGTGACATAAATATGACATAAATATGCTGTACAAGTTTGACTCTTAAAGAAACATCTTGAGAGTAAAAATAAGGGTTTTGAGTGTAAAATAGGAAACTCTGCTCTCAGTTTGAGAATGTTATTTGTGATAGAAGCCTTTTATAAAAGATGCCTACTGAAATACATGCAATTTGATAGAATTCTGATGGAATTCTGCCAAATTCTGGAAAACCATTCTTTTTTTATTAGTTGTTAAGTAACACCTTCTGTAAAGTGAATATTCATGATTTACATCCAAACACGACTTGAAAAGGCTTAATTTTGAACCAGTTCTGTCTGAAGAGCATCACTGACATTTTGCTGGTGATCTTGTTAACTTTGACATTTAACAATTGTGGAGGAAGGGAACTGTTTCTTTGTGGTGGAATTGTTGCACGTTATCTTTCACCATTTATAGTCCACAACAAAATAAATAAATAAATAAAATAAAATCTAGAGTGCCAGGTTTTAGGAATTTTAAGAATTATTTTTGCTTTGTCTTTCAGTAAAAGCAAAATATTTAATGCGCACCTTCAGAGTAATTATCTCCCTGGAAAAGCAGGACAGGGGAAGGTTTAGCCAACAGTGAGGGAGTTGTCAGATAAAGATGCTGCTTGGTCTGCCTTCCTCCCTCTCTGAGCCCTCCAGGCTCTTCACCATCATAGGAAGAGACAATGATGAACTCAAGAACCCTATTTATAGCCTGCGATGTCCAACACTAGCCCTCTGTCTCTACTCTGTGGACATCCGCCCAGCTTCGTTGTGGAGTATGTGTGCATGTGTTTATCCTCATGACGGAGGGAGCATTGAGAGAGGGGGGGACTCAGGGAAACTCAGCTGAATAATCCAAAGGAAGAGGATAAGATAGGATGCAAAGGAGGACTAGAGGCAACAACGGTCCATCGATCAGTGAGCAGAAGAGTGATCGGTGGAGTTTTAAGCAGGAATTCAGCCTTTCTTATCGGTAACTCTTGGCCTGATTAGAAGGCAGGTTCTCCTCTGCTGATGGTTCTTTTTAGGCAACATTTTCACAGAAGCTTCGCCAAGTCACCTGGTGAGGAGGAGGAGGAGCTGGAAGAGGTGAGAATAGGAGTTTCACACACTGGGAATGGGATTTGTTGCTGTATATTTGACCTGAGTGTTTAATGTTCAGTCAACTGTGTCTAATGAGCATCATTTTAAATTTATGTCACAGCACTTTATTTCTGCAGATGGAATGTCGTTTTCTACAGAATGTCTTTTTTTATTTAAATGCAGTGATTAATAAGTAATAAGTAGGTAGTTAAAAAAAAACTTATTGCAATGTCATGAAGACTGGAAAAAAATAAAGTAAGAAAGCAAATTTAATATCATTCTCAAAGTAATGGTTTGTGTAATTAATGACAAAATGTCAACTACCATGTGTGTTTGTTTACATATGAAAACAACCAAAGGGACTAAAAATAGATCCAACATTTGATGTTTTACAAAAGCTGTGTGTGTTTGAATGCAGAGCTCTGTTTTTATGGTGCTTCTTTGCAGCAGAGGTTTCATTCTTATATCCCCACGTAAATGTCTCCTCTGAGATTCTACACGTCCTTTAAATTGCATCTTTTGATATAATGTTGAAATTGTTTGATATTTTGCAATGAGAATAAATTGATACATTTCTTTCAAATGTGAAAAGTCAATATTTTCTAATGCAAACATTTTTGTTATGAAAAGGCAAGTTTTAGATATGTGCAACAAAAGTGGTAAAACATATCTTACGCAAATGTCTATGAGTTCTTCAATCCTATTAGTTTTCTGGTAATAGTTCAGGTAATTCAATAACAAATAGCCAAAATGGAGGGTAATATTTTATGTACAGTATATCCACAATAGATTTGTCTGAAAAGATAAACATTGAGATGCAGCTTAATGGAGGAAATGAGATAATTGCATGAAGGGCAGGGGGATTCTGGCAGGCTGTCAGCGGTGAACAGCCCCTTCCATTTGATGTTTACATGTCTGCTGCACACAATGTGGCCAAAAGGAAAGGCGAAGCGATGCAGTTCCATGAGCAAGTCAGTAGAGGTCACATCTGAACAGTAAGTGTGTTGTGTTGGAGTTGAGAGACACACCCTGTTTCCTGATTCCCTCTGGCTTTCTGTGTTTGTACTGCTGGCTGTAAGATGGAAAAGGCGACAAGGCTTATTAATTAAAGCAGAACGCATCAGGGTGTGAAGTGCATGTTTAATAAGCTGCGGGAGAACAGCGAAGGATCAGAACTTTGTAATCAGTTCAAGTCGTTTGTTCTGTGAGCACCTTCTGATTCTTTATCTTGACACCTTTAATTAGGCAGTGATGATGTTCAGCCCTGCTTGAGAGACCTCATAATGAAGGCACTTTGTATCTCAAGGTCAGATCGGCTGATGTTTAAACTGGTTTGCGGAACAATTTCAGATATTGCAGGGTTTTTGTGTTCAGCCACACCATAAATTGGACGGTAATCCTCACTGATCTGCCTGAGTCAGCACAGAAGATGCAGAGCTCTAATTTTCAAATTGTCAGACTGTAATCCTTCCTCATAAACTTTAGTTATCCTGCTGAGCGATTTAACTTCAAGTTTAGGCAATTTCCTCGCCAACATGCCACCCGTTGGCCTCCATCTTCACACAAGTGTAAGTGTTGTTTCATTGCTTTTGGCACTCTCTAAATTTGTTTCACCACACATCCTTCCTAGTTCATAATCTCCTTTCGAAGTGACTCATTTTGCTGTGTTTACTCCACAAAGGGGGTTTCTGACAGATTGTAAAAAGTCTGTGAATTCACTTAATCATTGCTGCTGTCAGTCTTTTATTCCTGAGCTGACACCTTTAAACCTGCTTCAGCTTTGGCCCAGATTCTCACTGAGGGTCGTGCTGAGAGAAACTGTGCCCTGTAGGCAGCCAGCTACAAACATGCAGTGACAATTCAAATTAGTCCAGTTCACCGGCTCTCGCTGTGACTCAGGACATTGAGCACCAGGCAGGGAAAAAAAATGCATGTGCGCTGCTTGGTTCTGACAGCCTGAAACGAGGCACAGAGCAGGAGACACTTTTCTTATGATGATTCCGTCAGATTTACAGTCCAGTTTTAGATCAGCACTTTTTTCTTCAGAGAGACTTGACCTGGAACAGCTCCAGGTCCATTTGCGAGGCAGAGAGAGCGTCTTCTGGTTAAGTAGTCTGATCCACAACTGCAGCACAGGAGCTGTCTAGAGTATTTGTTATGCAAGCAGGAAGAGTGCAGTCCCACTTTGATCCAGACATTGGACAGAGGCAAAGATGCTCCGGAGCTGAAAGCTGCAGTTTGATGCTCCGTCTGGTAAACTGCATCTCAGACAGCTGGACCGCACTTAAAGTAGCTTCTCTTCACAGGTTCTTTGGAAGAAACTAATGGATGCTTTGACCTGCCTTTGCTCCTAATTCCATCAGACTCTCAGGTAAGTTGGAGTTTTTTTTACTGGGTTCTGAGGAAAAATCATGTTGGCCAATCAGTTCATTATGATAACAGAACTTAATTATATAATATTGATTTTAAGTACTTTTGATGATTTCATCTTTCCTGTCGTGGGCCTGATGAATGTGTCAGTTAAACAAGACTAAAGAAATGTTCACAAATGTGCAGCTTCCCTTATAATGTGAGAACAAATGGCTTGTCAATGTGATGTATGCATAAATCACTAGGGCTTTGCACAAAGTTTTGTTGCAGCAATCAAACTAGATTAAATGATTTAAATGCTGTCGCTTCAACAAACTGATGCACCTAAGCTCAAGTCAAGAATGTAAGAAAACATCCGAACTAAATTAATCATTGCATCAAGTCCAAGTTCAGATAGACAAGACACAAGCTGCTTGACTGATTCCTGATGCTGGATTGTTGCTGTCCTGCAGGACATGTGGAGTCATGTGTTCTGTAATTGTCTGGGATAATCTGATTTATATTAGAGTGTGATACAGGAGCCCATTGCATCAGACTCGTACCTCTTGCGGCTATTCCACCTAGTTCACACAAACATACAGTTGACCATATGCATCATTTTTGGCCACTGTTGAAGGCTGGTGATGATCTAATTATCTGTGTCTGTGTTTGACATGTCTGTTAGCACAATATCTGATTGGTAGATGTGTATAAAAAACCTGAGCGTAATCAATGACAGTGCATCTTCAATGGATTACCTTTTGGAATCAATCATATTTAAGATAGCTGATCCACCTTAGCAAACACAGATATGGCACAAACTCAATTTTATGGATACTAAACTAACATCTGCTGTCATTGCTAACACATACTCCAGTTCCTAAGAGGTATGCAAAATCCTTTTTTTAAAAACCTGGACATTCAAAGTGACTGGTCAGATGCATTACTTCAAGAAGTGCTACTTTTATTTGCTTTTATTGAAAACAATCTGAAAGCTAGTCATCAGGAAAGTTAGTGGATATCTAATGAAACTAGCAGGGCTTCCAGCACTTTATAGATTTTCAGAGGAAGGAGCAAAGTTCAAAGCAGAGTTGAAAGTAATGAAAATAGATCCAGTTTCATTAGATGGTCAGAAATAGCACTAAAACATGGCTTGTTTTGCAGTGTGTTCTGTTTCCCCTATATGTAAAAAATAAATGTCACCAAGCTTGAAGTGTAAAACACAACATTTTTTCTTTAAATTAGCAGGCTAACCTATCACTGTCACATGTAGGACATCTCGTGATCACTTAGAATATACTGCGTTGCAGACACACTTCAGTATACACAGAAAAGTCCCAAAGTCCATACCCAACTAAAGCAGTCACTAATGCACAGAATACAGACCATAAAGTAATTCAATTCTTTGCTGACAGTCCATCCACGGCCAGGGGAATACCACTAATGGTGGGTGAAGTCATTGGCAGTGGAATAGATCTAACATGTGTGCAACTTGCTCCACTTTTGAACTGCACTAATTTCATTACCCTTTCCGATTATGGCTATGGTAACACAAATAGATCCCTGTGATCTGTGTTGTGAAAAAAATTTAAAAAATGATGCCAAAGGCACATTTTAGTTTCCTATCTGCATCATGTGCCAAACCCTTTAAGACTCACTGGATTTTCGGATATTTTGCGTTCCCTTTCATCATTCTTTCAAAGAAGTAGCACTGTATGCTTTCTGGTAACACTGATTCAGTCCATTGTTGATTTCAAATGAAACATATCAAAAAAAATCTGGTAATCATGAAAGGCTCAAAGGCTTGATGTTTTAAAGGGCGATTTTCTGCTCTTCATAAATGCCACGTCTCCAAGTGTCCTCAACCCAGTTGTGTGTGTCAGCGTGTGTGCATGTGTGTGTTTGCGTCTGATTTGGAAAAGTCTGGTCCACAGACACGCTCCAGTGGTGGACATGTTCCACCTTGGCTAACCCAAAATGACTTGTACCGACCGCAGAAAGCCCCATACATATTTTATATGTTCCACACAGAGATGTTATATAATTAAGCTTAAAACACATTTTTTATTTTTACTGAAATCAGGCAAGATAAGGCAAGTGGATCAGGTGATTCTCATGTGCAGAAACTGATCTTGTCTTGTTTGATGCACATTCTGTAAAGACTGCCGGAGGCAAATATGTCAGACATGAACTTGTGGATAAAATGTATGTTGTTTGTGGTTTACATCCTGGTTTCCAAAACAAAATCAAGAGTGGTTTAGGATGCATTTACCTTCATTAGTGCTGCAGAACTAATGGGTAAAAAAAAAAAAGATAAAGTCAATCCGTCTTTTCTTTGTAACAAAATTTTGTATTTGTCAAGCAGAGCTGTGTGATGGTGATTTTGTCAGCCAAATGTTAAAACATATTTTAAATACACTGCAGAAAGAAATATTGCTGTAAATTTATGACCCAAATAAAAAGCTAACTTGAAAAGTTCAGGAGGAGTTATTATCTAAACAAGTTTGAAATGATCCTTTTAGTAGCTTCAGTGATGCAGAACTGAAAAGTAAATAAGTGCAATATTTTTTGTTGTCCTCTTGAGGGGGGAAAAATACATGTTTGGTGATGAATGAATGGAAGCATTTATAAGAGTTTAGAACAATCCTGATCCTGAGGCCCACTATTCTGCATGTTTTAGAAGCTTCTCTGCTTCAGCACACATCATTTTTGAATGAATGTGAGGTTAAGGCTTTTGCAGAACTTGAAGAGGGAATTTAATCACTGGATCAGGTGTGTTGGAGCTGGGAAACAAGTAAAACATGCAGGATAGTGGCCCTCCATGTTTAGACTTTCCTGCGCCGTGTAATTTATGTTTATATTTAGTTCACTTTTCCTCTCCAGCTTTGAATTTTTAAGATCCTGCAGAGATGACTGTCCACACTTGGAGTCACCAGGACTCTGTAAACGCCTGGTTATTTCTGCACAAGTTTCAGTTCACATCAGAAAACCGAGTCAGTTGCGTAACTAGCATAGCAGGCTGTTTTGAGTTTTCCTAAGGGATTTCACATCCTTCTTCCTGCACCACTTAACAGCCTCTACTGATCCTTCAGGGGCCAAGTCTACTTTTGTTTTCAGGTTAGATCAAATAATTTATGTAGAAAGAGCAAAAGGAACTTATAATATCAGTGAAGGATGACCTCTCTGACACTGTTTTTATTTTGTATATAACCATTAAGACATCAGATGTGGTACTGTGATTGTATATTAATACATCTCATTGATTGGACAGCTAAGACTGTAGTTAGATGGTTTGATACTGTACTGTTACTAATTACATTTTGGTTTAGCACTTATTTGCTAAGATTAAAATGAAGTGTAACAACTGTCAGATTTTCTTTTAAATTGTAATAAAACATGTCAATATAAAAAGTGAGAAAAAATAAATGAATAAAACTATAAACCCAGATTTCTCAGCCCTTTGAACAAATTGGCCTCCAAGCTTTGTGTCCCATTTCCAGCACATCTGACTCAAATGATCAAATGACTTCCTCAGCATGGCTTCAGAAGTCTGTTAACGACTTGTTAATTTAAAGCAGGTGGGCCAAAATAGGAGATGTTTAATACATACAGGCCAGAGGGTTGTGAAGACCAGGATTAGGAAAGACACACTGGTAAATACAATTTTAGGCTTTTAATTTTTTCTGAATCTTGTGATTAAAAACAATGGCTCTTTATAAAATAAAGAGCTACTTAAAGTATATTTTTACATGATCAAAACTGATTTATTTTCAATGCATCCAAAATTGCTGAAAATATTCTTAGAAATAATTGCAACATATAATGTTTCAGCTAGCAGTTACTGTCCTGATAGCAAATCTGTCCTTTCATTTGTTCTTTTATTTGCCCTTTCAATGTGTGTGTGGTTAATCAACCTGAGTTCACTTCAGTCCATGTTTTTCCCAAAAGAATTCCTCTAAAGCAAAGTTACAGCACTCTGTAAAACATGGAAGTATAGTGGGAATCTGGGACTTTCATTGTGCTATATATAAAAATGAGAACAGGGCGCCTGTAAAACTACTGTTAATAGTGTTGAAAAAAATATTAATTATAATGTCATGATTCATCAATTATTCTGGGGTATATTTCAGTGCTGAGCTACACTGGAGAGAAATAAGCGGAAATAGAGCTTCTGTGTTTGAAAAGGCAAAATTAGGTTTTGAAAATGACTGAACTTTAGGGTGAACAGTTATTAACCTGGTTAAATCATAAATTAGAGTTAGCATTTTAAACTATTAATTGTCTGAAAGCACATTTCTAGATCTGACGAACTACTTTAATGGTTTCCTTCTCAACTTTTGAGTCAGACGCTCTGGGACGGCTGTAATTTTGAGATTTTGCCAGAGTAAAGTGATCCTGTGGGGACATGATGCTACTCTGTACAAGTATCATTGGTTTAACCCGCAGGCCTGATTATAGGTTTGCAGAAATGAGGCAGTTTTAGCGCTGGCTTCATGTTTTTTTATGCCAAGTAACAAAAGGAGCTCTAACGTGACATTCAAGCTGCGACTGAAACATGAACACCAAAAGGGAAAAGTTTGCTTGATACCATCAAAGAAAGACCGACTGTAATATGAGTTGCTAAGGGTCATAATAGGTGAGAGAAAGTGGAGTTAGGAGCTTCGGGAGACCTGAGGATGATGTGTGAGATTCTTTAGTTTCCAGAGATTGTTGTTGAACATCAGTTTTGCTTCCAGCTTCCAGACGGCTGCATGTGGGTCTAAATCATATTAGCTGCATCCTGCTGTGGGTGTATTTGTCTAACAGCAGTGTCTCTACCTGATGTTGGACCGGTGCTATCTCAGGTAAGATTGGGGGGAAAAAACTTTAATTTGGCTGAAGTAAAGATTTTTACAAACTGTTATTTGTTTCATAGAAATATCATAGCAATATGCTGTAAGTTTTGCAAATCAGTATCTAAATGTGTATTGTTTATGCAGTGCTTAGCCAGCAGCTGTTTTTAATGTATTGATCCACAGCATTGACTGTAATTCTGCTTTATTTTATTTATTATATATATGTACTGTATATGTGTGTGTGTATGTATGTATGTATGTAATGATATGAAGTTGCTATTTTTGTGGGGTTCAGAGTCACAAATTTGTTTATAGAGGATAAACTACAAATCTACACTACAAACATTTTATAGGTTCTCAGTCACATTTGTTAATTGGGATTAAAACACTGGATTTGTGAGTGAAGATTAAAAAATATGTTTACGTCTTTCATAAAATGTAAGGAAGTTCAGAAAGATTTTAGAAGTTTTATAGCTATCCTATCTGTTTTTTCTTAGTTAATGAAGAAAAATGATCTGAAAAGCTCATATCTTTGAGTTAAACTTTCTACAGGCTTGAAAATAAACAATATTAAAAATTGATTAACTACAAACGAACAGGGCATCTAAAATTAATGCATGCGTTAAATACACAAGTATGAGTTCGTGTGCTGATTGTGGTATGCAGTTTATGTAAGTGGGAGTCTGTAAACGTTCATCTTTGCTGTTCGCTGCATGAGAGATAACAAGCTTTCATTTAAGATTTATTCTCCAGCAAATCCAGCAAAAACAGCTGCACATTCCACAGCGTCTGCTTCACAGAGACAGTTTCTAACCACATGACCGAATGAATGGAGGCATGAGTGAGTGAGAGAATGGAGTGAAGGATGGTTTGAGTGAAAAGGCCATTATAATGTGTATCGATTACATCGTCAAAGAAGCCTTGAGGCCTGAAATCCAGACTAGTCACCAGCTAACATTTTTTAACTAGAACACTGAGATCAGAAAAGTGAGTCTGAAGATGTTTTTTGTGACCTTCAGTTGCTTTTAAGCAGAGCAGTGGCCCAACTTATTGAGTTAAATTAACAAAAATAAAATTTAAAGAATGTAACAAAATGTTTTGAGAAATAATGAATGCAAATCTGGAAACAAGCAAATACATATTAATCAAAGCAGTTTAAAACACAACATATGTTTTAACAGCTTTGCCCAACGTCTTTTTGGTCCTTTTTTTCCACAATCTCTGGTGTGGAACCTGCTGTGGAGGCTGGTGGCAGACTGACACCACTTGGCATGTGCAGCAGGAGGGGGAACTGCTCCTTTCAGGCCATGCCAACGCTGGCAGCACCCCTCCAACACTAAGATGGGGGCTTTATAAGGCCTTCAACTCCACCCTCTTCTAATCATCCTGTCATTTTATACTATAGATTTATCTAGATCTCTAACAGGAACATGAAACTGGAATGGGGCTGATAACTAGTTTAAGTTTGAAGTCTTGCCATTCTAATCACATGATCTTCATTATTTTGGATTAAGCAGGAGTTAGTAGAATTATCAGAACACATTTAAGAGGATGCTTGTTAATGATTTTTGTCATTTTGAATGGATGAAGCAGCATTTTTTGATTCTGTCTTCTGTTTCAGATCTCAGACCCCTGGGTGTCACTAACCATGAGCAGTGCAGCCAACATCAAAGTCATATCTCAAAGCCAGAGTGATGCAGGTGTCAGTTCAAGTCTGCCTTTGCCTCAAAACACGATGCCCCTCCCAAAGATGGATCCCAAACAACAGTACGGCGGCCTCCCCAATCCTGCAGTGCAGTATCAGCATGCTGCTAAACGACATCCTGCATTATCTTCATCATCCGCTTCCTCAGGCCCTGCAGACCTGCTGAGAGGTAGGGCTTTAAAAAACCAGCTGCTGCAGCAAAAGTCGAGCATGTATTCAAACAGAGGCCCAGCAGCCACAGAGAGAAGTGACGGGACGTGCTCGGCGTACAGCAGCCCTCGGGTACCAAAAAAGGAGTTCTCGCGTTCCAAAGACACGTTGGACCTCCGCAACAGTACTGTGACTCAGAAAGCTTTAAGAGACCTGCAGTTTAGGAGAAACACAAACAGGAACTGGACCTTCGGGAAGTGTCGTCTCAGTAATGTGGACAATGCACGAGAAGGGGACGCCTTACAGAAGCTGTCTGCCGATGTTCAGTCCGGCCACAGAAGCGAACGTCTTCTTCACACCAAAGGGCCAAATGGGAATGAGATGTCAAGGCGTTCTTCAACCGGACTGGAGCATTTCCAAAAACATGCGAGGAACATATCAAACCAGGATCTGACAACCTCTGACAGAGACATGCTCAGTAACAAATCAAAGGATTCTTATCTGACATCCAACATGAAACGCAGAGGGAGTGAGCCATCAAGAATAACCACTGCTGCTGTTGCTCCGTTTCGATTCAGGTGAGGGCAGTGTTTCACCTATTTATGATGGGAGAGATAAGCATGGGCTGATTTACTTGGGGGGACGGAGAAAAAAAAGTGTACTCAGCAACTCTTGGCTTTCAAATGTGTTTAGAATTTCTGTTTGTTTCTGTGTCTGTTAAAATGTTTGTGGTGTTTTGCAGGTTCCAGGTCAATGAGGACACAGAAGCCACCCTCGATGATCTGAGTGACTGCTCCTCTGATTCCATGGAGGTCTGTTGTGATGATTTAGGTAAGTTTATATCTTGTTTGTTCCAAATACAGACCACTGAGCTCACCTGAGGCTCTACGTCCTTTATCCTAACCTTGAATTTTAGACATAAAATAAATGTGTCTAGACTGTTTTTCACCTTGGAAATCATGTAATACATCTTTTGAGGCCTCTGGATATTTATTTTTAATGAATCTGATGGCTGAGATGCTCTTGATGCAAGATGTTTGGGTGATGTGAGGTTTAATAGTATAATAAATACCAGTTGTTGAAGTTGAAATCCAGTTGCAGGTCTTGAAACACCAGTGACAAGTTTCTATATTTATCAGGAATTAAATTGAGTTTTAAAAGATAAACTTATTTTTATTGTGACTACTAAAGTCAGGAAAAGAAACATTAGTGTAATGGTAGTTGAAGCTGGATTATCTTATTGCCTAATTGGTGACTAATTAGAAATTTCTGAATGATTAAAACCACAAAAAATTGCAAATCTTTAAAATGACTCTTTAGTGAATCAGAAGCTAAAAAGTGTTGATCCTAAAAATGAAACATAACTCTAATTTGTAACATTTTTAAAAAGGTAATATAAGAAGATTATCACCCAGAATAATGAATCAGAAATCGGTCAGAGCATAAACTCTAAAATACACTCTAGATATTCAGATCTTTCCTGCCACAATCCTCAAGAACTTCATAAAACACTAACAACAAAATCAAACCTTTTTAACACACTTCATTGAGGTCAGGCACTTGGTTTTGCTGAACACTGGTTTTCCATCTGTGTTTTATTGCATCCTGTAACACCCAAACTTTAAAAAGTCTGACTGTTCAGCTTTGTGGATTTTATCACCAAGTTTCAAACCCAAATCGTTGCACAACATAAGTGCCACCTGTTATGTGCATTAAGATTTCCTGAAAATATTTTTTTGCATTTAAGAGAACAGTATTTAGTTTAAAACTGTTTACTTTGTCTGATGTGCTCATTTAATCAGATTTTTACCACTAATGTCAGAGCTGTAAAACAATGACAACTTATTATGATGCGTGATCTGATGTCTGCTTCACAGTGAAAGATTTGAGCCTTTATTACAAATGCAGCCTGAATTTGGCTTGGTCAATATTTAATTGCTTCCGAGGAGTAAAGAAAATGTATTTTGAATGAAGGCAATTCATTTCTAGGAGACACAACCATGACAATTTAATCAATTAAGCCTAATTAGTGAGAGCTAACATGATGGAAGCACTACTCTAAACAAGTGATATTGATTTAAGAGGTTTTAGAGAAGCTGCTGAGTTTTAACCACAGCACAGTTTACACTACGGTCATTGTAAAAGTGCTTTAAATCACTTTCTACCCACAACTCAACTTTTGTTAGACTAAAGTTTTTCTATCTAAATTGTTGCAGACAATTGCAAAATAGTTGCACTATGCTTTTTTTCCATTACAAATGATTGAATTGATGCAATATTTGATGCAGGGACTTGTTAAAAGCACAAAAAATAAATTAATTAAAAAAACATTCTGAATCCTTTGATTTTGACTGACATGTATGTTGTAGTTATTTTTACTGATGATCTCATAACTGGGCATCAAGGAAGCCTCTAACAGACATCCTAATTACCATAATGACTAAGAGGTGAGAGCCTCCGCACAGTCTCCTCTGGGAGAGACCCGACTGATGACTGAGAGGTCCTCCACTGAGGATGGACAGACATAAACCAGAGAGATGGTGTGCGCTGATGGAAAGATCAGATTTCACCTTCTGTCTGGGTTTCTTCCATCTCCACTGACAGAGTGTTTAAATTATGTTTTAACAGTGTTGGTGAGACAATGTTTATAGTGATTGAATACAATGATAAATGCTACTTGTTGAGTAGATGAACAAGAATTGTGAAAGTGAAGAATTATACTTGTTTTGTAAAAAAAAAAAAAAATGAAAGTGAGACTGGGTTGTATTGATTTTCGGCTGTATATTTGGAGTTGTTACCTTCCTGCAGACTGAAACTGCAATAAATCATTAAAGCTTGAACTGTACTTTGACAAAAAGCCCAGTGATGATTGTGTTTTTGTGGTTTTCCCCTTCTGAGCACATACGAATGAAGTCTCCCAAATGTTATTAAATCCATTGAGTCATAGCAGCTGAGCAGCATGAAAATGGTTACACATGTTGACCAGGGACCTGCACAACAAACAGCAGTGTGATTGAGATGGGCTGCACACACACACATACCCACACACCCACACACATACACATGACCAACTGGAGGACATGAATCAGTCACAGATTTGAAGAAAAAAATGAAAAATTCATCTCCACCCTCTGCTTTTTTAGTCCAAACTGTGACTAACAGTAAGAAATATAACCAAAAAAAACATTAAAAAAACAAGAGAAAAAATATACTGCAAAATGTATAATTTGAGAGCCTTTTTATATGCTTAAATCAGCATCTTAGTGTAAAAATCAAACAAATAAAAATGTTGATGTGGTGATGGTGTTTAATTTTGATGGGATTTTCCAAGTTGTCACAAAGACCCTCCTCGGTTGGCTTCATCCTTTAGAGATCATGAAACAGCATGACATTAATGTTGAAATTATTTCACTTGGACCAAAGCGGTGAATTGAGCAATCAAACAACTTTCACCAGCAGTACTTAATTATATATCTGTGTGATTCAAACTACCTAGTATGATTTGTTAAAAGAAAAAAAAACATTACATCCTCTGAAACAAATCAGTTGACTGAGTCAGAATAAGTAACGTCTGCATTGCTGATCAGTCAGACAGCTGGAGAGCAAACTCGTGATGATGACGATGAACAAGGCTCAATGCTGTTTTCACAAACTAATTGCCAAATCAGAGTTTCTGGAGCCTAAGCCACCCTAGGTGCCTTGAAAACCAAATAAAGAGAGCAGTGGAGTGTGGTGAAAGCCATTGTGAGAGTTGGAGAGGTGCCCTCTGGACATTTATTCTAACAAGAGACTTAGATTTGCTGGATTTGCAGCGTGGTGTGTTGTCATATTTGGCTGAGCTGGTTGGTGAAAAGAAGCAACTTGCTTTATTAAGCTAAAGAAGTTTGAAGGTATGCAGAAGCAATTTTGCACAAAACAGTGGATTGTCACTGTAAGGTAAATGTGTCTTTGTTAGTGCGGATGACATGCAGGCAGAGAGTGTGTTTCCAAGGAGCTGCGCTGCATGCAGGAACTGCAGAGCCTCCTGAATCCTCCTGAGAGGTGCTGGGTGGAATGTTTTAAACAAGCCAGCAAATAATTCATTCCCTAAACAATGTGACTGCATTTTCTATTTCTCATAACGCTTTAGTGTGTGTCTTGGTGTGTAAATGCATTTCACCATGACTGGAAGATATTTTCAGAGTGTGGTTTTGGGTGTGTTGCTCGCAATAGTGACCATTTTTGTCTCTCCTGTGCTCGTCTCACTGCCTGCTGAGGTCCTCTGTTTTGACGAGTGATTTTTTTTCTTCCCAACGCATAATCTTTTGATGCCTGTGTTGATATAAAAAACAGCTGGAAAACACAGCTGTTTTTTAAGCAAGTGATTTATCTGGTTATAATTCTGGAATAGATATCATACTTAAGCTCAGACAGGATCAAGAGATAATCTGAATGCTCCAGTTGAGGCATTGTGTGGACTTGTGTGTGGAATATGTTTTCTGCTGTAGTGTGTAGTTACATATCTGTATGTGTATAGCTTCACGATCATACATCAGGAGTATTGAACATTGAAGCCTGGAGGTGGAGGGGGGAGGGGAAGAACAAAGGAATCAAAAGAAATGGTAGGAAAACATGGGGTGCTAGAAAATGATCATGCCAGGGTTTTAAAATTCACCTCCTCAGTCGTGTTGTGGTGAGACATGGCAGAGCATCTTTAAATAATCGGAAAAGGACGAAAAGAGGAGGGAGGATGGGAGAGAAGGCGGAGGCGAAGAAGAGGCAGCAGAGAGCGTTGGGAGGAGGGAGTGCTGTTGCGTCTGCCACCGCTGTCATTCTGCTGCTGCGCAGCTCAGCAGCAGGAGGGTGTGCAGAAGGGAGGAGAGTGGAAAAAACGGAGGAGAGGAGACCAGAAGGGAAGGAGAGAAAGGGAGCGCCTGGGCAGCACTGCAACAGCAGCAGCTGCAGCAGCCTGTCCGGAAGAAAGAAGGGAACAGGAGACAGAGCGAAGAAAAAGAAGGCAGCAGGATTGACTCAGAGGAAGCATTTTTAATGTATGATTTCACACAAGGAAAGGGTCCAAGTAAGAAAACCTGTTTTCTCCCTCCTGATGCTTTTCAACATGGTCACATGCAGGAGGCATGCTTGGAAATAACGTGAAAGGCAGAGAAGGAGATTGAAGATGGAAAGGACGGATAGCACTAAAGGGTACAGCCAAGCTGATGGCAAAGGAGTTGGTATGGCAGCCAAGAGGCCCAAGTCTGGAGTGCCCCAGAGCACACAGAGGGGTGAACTAAAGGTTTACCGGGCTGGTAGTTCTGAGGGCAGGATACCGGTGCCCTCAAGTCTTCGCAAACAAAGGTCAATGACAAACCTGGCTGTACTCACTGATGCTGAGAAGAAGCTGCATCTTTACGAGCCAAAGTGGTGCGATGACATGGCCAAGCCTGGAGCAGCGCAGAGCAAGATGATCAAGCCAAAGACCACAGGAGGTGGCAGCAGTGTCGGCGGGGGTGCACCCCTTTCTCGAAACCTATCCAAGTCAGAACACTCACTGTTCCAGGCAAAACCCAAGCCATTCAGCCCACTAGCTGCTCCCACTGCCCTAGGCAAGCAAAGCCGCATACCTCGTGGTCCTTTTGCTGAGGTGAAGCCTTTGAGCAAGGCACCTGAGGATGGGAAGTCGGATGACGAAATCCTCTCAAGCAAGGCCAAGGCCAACCCAAAGAAAGCTGGCGCTGGAGTAGAGTCCGCTTCCAAAGGCCAAGGAGAGGAAGGGGTCGATAAGACCTTCTTAAAGGTGGATCCAGAGCTGGTGGTGACAGTGCTGGGGGACCTGGAGCAGCTTCTCTTCAGTCAGATTTTAGGTGAGTGCAAATCAGCGGTCATAAGCTTCTACAGTATGTTTGGTTGTTGTGCAACAAGCCAGAGCCACTGATTGTACAACAGCACACCCCTTTAATACAAGCTCCCACATGGCACCTGCTTGCTGCTGCAGGGCTCCCATTCTCTTTTGTGCATTCACCTTTATTTCCTTTTCTGATTCAATTGTTTTAGTAAATGATTACATCTTAGCAGTTTCATTTAAAACAGTGTGATAACTTCAACACCTAATCCTTCTTTGTTCTTTTCCCTCCTTCATGGGACTCAAATATCTGATCTTTGGTCACTTTGAATGATATGAAATGTGCTGTTAAAACATAACAGGCGATTGCATGAAGCCCAAGGGTTTGTGGATTGTTGCCAGCAGATTGATCGCCTTTTAAAGCTCTCATTTGCTGGAACATGTGCTCATGCACTCTGTTCCATCCACAGCATGAATGCTTCCATAAAACGGAGCTGGAAATGTCATCCTGACGTTCTTTCTGAGAGACGCATGAAGCTTCTTCCCAGCTCCATTCATCTGAGTTCTGAAGAATGATTTTTTTACTACTACTACAGTACAACTATCACAGAAAAGGGCTTTCTGCTTGGAGGTGCACATCAGATTTAGCATGAGGAAGGGCTGGATGAAGGAAATAATGATTTAAATCATAAGAAGATGTTGATTTGGATGCCTGATTGTGTTTGCGTTGTGCTTATCTCTATACATGCAGACCTTTTGTATCCAGTGGCAGGTGGTGTATTATCACCTGTGGTCAAATAAGAGGACAAAGCTTTATCTTTGAAAGTCTTCCACATGCTGTTTTACCTAAAGCTTTCGCTCATCAGGTTTTAAAAACAGTTTTCCTCTCAGTCTTTTTTAGAGAGGATTTGGCCTAGCCTGTAACCTTTTGATTTTACCTGATTTATACATTTTCCCACTAATCAGTTTATTAAACAGGAAAAGGATTTACAGAAAATGCAAGTTACTATAAACCAAAGGGTGGGTTCTTTTGGGGTTTTACCATAGATCTCAGTCAGACTGTTCTACTTGATTTAATACAATGGATTATCAGTGCAACCTTAACTCTCATGATATATCATGCAGTCTCTTATTTTTCATCAGAACCACATGTGCCCTTTTGCATTTTAATAAACACATCTGTGGTGAATTGATCTGTTATCCATGCTTCATTAGTCCAGATGGAACGCCATGTTCATGTTTGTCACATGTAATCTACAAGTAAGACCTGTAAACAACACAGGGCAGATGGCAGCATCCACACTTCTGTGCCTTTTTAGTGTGAAGGCATGGCACATCCAATCACAACTAATCTATTTATAAAGCACTAATAAAAATTTCATCAAGTATTCTTTTTAGGAAGTTGTAGCTGTTTTGCTCCCCAACAAAGCCTTTTTTTTTTTCTTTCGATCATCCACAATGAAGTGAGTTTCAGAAATCCACACTTATAGGTCCATTACCTTGAATTTTCACTGCAATACAAAAACACCATCTTGAAAACCACAGGCTGTTTTTACCTAACATGGGTGTTCGGATAACGTAAAGCTATTTATTGCAATTTTTACAACAGTAGGATTGAATCTGTTAGCTTAGCATTTTTTAAGCTTAGAGTATTTCACTTTTGTAATTGTTATATTTTGTTTGAGAGGGCATCATTTAAATTCATTACCATACTAAGAATGTACAGTAAACATTCTTATTACCGTAAGCTGAGCTTTTTTATAGTCTGCAGTCCTTTCAAGGCCTGTTGAATGCTTTAATATTGAGCTGCTTCAGAAGCATATCTCATTATGAGCTCCTTGCAAGGATGTTTTTACTTCTAGACAGAAGTCTCTTTTCTTGCTTCATGACTTGGTAAATAAGCAGATTTCTTAAATTGTCTATATACGCAAGTCTGTGTTCTATATAATAGAACAAAGGCCCTTTCTTTTATATTACCATGAACAAAATGTTTTTTTAATATATATACCCATTTTTTTAGTTAATGGACATAGAAATCGGATAAATCTTTTAACTTAGCAACATTTAAATTTGGATCAATAGCTTTTGGTTTTCATGTTATTAAAATAACAGGTTCACATCAGTAAAGAAAAAAGATAGGAACAGCACATACGGCATAACATTTAAAAAATAAAAAGATGAATAAGCAAGACTGACTTCATCATAATTATATGAGCTCTGTCATCCCAGATTTCCACAAATATTGCAATGGCTCAAAAATGAAAGTGCACTGCAGTGAAAGCCAGAGTGCAGTGAAAAAATAAATGAGGCAACAAGCAGTCATAGCTGTCTTTATTTTTTGTTTTACATCAGAAGCACACAGGGGTCAGAAATGCTCACTATTGTACAATTAATTTTACAAATAATAGCTAAGGACTGAAATTTTTTCACAACATGGTTTTTTGAACATTCAAGTAAACTGGGGGCATAAAGATGTTTTTATTTTATTTTTTTTCTGAGAGGATTGATGTTCACATGAATATTTCAGCTCTTGGTGAAGACCAAAGCACTAAAATCCCTCAACAAATGTATTCAGGAAGTATTTTAAAAAAACTTGAAAGTGTCAGCCTTTAACTTTGGGGAAATGGAAATTGTCATTTTTTATTTATTTTTATTTTCAAAGTTTTTAAAACTTAAACAGGTTCAGCTGAACACTGTGAAAGTAACCTCTGTCTTTGAAAAATATATGAAATTTGAGCAAATGAAACATTCTTAGAAAGAAAACATGGTAACTAATTATGGGGGTTGTTGATTGCACCTCTTATCCTGATTGTTCATGAACTGAAAGTAAATTTGCACAATACATGATAATGTATTTATTTCAGAGGTCCAGTTGTTTATTTTATTAAAAGTTGTCATGTTTTAGTTTGCCTGCACATCATGTGGAAAAGATTTTAAAATAGCCTGTTATTCGTGTAATTTTCTCCAACTAGGTCAGTCTTACTTCACTCATGACAGCAGAAAAATGTTTATTACTTCTCAAAGAGAAAACATCTTGAAAATGGTGTCAAATGTGCAACTACAGTATTTTGTTGTCTCTTGATAACAGGCATCATTGCATGCAGAGCATTAGAGGACCACCAGCTGTTAACGGGGACACAAAGAATACTTCATGCAGGATGAACTCGAAGCAGATGTGATTCACACATGTGCCTCGTTTTAAACGTGTCTGGTTCTGTTAATAAAATGTTGGGTGTTGATCCTTGCTCAGTGTGTTAAAAATCTATTAGCCTTAAACTTAAGAGGTAACAAAAAATTGAATAACAAATAAAAAACGAGTGCGACCACCACATGCTGCATTAATGCCTTATAAGCAACTTAACTATATTTCTGTAACAGAGTTCCGTGAATCTTCAGGCTCATATAAAGTCAGCCTGTACAGAATTACATGAAGTTTTTTTTTTTTTTTTTGTAAATACAGGGTATGGATTAAGCTTTTCAATATACATTTGATATTCATTTTGTGGAGTTCAGTTAAATGGAAGAAGCTGTTGCATAAACAAAATTAAACTTACATTTTATTTAAAAGCAAAATGTTAATGATTTACTGTACATATTTTCTCACCTTCAATTTTGTAAGGGGATTAGAAAATGTGTTTATTCAAATGATTTCTGAATCTTATTTTCTTAATGCTTCACTGAATTGCTTCAACAGGTATCCTCTTGTGAAAATATCAGATTTTTGCATTGGTTCCCAACCTTTTTTTTCTCCTTTTCATCAAACTGTCCAGAAAATGCATTGTATGTTTATAAATGTTTTATAGTTTTCTCTGAATCAACATTGTGGTTTAAAGTTTTTGAGATATGGAGGTTCTTATTTGTTACAGCTGACACAACAAAACGTCTGATATTGATTTGACATGGCCTTAACTCAGTGACCACATGTTTTACATTGCATGCAGCTTGGCCTGAATAAGCTGATGTGGAGTGAATTTGTTCTGGCTGTAATTTAGTTTAGATTGAGAGCCTCACAACTTGTGCCATATGACTGTAAAATAATGCTCAGTAGAACAGAAAACAACCTTTCAACAGGCAAGCATCTGAAAGAACTCCTTAAATCTCCCTGGTCAACCATGTTAGTTACAGACATTTTAAGTTTTTCAGGTTTAAGATGCACCACATCAGTTCAGAGGGGTGCGGTTTGCCACATTGAAGCAGCCCATCGAGTGAGATTTGTCTGCCTAATGATGTGAACATTCACTGTTTGGGTTCTTGCATGGAAAACAGCTGTCAGACACAAATAATCCAAGTGAGAAAGCAGATGTGAAGGCATTTCCTCTGTTGTTTGTAAGAATTGTATTAAAACAAAGACCACAATAAAAAGGCACCTAAAAGGAGTTCTATTTTGACACAGACCCGGAGTCGCAGAGGAAGAGGACTGTGCAGAATGTTCTTGATCTCCGTCAGAATCTGGAAGACACCATGACGAGTCTGCGTGGCTCCCAGCTCGGTCACAGGTAAGCACAAAACATCTGAAAAAAATATATTTTAAAGTTTAGATTAAAGAAACACAAAATGCGATCCAAACAGCTGGGAGTTTGCTGGATCAGTTCGTACTGCACAATCAGTAAACAGTTGTGTTGTAGCTGCCTGGAGAATTTGTGCACATCTGGCTCCCATCCCTCTTTGGGCCTTCTGCGTTTGATGATGATGAGTTCTTTTCAGGAATCTCTTGTTTTTGGCTAATCAGCAAAAAACCCCAAAGACTAATGTTTCAACAACTACAACGTTTTGATAGCAGGAGTAGTTTGAACATCAAACTTGGCCATTCAAATTTAATTTGGACAGTCAAGTTTATTTTCAGTGTCTCTAAAATAAGGCTTTTCTTTTGCTTGTATTGTTTTTTGTAATTTTTTTTATTATTTTATGCATTTCTAAAGCAAATCAAAAATAATGTTTATGTGCAGTTTCCTAGCCTGGTAAAAACCAGACCTTGGTTCTTTGCTTTGCTGCGTACAGAGGATCTGAACTCTTGGCTATTGAGAAGCGGTTTCTTGCTGGAGGCATGGACTCTGTTGAAGTTTAAAATGATTGGATCTGATTTACCCAATTGCTAACAATTGGCCATGATGTATGTAGTGCACCAGCTCAACCGTGAAAGAAGCTAAGCTTAGAAGCTAACTGGAAATTGTGCTGTAAACAATCATTCCCTACTGGAAAGAGAGAAATACCGAGCTGAACAAAATGGCTGTAAATGAATGTTGCAGACTTTGTGAGACAAATTTAATTTGGAAGACTTATCAACACAGACTGGCTTCATTCACTTCCTCCGCTGCTTTTGTTAAACTACAGACAAACATCAAACGGCGCAGAAAATTTATGTCATCATTTACAACTCCTCCTTCTGTTCGCTAATTGGCCAGATTGAAATTCTACCGGAGAAATCCTTGTCAATGGGACAAATCCCAGATGGAGCAGAGAAGGGAAACCAAATTGAGTTGAACTGTGTAGAATGCATGTCAACCCCTCCGGACGTTTACCTGTATAATGAGCCTCAAAAATCCAAATTTTTGCTAATAATCCATACTACTCGTGGGGGGGGGGTGCACTGTCTGCAATAAAGATGACAGCGCCTGCTGCAAACCAGGAGGAAAGGGGAATGGACATAGTGGAGAACTTACTTCTAGCGGCAGAGAAGGTTGGAAGATTGTTTTTTTTAATGTCCTACAGGCTCTGACATGTTAAATTAATGTGAAACTGTGGTTTTAAAAAAATTCGTAAAACTTGAAAAGATCTAAAAAAAGATTTTGAAGTTTTGAGTGTTTTAATATTCGACACATCAGTAAGGCAAAAAAAGACAGATTTTACACTGACTATGGCACGAGTTCGCTTACTGCTCCACTTGTGTATTTCACATGTGTAATGGGTCAAATGCAAAGAACAAAGTTTGTCATTGCATGGGCACATACAGGGATGACAACACGAGTTTACTTTACTTACAATTAACATCAAGTTTAATTTAGTAACTAGCATTCATAGGTAAAAAAACATGACATGCTAGTTGCAATAACTCAAATAAACTACATAATTTTATGTCCTGCAAACTAAGGTAGATCTCTGGTTCTGACCAAAATGGTTATCTTGAATGATCAAACTTCTTTTTTTAGTAAGCACATCTTTATATACAGGTGGTACGAAAGCTCAGTTGGTAGAGCTGTTGCCTCTGAGCAAGAAGGTCACGGGATCAAATCCCGGCCCTGGGACCTTTCTGTGTAGAGTTTGCATCTTCTCTCTGTGCATGTGTGGGTTTTCTCCAAGTACTCCAGCTTCCTCCTACAGACTAAAAACATGGCTGCTAGGCTAAAAGGTAATTGTATTCTAAATTGTCCCTATAGGCATGAGTGAAAGAGTGAACCGTCCCTCTCACAGTGACTGCTGGATATGGACACCAGTGACCCCTGGAAAAAGGGAATAAAATAATTATATAGTGTGTGTGTATATATAATTCTTACAACCCTATCAAAGTTAAACAGCAGACTTTTTTTTAAATGAGCTTTCACATTTGCCATCTGCAAATGGCATTACAGAAAATTGTTTCAGTCAAGTCAAACTTTATTACTGCACATACTGCAACATATTTCACCAACCTCGTTGTACAAACATCCCATAATGAATAATCCATAAACAAAAGATAAAAATACTCCCATGTTTGTAGGCTTTACAATATTTATTTGGGTGACTTGGTTCATGTAGTTTTGTAATTCACAGACACTGAAGATGCTCTGAGCTGTTTGGTGGGCGATTTTAACCCTGGCCTACATATTAAACATAAAAGACAAACTTGGATATTCTCTCACAGAGTACTGACAACAAGCTTACACTTTAACTGTATTTTAGGATATCAGGCCATCCTGGTTTTCATCTTTAAGTTCTGAGAGAAAACTCTTCAGGCTTTAATCTCTGAGGATGTAATGACACACCTAATGTATCTGGGTCAAGATCACCTTGGTTTGGAAGTTCTTTCAGAGACAGTCAAGTGTATTTTTGGCCTCATCCAGACGTTTGATGTGAAACATTTTCTAAATAAAACCCTGACCCTGCGCATCTTTCCGTCTAGCTGTCTGGACAGCAATACGGTGGGCTACGACAGCGATGAGACCAACGCTCGCAGCATCTCCAGCCTGTCGAACCGCTCCTCACCTCTGTCCTGGCGCCACGGTCAATCCAGTCCCCGTCTCCAGGCTGGTGACGCTCCGTCCTCAACAGGCAGTGGATACCAGGGCAGTAAAAGCTCTTCCCAGTACACGGCTCACACAATGCCCGCTCGCTGCTCCAGCCGACTCAGTAGCACGTCTCGCATTGAGCTCATAGAGGGTCTTGATGTTGACGACGCCGACCTCAAGTCTGGTTACCTTAGTGACACTGACCTTCAAGGAAAGAGCCTGCAAGATGATGACGACGAGAATCTGGCTAATGGGTAAGAAAGGAAGCTTTTAAACACTTGTTACCATGACAACAATAAGTAATCAGTGGCTGCAGATGCCTGGACGATTGTTTGTACTTTGACCTTTTGATTATTGCACGATTGAGGCGGAGTTCAGCCTTGCTTCTGAATTGTGTTTTGCTTAAAGGATGCTGTCTAACTGAAAGTAACTATTTTTAAAAAATAAACTTGATGCCATGAGTGGAATTTGGTTTTCTTCTGGTATGTTTCTTGGCAGATCTACAAAGAGCTTCCATCAGCAGTCTTTGCAGTCACACATTCTTTTCTTACACTTCAAGGATTTCTCAAAGTGCCTATTTGCTGACTCTAACAGGACACATTCAGATGTTTTCACAAAGGAAAGAAGTCATCAGGTTACACAGTTAAAGTCTTGTAACTCGTGAATCAGTGCCTTCATAACGACCTTAGTCAGCAGGAATAGATGCAACAAACTTGAACAGTGTAACTAACAATTTGGGGGTTTTCTAATTTGCTTACCTGCATCATTTCATTGTTTTCTTTTCTTCCTTTTCTTTTTATTTAGATACTTTGTCCTTTGCGTGTCTTGGTCTAATTTGTTCTAACAACTTGACAGTAGAGAGCAAGTCTCAGAGAGAGGAGCAGACAGAATCAGGGACAGTTCTCTGGAGTGGAGTAGCAGCTTTATCGCTTTTGCTCATGCAGTGCGATTTAAGCTCAGCCTCTGGAGCCTTCACTAGGCCCTGCGTGCCAGGTCACATTCTTAATATGTGGGTTAAGAAGAAGAAAATACATTGACACATTTACATTATTTGAAACTTAGTTTTTACTAAAAAGTGAACACTGAAACCTGGCAAAATAAAACAAGTTTGAAAAATCTAACGTGTACTTTTTACGAGAAGAGGAAGGAAAATGTGAAGAATAAAAAGTAAAACCTGAAGAATAGAATTTTTTTAGATCAATATAAGAACAGAAGAGTGACATATTTAATAAAGGATTTCCCACCATTGACACTTCAGACATGTCAGGAAGCCATTACAGGTTTACAGAGCCAGCAGACACAGCACATTAGGATTTGTTTGGTGTCATGTTTCATTCATCTTGTTGATTCGTAGTCTGTCTCAGGCCATCAGGAGGTTGTTAGTCATTTTCAACAGTCTTGTTTTAGGGTTTAGACAAAATCTGACTGAAACTCTTCAAACATTTTAATGTGAACTGTCACAAACAGGAATTTTCAGCAATTTTTCTTTTTAACAAATTGGACATTTTGGTCTAATTGGGTTGTTTCTCCTCGATTAAGATTGGTCTTTCTGTAAAAGTTAAATTATAGCTTCCTTTAAAGGTTGTCACATGAACACAGTCATTGGTCATCTCTAAAATGGAGGTGATAATTAGGGGGAAACTTAAATAAAAGATGGGTTAATGAAGATCTTGCTGTTTTTACTTTGGAAAGCTCAACAAGAGAGAAACAATCTAAAAGCATGCTGTATTTATTGACACTAATTAAAAAGATTCACTGTATTTATTTATTTATTGGTCAAACAAAAAAAAATTATGGTACTTTTAAGAAGCTTGGGAAGTCTTGAAGATAAGTTTTTTTTAGGCATTTACAAGGTAATCAGTCATTTTGCTGATACTTTCTTAATTGAATACATTATTGTAAATTCATGTTAACATAAAACAAAGGATTCTAATAGTAAAAATTCACATTTGAGTCAAGATTGTACAATATAAAATATTGTTTGCATCAGTAATCCAAGAGATTATTTTGTTTTCAAATATGTTTTATGAGATTTTCGGCTTTAGAGATTTTTTAAAATCCTAACGGGAAAACATGTTCACACAAAGCACTTGTCAAAATTAGGTAATTTTTGTTTTGTCCTGCATTAGTCCTTTTTAAACATTATGGGTTTGAGGCGAGTATGTGGGCATCCAGAGATCTGAGCTTCTGTTCCTTTTGTAGCAGCACAGAGGCAGTGATGCAGAGAGAGAGAAGGCCTGGTTCAGCAGCATCGCTACCGATCATGATCATGCACCAGCATGGCCCGGGATGTGCTGCCATGGCAACCGTCTTCCACTGACCCAGTGATGGGTTGCCTTGTGTGTCAGTGTGGTAGCTGCTGAGCAAATCAATGTGTGGAGGATGTGTGTGCGTGAGTGGCAACTGATGATTGATGAGAGCTAGAAAGAAAAAAAAAACGGTAAAAAGCAAACGGATTGAAGAAGTGAACCGTTTTTCTCTAGATGATTTTTATAATTGCTTTTATAGTAGCAGATGTTTGCCTGTAAATCAATTTGATCATTTTTATGTCCTTGTGGGATTAAATGAGTTTTAGTGACACAGAGTGTGGAAAAAGCTAATTTGATTTAATTTTTACAGATAAATTTTCTGCATTGCACCTTTTTAATTGGATACAAACACATGAGCGCACACACCCTGTCAATTTATGACAAATCTATCTTTGCTTATGTTTCTATAAAAGATTATAAAGTATTTCACCTCATTTCTCACTCTGCTCCTGCAATGTCATTCCATTTGTGACCAAAATAAAGCTTTAATCATAGTAGTTATAGCAACTGTGACATGTTTTGCATGTACAGTATTTAGGTCAGTTTTTAAAATATTGGAATACTAACAGCTTCACACATGGAAACTGTGCCTATCGACAAACACATTCTGTAATGCACTAAAGGCTTTGCTGCAGTCATCTGATCCTGGATCTGTGCCCTCAGCAGTCTGCATTCAATTTCCCTTTCCTGTCTGTGTTGGACCTCTTTTATATTTACTTTGTACTTCCCTGACTGAAAACCTCACACATTTTCTGACCCACTTAAACCCAACCACATAAAAATTGCTCTTTGGCCTTGCTGCTCTGGTCGTCTGCAAGCATTGTAGGGATTACAGTTTTTTATGTGGCCACCACTTCAAATGAGTCCCTTTTGAAAACAGCTCAGTGAAAATGACTTCTTTCTTGTCCATAAATACAGCTCGTTTTGAAACAAGGTGTTTTGTAATTTGTAGTTTAAAATTTTTGTTTTGTTTCAATTGGTAAATACAGTAGAAAAGATTGAAACAATTAATTCTCTATTATGGTTTAACATACGGCTCAATGGACCCAGCACACAGTCTCTCCCACAGTCAGCATCTTGAAAACACATCTGGGCTCAATATGAAGCTCTCTAGGGTCACTGAAATACAGACTTACAAAGGCTCCATCAACACCAAACGTGTCTCCACCTTCACCAGTGTCCTCGGCCCTGTGAATAATTAGCTGTTACGGAAGCACCCCAGGGAGTATGAATCACCCAAGTATCATGTCTGCGTGTGGTCGTCTGGGTGTGCAGTTTGGATTTCACCAGTGTCTAACACTCAGCCCCAGGTGGATGATGTGAAACTGTGTTTTGGTGCCTAAATGTCTGAATCATACACTGCCTGTTTGCTGTTATAAGTTGTTAAAGCTGATACAGACGTGCAAGGCTTTTAGCATGTATCTAAATGTTTCTACTGGTTCAGTTTGGCTTAAAGTGTAGTTCAGCTCCAAAAGTAAGTTTATCAGTCAGAACATAAAAAACTCATAAAGTAATGTAATATATGTGATTGTGGCATCACAAGACTTTAGACACATCATGCAAAATCCACCTTTTTGGTCATTACATGCATTTTGTTGTATACTTTGAGTCTTTAAGAGTGCAGAAAATTTGAATTTAGTCTCCTCCAGTGCTGCATAGATATCTTTATATTCTGTTTGGGTCATATTTTTCCAACACATTTTTTTTTTCTATTTTCTATGATGTTTTCTGAACTATTGCATCACAGTATTTGAGACAAAACAGACATATAAGGTCTGGATTTGCTAACTACAATCTCATTCATTCTTTATTGTTCTCTGGCTCTGGGTCAGACTCTGGCTCCAACATGTAATGCTGGATGGACAAATCTTACCTTGTTGACATCTTTTGATGACTTTGTAAATAAAAAGTTTCTGCAATGCTAGATAGTCATAAGCCCCTCTAATGTACTAAAAATGGACCGGTCTATTAGCTGGAGGTGGGTGGGATGTAAAGCGCCTCGTTTACATTTAAAGAAACAGCCTCAAAATGAGTTGATTTGAGACACATCTCAGAAAAGGGGTGAAAGAGGGGCTTGTGGAGTTACAATAAAGAGGAATTCAGAGCAAATTATTGCATTTCTACATTATATAGACCCCAACTGAATGATTTAAATGTGAGAAAAGATTTAAAAGCAGGATATTTCTCCTTTTTAATCTGCAGTGTTGTGGGGTGCAGCTGCACTAATGAAGATTGCTGAGACTAATATAGACTGTGTACTTATTTTCCAGGTCAACAATTATTCCAGAAGTTCTTTTTTCCTGGACTCTGCAGAGACGAGGTGATTGCAGTCTTTGACTCAGTCACTGATGTGTCTCAGACCCATTTACATCACTGTGCTCTAAGCTGCCAAATCCTATATGTTTACTTATTGTCAAGCTTCATACAAATCAAAATGAGACAATCAGAGATGTGTGGAGATGTTTTATTATCTGTGCAGTTCTTGAATGAAAAATATGTAAGCAGACGTTAAACTGTGCTTTCGGTTCTGTGTTCTGAGGCTTCTAAAACAATGTCTCACATTGTGCTTCAGACGTGAATCTCGACAATGAAGGAATGTCTGCTCCTCTTCAGCATCAAGGCACTCAACCACGTGTTTTTTTATGTCAAGTGGTGCTTCATTTTAATTCAGAAGAACACATCACATTGTAAATGTATGCCAGGCAGAGCCTGACATTCTTCTGCCTTCTGCTGGAAATCTGAAGTCATTACACCACATGGAACAATGACGTCACAGCACAGCTACAGTTGTTTTAAAAAAAAAAGTGTATGGATATGTTTGATATTTTAAGGTTAATAATGAACAACACTATCAATTTTTTAACTTTAAATTTGACAACCTGAAGTATCACTAATCTTATTTTTTTAGAATATAGAACAATTGCAACGCTCTACAAGCTTTTGATGCTGTCAATGCAATTTTATGTAAGAATTTCACCTAACGCAGATGGTCAATTTATTCATTTCCTGTCCAGTTACTTTATCCATTCTATTAAAAATCAGCAGCAAAATGTTTGTTGCATGGGGAGGAGATGAGAACAATCCAAAGCCAAACAAAAAATAATTAAACTTCATACCTACGAGTGGTTTTCTGTCTTAGCAAAAAACAAGTTGCTAAAAATTCTCAGATTTGTTACATCTCTGCATTTAGAGCTTGTAAATATTGCAAACCCAGCCGCTGGCAGCTTTACAAATCATATATGAGCAAATTTACAGAAAGTGCAATTGACATGAACTGTTTGCTTATCAGTGTGGCTCACTTGTTACTATACAGAGCAAACAGGACTTGAATGATGTTTGGATGACCCCTTGCTTTATAGCAGTGGGGTCTGGTTGAGATAAACAGGACGTGAACACCACTGAACTGTTTAGATCTTTTGCTGTTGCAGGCAACACAATTACACACATGCATCTTACAGAAAACAGAAATTTGACTAAATCTGCTTGTTTTCTGTGTAATTTGCAAACAGAACAGCAACATAAATCTCACTGACAACTAGAAATGTCTTCATTATAACAAAAACCTGTTTGGATTCAGAATGTTGTTTTCCCAACCTCCAGCTAAAGACACTGGGTGAACTAATCTTGACTGAAGATGTGGATGAGGAGTGGGGCAGTCTTGGCCCATAACATTGACCTCCTGGAGTGTTTTACTGAACTGAGATCACCAGAACTCACAGCAAAACTGTTCCACTGCTAATGGCAGGGGGAGGGAAACTTTCCAACACTCATGCACCACAGGAGATCCGTGTCTCATCTGTGGTTCTGTGGTTTCTCTTGCAGTGGTTTAGATTTTTACCTTGAACTGTGTTCTTTTTTTTCACCAGCTAAAGAACAGACCGTAATTATTAAAATGAGAAAATGTGTTATTTCTTTACTCAATTCATTATGAGAAACCACTTCTTGGAGAAAATGAAACTACCATAATATTAGTTTTCTTTATAGACTACTTTAACATTCTTTTTTCTATTATAACAGTTGCATCTTTAGTCCTAAACTGTTAACTTTTTTTAAATTGATCATAGATTGTTTTACAGTAATGTTTACCATCAAACTGTAAGATCAAACCAACTTTAATCCGTCTAATATTTTATTAAATATTGAAGGTTTCAGTCTATTTTATGCTTTGTATTTATTCAAAGAAAAATAAATCCTGAGATACAGCACCCTGTATCTACAACATGATATAAATCTGTTTTGACGTTCCCTCCTGTTTTGATGGTATACCTGCATGTTTTCAGCATTTGTGAGATAAGGTCAGGAGAGAACCTCTCTGCAAGCCTTAAAATCCATGTTCTCACATGGCTCAGTTTCTTTTTTTTCTCAGTGGTCCAAAAATTACTTTAAAAAAAGCTGTTAATGAATTTAATAAAATTAACAATTTCATATTTGATTTTTGTAACGCAATGTATTGAAAGGAACATGCAGAAAATCGAACTGGAATATTGTAGTATTAGTAAGATATTTATAACAATTTGTTCTAAAATGGCAAAGGTAATTGGCAATTTTTTTAAAGCGTTTAACTGTGCCCTTGCTTCAACGTCAAGTTTATTGTTTATTGTGTATACATCTTGTGGTGGAAGTAAACACTTCTGATTTAAAAACAATATACTATATAGAAATATACTGCACTACGTCGTTTGTTTATATATTTACTAATAAAATCGACTGAAAATCCTATAAGACGATCTTTTCGATCCTCTCGTTAATTAGTTACGTCACTCCGCAGCGGAGTAATACGTGTTGCCATGGTTTCCACGCAGCTCCTCGTGGCGCTCGTCTCATCTCTCTCTCTCTCTCGTCTCTCTGTGGATGAGAGCAGAGAGGCAGACTGCTTCTTCTCCTCGGACTAAATGGGTGGTAAAAATAAGTCTGGGCTCGCGGAGGATTAAATATCAGCCTCGTGCGGATAATTACAGGAAGTTGAGCTTGAATTCAAGTCAAAATCAAGGAAAGTCACAGATGAGCGGCCGGGTTTTAATTGAGAAAGTGCCTCCGCTTCAGTCGAGGGCAAGACGGACTTTACGTTTTACACCACAGAGGTATACCTCACTGTTTAACTTTGGAATTTCTTACGTTTTACTGTCTTCATTTAGACTCGAACTTAGCCTTTATTCTGTGATTTGTTGGTTTTAAAACTTTCTAAAAATGACAGTTTACAGTTTATTTGACAGGAATTAATTTCTTAGGTTTCAATTTATTTAAACTTGTATATTTTTCTCCCATTGTGTTTTTCTAGAGTTAACAGTGTTTTGCAAAAATGTGAACATAAAATCTGTGAAGACAGTTTTCATCATGGAGAAAAATTCCGTTATCTGAATGATGAAGTTTGTCATCCTTACTAATGGATTCACTCCCAAAAGCCAAATCAAGCAGAAAATACAGTGTGGACTCCAAGATGCATGTTTTATTAGGTGTTTATCTGGTTTTAAAATAAACACATTCTGTACAGGAACATGCTTGGCAAACCTCAGTTTTTGTGTGTGTTTCTGTTAAATTCATTTTTACAATGCTTGATCTGTTTTTTTGCCTTTCAGTGCTTTTGCTCTCGCCATAGAAAATATGTGTTCAGTAAGTCCATAAAAATTTATATGAACGCCCACAGTTTAATCTACTCCTGTCTAGCCCCTCAGACTTCTTAAACCTAAGCAGCATCTCAACTCACAGGCACACAAAACAGAAAGACTGGAAACTGGATTGGAGATGTGCCATAAAAAATAATAAAACAAAACAAAAATGTTAATTGCCACCCTAAGGAAGAAGTATGCACTTCTTTGTTGTACTCCTACACTTGCTCTGTCTTGATTTTACCTCTGAGAGCAGACAGGCTTGTAATATCAGCAGCCCACAAACCTTCCTGGCTCTTAGGCTGACATTGCTGTGGGGGTTATTCATGTCGCCTTCGACAGAGGAGGTATTGTTAGAGAACACCACAAACATCTGCACTTAGTAAATATTGTGAAACTGCACAGATCATGTATACAGGATTTGGAAACGTTTGAACGGATTACTGTCAAATGGACAATTTGTTGTTGAAGTCTGCTTTTGAGTCAACATAACTTTTTTTAAAAAACAAAATCAGCACTTTAAAAGCAGGGTTACAGAACAGTAACTTTATGTTTCACGACCACTCCGTTCGAGCTACGCGATTATCATCAGTTCAAAGCATTTAAAAGCCATTTTTGTCTGTTCCAGTTTTCTTCCAAGTTCCATGCCTTTGCTAATTGCAGACCTCAGACCCACAGAGAGGATGTTCAGCTCAGTGGGGAAAACCAAAAACAAAAATAAGGGAAAATAACTGATTCATCTCAAGTAGTGAGTCAGCTTTAAAGGTTTATATTATTTTACCTTTTCCACTGTGCTGTACTTTTAAGTGCCAGCACAAATGTAATACCTCCTGTGGTTGTCGGTGGTAATGACGGGGAGCATAATAATAAAAAATCTGAGCTGGACATCCTTTTAGCTTTGGAATAAATCCAACAAGACATTATTGTTCATATGCTTCTATTTTAAAATGCTATTAGATGGAATAGTTTTTTACTAAGTGTCACACAATGATCAGCAACAAAATGTATTTAGTTATGAATGGTTCAGTCAAGCAGCATCGGTTTCAGAGAGCGAAGGTTCTTGGTTCTGCTTCTCATAAAACCTAACAGAACACAAAGCATTTCCTGTCAGATGTCATGGTTTTTGTTTATGATAATTTAGTAGCACTTCTTGGCAAGTTACCCTTGAGACTACAGTTTAGGATAAGGGTGGGTTTTTCCTGGTTTAAAAAAAAAACTTTCTCTGCTTCACTGTGATTTATTAAGACATGAGGGATGTATTTTCATATAGTAAAATTAGCTTTCCAAATTGACCATATTGTTATGATTGCTGGAAGGGAGTTTCCCACAAACGTTATATTGGTTGGCTAAACGACATTTCCTTTTTGGAAGGTTTAAATGATTGGGTTTACATGGTGAAAACTTTCCAGGCGAGCATTAATTTTATGAAAAAGTACAGAAAGAAAAGAGGATAAGTTCTGGTGAGACAAAAACATGTGCTTTTGAAAATCCTGGATTTGTCACAGTATGTAAATCACACTGTCTCTTCCTATCAAAGATGTCTTATTACATTTCATCTACATTTAACTGCAAATCCTGTTTTCAAGTCTAAAACATCAAAGATTTACAAAATATCAAGTGAAGGAAAAAAACCTGGAACTGCTCCCGAGGATTTGACCGTCATGCAGCTCTGATGTATTAGCTGTTTCAAAGCAGCTGCTGCCAAATTTGAATTAGCTGCTGGTTTAACTCCAGGAACAGTCTAAGCCATACATTTGGAGATTACCTCTGTCATTTTATGCCTATTCCCCCTCTTTAAAAACCCAGACTTGTACATGTTTTTGTGGTGTACGCCTACATGGATTGTTAATAAAAAGTGTTTTACACAGTGACAATTTTTTTTTTGTTTCAGTTGGGATGAGAGCAGCTCCATCAGCAGTGGGCTCAGCGATGGTGACGGCTCAGAGAATATCAGCTCAGAGGAGTTTAACGCCAGCTCATCCCTTAACTCTCTCCCAAGCACACCTTTGGGATCGAGACGGAGCTCTTCTGTCATGGTGAGCTGAAGCACCTAAACTCTCTGGCATTTTAAAAATTGTTTAGTTTGTGTATATTTTCGTAAAATTTAGAACTGGCAGCTTCTGATTATTCGGCTGCGGATTAATTTTACTTTCACTCCAAGACATGCTTTGCTTTCATTTTCACTGGGTGTGAGATTTTTCTGTGAATAGTGAGAGACTGTATGTGTGGAGTTTGTTAGTGTAATTGTGCCTTAAAGCTTATATAACATGTATAGAATAGAGGTTTAAGAAAATATAGAGACACCAAAATATTCCAATATTTAATTTCCTGATACTGTATCAATTATCAAAATCACTGTATCAATTTTAAATGGGTTAAAATGTAAATCTTCATGCCAGCAGTTCAATTCTGAGTTGTATTTTAGCCTCCAACCCCTAGTTGGCAGCAGTCAGTCAGCCATTTGGCTCCCCCGCTGTGCTAATGCTGAAACATCTTTTAGGGAAGAAAATGTGAATATATTGTCTAGCATATAATCTCACAATATATTGTGGTACATCATATTGTGATCCTTGTGTTGTGATATGTATCATATCACCAAATTCTTGCCCTACTTAGATGTGTCACCTTAGCTGTTTAAATGCTAATTATGCCTCAGATTTCCTACTGATAAATGGTTTTAGCAAGTTAATAAGAGCCTTCTGTGTATTGCATGCATAAGAAAGTTTTTTGTATTATATTTTTGTATGTCTAAAACATGGTTTGTTCTGTAGATGTTTAAATTTGATAAAGTGTTTATTTTTTTATTTTGCATAAATGAGTTTTCCATCTACTTGCATATGAACCTTATTATTTATTTTACTTACCAGAGTACTCTCTCGGATGAAAGTGCTACACAATGAGCCATCTGTCGCTCTATATCACTTTGATAATGTGCCAAGTAACAGCACGCCCAATTTTGTCCTTAGTGCCACCTCCATGTGCACCGCATGATATCTATTAATGTGCAACTGTCAGGTTTTTCTCCACCACACTTTAACTTTTATGAACAAATCCTTCATCATTATGTGTTGATTTATAACAAAAAATTCAAATGTGTTTTTTTCTTCTTTTGTCTTCCCATCTATTTTTTTACGCTCTGGGGAAATATCAGTTTACCCCCCACCCCCCCCATCCTTGCTGCTGGAATGCAGCTCAGATGGAGCAAAGATTACAGAGAGCAGTCAGTCCCGTAGATAACAGACCTCATCTGATGCGCCTCTCCTCCCTTCTTTTCTCTGCAGCTCCGCACCGACGCAGAGAAGCGCTCCCTGGTGGAAAGTGGCCTTTCTTGGTACAGCGAAGATGGCAAAGTCAGCCACAAGCTCACCAGTTGCAGCTATGACTCAGGAAGTCTAAAGACAGAAGCTCCAAGCAAGTGGAGAAAAAAGCCTCCGAGCCTCAGTGAAGATTTTGGGATGAAAGGAGAAATAAAGAAGCCTCAAAGTTTGGGTCAGCCAGGTAGTTTCAAGAAGGGGAGAAATCCTCCAGTCGGCGTGACTTCCCCCATCACCCATACCTCACAGAGTATGCTCAAAGTTGCAGGTGAGACCTTATGGAAAATAGTTGTACTTATCTAGAGATATTTATTTTTGTTAGTTAACTTTGCACTTCTACGTTGCTTTAAATAACATTTAATGTTCTTTTTTGTTGTCTGTCCTTCTGTAGCTCCAAAAATCGAGAAGCCTCTGGACAAATCTAAAATTTCTGTGAAGTCCGCGGGTCTACAACGGAGTCGTTCTGATGCTGGCAGGGATTATCATGGAGAGCATCGCAAACCCCCATCAGGTTTAGTCAAACCATCTGCAGGGGGCTCATTTGGATACAAGAAACCACCAACAGCCACTGGTACTGCAACAGTTATGACAGCAGGGGGCACCACCATCTCCAGTGGCTCTGCTACTGTGGGGAAAACCCCCAAGTCATCTGGCATCCCTGTGAAGCCTGTGGGGGGAGGAACAATTTTGGGCAGAAAGAACAGTTTTGACGCCAGCAGTGAGCAGGGCTTCCTGGGGCCGAATGCCCGAAACAGCATTCAGTATCGCAGCCTGCCTCGACCAGCTAAGTCGAGCACACTCAGTGTCATTGGCCGCCCAGCAACTCGACCCATCAGCGGCACCATTGACTCGAGCCTGTTGAGTTTGAAGCCTGTACCCTTGGCCTCCACAGGACCCAGGAGTAAAGAGCTCAGTAGCTGCAGCAGTAAAATGACTAATCGAACCAGTACAGGCCCAGTCAACCAGACAGACAGAGAGAAGGAAAAGGAAAGAGCAAAGGCCATGGCTGTAGGCGCTGACATGGACTGTACCACGCTGAAAGGAGAGAACAGTCAGTCTGAGTCCACAGGAGAGCCTGCTATAAAACTGCATGGCCTGAGACGGACCAGCAGCAGCAAATATCCCGAACTGTCGTCTCCCACAACACCAAGGTCTCGCTTTAAAACAGTAGCCGTGTTTCCATCAACGTTTCTTAATTCGCATTTTGAAATTTCGCATCAGAAAAGCTGAATGGAAACGG
>JARVJO010000365.1:17520113-17541260 GCA_031762555.1 Cynodonichthys magdalenae
TTATTCATTTCCTTTTTGCGAAATTTTAAAAATTCGCTCTAAATTCGAATTAAATTGGATGGAAACACGGCTAGTGATCACTTAAATCACATAAAGAAAACATTTTTTTTTATCTTTCTTACCCGTAGTACCACAATATGTTAATTTACTGTAACTGAGATACCTACAGGTTTGAAAAATAAGAGTACCAGTTACTTGTTCGAAACAACAACTGGACTTGTTTCTTTTTTGTGATATCTTGTGTTTTCTGCTTGATTTCTAGGATGCTCAACACTAAATGTCTCGGCCGTCCGCCCAGCTTGGCTCACCTGGACAAAGTCAATTCTAACAGTCTTGACTCCTGTGTGACTATCCACGATCTTCCGCCCAAAGTACCCCCATATTCTAAGCTTCAGGACTTGGCTGGTTCCCACACTGGAACGCGTCTCACTCCAAGCCCAGCGCCCATCCTCCACATTGATTCTCCCAGTTATGCCAGTGAAAGCCTGAGCTTGAGTGGGTCTCCCATGCTCTACCCTAAACTGTCTAGCATGCATCGCAGCTTGGAGTCCCTGCCGCTCCAAATGAGCTTACCCTGCAGTGCTAGGTTTGTCCCAGCAGATCTATGTGACAAGGAGGATCGGGGTGCAGGAACCTGGGGAGGTGGGACTAGAACATCCCTCAACCTCTCGGAAGGGCAAGTATTATGCATTTACAGAATACGTCAAGTTTTGTATATGGAAAAGTTTACCAGAATATCATTAGAGGAGGAAGACATTTATGAAGTCACTTGTTTAAACAAGAAAACTTAAATTAATTCAGACACTGGTGTCCAAGGAAGACTAAGAGCAAAGATAAAGAATAAAACAAAGAACTAAAAAAAAACAAAACAAAAAATAAAACAGTGATTTAAGAAAATCAATTATGTTTTGTGAATCAATATTAGTTGAAAAACCTGCTTGTCTAAGCAGCAGTTAGTTTGTAACACTGGTTTAGTCAGCAGGAATACTGGGTCTGTTGGCAGCTGATATACCATCAACTTTATGTGGCTTTTCTGGGAACAAGAAGTGTGAGCTGTCATTTTGAATCAGTTCTGATGGACTGGATTCATCACAGATTTGCTGTTTACCAAGGTGGAGAGGATCCAGATTTCCAGCCAAAGAACTGCACGCTTCGGAAATCCCATGCTGTTTTTTCAAAGTGCTTTGTGTAGCAAAATCGAAAGATTGAAATGCAAACCGATGGGATGTGCACATTGAATATAGACACAGATACTTAATGTGTATGGCAGTTCTGAAAAAACCTTTACTAACATGCTATATATTTGAAATGGAAGATTTGAAACCAGTAATATATTTACCCTTGTCTTTACAGCTTGCAAACAGGTCGGAATACTTTGCCAAAGAAAGGCTTAGAGTGAGTCTGAGCAATTTAGCATCTTTTTTTTAGATTGCATCAGTTATTATAACTTCCCTGCTTTCAGTTAAATAAATTGGTCCTTTTCAGACGCTATGGCTCAAGCCTCTCAGACAGTGATGGAGGCAAACCAGGACGGCGCCACTCCCACAATGTAGTGAGCATGACAGACAGCGATAGCCCCCCTCAGTTGCCTTCGCCCACCCGTACACTTCATCCTTCCTGCATCAAAACTCCTCTCACTAACGTGGGTGAGTGTGATTATTCCACATAACTTCCAGGTTCTACAAACGTTCACTGTCTGAGTCTAAAAGCTAATGAGGATATTGATCTTTTATGATCAGTCTCTATTATTGATGACTTTCTTTAGGATCAGCGATTTTGAGTTCATATTGAGACAAAAGTCCAGCTAAATGTTTAAATTTGAAGAATCCTAAAACAAGCTGTCAATGATAGATTGCACTGTGTGATAAAAGTAAAACTAAGCTTACTGTTTTATTTGTGTTTCTTGTATGATAGTTGCCCCAATTTCTTATGGCACCCCGAGGATATCACGCTCCAACAGTACAGGCCCCTCCAATGACACAGCCTGCGATCTGTATGGATCCTCCCCCCTGGGCAGCAGTATGTCCCTGGCTGACAGGCCAAAAAGCATGATGCGGTCCGGGTCTTTCCGTGAACAAGGGGAGGATGGTAAGCACTCTCTCCTCTCCCCTCTAAGCGGGGCAAATCTTCCAACAAAACTTCAAATGAAACAAAGTTGTGTGCTTGTACAACAACCAGCCATTTTAGTAAAATGTTACAGACATTTGTTTTCATGTTAAAGTGGCGAGAAGGTTTGTTGCTTATGTTTTAGGCTGAGATTGGGCTAAATAAGAATTCAAAGTCATACTTGAAGTTTTAGAAACTTAGGGAAGTTGCAACTAAATTAAACTTGTTTATTAGGCAATACGTAAGTGTTTAATACATAAGAGAACTTCAAGCTTCTAAAGTTCAAGATTTAACTGATGTAACAATCAGATTTTCTAAAAGGGTTTGACTTCTAAGAGCCTAAATAGCTTGTTTATTATCAGCAGATCATTCTAAAGTTATGTCTGGGTGGGAAAAAAATCCTGCTAAAACACAGTTGCTTGTTCTTAATACGATTCAACTTTACTATTTTTGTTTGTTTTTAGTGCACGGCTCTGTTCTCTCTTTGGCATCCAACGCTTCATCCAACTATTCAGGGGTGAGTTTTATCCAATTTTTGTGCAAAGTAATAACTTCTTAATCTGGAAGTTTCCTGAAATTTAGTGATTTGGGCTTACACTTTACACTTTACTTGAGTTTCTACTGTACAAAATTAACAAAGTTACATAATTATAATAACAAAACTTTGTTTCATTCCAATATACCACTTGGCTTTAAGCTAAGTGTAAAACATTTGTCATTCTATATAAGTATTTCATCACCTGTTTATTCCCAAGAAATATATGATCATTAATTTAAAAAAGAAACGGATGTCCTTTTTATATTGTGGAGAAAAAGCTTCCTTATAATCGCCATTCGAGTTGATCCTCTATCCTATCCCTCTTGCTCTCTCCATGCTTCATAAGAATGAGGAGAGGATACAAGGAGAGGTAAGGCCAGTGTGCCATAAATCCTAAACTGACATGTTTTCCAGTTCTGTCTCTTAAACTTGTTGAAATGTGTCCAGTCATCAAGTGAAGTTTTCAGTACTCCAGGAAGAACAAAGATCTTTATCTCAGGGACTCATAACCCATTTCATTTTGTTTTATCTCTACTGTTGTGTGTTTTTTTTTCAGCACCCCTGTCCAACATTTAATAAAGTCAGACCTCATAACATTCTCAGTGCATGAAAAACAAAAATCAAAACTCCTCCATACTCCTGTCTTGTGGTCTGAAATGCATTTTGCTGTGTTGATTTTCAATATTATTGGGGAGCAGTAACCTTCGTACTGTGTTGCTTGTATATTCTGGTTGTAAATAAACCAAAAGTAATGTGTCTAACACAGTCCATCATTGCATTATCATACTCAGAATCTGATTTGTCTCATGGGCAGCGTGTCTGCACCTCCCAAACCTGATTTTAAATTTGTCTGCAGCAAATCCGCAAGCTGAGGAGAGAGCTGGAATCCTCCCAGGAAAAGGTTGCCAACCTGACCATGCAGCTTTCTGCCAACGTTTGTATATTTTTTATTCACTTTTGATCTCTTTGTTAACATGTTAGGGACTTTAACACATTACAAACATGGTGTTTATTATGCGGGGCTTGAAGTGTCTTTAAATTAACAGTAACAAAACCAGGTGCTTTGAGGCACACACCAGAAAAGGGGTGACAGAGGGGCTGGTAAAGTTAAAATAGGAAGGAATTCATACCAAAGCATTGTAGTTCCACTTTATAAAGACCCCAACGGAATGATTTAAATGTGAAAAGGGAGGATTTAAAAGCATGATATGTCTACTTTAAACCTTTTTACTGATGTGTAACCCTTTGCTTTGACTGTCTGTACCCGACAAGTTCTTTTAATTTTAATCCCAGCTTCTTCTAGTTTATTTCACTGTAAAGCTTGTGATGCATGAATTTTTCAAGTTAAAGTGTCACAACCTCAGAACTTTCACTCTGTCTCACCATGTTCAGATTTATTAGGGGAAAAAAGCATTTATTTTGCACATTTACTAACCAGATTTGCTGTTGGTGTCATTTTAAAATACCTGATTGTTTCTAACTGTGCATTTTTAAATTAATTTATTTAGCTTTATGTGATTACAAAAGCTTTTCTTTTTTACCCGAGCTTAACACCACTATCCCTCTCTTTGCACTGTTGGCTGGACTCACTGCTGCCTCCTGCCTGCCTCCCTCTGTCTTACAACTCTGGATGCTGGGTGTAGCAGCTAGGCCAGGTTTGTTAGTGTGTCTTCAGGTGATAAACAGTAACATTTGTATTGGTGTTGTGATGTGGTACAGCTCTGTGATAACCCATGTTGTCTAAAATACAGCAGTAAAAATAATCTCTTTTGACTTTTGACTGTATTTGAATTGTCAGACATAAAAAATATGTTTATTGAAATCCCAAAGTTTGCTAGAAAATGCAGAAAATGTTTGACTTAAAGTATTTCTAAGTCTTTTAAACACTCAACAAAAATATTTATTCAAGCCCTAGTGCTGTATTTGAGTGGTTAAAGCTAAAATGTGTACCATATGGGGCACACATGCCCAGAGGATTTGCTCCTCATCAGAATTTCCAGCTGGTTTAACTCTTCTTTCATTTCTTTCCATCATTCTGTTTCCACATTTTCTGTCTTGTTTCCATTGTTACTGTCTGTTTGTTGTGATTAATCTATAATAGAGAGGGGAATCTTAAAGTACCAAAAAAAGGAAAAAATGAATAGCTGTCAAATTGATATTGCCAAACTAGAATTAACTCCTGAAGCAATGAATTGTAATCCATCCCTTCTTAAACAAATTAATAGTTTCAGTGTAATTCTACCCAGTGTTGTCAGCAATGAAATCTAAAGGATATATACTTGTTGTACCTCAGGAGTCATTAAACATATTCTAGCCTAAATGTTGAAACAGGCTGCTTATAGTGGATAGCATTAGCTCCACATTGCAGCTATACTATTACTCTAATTTTCATTTTCAACTCTGACATCATCCACAGCTGTTGTTGACGACTTCATCCTTTCCTTTCACTCGTAGCTGACACAGATTTGTTTATGTGCTGTGAGTAAGTCTCCAGAACAGTTTGATTACTGTGACTCAAAGCTGTCTCCTGTCCCCCTCTGCCAAACCATATGTTACTTTTTTGTGTGAGTTACCTCTGTTTTTTTTTCTCTCTCCCCCTTTATAGGCAAATCTGGTAGCTGCGTTCGAGCAGAGTTTGGCTTTGATGACTGCACGTCTGCAGACTCTGTCAGTTTCCTCAGATCAAAAGGTATCTTTCTGATGTAATGATGCTAATCGATTACTTTGTCTCTGAACTTGTTGTCAGTTTGAACTAATTTAAGAAAAGAAATAGAAATGTTTGGATCATTGCATAACAAAATCCTGATCCTGCTGCATAATTTAGAATTATTGACATTGATCATGAATTAATGCATTCAGCTTTTTCATGCAAAAAAGAGGCTTTCACGTGACACATTGTTGCCATTAGAAATGAGATGTTGGTCAAAGTGGTGAAATTATCTATGCTGTCATCAGAGCCTCAACACAGTTTAGAATCCTTATTGAAAGATTATAGATATTTCTAGTTCACACACAAGAAACAAATCTTAGTTCAGTATCTCAGCCAACTTTAAACAAGTCGTTTTCCTTCTGCAGGACTCTGAGCTTACCGAACTGAAGGACACCATTGATATTTTGAAAGCCAAGAACACAGAAGCCCAGGAAATCATTCAGGGTGCTCTGAGTAATCCAGACATCACACCTAAAGGTACAGGAAGTGACATGGATGGGTAGCATGATTTAGGTGCACAGCAGACTTTCCGCTTGATATTTTAACTCTTCTCTTTGGTTTCGGTGTTCAGAGCTGCTGATCAATCGCCAGAACTCCTCAGAGAGCATCTCCAGTCTCACCAGCAATACAAGCCACTCAAGTATGGGAAGTCTCAAGGAGCAGGAGGCCAAGAAGAAGAAAAAGAAGAGCTGGGTAAGGAAATATAGGCACCAAAGTTACTGATCACCTTGATTACTTGATACATGTGAATGTATTCACAGAGTAAAGATTACACTGTTAAAAATCTTGTTGATACAAGTAAATTCAGAACATTTTCGTTTAGATTTAGTCTTCAATTTTTGCTTGTCTGAAATAGTTTCATTATAACAAGATTATAACTGTGATAAAAACCCCAGTAAAACCTGAACTTACAAAAACAAAATGCAAAAACCAAAACCAGTCACTTATCCTGTTCCATGTTGGTGATTCTACACATATGTTGTTTCACATAGTTATTAAGTATGACTCTATTCTCTCCTTTATGCTCCCATCCTTTAAATTTAGGTGTATGAGGTGAGTGGTGTTGCTCTAGTAAACAGAACATTAAATCTGAGTCTCCACCCTGCATGTCTTAATGAGTCATACTGGTGAAACAGTTGTAACTACATGTTTGTAAACTCATCTAGAGGCTCTGTATCATGATCTGATCTTATTATGTTCAGCAGATCTGTGAAATATAAAGAGGACACATTACTTCTATTACATTAAACTTCCATTTTATGGTCTCTCATTATTTACTCACAATGCATACATGTGAACAAGTTTTATATAACATTTATTGTGATAAATTCACTGTGAAACATGCATGGATCATCTAATTTAAGTAGTTTAACACATTGTTTGGGGGAGTTTTTGTTATCTTTTTAATGCTCACTTAGTAATTTTCAAAGCTTATTCTGACCTGGGTTTGTATCCTCTGGACAGCTGCGTAGCTCCTTCAACAAAGCTTTCAGCAAGAAGGGCTCCAAGGCTGGGCCATACGCCGACATTGAAGAGATTGCCACTCCTGAGTCTTCAGCACCTTCTTCTCCCAAGGTCAACAGTGTTGGAGATAACCCTCAACAGTCGATTAAATCCTCAACCTCAGCATCATCGTCAGGGTAAACCTTACATACAATGAGCTTTTACGTTAATATCTTATTACAACTCAGATTTTAGAATAACATTAGCAAATTAGAGCCTGTCAAAAGGAGAGGATAAACTAGATTAATACAAAACTCAAAGCTACACTTTTGTTATGGCGATTTCATTTTATCTAATATTGTCTTGTTTAAACTGACATTTTCCAGACTTTGTGAAGGGGATGAGGAGGGAGGGGATAAGGTCGTGACAGAGCTGCGTACAGAGCTGTGGGAGAAGGAGCGTAAACTGACAGACATTCGTCTGGAGGCTCTGAACTCTGCACATCAGTTGGAGCAGTTACAGGAGGCCATGATCAATATGCAGGTTCTTTTTTCTTTTATATTTTTGAGAATGTGTAGGGATAAGTATGTAATCTTACTCCTTCTCTAGTTCGATATCACTGTGTACTTTTAAAGAAGCTTTAGTATTTGGACACATTTTACCTTCAGTACCACGACTGTCTTCTATGATTTTGTTTAAAGAGGACAGTGGAGAGTCTGAAGACTGAGAACGACCATCTAAAGACAGGTAGTGTGTCTCCCTGCCCTTCTCCTGGACCTTCCAGCTCTGCTTCCCAGTCCTCAGGTCTCACAGCTCTGGGAGGTTCATCACCTCGACAGTCTGTAGCCATGCACATGCCTAAAAGCTACAGCAGAGGGCTGAGTGAGGGGAGCAGCTCAGGTACAGTGCAATCTCTGACACGATGAAAATCACAAGTAAAAATAGAACGGTGTGAAGGGCTGCTAGGCTTAGCATATACAGAGTTATAAAACTACACAACAGTTAAAATCTGCATCTACTCTAAAAAAGAGGCATTTATTTTTGTAATGGTAAGTCACACTTTTATTTTGAGTTATGCACTTAGTTATGCACTTGAAACAACTTTTTATTTTAAAGTTTAGAAACCTTAATAGGAATGCAAATGAATATAAGCTCAGGCCATTCTAATTTCTGACAGTGAGTCACTAATCTGTTTAATACTATAACATTCATTCATTTTCCTTTATTTAATCCGATTTAAAACCCCATTGAGATCAAGAACTGGAGAAACAATTTAATTACAGTTTAAATGTGTCACATATGATAACTTGTTATATTTGTTTCTCTGTAGATGTCCACTCTGCAGATTCCCTCAGCCTTTCTTCACTGAGAGATGATCATCATGTTAGAGTGGTCGTTTGTGTTGCAGATTTACGTGTTTTTAAAGATGTGAGTGGGTTTTTCTTAGTTTTTTAGGTGTTTTGTTACCTTACACTTTTCATATCAAACAGATTTTTTTCCCCCTTTCTCCCTGCAGGAGGTTAAACAGCAGGATTTATTTATCGGCACTGTCAGGGTGAATGGTAGGATGGATTGGGTCATGCTGGATTCTGCTGTCAGCCAAGCTTTCAAAGTGAGACACCTTTATTTTGACATCCTGAAGAAACACAAGTTCACAGTATTGATTCAGTCGTCATGTTAAGTTAATCACATTGATCCTTTAAGAAGGTGGAACAAGGCTTTGTGTGTTAGTTTAATGAGTAGGGGCAGATATTTGAATTCCTATCTCATAAACTGTTTTCTATCTGATTTTCTGTTATTTTTTTTTGTTTTGTTTTGTTTTTTTTTTTTCAATCCAGGTCTACATAACCAAAGTAGACCCCACCTCCAGTCTAGGTCTTTCTACAGACTCGGTCTACAGCTACAGTATGGGCCACATAAAGAGAGTGCTGGGGGGTGAAGCTCCTGAAACTCAGCCGTCTCGCTGCATGTCCCGAGGCCCCAGCAGCATCACGGTGGCTCTGAAAGGTTTGAATAGAAGTTCCAGCACCATAAATTATACACAAAATTTAATTTGTAGCAAAATAAATTAATTTTTGACAGCAATAACTCATCAAGTCTGAAACCACTATTAAATTGTCACGATTTGACTTTTATTTATTTATTTGTGCAGTGTGTGTTTGAAATCTCAGATACAAATCCTTATTTTGTTTATCAGAAAAACTACATTTGGGCTTAAAGGTAGTTTCCCCTCCTCATCACCTTTGCATGCACTGGTGCGAGGAGAGATGGAAAGTAGCAGCAGCCCAGGCAGAGCTCTGAGCAACATGATCTGAGTTCTGTCAGGACCAGCTGGTCAACCAACCTCAGACACATGGGCCCCAAAGATGTTAATGCAGACTGTACTTCTGCAGCCTGGGGGGGGGGTTGGGTGTACACCGGCTTCCCACACTTGAAGCAAAGTTATTTTCAGAATGAAGTGCTTGAGCTTAGTGTTGCTTAAGAGGTACATGTGAGGTGATAGAACTCTGCAAAACACCTCTCACAAGCACACCCAGAGGTGTGTAGTAACTAAGTACATTTAATTTGTTACAGTACTTAAGTAATTTCTTTGAGGCTTTGTAATTTTACCAAGTATTTTTTTTAAATTGAAACTTTTTCTTTTATTTCATTACATTCAAAACCTAAAAAAAAATTATACTTTTACTCATTTATTTTAAAATTTAACACCTAGTTACACGTTACAAATTTGAATATGACTGGACTCATGAAAGGAGTGGTTTATGCACTCTAAAAATGAGTTATTGATTTTACTTAACCCAGTAATGTCAACTGGTTCCACTAGAATGAGTTGAGTAAATGTAAAGCAATTTACTCAACTCGGTTTAGTGGAACCAGTTTGGTTAAGTAAATTCAACACTTCATTTAGAGTGTACAAAAGTACAGTTTTATGACTTGTACTGAAATTATTTTTACTAAAGTTAATTTCTGTTAAGATATTTTTACTTAGTTATTTCTTTCAAGTACTTTATATACCTCTAGTTGTAACTTGGATTATCTCTGGTAAAGATAAAAACACACTTACCATTTGAAGTATTACATTTAATTTGGTTACTTTTTTTTATATGTTTCACTTAATAATCAACTTAGATTTTTATCACAGCAGTTCTTTCTTAAAATGTTCAGGTTTGAAAGAAAAGTGTGTGGACAGCCTGGTGTTTGAAACTCTCATTCCCAAACCCATGATGCAACATTACATCAGTCTCCTCCTCAAACACCGCCGTCTTATCCTGGCTGGTCCAAGTGGGACAGGTAAGAGCTATCTTGCGTCCCGCCTGGCTGAGTACCTGGTGGACCGCAGTGCCCGTGAAGTCACAGACGGCATCGTGATCACGTTCAACATGCACCGCCAGTCATGCAAGGTAACAGAAACTGATGTTTTGGTCAAATCCATACCCCGCTGAGTTTATTTCATTTGACATAAAGTCTGATTTATTTTATTATTGTGTGCCTATGTTTGTTTGTCTGTGCTTCTTTACCCCAGGATCTGCAGCTTTATCTATCAAATTTGGCCAATCAAATAGACCGGGACACTAGTGCGTCAGAAATTCCGTTGGTGGTTATTCTAGATGATATTCATGATCCTGTTTCCATCAGCGAACTTGTTAATGGTGCTCTTACATGCAAATATCACAAATGGTAAAAAAACACTATATGCACAGATGCGTAATTTATATAATGATACAAGCAGTCTAACATATGTAATGTTGCATCTACATTTAGCCCTTACATTATTGGAACAAGCAATCAGCCAGTGAAGATGACGGCAAACCACAGCCTACATCTCAGCTTCAGGTTGGTGAAAAGTGATTTACCCGTGAATCTGTCTCAGTAATTATGTTATTTGTGTGTTTTTATAGAAAAATAAATATGAAAGAAGTATGTGACTCTGTGCCTGGCATACTTGTTTGTGTATGTTTTGATGTAACTTCATTTATATCTTTTTTTTTTTTCTTTCTCAGAATGGTGACCTTCTCGAACAACGTAGAACCAGCCAATGGCTTCCTTGTACGGTATTTACACAGGAAGCTGATGGAGTCAGAAGATGAGAAAAACTTGACCAATGAGAACCTCATCAGGGTGTTAGACTGGGTTCCCAAACTGTGGTATCATTTGCACACCTTCCTTGAGAAGCACAGCACTTCAGACTTTCTTATTGGTATGAAAAATGACAAACAGCATCATTGCAGGGATGAAAACTCAACATGTGTGATTTATGTGAGGTTTTTTTTCCCCTCATATTTTGCAGGCCCTTGTTTTTTTCTATCTTGTCCAGTCACAGTTGATGAGTTTCGATCTTGGTTCATTGATCTTTGGAACCACTCTATTATTCCATACCTGCAAGAAGGCGCCAAGGATGGCATCAAGGTATGATCAAACATTCAGCAGGGTTTTTTTGTAAAATGCTTACATTAAAACAAAGTGCATTCAGAGTATTTATTTGTTTAATAAAAACTATCTAATAGATATCTAAACAGAGTGTTATAATTATGTTTATTTAAAGAACAAAAAGTTGCATTCTATGCATCTATCCAGAGCTATAAACAACTTGCTGGCAAAAGATCAATAATTGATTCTATTTTTCCTTTGCTGGCATGTCATGACTCTTCAGGTCCATGGTCAGAAGGCGGTATGGGAGGACCCAGTGGAGTGGGTGAGGGGCACTCTGCCGTGGCCGTCTGCACAGCAGGACCAAGCAAAACTTTTCCATCTTCCTCCTCCGAGCATCAGCTCTAGCAGCCCCTGTCAGCCCAGTGAGGAGAGGCCTCACAAGGAAACCCCGCCCAGCTCCATGGAGTCTGATCCTTTGGTAAGAAAGAAAGTGTCATTAATTTCTTTATTTTTTTTTCTCCTGTGGGGTTTAAATTGCTTTGCTCCTCTCATTTCTCTTGTTTTCAGATGGCAATGCTTCTGAAACTCCAAGAGGCTGCGAATTACATTGAATCTCCAGACAAAGAAGACCTGCCTAAACTTTGAAATCAAAACTCACAGTTAACACCCAGGACTTCTGATTGAGCAGTGTGCAATCAGAAAGAGATAGACCCTTAGACATGATTGTAGGGGTGACTTTAACTATCATTATCTACAGGCTGTATGACCGTTGAGTTAGTCTAACACATTCAGTATTAGAAGTAACACAGTTCACAAGAATTAAATGAAAAGTTGTCTTATGTTAACAGTATTTAACACTTTATCACCATATTAGCCCTCAGTACTATTAGATTGGTGCTAACTGTTTACAATGAAATCCATTGTTTCAGCACTTTGACTTCAGGGGATTTCTGCAAAAACTTGCACTGTCCATCCTGTTTTCTCCTCAAGTGCATCATGGGATGTTGAGTCCTTAACAAATAGCGCTATCCTTGATGTTGTGAACTTGTTTTGGAAAAGAGTATGACAGCATCACAAACACTGTTTATAATAGTTCTTTGGTACATATTCACTGTACCAATATTCAAAGGCTAATTGTTACACATATGCAATCTTTAACTCTACAACTCAAGCAGGTAAAATATGCCTTAACAGCAAAGACATCGTTGTCAACTCCACCGAAGTAGAATTTACTGGTGCTTTCATTAATTTCATCTGAGCAACTCAGTCAGAATTTACTCTTTCTTCAGCTCTCTATTTTAATTATAGTTTACAGTTGTTGTTTTTTAAACAAACAAAAAATGAAATCTGCAAGATCATTTTTTAGTTGTTTCTGTGCAAATAGTGGAGAATTTTCAGGTTTTTTATAAGTTAAAGAGCATAATTTGCTGTCATACTCTTTTTGCATAAAACAATTTATCAGTTTTGATTTGAAGTCTGTGATTTTCCAAGTACTTAACTTAGTTTTATTTTATACAAAACATGCAGCGCCACCAACGCTGCCATATATTTCAGGTATTAGATACTACACAGGGACATTATAACGAACACCCTCTTATAAAAACAAACTAATGCTTACCTAATCCAATTCAGATTGTGATTTTATTATATTTATTTAATTCGTTTCAAATTTTTCCCATTAGCATTCTGTATATAGTATGCACATACAGTCAGACTAGGTTATAGTTATTTTATCTGCATTAGCTGGTGCAAATACCTGAAATAAACCAAATATTTTAATTTAGCATTTTGACTGTCAAGTTAGGAATTAAATTTCATCCATGAATGTATATAGAACACTTTAAAAACTGTATAACAGTAACATGTAGTAGGTGCTTTTCAAGGAAGCCTTATCAAAGTACCACTGCTAAACACTTTTAACCGTGGCTGTGCAGAGTGACTCTAAAGCTGTCTGTGTCAGTTTTACTGGCCACAGTTCACACACGCCACTAACTGATCAGTCACTCAGTAGTCATTGTTTAGATATGTATGGTGCTCTTTTAAAAATGCTCCAAACTGTTTTAGGATTGATCAAAAGTCACATAGTTGTGCAAAGTAGGTTAGAAAAAGAGTATGGTGTAATTTCTGTAAAACATAAAAGAAATGTGACATAGAATGTTAGACCGTGAAGTCACGTGAGATGTGTGTGGAGTCGATGTCGTACCGTATTTATTTGAAAACATTTGCGGTACACGACACAAAACGAGAGGGGAGAAGTGCGAAAAAATAAGCAAAACGTTTAGATACTTCATTAAATGATCTGTGCAGATTTTTTTTTCTTTTTTTTTGTAAAGAAAATCTTTATGGAGTGATAAAAGATAAGGTGTGTGATTGTGCAATATTCCTCATCCCTAACTGGTCATCAACACTCAGACAAAACTTTACATGGAGTAAATGTTGTAAATGAATGTCTGACCACTTTAATGACAGCTAGTTAAGGAAGTATAGCAGTTTCCATTTTTTTTCTTTTGTTTTGCAGATATTATTGCACCTTGCATATAGGACTAATCTGCAGCTGTGATAGGTATTCTAAAAACATTTAAAACAAGGTGAATGAATTAACAATGTTCAGGAGAAAAGCTATATTAAATGGCTTCATTGCTGTAAATATTCCTGGTTTCAGATGATACGACTGGTTACAGTCCGGTCCCTTCTGCAGGTTCACTAAAGCCATCAGGTCCAGCTTCTCATCTCATTTACTGGTGTTTGTGCCTGTTGCTCTGTATTAGCTGTGACTTGTGTTTGCCTACTAGTGTATCAAGACTATGCAGCAACTTTTACTGGTGTCAGCAATTGGCAGATGTCACTGTGTACTGTTTTCACTTGGTCTTAAGTGATTCATTTTTGGACCAGAACGCACCACAAGATGAAAGCTGTTTCAGCCGGTGAGACTTAGCCTTAAAGGACAAATGATGTAGTCAAAGCGCCTAAATGGTTTGAAGTTTTGAGTTTATGAATGAAAACAGGAGAAATGTAAATTCAGTTGTATGTGGTCAGAAAAAAAACAGAAAAAGGAAATTTAACAAGCCACATTTGGCATAAATTAGTTTTTCATTTTCATTGTTGGCATAGTTGATTTAGGACTAGAGATGATTCTGAGAACTTTGGCCAATACAGGTTGCTGAATAGTCATATCTTTACAAAGCTTGTTGTGGACTAAACTAAGATTTAAAAAAAAATGTTATGCTGTATCTAATGTCACATGATGTGCAAATGTTAAGGGTTTGTGTTGTAAATGCATGTAAACTTGCTGTGTGATGAGGAAAAAAAAAAAACCGTTCACATCGACATATTGTTTTAGAAAATCATTCTAGAAAATGTTTTCATTTTTAATACGCAGATATTTGATATTTGTTTTTTTTCTAAAAAAAATCCTTTGTAAAACTTAATTTCTCTATTTTGTACAGAACATCACTGTAAAGACTGTAAATACAGCAGGGCAGCATTCTGGGTGCGGCAACAATCATGGAGGAGGGGAAAAAAAGATATATTTCATTAGAGTTGGGTCTGATATGGAGAAGAGTTTATGGAGTCTTTCATCCACTTATCACTGTTTGTTGGAAATAATAAAATACATGTCATCTTATTTATTATTTTGTGTTTGAATTTGATTGTGAACTGGTTACTAATTGGCAGCTTATGACACATTAACCATCCATATGATGAAAAAAAGAGCAAACTGTTTCATACTTTTATTGTATTTGATTATGACATTGAAATAAACACCTTTAAAGTAACACATATGCCAATATAACATAATGAACTTTTGTACTTGCCAAATTGAAGCAAATAGCTATAGCAAAAGATGATTTCAGAAAAACTTTAATGTTTTTTCAGACTGTGTTTACGATGGTTTGAGTCAGGGGTCTGCAACCTGCGGCTCTGGGGCCATATCCTGCTCTTTGGTCCCTTTAACTCTTTGAACTTTGATCAAAACTAACATGAGATTGATTGATGTTTTTGTTTTTTATATCCATAACAGAAAATGATAGCTTTAACAGTTTTTCCTGGCCATTTATTCGCAAATACTCAAAACTACTAATACAAGGAATGAAACATGTTGATTTGATCATGCTAGTAACCTGTTGACCACTTCAGTGATCCAACTTCCAGCCTTACATTATGATCTTTTTATTTTCTCAAATCTATCTAAATTTTGGAATACCTGTAAGACAAGTTGCTGAAAAGAAATATAGTGGATTTGTTAAATAACAATGAACCACAACATGAATGTGTACATGAATGCAGTCTTTTTTTTTTTTTTTTTTTTTTTTATAAAGTGTAAAACTAATATTCAAATTCACTATATGTTTGAGTTGTATAATGTCACCCCCACTGGCCGGAAACCAAACAGTCATAAAACTTAAAGTGGCCCACGAGCTACAAGTTGATAATCACAGTTGAAATATGTTTTGCGGCTCTGGACACATTTTATTAGTGAGCTGAGGGGGAAAAATGGCTCTTGATTGTAAAGATTGCAGACCCTTGGTTTGAGTCATCCATGCTGTTTAAGTATCTGTTACATGTTGATTAAGGGGCGGTGTCTGTCCCTGTTGAGCCGGATATATAAGCCTGTTGCTCCCTCAGGAATGATGGCATTGGAGACAGTTTGAAGGACTTAACTGAGTTGGGAATTAGCTGCGACCTCCAACATGCCGTCCAAGCCTGCCCCGATCAAGAAGGCGGCCAAGAAAGAACCAGCCAAGAAAGAGGAGAAGGCACCGGAGCCGGCTCCAGCCCCGGAGCCCGTGCCTGCTGAGGCCGCCCCGGCTGAAGCAGAGGCCCCTGCAGCTCCACCAGCTGAGGAGGCTGCCGCTCCAGAGGGTAAAGTCTGAGTGAGAGTATTTACACTCTAATAGAAGCTGAATTCATCATGAATGCAGATTCACTTTTTAATCAAAGCTTGATTTGTTGGTGGGTGTCATGGAAAGCATGCGGTTACTTTTACGCACGTGCTCACTGAGTGTGATTGTGGCTTAATTATTTGTGTTAAGTTTTTAAAATCCAAATTGGAAACTGCTTGATATTCACTGATTTCAGCTCAGCTTCTGTCCTCAGAAACTCACAAGCTTCAATAACAACCTTCTAAGGTGCACTTTGCGTTCAAGTCCTGGAAGCCACTAATTCTTTATAAATACACCCAAAAACATATTTATTTTGTCTTTCCCTTCTTCCCGATGAGTGGAATTAACATTATTTTACCGTTTCAATTTAGCTTCAATATTTTAACACATTTGATGCACCTATTTACTATCTTTTAAGTCTAACTCATGTTACTTATTTTACATTTTAAAGACTTGAAATGGTTTATTTTATCCTGCAAGTCTCTTAATATTTCTAATAATGTTTGCTGCACACCATACTGAAATATCTAATAACATAAACCCTCCAAATCTTCTCTAAGAAGATTTGACCATAAATAATATCTAATAAATAATTTACTTAACTTCAAACATCCGATTCTGCACCTGTTACTGATAAATCAGCAACTGTTTTTGCTGAGGTCTGAAAATCTAAATCAAACTGTCCTTGTCTTACAGAAAAAAATAGCTTTTTTATTTTCCTCTCCAAAATATAAGATCTTTATCTGTAACATTTGTTGCTGCTGAAGTCTCTGCTGATGGTAAAAAAAAAAGGAAAACATAATTTCATCTACTTTAATACTAGAAAGTTCATTTTGTAGAGTAAACTGACTTATTTATGATACTTTGTGAAGTCTGCAGTCCCAACAAACATGTAATTATTTGAAAAAAATAAATAAATAAAATGTCCCATCTGCTTCATGCACTATTAATGTCTAACATTTAATAATAGCTGCTGCTCCAGCCACAGATGAAGCTGCTCCTGCTGCAGACTCCGAAGCACCCGCTGATGGTAAACCAACCCGCAACAGTTGAAAATGCTTCCTTTTACTTTTTTTTTTTTTTTCTTTTTGGGGTAATATTTTATTGCACCTGGGTTAGAGTTCCTAAGTGCTGTGATTTACGATAATGCTGACTGGTATTTTATTCTAGTAATAATATGATTGTCTGTATACAATATCAGGTGAAGCTGCACCTGCACCTCCACCAGAGGAACCCAAACCACCCACTCCTCCACCACCCAAAGGTAACCATTTCTTCTCAAAAACAAAATGCTTTTGGTGTTTTATTTTATTATTTATTTTAGTAGGTGACTTAATTTTTAACGGCCATTTCAGAACCTACAAGTGCTCCTGTGGATCTGTTTGTTGAGGACAAAAATGACAATTCAGTCACCATCATTTGGAGCGAGCCTGCAAACATCGGGGCCTCTGGTCTGGATGGATACACAATTGAAGTCTGCAAGGATGGAAGTGAGTCCTGAACTGTGTGCAGCGCATAACAGAGCATGAAAGGGGTCGAGTGGAAGTATTAATACACCCCGACAAGATAAGCTAACCTTTAAATTCTTTTCTGAAAGATTTTCTGTTGACAGCTGCTTTTAGGTCTTGACATGTGTCACTATAACCACATGTCTGTTTTCAGTCCAATAGCTAATAGTTTCTTTTTAAATAAACTCAGGGAAATGTGAAATCGCTGTTTCAATGTGGGTCAGCCATATCAGTTGCAGCTGTCCCTGAAGTGTCAGTCGCAGAGTTATATCTCGAGCTTCCTAACTTCTCCCTAGAAGGAAAGAGGCATTTCAGGAGCTGCTCTCGTCCTGCTGGAGCTCCTGCTTTTAGACTTACAGTGCTAAGCTAATCTCAGCAGTGTTTAACTGCAGGCTTGTTTTAGCAGATGTTCACCCAGCAACTTTATGTTAAACACACAATATGTTTTGTTCAAATACCTGATCATTTCAATACAAGTCTGCAAAGTGCAACATGTCAAGTTTTAGGTTATTGATATTGGGCCTTGTTTACCCAGAGTCCTAATTCTGCTTTGCAAATGGGTTCTGATAGATGTCTGCATGAGATTTATGGCATGTTCTTGAAGTGCAGGAATGCTCATTTGGTGCTCTTAAAATAGTCGATTTCATGTTCTCATAAAACGAAAGCATGAGTCAGTTGTTCCTCATCTCCAAAAGAAAACAGCAGGGTGGTCCCCATAAAAGGGCAGGAGACTGCCGAGCTACTCAACACGGATACGAGTTACATTTAGAATTCAGACTAAAAGATGAGAATTACATCAGGAATGACTTCAAAAAACATAATAAGATGGTGGCTCAGATAAACTCAGTGCTGGTTGCAGTTTCTGTCACACTTAAGCTATTTACTCAAATGTGCTACAACGACATACATTTAATTTTCTAATATTGAGCTGGTAAATAAACAGAAAATCGCTGTAAAGTTGCAACAATCTTTGCATCTGCAGCAGCTTAATGTGCACAGGTGTTCTGTAAAGTGTGTTGTCTGTGTGCATTCTGGGAAAAGGAGTTGTGTCCTTAGGATATTACTGCTATAGTGTTATTTTATGTGGTTGAAATAAAGTCGGGCGTTAATGTATAGATGATGGAGAAGCAGCAGAATCTATCATTGTGCAAATAGGTTGTGTTTTGCAGTTATGCGAGATGCCTGAGCATTATTGTCTCTTTTATTAGTGTAAAAATAATCATTTTAAAAGATGAGGAAAGTTGTTCAAAAATAGTGGGTTGAAGAAGAACTCTTGTCATCAGAATGCTAGCTGAAATATGGTCCGCGTCGTTCCTAATCGGTGTTTAAAGCACTCCTGCCACATCTCTGTGAAGTTCACCGTGCGTCCTGTTCCCCTCCAGCTGATGATTGGAAGGCAGTGAACGAGAGTCTGCAGAAGTCCAGTCGCTTTGTTATCAAGAACCTGACCACCGGTGACCACCTGAAGATCCGCGTGGTGGCTGTGAACGAAGGAGGTCGCAGCCCCCCTGTTACCCTCCCCGAGCCGGTTCTGGTCAAGGAGGTCGCTGGTAAGACACTTTTCAAAACGATTTTTCAACTCAGATTCAGTATCAACAGTTTCAGCTTGATAATTTATAAGGTGTAGATGTAACAGGTAATATAGTTTAAAAAAATGATGGGTTGAGACTTGTTCTTCTACCCATTTAAAAATAAAATCTAAAGTGCAGTTATGTGTTTTAAAATCATTAATTATACGTAAGGGGAGTGGTAAAGTCGAGGGGTCACAAAGAATCAGCTTAGCAGTGTTTTCATCTCAGCTCTCACCATCCTGTTGACACATACCTGCAGCATTAATGGTCTAAAACTCTGGTCCACTCACTCGTTTCTACTTTGACGTGACACAGCGATCCACCCAGTCAAAGTGTGATAAGTAGGTGGATGGTGATGTTCCACACCTGACAGTGTTAATCACTGACAGTATAACTTAAGTGATTTGTGGTAAAATGATGATTGGACCCTGAGGGCTTTAAAAGGACGAGCAACGTAACCCTCAGATCATCGTTATTTGTAAGGAAATAGCCCAGGGGGTTGGAATGCAACTTGATACAGACTCTACCAAGTCTTTCAATAGCTGGGTCCATGTTCAGGGTTCAACCATGGCAGGTGGTCCCTGTTCAAAAACAATCCATGAAGAGTTTGAATCTTTGGAAAATGGTTAGCATGTCCCTGCCTCAAAAATATATATAATTGTGAGAGTTTGGGATTGTGATGTAATCCCTGCTGAGATTCATGCTGAGGGAAGGGTCCGGGTAATTTCTGCAAGATAGACGGTGTCAAGTGATCCAACTGCAAGCAGGTGGGGGGCTGTGGAGAAGCGAAGAGAGGGGGCAGGTGCTGAATTCCAGAGGGTCCTGTCTCCGAATGAGGGGCTGGTGGTGGTTCTTACTTCTCCGATGACACCCAAATCTAATGACAGCTTCCAAAATTCACTGTTTATTTTCAAACATCTAGTAGATTTTACAGAGAGAGCTCCTATCTGATGAAGTGATGAAACACTTAGATCTGCTATAAAACCTTTTTTTTTTTTTTCTTGTTTATAGCAAACAATTTACTGCAAACAATTTTCCTTCTTCTTCCTATAATTTAGTTTCTAATAAGACCCCAGCTTGTGTCCAGCTTCATTACTATAAGATTTGGATGTAATGAAATCCTGTAAATCTCGTCATGCAGAGAGCTGACATAGTGGAACCTACAGTACGCCTTCTTTATTTAGAGTCCTGACAAATGTTGCCGTGCTGCTCTCAGCAGGTGGCGAGCTGCAGGAAGATGCTTCCAAGTGGCTTCAGTATCACAGCTAAAGTCACAGTGGCTAACTATCTGTGACATTTTAACTACAATTATAAAATGTTTTTGAGGTTTCCTTGTGAGTCTGGAGATGATCCTTGATAGTGATGGAGGATTTGTTGAGTAAATTGTAATTTCTGGCTAATATTCCTCACGTTGCAGTGCTGAACTGTCATGTCTGTATTTGCATATCTCCTTTTTTTGCAGCATCCTCATTTCCAAATGTAGACATAGGGACAAATACCTTCTGTTTCCAAAAATGCAGATTTTCAGTAAAAGAAATTAAACAAACTTTGCCAGCTTCCACACACTTCATTGATTAGCCATCACTCAAACAAAGGCAGATGTGAACGACGACCAACAGAAGTGATGAAAATGTTAAAAAACAAAGATAAAAGGGTTTTCCTTGACCGTGACGGTTTGTTTTTCTCTGTGTTAAAAAGACGTTTGGCACGAGAACATCTAAAATGACAAGCTAGTGGCTGTAAATCTGTCGAGGTTGGCTCAATATTTTGTTTTATAAAAAAAGAAAGCATAACAAGACCTCAGCCAAACATGTCATGGTTTACTTGATGTTCATCTCTTGGAACAAGAAAGAGGATGTAAATGTCTTTTTTTCCAATACCATATTACAGTGGCGGATCTAGGATTTTTCTGAGTAAGGGGCCATCAAGAGGCCACTATATTGAAAGAGGGGCCAAGTATTTGTTCAACATCCTTTTAAACAAATCCACAGTTTTGTTAAGATATACATTTAACTAA
>JARVJO010000365.1:17550389-17563221 GCA_031762555.1 Cynodonichthys magdalenae
CCTCCTCCCCGACCCGGAGAGAGCACCCTACCCTTTTCCGGCTCAAGACCATGGTCTCGGATTTGGAGGCACTGATTTTTCAAGCTGATTTCATGAGAAGAAAAATTATTTTTCTGGAATTACAAGTTTTTTCTTTGGAATTGTGTTGCTATAACGCTGACTTGCCTTGCTGAGAATACGGCCCTCCACCAGAGGACTAACTGCCCCTGTTGGACAACTTGCCAGCTCTAGTCTGCCACGCTGTAAGCTTCACCGTGTTAACAGATGTGACACGCAAGTTCAAGGCTTTTGACCCAACTGCCCATCCAGGTTGGAAGTTGACACCTCATCTTGGCCTTACTTGCCATCCCCACCCCCATCTGACACGACAAGGTAAAATATACAAGTCCCTTTTCTATCTGGCGTCAGCTGGTTCTCCAACCCGCAGCTCCATCCACGCGCTCACTGAATTAAAACAAACTTTAGTAATCCTCGCTCTCCCACTATAAAACTCTAATTGTCTTTATGTCTCTCTTTCTTTTCTCTACTACTACAGATGCACACAAACAATCATTCACTAAATAAGTACCCATACAAACACATATTCATAGTTTTAAATACACATATTTTGTAAGCACATACACCACACATTCTGGGTTTAAAGTTTAAAACTTTCATTGAAGTGATTTTATCGTGCTTGCTTAAAGATAAGTTTGATTTAGTTGTTGGTTATTTAGTTTCAAGTTAATCACCTGTCTTGGAGAAAGCATGTAATCTATCCTAATAATTGATGACTCTTGTCCATTTCTAATTTATTTGAAACTCTGCTGTTTGAATTTGTAGCATTTGTTTTACTTTTTGTGCCGTTCTTTTAACCCCTGTGAATTCACGCCACACAAATCAGCCAAAACCTTTTTGTCCCTCTCCCCAGGGAGAATGAATCAAATCAGTCCAAGATGATGCGAAACTCAGGTTATCTCGTGACGCAGCATCTCTGACTCATCTGGTGGTGTTGCTGTTATTGTCAGCGCTGCCCGGTCACTGATTTGTCACGGTGACTCCAAAGGCAATGAAATGGTCTCTCTCTCTCTCTCTTTTTCTCTCTCTCTCCCCCTCAAGGAGCCCGGTTGCGTTTTTTTGCTGTTGAGTCTTGGCAACTTTCCCAAAACATCTAATAAGTATAATGGGGAAAATGGCACTCGCCCCAGTGTCTTGTTGTGGTTTCCCATCAACAAATGGTCCATTTCTTAATCAGCTGGACAGTCTGTCGAAACATTCTTATGTCTCACTGTATGGTCAGTTAAGGAGAAATAAGATTACCGAAATTTCTTTAGTTTTGTTAAACACTTCGTGAATGTTTTTCTAGGTTTTCAGACATACGTAATCAGTAAAAATGACAAATAGCGATGCAGTAGAAATGATCTGTATTGCTCCAGCAGGTTTAAACCATCCTATCTCCTAAATTATTCACCAGGTTTATTCTAAATGTGAACAAGCAGTAGTTGTCATTTTTGCAGGACTTCCCAAAAAGATAGTAAAGGAGAGCTAGAGAAATAAACTTTCCATCTGCCTGCTTTCATACTGCAGTAAAACCAGCGTGGTCCTCTGCTCCTCGTGCCGCCCTGTAGCTCAAAGCTGCAGAGTTCAGGCGACCAGGAGACGTGGGACCTCCGAGGACCCCGCTACAGACTGCTGCTTACCATCCTTACCTCTTTCTTTTCATCACTCATTGGTTTCTCCTGTTTTTACACCTCCCTTTTTTTTTTTCCTCCTGCGTGTAATTCTCAAAGCTCAGCACTCCTTCTCAGCCTGTGCTGAGAGGGGGGAAAAAGTGATAGAGCAGTGGAAGAAAAGAGGAGGAGCCCTGTTGTTGGTGCACCAAAGAAAACCTAGTCCACTCCCTATACCCATTTGATGACATAAAGGTTTTTTTTTTTTAACAGCTTGCAGCCAATCAGTGAACAGTGCCGGGAAATCCAGCAGTGGAACTCCACCGGTCCTGATGCTTGCACTGATTCCAGAGCTGGATCTGTATGTTAATCTGTGTGAGTGTTTCCTGTCCTTGCTGCCTCGTTTGAGCTCACAGCTTCACCTTGAGCCAAGAAATTTTGTTTGTTTCTGTTTGGAACGTTTGGAACCTGTCACTACTGAGATTTACTAGTTTTTGTTTTTTTTTTATTATTATTTTTAAATATCTTTTCAGGGAGCGATGCTACGAGCAGATTGTTGAGATTTCTTATCTGCCTTTCTTGTTCTACTCATACATCTGCTTTCACTTTTGGCTGAGAAAGCAGAACATTTCTCCTTAAGGTAAGCTGCCTTCTCTCTCTCTCTCTCCCTCTCTCTGTCCCAGGCTATAACATCTATTACAGCAGCTTTGCTGTGTGGTGGGTCATCACAGAGCCTATTTATTACATCCCGCCTAGATGAGGAAGTCAAAACTCTGCAGAGAGAATAACTGGTTCAGAGGTAATTAGAGTAATTTGAATGCGGACAGTTTTTCAGTAAACTTTGAAAACCTGCTGGTCAGTATAGCTCCATGTGTAGCCTCATGTAGTACACTGCAGTATATTATTACATAATAAAAACAAATGTATTTGAGTATGCTTACGAAACAGAAAAGACTCAATATGTATACTAAAACTATCACTAACATCTCTCAGTGGTTGAAACAATTTAAAAAAGAAGTGAGAGCTAATGATCTTTTTTCCTATAAAGACGGTGGTAGAGACTTTCATTTCTTTTATTCTTGAACAATAAATATATTCTTTAGACAGATAAGGAAAAATAAGCTCAGTTTTAAAAGGGAGAGAGAGAATGCAAAGGGAAAACTGCTGAGCCAGCAGAATCAGCCAACATTAGCCTGCAGAGCTCTCAGTGTTAAAAATTAAATAAATAAAAAAATCCCAGTTGTCTTGTTAAACAAGTCCAGTGAAAGCTCAAATTTAAACACATTTTGGTAAATTATTCATTTTACTAATTCAACTGAAAACATGGGTTATGCATCATTTTGTTCTTTATTTTATTTATGTATTGATTCGTTTACAGCTTTTAATGTAGAGTTAAACTGCAGAAATGGAGAAAAAATACCAGTTAAAATTAGTTTGTCTTGTTGTCAAATACATATAGACATGTATTGTTGTTTTAATTTGATTTAACACCTTTTCTTATTTATATCACTTTTGGTAAATGATCAGTCCGCATTGGTTATGATGCTGGTCAGGTGATGCATTAGTGTTTTTTTGTTTTTTTTTTGTAATTCTGGGGGATTTATAAGTACAGGGCAGGACACTCCTGATTATTCTCTTGCCAAAATCAACAGACATGAATTTTGGGACAAATAGCTGCAAAATGTCATGTTTCACTCAAACACACACATGTACACACACGTGCACACACACGTACAAAACACACACTGCTGCATTTTTGGCTGCAGCAGATTTTTAAGATCATGAATGTGAAATCTTTATAAACTGATACTGAAAATAAAAAAGTTAGGATTTATGCTCAGGGCCTCACTTGGACAGCTTGCTTTTATTTGTTATTTAGTTTTATTTGTACAGTTAATTTGGCCTTTTGAATCATTTTATTAATTACATGTCAGTGAAACAAACTGAATTAAACTGAACTGTCTTTTATTGGGTTTCACATTTAACTCTCAGTACTAAACTGCATTATAATAAAACCAAATTCAGACTTAGATTATTGGACAGAATGCAGCTGCATTTGACTTGAGCCTGTTAGGTTTTCTGAAGAACTTCATTATTTGAGCATTACTGTGAAATTCCCCATTAGAGATAAACTGATTTGAATTGAGCTGATATGAAATTCAACAAATGTAATAACAGCAACAAAATGCATTAAGAAACAGAGATTTGGCTCCATTTTTCTCATCATAAGACCACCATGATTAAGCACTCATTACTTTTCTTTTGGGAATAATGTAAACTTTTTAAAATAGGTCGCAAGAATATTTTCCAGCCTTTGAAAAGACAGAAAAAAAAATCAAGCCATACCTCAGGCTGTGTGTTCTGCTGATTTTGCATTTGTCTACACACTCCGAGATTATTCATAGTTTTGCAAGGAGTAATGGATTTCCTGGTGATGAAGTCAGAACTGCATCTTTTAGATATGTTTCTACAGTTTGCTGTCTGGTTTAAAATGGAGCCATAGTGTGAGCTGGAGCTGCACAGCTGTTTCACTCATCTCAGACTCAACATGCAGGAAATCAAACCTACATTTGCATTCAGTGAGCTCAGTTTAAGATATGTTTAATAGTATTAATAATCTAAAAAAGTTTATTAAAAAATGTAACTCCTACAGTTTAACTCCTCAGATGGAAAAAGTCTCTTAGAGAAGAGACAAAATTATTTTTCAACAAAGAAGAAGTCATCCAGAGGACTTACTCAACTTTTTTTTTTTTTTTTACCTGGATTATTGAGATGCATTTGAACAGTATTAAGAATATTTTCTTGGCTGCTTTCTTTCCTTCACCCCTCTGGAGCAGAAATAATCTCATACTCCACAATTTACAGAGGAAGCATGTTTACTGAGGACGACAAGCTCAAACTTTAAACATCAAACACTAATGGTATTCTTTCTTAAATGATTATAGGCTTTTTGAACATTTTCAAATCAAATCAAACTTTTAGCAGCTCACATAGTAAGACACATATTTAGACAACCATATGTCTGACAGTCTGACACTTAGGTTACAAAATGAATGCTATTTAATAGATTACAATGCAGTTGTTCGAATGAAGGGCATTACAACACCAGCATGCCAATTTATTACACATTTAATGAACATTTTCAGAATAAAACAGTTTTATATTAGAGTAGATACTCAGTTTCTACATGACAATCATAATTTCACTATCATTAATGAAAACGTCTTTGCTTACACTTTACATTGTATTACTTTGAATAACATATCTTAGTTGTATAATGTGTTTCTGTAATTTAATTAGGATTAATGCATTTTCAGAACTGCTATGGCTGCAGATTTGCTGGTTCTGTTGTGCAAGACAAAAGCCTACACCAATCAGTCTCCCATCTATAGCAGGTTTATTTGGCGCCTCTTTGCTCCTAATTTACGTTGACACACATACAGTAAACGTGAGTGAAGATACAGTTGATGTACAGCTGGGGACAGATTTTCAGTCTCTGCAGGGAAACGTCTCTACAGTCCCTTCCTAAGGACAGCTGTGTGTGTTCGAATCACTTCTGCTGTTTAATGGTTCATGAAATAGGAGGCTTCACTGCTGCCCATATTTCTGTCTTCACCGCCCTCGTTCACAAACTGCTGAGAGGATCAGTATAGATTTCATAGACATTGGTCAAAATGAGGTTTAAACGCTCCACATGTTTACCACTGTGTTGCAAAACAGTTTGAGACCATCAGGTTTGGTGATGTTTCTGAGCTGGTATTTGAACAGAATTAAGAGAAGGTTTGTTCTGATGCTGACATTTTGCCTCTGAGAGCTGCTGAATTGATGGCCTTGCTGGCATTGTGTTTAGTTTTTAGTTAAATGAAATCCGAGCTTCTCATCACTCCCAAAAAATGCAGTACAACTGATTTTTAATTCATATATATAATATAAAATATATATATAAAACTGACCTGTTAGGAGGATTGTATCAATACCTGTAACTCTTTTTTTCTCTCTGAACTTCATCTAGTCTGTGTGGAAAACAATCAACAAGCCGTTAAATGTTGATTAAAAGTGAGCTTTGTTTGTGGTCAGCTGGGGAAAAGAGGAGATAGTTAATCTTTTCAGGTGTCTAAACAGAAAATATAATTGAACTGTGCAATCCAAATTACAATGCAAAAAAAAGTGTTGAAAGACATACAAAAAAATCAGAAAAAAAAATTGGTAAGTTTAATATTTTAGGTATGAATTGTTGTTTTTCTATAAATTCTGATATAAGTCTGAAGTGACCAAACCTCAATATGTTTGAGTTCTTAAATGTCAGAGAAAACAATAAAAGATCTTGAGATGTTTTTTATGGAGGACCGAAAAAGACATAATTAGACATAAAGTCAATATATAAATTGACCAATAAATAAATGAACACTTAAAATTTACCAATTGCATTTAAAAAAGCGAGCAAAGGCCAGGAAGAAAATACTTACCTGTGCCTTTGATTTTAACTAAACTTTAAAATTTTAGTTAAACTGAGGCCTAGATCTGCACATGGTTCCTGCTCTTTCTGTCTGTTGACCAATAGGAGAGGAGCTGACTCAAGAAGGCCCGCCCACCTTATTTGCATAATGAAGCAGAAATGCATAAAGTAAAGTAAAAACAGGAAACAAAAGCAACACATAAAAATAAAAAGTCTTATGGGAAAACTGATAAAAAATTAATAACATTTAGGAGACACAAGTAAGAGGAAAAACCAAAAATATATATTTATAAAAAACAGTAAAATTATGTGCTAAAATATATAATTTGATGGAACTAAGCTGGAAAAATAAATATGAAGCTCAATTAAATTATAAAACATGAGGTAAAGTTCTCCTTTTTAAATTTGATTGGCGCATTTCAAGTGTGTTTATTTATTTATAGTCCTTTTACTTGTTTTTGCTTTTATTTCTAATTATGTCAGTTTTAGTCCTCCATAGTTTTAGCTCACTTGATAGCAAACAATTAGCTTCTTTTCCAAAATCATTGGTTTTGCTTAACATGATACATACATAAAACACCACATGAAGTTAGTAACTAGTAAATGCTAAATTAATGTTTGACCTTCACTTTAAACATATTTTTATGCACATTGTTGCTTTGTGTTTAACCTTTCTGCATGATTTAAAGCCTGTTTTCTTCCATCCTCTGCAGGCTAACGTATTAAGATGTATTTGTTAGCAGATCAATTCTGTGTTCTTCAGGGACAAATTCATTTGCTCCAGGGCTTGATTAAATCTCAGCAATCAGCTGTTCAGTTTGTGTTGTGAATGGGTGGGTTTGTTCACGTCAGGTGAGATCTAAATTCTGTGATGGTTTACTTTAAAAATAAAAATAGATCTCAAATAAGGTAAAAACAGTTTACAGCATTGGAAGATATTGTGTATTGAGACCACCAAAAGGGATTAATATTAATAATATTATTGCTATTTTTGTGCATATTGGTACAATTTTCTGTCTTTAGAAAATTATTAATCCAACCAACAGAGTATTTCTCAAGCTTATATGAAACAATGCTTTATCATAGAAAATGTGGTTTCATGTGAGTGATGGGTAACAGATGGATTGTTTTTTGCATCAGTGCAATTGTTCAGGGTTCAATTAACCAGTTAGACCAATTACATTCATTTTAATAGAGTTTAACATGAATAAATCGGGGTTTTGGCTAAAATCAAGGACTCTTTAAACTTTCACCAAACTATTTTGATGGTTATGAGACAAAATACCTTTCTTAATTACATTGTCTTCCACATCTCTGAACACTTGACAGATTTGAAAACTCAAGCTTATGATAGATAAGATAGAGGCTGATGTATGTCTTTCTTTTTTTTCCAGACTTTGGACTTTGTTCTTTATTTAAAGTTTTTTTTTTCATTAGGGACATGGCAAATGTCTGGAATTCATCAACGTCCAATAAGTATTTAGAGAATTTGTGTTATTAGTGTTTGTTTAATTATTTATTGTTAGCAAAAGTGTCCTGTACAGTCTCACACAAAAGGGTTTTGAGTCTATAGTATAAAAAAAACATAAAACAGACCAGATTCTTACTCAGTGGCTTCTCTTTACTTCGTCAAGTTGCCCTAGATCTGTGCAGAGGGTCAGTCCATCCATCTAATACCACCATCAATCACACATGTCCTTATTTTGTCACTCTCCCTCCTCTCTACTTACATCTCACATCAACAGTACCTGTTGTTTCTTAGTCAGGAGTTTTTCAGCTTCTGGAGGTTTGCAACATCATCATGTGTAATGATGTAAAGTGCATGGTGCATTGGTTGGTTATTATTAAATATTTTGCACATTTTATATAAAATGTGTGTTGCTAATAGAGCTAAAGAAATGTCTGCTTTTCTAAAATAACTATAGAAACTGTGTTTGAATTATTAAATGCATTTAAATGGCAACAACCAATGAATAACGGTGTGCTTGATTCATGCAGTTTTTTTAATTACGTGTATTATTGTTTATTTATTTGTTTATTTATTTATTATTTTTGTGGCAGAGAAAAAATTCCATCATTCACATTTCAAAACTGAGGCCTTGGCAAACATTTTGACCCAAGGACAGCAGGTCAAGTCTTGATTTTAAAAGCTCATTCAACACAAAAACTCATGTTTTGCCATCAACAACTTGTTACAATTCTTTCAGGTGTTTCTTATTAGATTTTATTTATTCACAAACGTTGATAACACCAGCTCTGATTTTTTTTCTTTTTTTTTTTTTTTGCTGAAAACAAAAACTGCTCCTGTGGTGATATAAGCCTTAATTTTAATTAAAGTCTAGACTTTGAGATGCTTTCAGTCATTTGTGGTTACTGAAGGACAAATCTTATTTAATTTTTTTCTTTAACCCAGACTTTAAAAAACTGTTTTTCTTGTTTAAATGCAATACATGTTGGGAGATAAATCATTGTCCAAGTTGAATTTATAAAAGAACACAATCACGTCATTGACCTTGGCGTTATTTCTTTTTGTTTCTTCACTTGAAGACTTGTTTTCCTCTGTGTGTACAAAAGCAAAGCTAAGCTGAAAAGTGTCCTAAACTCTGTGAGCGATAGGCTTATATAGTATAAAGGCAACTGAAAGCAGTGCTTTCTGTTTACTGCTGTTTATGCTGCAGTAATGGCCAACCGGAGAACAGCCACTAACTTAACGGTGCATGGGAGTGTGCACTGTGCGGGTGCAGTGGGTGTGAAAAGTATCAAAAAAAGAGAAAAACGTCTTGAAGAAAAGGGTTAAAACAATTCAAGTAAAAGACAGAAACCAAAAAATGACAAGAAGAATTCTAGCTGGAGTTGGAGTGACTGACTTGTGGACAAGCTGCCTCATAGCTTCGTATTTCTCTGATGCTCCCCTGCATTGCAGCACTCCCTGCAGGAGCAGTGAGAGGTGCAGTATTTTCCACATGCCTTTCTGCTGCCTCAGAGGAGACGTGCCATCCCAACCAAACGTCCCAGCACAAATCAGTGCAAAAGGCGTTTGCTGGCTGTTCTCTGTGCAGATTTTTTAAATGGGAGCTGTGACAGCGGTTGTTTGTTATTTTTTGTGGTGCCTGCAAAGAAGCTTTCCCTCTTTTTTTTTTTTCTTGCTGCACCTTAGAAAGTGATAACTCTTCAAAAGGCACAAACTTGGTGGCACCATTAATGGTATTTCAAAGGATATTTTGTTTGAAACTGTCCCACTATACAAAATGCAAAGTTTCTGTTCATCTGCAAGAACATGTTTTTTTCCAGTTATTCCATGTTTACTCTTCAGACTAATTTTAGTCTGATGCTGCAGCTTATTGTTTTATTCTACTTTAAACATTTGAAGCATTGCTAAATGCTTTCAGAGGTTTGAAGCATACATGGGCCAAAACAGGGACGATAAAAGTCAACTTTCCTCCTTTCCGTGACGGTATAGTGCAGAGAGACTGCTATGTGATGCAGTAGTTTTATGGGATATTACTGCCCCCCTCTGGTAGATGGAGCACATTGCACTGTAATCTAACATGACGCAAGCTACCTCAGAGGTGTCTGCCAGCTGACAGCTGAACCTGAACACACAGCTTGGAATTTCCCAGAGGAGAGAGGGAACAGAGGAGGGTTTCAGAAAGGAAAGACAGAAAATAGATTGAATGTTTGGACTGAAAAGGACTCAAATATGTACAAAGTGACTATGGGGATGCTGGACATTAATTAACATTTTATTGTGGGGAAGTGTGAGACTGCTTTCCTATAATAATCTAGAATTATATCCACATTTCTATATTTTAGCCTTGTATGAGAACTTTTGTTATATATCTATTATGCATTGTATGTTTTATGGTAATGTTTTATCAGGACACTGTGGGATGATTTGTGTATGTTTTGCAGTCAGCTCACTTTCAGTGATTTATTTATTTTCTTTCCCTTATTTCAGTTGTTCATAATAATTCGAGGGTTATCCACTCCACAGAGAGTTATATCTCATTGTAGATATCAGTGTTAGGATCCAATCAGCTCAGTTTGATAACATTTGCTGAACTAATTGTACAAAAGTCATCAGGCCCTTAAGAGTACGCCAGCCTTTCTTGCTCATATCTTCCTTGTTTGTGTGCAAAACTGTGGCTGCATACAGAAACCCCTCAAGCCGGGAGCTTGTGCCTATTGATCTTTCACAACTGCTCTCCAATACGAGACAGAAGTGGCATGCTGCAATCAGCTGTGTGAGCAGCATCGCAAATGAGGCTGGGGGAAACAGAGACGAATGCATAGACAGAGGTAAAGAGGTTGCATGCATGAGTACATTGTGGTCGGGGGGAGTGGAAGTATAGCGAGGTGTGTGACGGGAGGGTGAAAGATGGGAGGGAGATGGTGAAGCACTGGGAAGAGAAGGGGGAGTGGGGGGTAGTGCTGCAGTGGAGAGAATCGAGAGGAGACTGCAGTCTCTGCTAATGGGAGAGCTCAGACTCTGTAACCACAGCTCTGAGGAACTGTATCCTAAACACTCAATGAATGGGTCACCTCACAGGGGGGAATACCTCATCTGACTGGTGAGTTCTTGCTTCTGTATCTTTGCAGATTTACAAACAAAAAGCGTCCTCTGACATTGCTGTATGGAAACGCATGAGGTTATCTCACAGCATCTTCTCTGCACTTTTAAAGTAACTGAGCCGTGAGCAGTGGATCCAGTCACAGCAAACCCTGTGTGTACTTGTTAATGAGAATGTTTCAGAGCCTTTCTTTTTTTTTTTTCTTTCTGCGGCTGAGTGTCGCTGGACAGTGATGAGCTGCAGATATCAAAAGCAGATATGGACACAGTGTTATCTGGCACGCAGGTAAAATTTAGGCTAAAACAAGAGAGGAGGACATTAGGTTGTTTCACTGGATTTGCTCCCTTTATATTAAATACACACAGAAAACATAAGCACCAGAAGTTAAAATAAATTGAATTGTTCTTGCACTAAACCATTGAAACACATGTTGTCTTTCCTTGTATTTTTTCTTTTGTACAGCTGATGCTATGCGTCAGAGGTGATGTTTTGGAGGCAGATCAACAGGAAAGATATACAATATATTAAGTTTAGGAGAAATGATATTCATATCTAAAACTTTAGTCATGCAGAACAACTCAGTCTTAGACTGTATTTGTGTCATCTCGACGCTCACCGCCTTAGTTATTTTTCAGGCTGGTCACCTCAGATATAGATATAGGTTATGGGCAATTCTGAACTGCTGATGGAAACTGACAGGATTGCTAAGCAACAATGGTCTGTGTGCCCAAAGCATAGGCCTCTACTGTACAGAACAACATGCTTTAGATTTCCAATTCTGCACCACAATGTGAGCAACTCTGCAGAGGATAGCATGTTAGAAATTATTGATCTGTGGCCTGGGAATTAGTGTAAATAAAGTTGTATTATGACTGTTTGTCGTATGTAGATGGTGCACTTCAATTTTGTGTTACTGATATCCCCACTGCAATCAGACTCACTTCATATTTATCTGTTTTAACCCAGAAAGTTTAGTGGTATCCTGTGTGAAACTCCGATGTTATTACATTTTGGTTATATAGAAAGTCCATCTTTTTTTTTTCTGTTATTCCTTTAACTCTTCTCTGTAGAGAGCTACATTGACTTCCTGCATGTTTTACAGAGAATAATTGTTTGATTCTTGGATAACTTTGTTAAGAAGTAGTTTTTTTCTCTCCCGGCAGATCATTGTGTTCAGTGTTGGCGAGATAATCCCCCTTTGCTTATCTTTAACTTTCATAACACACTGTGGCTTTGGATTTCAAGGCTTTGACTGATGATTTAGAATCAGTCGGATACTGTAACTGACATCTGTTGAATATGCACTTATTGACCATGATCACTTTGAGACCTTCTCACTTTTAATGTTTCACAGATGGAAGGAAATCATCTTGATCTGGTACTTTTCAAAGGAGCGACAACATAAAATAATACCAATAAAACTTGGGCCATCCATCTATCCATCCATCCATCCATCCATCCATCCACCTTCAACCCCTTGATCTTAATCAGGGTCTTTGGTAGCTGCAATCTTTTTTGTCGATGCACGAAAGATTGGACAGATCGCCAGTCCATCACAGACAAAAGAAATCCATTTACCAGATTTCCAAGTATGCAGTCTAAGTAACCATAAAGATCAATATTCACTTCTGCACTTAAAAAATACAATGCTCATCCTAGAAGTGTAGAGGGAGAGCCAAAGTCTGAATCAGTTAAGGCTAGACTGCTTGTGGTGTGGTGACAAACAAGCTTAAAAAAAGTCAAAGTATTTCTGCAATTTACTCCATAATGACACCAAGATGCACATTTCCCTTCCTTTGTTAAACTGAAGTCTTTGAACTCAGCCTTCTCTCATCAGCAAAGTTTATTGAGCACCAGATTCCGTTCAATGAGGTGGTCTACTGAGAGACTAAAGAACTTGTTTGTCCCTTGTGCCCTTAGGCTGTTTAATATGGCCATTCCTGGGAGGAACAGTAGCTGGTTATGTCCCCTAGTTGTTGTTTTTACTGAGTTTTTATCTGTTTTTATCTGATGGGTCTTTCTATTTATTGTTTGTATGAATGAGAGCTACAGATCACCATGCAATTTCCCTTTGGGATTAATAAAGTATCTATCTATCTATCTATCTATCTATCTATCTATCTATCTATCTATCTATCTATCTATCTATCTATCTA
>JARVJO010000365.1:17579010-17595873 GCA_031762555.1 Cynodonichthys magdalenae
TGTGTGTCGCCTACTGCGCTGCTGTTAGTGTCAACAAGCCACAACCAAACACCCGTCGACATGGACGACCTGTTCAGTCCGCGCAGGTAGCTTATTTCACTCATCGTTTATGTTGCATTTACAGGATAGTTGTTTTAAATTAGTCTTTCAGTGTTTATGACGTTACTTTCGGAGCCGTTCGTATGTAATAGTCGGAGTGTCAGTGGTCACGAAGTTCGTGTGTGGCTAACAAGCTACGCTGATGTTACCTCGTTAGCAGCTAGCAGCTCCTGTTGGCAAAATGCCTCTAGTTGCTGTAATGCAACCAATAGTTATTTATATGCAAAACTGATCTGTATCGTTTTAATACACACAAGAATAGTTAACACATTTAATTAATGGGTCAACTGTTAAAAATTCTCAGAGTTTTTGGGGGGGCAGGACGAGTATGTGTCTCGTTGCTAATGTATTTTAACACGCCTCGAATGCTAACCTTGATATTTATTATCGATTGCACAGTTTAGCTGAGGTTAACTACACCGAGCAGGCATTCAGTTGACGTTACTGTCAACCTGTTTAGCAGCACAAACTGTTCCGTAATGGTGACCGTAAAAATTAACAGCTCTTATGTTTGATTGATTGACAGTGTTTTGCGGCCGCTGTGGAGTCGGGTTTCATTCATGTAATGCAAGAAAAGCGGGGCTGCGATTGGCTGATTGGGGTGGAGGGGCGGGACATTGTGCTGTCTGTGAAATCTGTTCAATCAGTGGGAGAGAAGCTGCTCTGAGATGAAACTGTCATCCACAGCTTAGTTTAATTTGTTTTACTCCTCCATATTTTTACCTACCAGCTGTTAATTGTATTAAAATGTACTGTAATTTAATGGATTGTTATGTGACCTTTAACATTATTGATTACAGGAGCCTGAACAGCACGCAAGGCGAGATAAGAGTTGGACCAAGTCATCAGGTATATATAGATATGTAACAGCCTGCTAGAAATAAAGTGCTAAAATATCCAATTTTAAATGGATTTTTTTTACCAAGTTGTCTGCTGTGTTTTAGCACAACATTGTTTAATTTCTTGAGTTTAGGAGCTTTTTTGAATTCATAGGTCAAAGTTAAGCAGCTTAACAAACAAACAACATTCTTCTGAAATTAATTGTAAAACAACCAGCCATTTAACACAAGAGGAGGACATCATAAAACTTAAAAAAGTCCAAGCATCCATTTAATCAGTAAGGCATATTGGAATGTATGTAATTTTTAAAATGTAATTGTTTCTGCAGGCCAAACTCCCAGAGTTGCAGCCCCGGCCTGCACCTGCTTTACAGACTCAGATGGACAATGAGGAGCTCATGTGGACGCCTGGAGTCAATGACTGTGACCTTCTTATGTATCTCAGAGCAGCCAGGTCAGTGTTTTCGCCGAGTCTCTTTAGATTGATCAAAACGTTGGACATGTTCCTTCAGTATTGATTTCCTTTTAAACCATAAATATGTTTTTATTCTCAAGGAGTATGGCAGCGTTTGCAGGGATGTGTGATGGTGGATCCACAGAAGATGGCTGTTTAGCTGCTTCCCGTGACGATACAACGCTTAACGCTCTCAACATGGTACGGAAATGAACTTCAACAGTATCGTTATTTATAAATGTTGCTGTGAAACAAAAAGACAAAAAAAATCTTTGTTTTGTCTGTCTCTAATTTTAGCTTCATGCAAGCCATTATGACGCAGCGAAAGCTCTCCAGCGTCTAGTCAAGAGGCCATTACCGAAACTTATTGAAAAGTGCTGGTCAGAGGATGATGTGGTGAGACTAATTTATTAGTTATTAACACAGGGTTGGTAAATGTCTTTTGAAGGCACAAGAATACCATGTAAGTGTTGATAAACATGTTTTTTCTCCCACTTTATTCACATTTCCTGCTAAAAGCTATTGTCAAAAGGCTAATTGGCATAATTCAGAGATCTATTAGATGGGTTTATGTTTATTTTACATTTCATGTCCTAAAAATTGTATTTATTTATATACAGTTTAGTTATGTCACTTTGATGTTTTGTAGATGCACAGTATTTAATAGTGGTAGGGAGTTTTCTTTTAAACAGAATACCATGTTTTTTTTTTTACCAGAAACGCTTCATCAAAGGCCTGAGGCAATATGGAAAGAATTTTTTCCGCATTCGGAAGGATTTCCTCCCCAGCAAAAAAACAGTAAGTGCATGTTTGGTTTGTGCAGAATAAACGGGTAATAATAAATTATGATTTTTTCCCCCCGTGTTTCAACAATGAATACTGTACAATAATAAACATGTTTTTTTTTCCATCAGGGAGAGCTGATCACGTTTTATTACCACTGGAAGAGGACTCCAGAGGCTGCAGGAACCAGAGCTTTCCGACAGCAGCGCCGGCAGCCGTCCTCTCGTAAAGCCAAGACCCGATCTGCAGCAGCTCCCGTCAGCACGCCTGCTCGAAATTATCCAGGTTCTCCTATTGTTTTCCAGAAATGTCGTCTGTATTTATTCAAAGGACGAATACTTGTGTAATCAGGAAATACGTACGTCTTCTCGTCTAAACTGACATTTTTTCTTTGCAGTGGATGCGAGTTCGGCTAGTGAGGATGATCTTGACAGTGAGGACAGTGAACAAGATATTAAGACCTGCAGCCACTGTGGAACCAGAAGTAAGTTTTATTTTATTAAAAAGGAGAATGGACTTTTTGAAACTTGTTCTGAAAGTTGTTGTTTTAACAGATTCTAAGGATTGGCACCCGGGTGGGAGAGACAACCCTTTGCTCTGCACGTCTTGCCGCACGTATGAAAACAAACACGGATGTCTGCCGCCGGCTCCAAAACCTGGGGGCTCTTCGTTTATGTTCAAACCTGTTAAAGCAGAGGAAGAGGTGAACAGCAAGCATGGGATGAGGACTCGGCAGAGCAAAGCACCTGTAAGCCTGAGGCTCATTTTTCACAGATTTTTACAGATTTGTGCAAAGTTTCTAAATTTATTTATATAGGAGAAACAACTTCCTGTATCTGTCATTTTAACTGGTCTGATTGTTATTGTTGGTAATAATTAAAAATGTGTAAAACATTTGTTTTAAAGCAAATGTCATCTTTAAGAAGTGGCCTCAGGAGGTTCACAGGCTCCCCTTCCAACGAGGAACAGCAACCCTTTGCAAGTGGGGCTAGATCTGCGGACAAGACAGAGTCATCCAGGAAAACAAATAAGGTATTTTATGTACATAAAAAAGTAAAACTAAGCAGCTAAATAAATCATTGTTCAGGCAGCTTATATAAAGCAGTAATATGCTTGATTTTAATGTTGTTTACAAAGAACTGCTCAAAAGGTCTAGTTGCCTTTTCATCATTTAGCCTTTCCACAGCAGCAATGAGAGTTTAGTCTTTGTAAAAGTTGACATGAGTGTGTAACTGTGTGCAGAGGATAAAAGAGGAAGTGTCAGCCCCAAAGACAACTAAGCGTGTACGGGAAAGTCCTGCTCTGGAGCCTGACGAGCCTGGAAAAATCACACTTAAAAGGCCCAAAACGCAGGTAACAGAAAACAGTAAAATAATTTTCTTTTGCATGTTACAGCTTACATGTACTCCTTTTTTTTTTTTATTCTTCACCAGAAGTCCTGTTGATTTGTGACGAATACTATATTTCAAGGCTGTTTAATAGGAATCTAGTTTGTTTGTTCCTCCAGGATCCACCAGGCTCCCGGTCTGAGGGAGAGGTAGAGGAGGAAAGCTCCTCAGAAAGCCCTAGTGCTCAGGACGATGGCAGCGACACCAAAGACATTGATCAGGACAACCGCAGCTCGTCTCCCAGCATTCCAAGCCCTCAACAGGGGAATGAGAGCGACTCTGACTCTTCTGCGCAGCCGAATAGGATCCCATCAGAGCCCAACGTTCCGGCTGATAGATCTGTCCTGCAGGCCCACCCCTCTCAGGGCCCTCCCATCACTCCTCAGCCTGCACAAAGCATGCCCTCGTCTGTCTTAACTCAAAGCCCCCCGCCATCCTCACCTGATCCCCTTCAGTCCGGTCAGCCAGCAGGTTCAAACAGCCGAGTGCAGCCAGCGGCTCAGTCTATGCCCGGCCCTCGGCCTCCACCAGCAGCACCTGGTCAGGACACTCCTCCTCCTGCATTCCACGTCACACCTGCTCCCAGCTCCACACAGCCGCTGGAGCCAAGTGGCCCACCTCCCCAGCGTCCTCTCCCCTTTTTTAGGGATGTCCCACAGCCTCCACTTCCTGGCCCTCAAGTCAAGCCTCCTCCCACCACCCCGATTCCACCTTCGCACAAGCAGCTGCCTCACCAATCTGCAGCACCTTTCCCTCAGATGCCCTCTAATCTGCCCCCTCCTCCTGCTCTAAAGCCCCTCAATTCTCTGCCCAACCAGCATCCTCCAGGTGCCCCTCCTCCCCCCCTTCAGCTCATGTCGCATCCTCTACCAGCGCATTCGCACCCAGCCCAAGTTCCAGTCACCTCCCAGGCACAGAATGCAGTCATCAAAAGCATGACCCCCTCTCACCCACCAGCTGCAGCTCCTCTTCCTCTCACCTCTGTCACGTCTTCTGGCGGCGGCCCCGTCCCGAGCTTGCAGCCATCTTTCCCAAGTCTTCCTCCCAGACCCTCGCCAAGCGCAGCCGCAGGGGGACCACAAGTTCAGATTAAAGAAGAGCCGCTGGATGAAGTGGAAGAGGTCGAGAGCCCACCTTCTCCTCCACGGAGCCCCTCACCAGAGCCAACCGTTGTCAACATGGCAAGTCATGCCAGTCAGTCGGCACGGTATGTTTAAAGCCACTTTTATCTAAAGTTGCCAAAAATAATCTAGGTTTGAGTCTCTTTAAAGAAGTTTAAATGTCAAAAAGCTTTTCAAAACATTTTTAAACAGTAGAGAAGAAAAAGTTTGTGGCTCATTTAAACATTTTCTTCCTGGGTTTACTTTTCCTGTGACACATAAATGTGACAAAATAAAATTCTCTAAAGTGTATAAAAGTTGTTCTAGCAGTGAAGTAGCCGGTGTGGTGACTTTTGTAATCGAATGGCTGACAACTACAGTATTTTGATGCATTTCAAACAAAACCCAGAGATCATCTTAAATTGTGGTTGAAATTCTGTAATAAAACTAATTGTGGCTGGTTATATTCCTGACAGGTACAAATGAAGTGCAAATAAAGAAAAAAGTTACGGCTTACTGTTAAAAACTGTTTTCAACCTACCTCATAAGTCTAGCTAAACAACATTCATCACCTGTTAGTGTCTAATGCGTCTCACAGAATGCCACAGAATAAATCACATAAATTGGAAATATTTTTTTTCATATGTGCAGTAATTTAATTAATGTCTCTTACAGCAGCATTATAAACTAAATTAATGAGCCAACATCTGCAAAATCCAGCACAAGATAAATCAAAATATTCACTTTAGCTGTTTTAACAATTTCTTTATTTAGTGTTCTTCAAGTCATCCATTGATTGATTGTATGTATTTAAATCCATGTTTTGTTTTTAGCCTTAGTGTTTCTCCCATTAGTTTTTCTGATTAGACATTAACCAATCAATAACACTCAGACACATCGATAACAGCTGAAAGCTCCTGAGTGCACTGATCCTAATGTTCAGTAAATGTTGCACTTGGTTTGTAAATCTGTTTGTGCACATATAACTATGGTTGGAGTTTTTAATTCTAAACTGATTTTTGTAAAACATTTAAGCTGTAAACTTATTTCACTGCTGGTTGTTAATGTGGTTCCTACAGAAACTTGTGTAACATGTGAGAGAAAAGGGGGTTGATGGTTTGTTTTATGATCTATTTATCCAGGTTTATCAAACACTTGGATCGTGGCAACAATTCGTGTGCGAGAACAGATTTTTTCTTCACCCCACTGTCATCCTCTAAGCTGGCCAAGAAAAGAGAAGAGGCCATAGAAAGGTCCAGGAGAGAGGCTGAGCTCAGTGCTCGTCAAGAACGTGAGCGAGAGAGAGACAGGGAGAGAGACCGCGAGAGGGACGCCGATAGAAACTCTGTAAGTAAAACATTCCCTTCATTCATGTTTGCTTTTAAAACATCTTTTAGACAAAATTTATCTCCCTTGTGTGTCTATGTTTTCAGAGAGCCTCCAGCTCCTCCCATGACAGTCGCATGAGTGAGGTGCAAATGGTAGCTCAAGTCCACGGACGCCCCTCCTTTGAGCCGCCGCCCGCCACCGTCGCAGCGGTGCCGCCCTACATCGGTCCGGACACGGCAGTCATGCGTACGCTGAACGACTATGCCCGGCCCCACGTTATGTCCCCCACCAACCGCAACCATCCTTTCTACGTGTCGCTGAGCCCCGGGGACCCCTTACTGGCCTACCACATGCCTGGGCTATACAGCACCGAGCCCAGTCTCAGAGAACGGGAGCTGAGGAACCTCAGAGACCGTGAGCTCCGTGAGAGGATGAAACCGGGCTTCGAGGTGAAACCCCCAGACCTGGAAACTTTGCACGCATCAGCCAACCACATAGAGCACTTTGCAAGACATGGGGCTTTGGCTCTTCCTCATATACCTGGGCCTTCTCACCCCTTTGTGCCCTTCCATCCTGGCCTGGGCCATCTGGAGCGAGAGAGGCTGGTGCTGGCGGGGCCTCAGCTGCGCCCGGAGCTGAGTTACGCCGAGCGGCTCACTGCAGAGCGGCTTCATGCCGAGAGGATGGCTTCTGTGTCCACGGATCCGGCTGCTCGGCTGCAGATGCTTAACGTGACGCCTCATCACCACCAACACTCTCATATCCACTCCCACCTGCACCTCCACCAACAGGACCCCCTGGGTCAAGGTGAAGTTTTTATTAGCAGTAATTCACCTGAATGAGGGCTTTAAAACATATCCATACTTACATCCTGTCCCATCTTCTCTCAGGTTCAAGTCCTCATCCTCTGGTGGACCCCATGGCTACAGGACCACGCTTGGCTCGATACCCTTTCCCTGCTGGTCCAATCCCAAACACTTTACTCACCGATCTTCCACATGATCACGAGATGTTGCGCCACCCCCTGTTTGGTTCGTAATCCCAGTCCTCATTGCAACTTTTAAGTTACCTGTGTGTTCAGTGGATTTAAAGGGGACATTTCATCCATTTTTTTAACCATTAAATGCATTTTGTTGTGTACTTGGAGTCTCTTCTGGGTCAGATTCTGGCTCCAACATGTAAGGTTGGATGGACAAGTCTTCCCTTGTTGGCACTTTAAATAATTTGTAAATAAAAAGTTACTAGGTCGTTATATAGTCATAAAGCCCTCTATTGAACTGGGCCTCATGAAAAGTATTTACAACCCCAATTCTGAAACAACATAACAAAATGCAGAATGGTCTATAGACCTGTTTGGAAACTGGAGGGGGGGGGGGTGACGTGTGAAGCGCCTTGTTTAGATTTAAAGAGACAAAACGAGTTTCTTTAGAACACACCTCAGAAAAAGGGTGAAACAGGGGCCTGTGGAGCTTCATTAAGGAGGAATTCAGACCAAAAAAATTTCAGTTTCAATTTCTATAGACCCTATATAAATGATTTAAATGTAGGAAAAAAATGACATGTCTCCTTTAAATGTCTACATATGTGCTTTTTACAGGAGCCGCATATCCACGAGAGCTACAGGGTCCGATTCCTCAGATGTCCGCCTCTCATCAGCTGCAGGCCATGCATGCTCAGTCCGCAGAGCTGCAGAGGATTGCACTGGAGCAGCAGTGGCTTCATGGGCATCACCTGCACGGAGGCCCTCTGTCAAATCCGGAAGATTATTACAGGTGAGGACTTTGAATAGATTTGATCAGATGAGTTTATTTTCTCTTAGTTTAAATTCTTTAAGTCCCAAGTGTCGTTCAAGTCATTTCAGACATTCCGCTCCACTCATGTCTGTTTCTGTCTTTTGAAGCCGTCTGAAGAAAGAAGGTGACAAGCCATCTTGAGGTGGTGCATGCCCTGAAATCTCACTCTAATACTGTGTAATTTTGAAGCTGTAAAAGACTATTTTGTGTCCTTTTTTTTTGTTTGTGTTCATATATAATTTAGGGGAATATTTGTGGAACTTAATGTGCATTCCTTGTTCAGCACTTCATGAAACTGTCAAAGCTTGCCAGAGGTTTTCCTATCGCTTAAGAATGAACTTTTATTGATCTGATGAATGATCTGAGGTTTAAACTCGAGCTTTCTCTAAACTGTTTCATTCGCAGTCATGTAAATTTGCTAAAGGATGCAAAAACAGACCGACTTTGGAGTTAACTTTAAAAATTGCTATTATTTCTTATAGAGTTCTTGTACAGAACATTTAAATCTGTGTGTGGATGATAGTAGCATGACTCACCCTTTTACAAAAAAATAGAGTAGCAAGTTGCATTGTGTTGTTAGGCTTTGAAAGCATAGTAAAGGTCGGATTTACTCCTAAATCTGATATTTGTTTAAATCCTGAAATTTTATATATCAAGATATCTTTACACAATATATCCGAAGCTTTTATTTGCTCCCTTTTAAGACTGTAAATATTTCATGTTGGCAGTATACTATATGATTACTGTTGATATATTAGTAGATGTAAACACTTGACCTATGATTCAGCATGAGAACTATAAAAACAGCATATAGTATTATAAGTTGTGATAAATAATTGAACCATGGCGTGTTTGTCTGTCTGCTAACAGAAAGTTTTATTATTAGAGAAATGTATTTACAGTGTTTTGAATAAAACAAGCTAATTGGATAGAAACTAAATCTTCCTTTTAAAGGGGTATTGCCCAAATTCAGTATTTATGTGATATAATATCAACCTGTATCCATGCCATATTTATTTCAATAAATATTTCTGCAATAACACCTTTAATCTGGTCACTTCCTAAAGATAAGATTAAGGAGTTTAATAAAATCTAATAAAAAAAATTAATTGGAGAAAGGGTTTGTAGCGGTCATGGCTTCTTAATATGTAAACCACTTTTTATGGGTTCAGCTGTATTATGTTTATTTAAACAAAAGTAACAGGACTTTTTTCATTTTGGAGGACCCTACACTTCTCATCCAAAGTGATTTCTCAAAACAAACTATAAAGTGCGATGCTCGAACTTTGAAACTGCATTGATCTGTTTTATTTTGTGAGCTGTGGAACCCCGCCCTCCCTACTGAGGGTTGTTGAGGCATTATTTGCACCGAGGCCATTTCAAGTGAGAATATCCCCACAAAAAGAAAAAGACAAAACCCCTCCAAACCTATAAATATCCATACTGAGACTTTGTTCATTAATTAAAACAATTTGAAAAAAAAAAAAAACTTCACAGCATCAAATGAACAAATAGATAACTAGCACACAGACTTTGTCATTCCATACATAATAATACAGTTTATTTATAATGCACTTTACATTCCTAAGAATCCCAGAGTGCTATGGTAGGAATGTCTGAAACATTTTTCTTCCAGCACAACACCTTCAGACCAAACTGGTTCATCCAAAAGCTAAAAATCCCCAAACACAATCAGTGTGGTGTTTGGTGCAGTGACGAGAGTTTTGGACCTTTAAACAGGTGTAACCAAACCACACAGCACTTCTTGTCAACACCCAGCTCTCCACCTACACGTCCAGAATAAGGGGCAGTAATAACATAATTTGGACGGATCAATGGTTTGAGAGAGAAGTAAAAAAATGATAAAAATACAAGCAGGTTTTTGTCATGAGAAAACATATTAAGTGAAGGTGACAGGTTTCAGTTTTCCATCACGTGTAGTTTTAAATCTCAGTCAGTTTCACACCAGTTCTCACCTCCATGCATGTGACCAAAACTGACTTTTTGAAGAGAGTGAAGTTTTAAATCTCACTAAAATAAACAGCTTGACAGTTTAAGCTTTAAATTTGACTTGTTTCAATTTAGACAGCTGCTTGTGGGGGGAAAAAAAGAAAAAAAATTCTTGAATGTTCGAAAAACAATCTAGCTGCCTTTGTTTGCTCACCAGTGTGGGCTCAGATTTAATTAGATGAATTACTCAAAAGCTCTTTCATCAGCAGATGTGCCTGCGCCTGCTCCTGTTCCTGTTTTGCCTTTTTGTCTGGTAAAACAAGCCACTGGAAGCTGTTCTACTGTGAACCCACATGAATTAAACTAAGAACCAATTTATGTAAAATAAGTTGTTGTTGAGCTGCAGAAACAGATGACATTGTCCAAACAAAGATGGCATTGAGCAGATCAACAATTTAGTTGATTTAAAAACATTGTGTCGATCATGGAGTTCAAAATTATAAATATGCCTGGACTTCCATGCAATACACTAATGGCTCTAATTAAGAGAAAAAAATGCTCTTGAAGCATGCCGTCCAAAGGTAAAACACCCTTCAGGAGGCTGACACATTATTTTAAGTGCAGCTTGCATTCATTTTAATATAATATGTTTTAACGAAAGTTTTAAATGTCTCAAAATTTGGAGAAAATATTGGACATATTTATGTGGATTCCTGCACTCAAGAATTCAAACAGATGTCACATGTTTACAGGTTTATTTCGTAAATCACAGAGGACACAATCATTTGGAAAATTAAAGGGATTTTCTGTGCAAAAGCAACAGAAGATGAGACGGGACAACCAGGAACGGCTGGTATAAGTGGGCTAGAAGGGTTAAGCCTTCCCTAGTATTTAAAATAAAAATATTAACATGCCCAATATACAAAAATCCAAAATATTGTATCACATTTTGTGAAATTTACAACAAAACTGGTGCCAAACAGTCTGGAGAAAGTGCCAGTCTTTCCAAAGGGCTAACTTCACAACTGCCTTTATTTAATATCTTTCTTGGTACAGAATGATTGACAGACGACTTGCCACGCCCCTCAGTTTGCTGCTCATTGGGACTAATTTTTTTCAGTCCAAGTTTATTTTTGCACAAAGGTGATCTTGAGCAAATATTTTCCTTACAACAAATTCAGACAAATCCTTTGAATTTACACTATTTTTATACAAACACTTCCAGCACAAGGACTATGACCCTCAGTTAAATACAAGACAGTGATGTAAGAATGCTATATTGTTTCTATTATAACTTTTATCTCCACATCTTTCCTTGTTGCATTTATCTCAATTCAGAGACCTTTCTTGAACAGCGTTATATTTTTTTTCACAGAAAACAGGCTCGATATGACTGCAGCTTTAAAAATCCATAATTTAACCTCAACAGCATATACAATATTTTAGGAAAATAGCAGGTGTCAAAAAAAAAACAGCAATTGTGCTTTTACATTGTGGTCCATTTACCAATATATTTACTAAGAAATGTTAGTTAAAAAATAGTAAATCCAGACTATAAAAGACAAACCTGATGGTAATAGTTGTAATGATTATACTACACTATTTCTACCTTTTTGACTTTATTCAAATTGGGTAGTTAAATCTTGAGCACCTGTTTATACTAAATCTTATTTACTGTAATCTTATACTATTAAATAATTTTACAGTTCAACAAGTATTTAACAAATAATCCTATGGGATGCAACTGGATGGTTCCCACATATACTTCAGCATAACTAGTCTAGGCTCAAAGACAATTGTTAAACTAATAGTAGATATTTAGCCAAACAACATAAATCATATTATTGTGTTGTAGTGAATATGTCTTTCTATGGACCCAGTTGAAAATAATTGGAATATTCTTCTGTACTCGCATCAGATCTCGTCTTGTGTAGGACTCCTCCTCTTCATGTACTGCCGCAGGTACTGGATGGCTGATAGGGCGCTCACGTTGGCTAGTAGGGCTGAACAAATTGGAAGAAATCATACTTTGTATTAGCTACTTAGTCACCAGATTGTTTTTTATGCTAAAAGCTACTTAAAGTTCCCAAAACGTCAGATTTATGGGTAAAAAACTGGGTAAAATATATTTATTGTAGCATATTTCCATAGCACCTGCTTCTAATGTCATCTTGTTTTTCTTGTTAATCAAATTGTTTGAAATGTCGGCCATGTTTCATACCTGCTTTCCAGGCATCTGCAGCCTCCGGATCAGATGATCTGAGCACCCAGGAGGCAAAAGCGATGCAGACTAAGCACATATCTGACTGCTTCACTGTGGAGAACATGCCATGTCTCTCTGTTAAGCACATGAACATTAAAGGGATGATTGTGTATTTTCCATGCACATAATTTAATTCTATGCCACAATCAAGTAACTATGTTACCTTCAGTTGACAGCCTAAACGCATTGAAATTAGCCTCTGTCTCTTTAAGAACCTCCTTGACTACAGACTGAGCTCTAGGGAGGAGTTTTGGTTAAATAGGCGGTGCTTTGTACCAGCAAGTGTATAGGCAGCTCCAAATGACTACCACAGGAGATTCAAGGATTTCTTAAACATGCATGAATGAATCAAAGCAACACTCTGTGTATGTTTTTGATGAGGGAATGACATAACATGATATAAAGCTCAAAAAGTCAATCTTGCATAATACTTCTCCCTTTAAAACTAAATAAGAATTTGATTAAAAAATAGAAAGGCAGTAAAATGTACTGTACATCAAAAACTGACTGGTAGTTTGCAATCGTGTTTAAACTTCAATCATTCACATGCAGACATTGATTAATTTATTGTTTATAAATAAAACTATAGACTTTATGCTTAGTTTGAATTTAGCAGCAATAAGTTTCAAAATAGGGTTGTCCATTGCTGTTTGTTTAGGAACACACACTTACTAGTTCTCCAGATAGTTTCCTGTTGCTCTTCTTCTCTGAAGACCTGAGAAGAATCTGGGCCGATCTTTCCCTCGCTGAGCTCTCTCACTGTTGGATTCTGTCTTCTGATGTGTATCTCTTCACTTTCAGCTGGAAACATCCAGGTGCCGGACCCTCTGCAGCAAAAGCTGCCTTTGACGGGGAAGTAGATTTTCCTTATTGATGCCAAACTTTTCCAACAGTGAGATCCACTCACAGCTGCTGCTGCTGAGGATGCAGATAGATCAGCCCAGATAAAGGATTGGGACACAAGTCTGATCGGAGAGATTTCGCCCTCTCTCTCACAGTTGGCTCTCAGAAACACACAATGCGGTTTAGTGAATGTGAGATCTCTGATAGTAGGATGAGAGCAGGAAAAAATAGGGATGGGTTGCTCCAGGCTGGTTTGGGGAGAAAAGGATTGTGCGTCTTTAAATCCACAAAGCGTGTAGTTAAAGTCCGGAGCCACAAACATCTCTGGATTGTAAACAATGAAGCTCCCTGACTCGGTGTTGGCTTCAGACTCTGTGGAAAAGCATTCAACGACCTCTGGGAAAAATACCTGATCATGTGCATCTAGTTGGTCTGTGTGGGATAAAAAAGATGCAGGGTTGAAGGCTACAAGGCTGCAGTTTGGTTTCAAACCTGTGTCTTCTACCAGACACAGGTGCCTGCTTGGGGACAGTCCACTCCTGTAATGGTTGAGTAAAGGCAAAGACAACTCCTCTGTTTTGAAAGTTTGCACGTCATACTTTCTTCTTGGCCATAAGGTCAATGTCTGAGTCTCCTGATTATCTAAACAATGTTCTATGTCTTCTAAAGGGACCGGTGTCTCCTTCCCTTCTGAGTCATCCTCACATAGGTAAGAGGAAGGACTTTGTTGGTTTTTGCGATGAGGATTGGGACTTGGGTTCCTGTTGGCAGCAACAAAATGTGAGCATTCTTTCTCAAAATCTGAGGTCAGAAGCTCTCCACAGCAGTCTGACTTAGATCCATCAGGCTGTGTGAAGTAGTCTGAGTCTGCAGCATCAGCCATGTCTATTAGGCTGCTTTCAGACAGATTACAGTCAAAGCAGTGATTTGTTGGATTTGGCGTAGTTTTTTCTTGTACTTTCGTGAAAGGCATGCGACTTCTCTCCCTGACATGCAAAATGTCATCTATTGTCAGTTTTTCCATTTCATCCCAGAAAGGAGAATTGGCAAAGACAGGTTTGTTTTTTCCTGTAGTTTTCGCATATGTTTTGAGGCTGTCGGCCACTGAGCAAGCTGGGATGCGACTATGCTCATCTTCCAGGGAGTGAGCAGATGCTGAGCCCCTGTTTGTAACCGTTAGGGGCTCAAGTGTTTCTGGGCATGTGGAGATGTCATCTGGCATGACTGCAGCATTTTGGCACGATGGATAAGTAACGGACGGCTCAGCAGTGGCGACTTTGTAACGTTCACAGCTTGTGGCTGTCTCAGACTGAGGAGACATCTGTGTTCTGTGGGCTCGTTCCGTTTCAGTGTTCTCTGTCACATCATCACAGGTCAGGGATGACGAGCACCAGAAGTTGGCATTTTCAGTGAGGCGGTCTTGAAGAGGATGCTGAGCTTCCTGCACTGCTACAGCAGCATCATCTTCAAGCACTTGATTGAGCGATTTAACTGAGTGAGCCTTCATTCCATCACTGGGATACTTTCCTAAATCTATACTTAGATTTGATTGTGTTTCTCTTTGCTCAGATTCTTGTTTACCAATTATTTTCCCACCGAGTCCTCCCTCACGGGCTTTTTTTTGGTTGCGTTTTTTTTTCACTAAGGTAGGACGCCATCGCCGCAGTGCCAGACTCTCATTCACGGTCACGAACCAGCGCTCCTTCTCTGCACTCAGCCCTGCTCGGTCAGGCTTCTCAATGGATCTGAGGTTGCTTGCTGTTTGCACACCTCCATCTTCCGTCCGTGGTTCTGTCTCCTCTGAGCTGTGATCATTTTTTGATTCTTTTTGCAACGAGTTGACATCATTGTCAATCGCCTCCTCGGCTGTTTCTTGTTCAGTCTTTTTGTGCATCACCTCCTTGGCGTTTTTTCCAGGACAGCCGCCACATATTCCCCCCAGTTTAGGGCCTGTTGCAGCATCAACCTCCGGTCCTTGGGTACCACTTTGGTTTTGCTGCTCTGGTAGTTTTGCACAGCTCTTGGCATCAGGGCTCCTCTGTGTCTCTTGTTGGTCTGGATCGGTTGAATCGCTGAGATCGGAGTCATCGAGGCAGGCAAGGGAAGGCTGCAGCAGATCACATTCCTCACTCTCATCGTAGAAGCTACTCCAGTCGTTCTCGGCGATGTGAACACTGTGATCAAAATCATCCATTGCGAAGCTTCACATGCGTTTTAATCTGAAAAAGAAGGCGCTAAGTTAGATAAAGATGGGTTTTCATGGATGAATATGCAAACTCTGTATATAAACACCCCCAGGCTGGAAGGTAATCCTGCGACCTTCTCTTCTGACCACTGCACCACCTGTGTTAACCACATTCAAGCTAAATTTAGACCTGTGACTGAAGCCTGACAGGGTTGTTATCACCTTCTGTCTGGAAACAGTTGTACAGAGAACAAAGCCTTTTAACAGATTTAGGTTTGACAAACTTCAGAGCCCCACAGTCACACACAAGACCCTAAAATATCCCCCCACCACGGTCGTGCTCTTAGAAAACAAGCTACACGATCTGTTCTGGAGAAACCAGGCGTCACATGTCAGAGACTAGCATATCAGATTAACAAACACACATTAAGTTTAATAAAAAAAATTAAAGAAACCACATTGAAGCAACACTTATTGATACAAATCTTATTTTTAAAGCAACAAAATGTATTTATAAAATAACTTTTTACTATAATCACATTTTCTACAGAACAATTTTAGCTGCAAACTAGCTAAAGTTTTGTAGCTAAATTGCAACGGTTTAGAATAATTTTGCCATTTTTTATATTGTCTAGTCTTATTCAATGTTTATTTTGTTTAACTAATTCTATTTATCTGTTTTTAATTTAATGTCTCAAGTTACAGGAAAATATCATCTCTGCAACACATTACAGTAAAAACAGAAACTAAAATGCTGTTAAAATTTACTCTTGGTCTTTATTAAACTCTTTAAAAATCATTAAATGTTGCTTCACATTCTTGAACTTGTTCAAAAAGTAAAACAAAGAAAAAAACCTACCAGCTGCAGATAATTTTAAAGTCCTCATTCTGTTTTCCTAAAGGACATTTTCCCTCTGCTGTCCTTGTGTCTGTCACTGGGTCCTGGCACTCGGAGGTTATTAATAGAGCTGTCCTTCCTGTCACATGGAGTTTCCCTCCTTCACCACAGGTACAGATACCATTAGCTTGGCCCTTGCCTTCCTATACAGTTCTGCTCAATTTTAGTTTCACTTTTTCCCCTATAAGTTTTTTTCTTTAAACCTAATTATTAATACACCTTACAAACCCAGACACTGATGTTTTATTAGAAATTTCATACTGGTTGAATATCATTACAATAAAGCATTCTACACATAAAGAAATATTTTTAGTAAACTAACATAAAATATTGTAGGTATAATGCAACGAATGCCAAATGAATTTTTTTCTGATTCGAAGCAGCTCACCATAAAGACTTTCAGGACCCTTAAAGAAGGGTCCAGGCACAGTTCAATTCTATACCCAAATCAAGTTACTAGGTTACCTTCAGTTGTTATAAAAATGCTGTATATATTTCAAAAATTAATTTGAATTTGTGTCATAGTCTGTCTCAATGCCTTAAATTTGACCTCGGTCTCTTCAAGAACCTCTTACTGTTTCACACCCCCAACCACCCATGCAGAGGAAAAACACAAAACAAAAAACAGTATTTCAGCTACATGATATGCTGAACCCTAGTTCAATTTATATATTAAGAGTAACATACACACACATATACACACACACACACACAACTCACAAAAAGTTAGGGATATTTGGCTTTCAGGTGAAATTTATGAAACATGTAAAATGTTCAAGCTACAGTGATATTTAAGTATAAGGATGCACTGGTGATTTCCTCATCTCAAACAATGTATTTAAACAAAAGTTAACAACAATGTTGGGTACACCACAACAAAAAATTTCAATGTCTCAATAACTCGTCATGTGCCCTTGAGCATCAATTACAGTTTGACAA
>JARVJO010000365.1:17606313-17621382 GCA_031762555.1 Cynodonichthys magdalenae
TTGTTTTCATGAATGTTTTTCTACATATATTTTATTATATTTACAATAAAAGAGCATTGAAGAGGTGTAAGAGTTACAGAATACAAGAAAGTTAAGGTATGTGTCTCTTCCACTAAGTATTACCAAAACTAATTAATTTTTTTAGGCTATGTTCATTGTTTTTTTTTACATTTAAATGCTGTAATGTAATTAAACACATACATACTTTGCTTACTAAAATGTATTTATTCTTAATTTTTATTCATGGTTTGGGATTAGAAATAAACTGAAATTAAATAAATTTAATTTGTATGTGTTAACTAAAATAAATAAGTAAATACTGTGAATCAAGTTTCAATTCATACCAGTTAAAAAATACAAATCAGTTTACAAATAATTTACGTGAAATCCTAGATATTTTTCATGTTTTTGCCACTGTTAAGTGACCTTTGCTCAGCTTTTGTGTTAGTTTTCATAATCCATTCCTTTTATTTCAGTTTGATTACTAATACTAATTAACACATCTTTGTGTAACTTAAGGCCTTTAGGAATGGGCCTTTTTTTTTCAAAACAGCTAACAAATTAAATATCTTTAAATATATACTGAATAAAAATAGTAATGGCATGTGAAATATTGCTTATAGAAATAGATGTAATTACGCTGCAACATCCAGGACCCTGACAAAGTGTATCTTTATTTCCAAATCCAAACACACATTTTTTTTTTCCCCAGCAAGCATTCAAGAAATAATTTATTAACTACCAGTCAGAAGTTATGTAATAGTGAAATCTCATTTAGACCTATTTCTTCTTTAATATATATGCTTTTATGTTTTTTAGATTTTTATGAATTGACACCATTTAGTGTAGCTATCAAAAAATGTAAAGAAGCTATTGTGGCAAAATCCAAATCTAAGTTATAGAGTTAATTTTAGCCATATCCTGTCAAATTCAAAACGACAAATTTAGGCTTGAATAAATTTAATAGGTCTATTAATGATCCTTTACAAATATTTGCTTAGCTGCAGGTTTTAGAATATTCTTTTTGCAGATGGTGTGCACAATCACTTACACAAAAAAATCTATATTTACAAAGTACTTTTCTGCCTACCAATGTGCAATTAAGCCATTTAGCACATACTCTCTTCAATGCAGAGCACTAAGACATTTTTCTGCTTGAAAAGAAATGATGCTTTTGACCCAGCAATAAGTGCATTAATAATTAATTTCCTTCACTGATCTTCCCACACAGACTTTGGTTAGACAGGCAGCTATGTGTCACAGTTTGACTAAGTCAGTTGGCGGGGACATGAGCCCCCTTGGGTTAAGATTTGCCACTAAGCAGACGTCGTAGTTGTCATGCATCAGTACGCGCCGAGCCACCACTGTCCACCGGTGATCCCATGGGTCCAGCTCCAGAATGTCCTTTGTTATATCATCATGACGATCTGAGGGAATTTAAGAGACTCATGATGACAAAGACACCTTGAAATAAAACTAGAAACACCAATATGGGTTTCTTTCTTTACCTGCTCCCTTGTAGTATCCACAAACATAAATCTTTCCTCCCACCACTCCTGTATTGGACGCATTGGTACGCAGTGAGAGCTGGGGACACGGGAGCGGAGGTCCATCCCTCCAGAAATCACCATCTGGGTTGTAGATTTCCACAGCATTCAAACAATGGCGTGATTGTCCACGGTCCAGACCCTCACATCCAATACCCCCTGAAAAACATGTTTCCATCACGCAAACAATCTCAGACACAAACAATTAAAATATTGCCTGCTTCTCATGGCAATAACAAAGTTTAAAAAACACAATATCCTACCTATCACATAAATCTCCCCGTTGAGCACCACAGCACTACAGCGGTACTTTGAGTACCTCATGGGACCAAGCTCCGTCCATTTGTTTGTGTTTGGATCATACTCCAAAAGGCGGTTACTAAGACGATCAGGCTCATCATCCATGCGGTATGACTGGAAGGATAAAGTAGGGGGAAAATGTGATCAAGCAGAGCAGGTGTAATTAGAGATTACCTCCCTCACAAACACATTAATAGCTTTCAACAGCAGTCCAATAGATTTGTTTATATTGCACCCTGGTAAAGATTATATTTGCAACACCTGTGGGGTGCGACCACCTAACACGTAAAGGCGGTCTTTCATCCTGACCACACTGTGGTAGGCCAGAGGCAGAGGGAGCGGTGCTGCACTTCGCCAGGGTCCACCTTGCAGAGACCATCGCTCCACACAGTTTGTGATGAGAAACTGGTTCTTCAGCTTCATCTGTCCACCCAAGAGGTATAGAGTATCACCCAGCGATCCCAGAGCGTAAGAGTCACGATACTCTGCTGATGTCAGGTGCTCCCAGCTGCCTTGAGCTTCTACTTTATACCTGAAAACCCAAACATGCCAGAGTCAGCTGGTGCAGACAAGCAATGTGCTGTTATAAAATAAATCACCTCTTTCTTACCTGTAAATCTCAACATTTAGGTCTTTCTGTCGAGCCATTCTGCGCGCACTTAACTCTCCTGCTGCTACAATGTCATTATTTTCAGTCACAACTCCAGCACACACATACCCCAGAGCCTCTCCATAGCGAGGAGAAGTGATGTAGTAGGTCCGGCCTGTGGTTGGGGAATAACAGAAGCTGCGTTCTGCAAAGTTTCCATACCTTGACCTGATTCCTCCACTATCATTACCAATACAGAGCAGCAGATCTGTGCTTTCCATTCCATAGCGCAGCTTAAGTTTGCGTGGTGCAGCAGAGGGATGCATTGCTGCTACCTCCAGAGCTTCATTCAGCATCTCCAGACATTCAGCATCAGCCAGCAGCTCTGTGTTTCTCTTCATTGCCTCTCTTAAGTAGTCGGGGTTTATCAGAGGCAGACGGACCTTCCTCATGAGCTCTGGAAGATGTCGAACACGTACTTCTCCATCCATCATAGGGCTGTGTTTGACCCAGTGAAGAACCACATCTAAGATAGTTTCTTCTCGCGTCACATTGAGATCATCAGAACTTAGGAGCTTTCCAAGCTGATGGGCCTCCAGGTCTAGGATTTCCTCACTCTGGCAGACTTGGACGAAGTGCTGCCTCAGGAAGCGCTGAGCGTGGTCAGCCAGTTCCTCTGCACCAAGGTCACGGGCAAAATAATACACACCGAGACAATTAGAAGCATCCATGTTCTCAGTCATGTGCTGCTGACAGAGCGTGAAGACTTCATCCATCTGCAAGAGGAAAGCTGCAATGGAGATGCCCTGAACATTGGAGTTAGTGAGAGCAAGGTCTGAGGTATACATATAGTTCAGGAGGAGGGCCAGACTGTCTGCTGGGGTGTCGCGCAGAAATATTTCTCTGTTGCAGCACTCACGCAAACCACAGGTGAACATCACACGGAAGTACGGACTGAAGGCAGAGAGGATGACTCTGTGGCAGGGGAAGCTGATGCCCTCTGTGACCAGCACCACATCTGTCAGGTGCTCGACCTCCCTCATCTTACTCAGCTGTTGGAGAAGCACCAGCCCGTGTTTGGCTATGAAATCCATTTTGCTTGGATTTATCAAAAAAATTGAACACACTCAAGAGGCTTTACACACTCAGAGCAAATAATGAAGTTGTTTCTGGAAAAACAAAAGCAGAGTCAGCTGACTGTTATCTCAATACATTTATCAGTCAATAATGATATTTAGTCTTCAACTAAATCACAAAAAAAACAAAAACATCCCAAAACATTATTTCTGTTTTAACTGGCCATTGATAACATCCTGTGACAGAAATTTAGAAGAAAATATAAACCAAATACAGCAGAAAATAACTTTGATTTTGGCTTTTTTCAAAAGTACAAATTGCTGGAAAAAGTTAATGCAAAAATATTGATTACAAATTAAATAATATGTCAGTTGCATATGGAAACATAAAAACTATGTAAAAGTTGCTTTAATGTAGTGTAAGTAATCTGATAGGTTTCATGGAAATATCTTTTCCATGAAAGACCTGTTGACTTGATAAACAGCATCAGCTACAGTAAACAGCTAAATATCAAAACCCAGGTTTCATAATATAAAATCTGTATAAAGAATGGGTGCTGTTTTAAATACCAACACATACAAAATATTTCTAGAACTAAAAGTACCAATTGGACAAAGTAAATGGAAATTAAAAAATAAAAGCACAGACACACTTTCGAGCTCCAAGCATTGTGAAATATTTTGTTTGTTCAAAAACTTACCTAACTCATAGACTCAACTTAAAGAATTCTTTAAAACACTGTAAATATCCATGTTTTTCTTCAGGCCACATGTGATGTTGATGTTCAGAATGTGGTAGTCAGAGAGGTTAGACAAATCTGATCTGAGCAAATGCAATCTAAAGCTATGTACCCCCCGCCCTCATCCAGTGCTGCTGCCCCACTGAGCTGAAAATAGACGGTGTTGTGGCCGGCAGTAAGTGGGTCAGAGGGGTTTGAGATATAAAAGAATCTGAAATGTTTAGAGCGAGAAAAGTGAAAAACACTTCAGTATTTATTATATATTGTTTAGTTATTATTCTGTGTTTGCGGTAATTCCTCCTCTCCACTTTGTTCATTTTTGTCATGTATTCAGTTCTAGAACGGCTGAAGCTTTTCTCTCAGCTGGGATTCAGATTTCATGACAGCACTTTCTTAAAGGCCCAGTCAGGATGATCAGATTTTTATTTTAAAAGTTGAAACACACTAAAGTTGCATTTTTTTACCTCTATAGTCAGCTTGTAATATAACAGTTTAGACATGAAATACTCCTAGAGCAGGAGACCATTTTTCAGAGAAAATGAATTTGGCTCGTTTGTATTTTTAATGTTCAGAAGCAACCAATTAATTTAGTGTTAGAATTTCATGTTCCATTGACTTCATTCTTGTCACTGAAAGGAAAAAATGAGAGGATGGAAAGTTTAGGTAATCCAAAGTCAGCAAAGTTGACAGTTTTCCTCTTTTGAGTCCATAATCACATCCCTTCTCTGTGTCGCTCAGCCATCATTTGTACCGGCTCTGCCCACAACATCCTGACCGTAGTTAACCATTTAACCAGTGTGAGTATAAAAACAAATGCAGCTGTAGTTATAATAGTACTGTAAGTGCATCTTGTTCAAGACTTTTTGAATCAAATTTAAACTCAAATGGACTCCAGACAAAGATTGGGGAAATACAGGGTAGAGAGGGAAGTCCTGGATGAGCAGAGATTAGAAGAACTAACCCAAAGGAAAGCATATTCAGACATCCACCCACCTGTGACTGATCATTTAAAAGACTCTTTAAGGTAAACGGCTTTAAATAATAAACTATAAATTTTGGTATTGTTCATTTAAAACATGTAATGGTGAAATGACCTTAACAGTTGTACTTTTACAGATGTAGTGTACATAAACTGAAGCAAAGCATGTTGAGCAGCTTTCCTGTGTTATACTGGCTTCCTAAGTACTCAGTCTGGGACTACGGTATGCCTGACCTTGTGTCTGGGATCAGTGTGGGCATCATGCACCTGCCACAGGGTATGACAACAATCCAAATGAATAAAATCATCTGAGTTTGTAAATTCTTCTTATATTGATATGAGTAAATTGTAGTTATAAATATTTTTTTTACAGGTATGGCCTATGCATTGCTGGCTTCTGTACCTCCTGTGTTTGGGCTTTACTCATCTCTGTATCCAGCAATAATATACTTCTTTTTTGGAACATCACGTCATATTTCCATTGGTAAGTGCAGCAGAAATAACATAAAATTGTTTGTAATCAAAAAATATTTGTTTTACTTGACTGTAAATTTTGCTGCATTTAGGTACGTTTACCATCCTCAGCATCATGGTAGGTAGTGTGACTGAGAGACTTGCTCCAGATGAGATTTTCCTTAAAATAAATGGGACCAACGTTATTGCAGAGGTGGACATAAGTGCCCGGGATGCATACAGAGTTCAGGTGGCAGCTGCTACCACCGTCCTAGGAGGACTTATTCAGGTTTGCATCACAGACAATCAGCCCTTAAAAATCTTTTCTCTAAACTCTAAAAAATTAATACATTATATGGTATAACTGTTTACAGGTGTTGTTAGGTGTTATAAAGTTTGGATTTGTGGGAATGTACCTGTCTGAGCCTCTGGTGCGGGCGTACACAACAGCTGCAGCAGCACATGCTGTAGTGGCACAACTGAAGAACATTTTTGGAGTTTCACCAACAAGGTTTAACGGCCCGCTGTCACAGGTTTATGTAGGTATCGAGTACGGAGTCTACTTGCTCCATTTTTTTTTGTCAATGTAATCTGTAACATAGAGCACTAAATACTTGAAGTTCAGATTTAAAAGTTTCACGATTTCCTCAAAATGCCTAAATCTTGTGCCATTTCTCAGCTTTTTACATGCTTTATGACTCATCGTTTAGTCTTAAGAACAAAACTAAACTTTGTGCAAGATTTATTTATAATGAGCCTCTCCTTTTTCTTCTTTGATTTTTAGACTCTGGTAGACGTTTGCACCTTGCTGCCTCAGACACATCTCCCCACATTAGCAGTCAGTGCTGTGACCATTGTGCTTCTAATCGCAGCCAAAGAGCTCAACTCGTTCTTCAGTGCGAAGCTGCCAGTTCCCATCCCAGTGGAGCTCATCACAGTCAGTTAACACAAGGACACATTCTCTTCATCACCTCTGTGTTCTGTGTTGGAGCTGATGCAGCACTGAAAAAAAAAAGTACATACGCAATGGAAATCATCAGCTGAATCAGCAATAGTGAAGGGAGGCCCTCGGATTATTGCACTTCACAGCAGAAATATTTAAGTCATGGCTAATAATTAGGTTTACACCTGGAGTATGATTTACTACGTTTTAATGATTGAGCAGTGTTGTAAAATAAAGCATTTTATCTTTATGATTCTTATGTTTTGTGTTTTAGATTGTAGCAGGGACCCTGATATCATCCTACGCCCGCTTGAATACAAACTACACTGTTTCAGTTGTTGGTGAGATTCCAAGTGGGTGAGTGAATTTATATTACACTTCTATCAGTATTGAGATTTTTTCCAGCTACTTTTACATTGAACTACAGTATTTTCTGTCTCATTTTACCTGTTCACCAGTTTAAGTGCTCCCAGTGTGCCAGATGTGAGTATATTCAGTGAGGTAATTGGTGATGCTTTTGCACTGGCCATTGTTGGATATGCTGTATCAATTTCTCTTGGAAAAACATTTGGACTGAAGCATGGATACAAGGTGGACAGTAATCAGGTGAACCAATATTTACATAATTTAGCTATAAACGTATGCTTCTGCAGTAAATATGTTTATTTTTAGCAATATTTATTCGCACAGTCTTGTGTCTTTGTCTCCATTTTGCTGCAGGAGCTCGTGGCGCTTGGTCTCAGTAACGCAGCTGGAGGCTTCTTCCAGTGTTTTTCTGTCTGCTCCTCCATGTCTCGAAGTCTGATCCAAGAAACCACCGGAGGTAAAACTCAAGTGAGTAAAAAAAAAAAGAAAGAAAAAAAAATCAACATTTCACAATTTTAGGAATAAAATGAACATCTAATAAGCCAAAGTTACTCTAGAAAACTAAAACAAAAGTTATTGACTTGCAAATCATTAAAGGTTTTGACAAATTTTTCCAAATGCAAAATTAAGTTATGGTTAAGTTGGGATTAAAATAGGCATTAGGGTTGGTACTGATTTTTGTAAATATGCATGAATTGTACTAGAAATAGAAACATATGTTTAAGTTGGGGGGATTGAGCCAAGTTACAAATAAAATCCAACTTTTGTCAGGATAGATGGTATGAACCCAAAATGCAGGCAGACCTGATGGCTTGAAGGTGAAATAAAACAAAAACTGGTTTATTAGATAACAAAAAAAACAAGCTGACGGGGCAGCAAAAGACTAAAGAATAACACTAGCTAAGTTTACATGAACATAAGTAATCTGATTAAACGGCCATTCGGAATAAAAATGCGTCATGTAAACACCTGATTCAGATTTTTCTGATCCGATTCAGCTCGATCCGAATAAATTTGTAATCGGAATGAGAGGGGTGGTTTATGCCGATTGATAATCTGAACAGCGTGCATGTAAACACTTAATCTGATCATCTTATTCTGGTTGTAGAAAACTGACCTGACAGCGCATGTCTTCTGACTTCCTTTTATCGGTTTCTGCACTTGAGGAGGGAGGGTCAGCAGTGCTAGTTTCCAGCAGCACAGAACTTTTCCTCCTGTTCTCTCATTCAATAAAGAAGGAAGACAAACAGCATGCGTTGCTTCTCCGAAAAAAAAAAAAAAAAGAATCCGTCCATCACCTGCAGGTCAACCAGGGAGTGCAGTAACGTGTCCACTGTTATTAAAACATGTTGCAGGTCCATTCTGGGCACTCAAAACACAAAACAAAAACTACATTTCAATTAAAATATCCACTGAAAGGATCCATTGAGACGTTGAGTGCCATCAAACGTTTGGAAATACATTCTGCTAACTGTTATTTATTATCTGTTAGTACTAAACAAACCAGTGTGTTAGCATACATGCATAATAAATAATTATTTTATATTATATCTAATTATTTTTTTGCAGATGGCTGGAGTTGCCTCAGCTCTAATTGTGTTGGTGACCATTCTAAAACTTGGACCACTGTTCCAGGAGCTGCCAAAGGTTGATTGCCTTCATGCTTGTTACAGTCAAGTGCTTTTCAGTTTATATCAAAGATGAAGATTGTGAAGTTGTGCATTGATTTTCATTTTGTAAAGTCTTTGCTATTTAATTGTGTTGTTTTTAGGCTGTGCTTGCATCAATTGTGCTTGTCAATCTGAAAGGGATGTTCAAGCAGTACTCTGATATTGTTACTCTGTGGAGGAGCAGCAAGATTGATCTGGTGAGAGAAGATCAGTATAAATAATTAATATGCTATAAATTGTATAATTTTAAATGTTTTTGTTGTTTTGTGTCACAACCGAGTTTCATCTTGACTGTCATATTTAATAACAAGCATCATCCTGTCCTGTCTTTTCTCAGGTAGTTTGGTTGGTCACTTGGGTCTCCACAATGCTTCTAAATCTGGATCTGGGTTTGGGTGCCTCCATCATTTTTGCTCTGTTCACGGTTATCTTTAGGACTCAGATGTAAGATTTTTCTGCAGCTCTTTAGTGAATTAAGTGAATTTCTTACTGCAGGATTTGAGCCTGCAGACTGTTCGAGAAATTCAACATTACTAATTCATGTCGGCTTGCGGCATCTGCAGCACAAGACAAAAAACTTTTTACACACACATAATGCAGATATATATATAAAGTTTGTCTTTTTTTTAGGCCAACATATTCTGTTCTGGGAAATGTTCCAGGGACAGAAATCTATGTGGATATAGAGATACACAGAGAGGTGGGACAAGATAAATAAAAGAGGTTATTTTTTCTGCTGCATTAGCAAAAGTTGCTAATGTTTTTTTGTTTTGACAGGCAAAAGAAATTCCAGGTGTTACCATATTCCGCTCTTCTGCTACAGTGTATTTTGCCAATGCTGAGCTCTACCTCGAAGCCCTGAAAGAAAAGGTTTGTTCACTTTTGAAGTGGTTGTCTCAACCCCAGAGCAGCAGCTGTTTTACTGTTATTGTTCAATAATAAAAAATTGGTTGTCAAGAAAATATTACAGTGTTGTTATGCTGTTATTTTATTGGTTCTTTTATTTTCCCCCAAAAATTATGTAACTATTATTATATTTATATTATATTTATATCTATATATATTTATATATTTTTTTAATTCAGGGTTTTGTTTTTAAAAAGTATACTATTGTCCTCTCCCAAGCAGGAAACTGTTTCTTATAACTTTTTCTATTTTTGTTGTTTGGTTGTTAATTTTTTTTAATTTTTTTATCTGTATTTATTATTTTTTTGTACCTGTTTTTAGAGTGGGCTCGACATCAGTAAAATGATTATTTATAAGAGAAGACAGGAGGCCAAACAGAGAAGAAGAGAAAAGAGGGCTGAGAGACGAGCAAAGCGGCAGGCTAAGCGAGAGGTGGGAACTGTTCAATAAAATATCAGTAACATTGATTATTTTAGTCAAAACTCAAGACTTGAATAGTTGAATCACAGCTGTAACTCTTTTATGCATTTGGCGCCATTGTGTTCATAAACAATCACCAAAATGTTTTATATAAGAGAAGAATATCCACAGTATTCCTGATTTCGTGCCACTACCCATAATTCATAGCGGAAGCAGGTTCTATATTTCCGCTTGACTGTTGTTTACAATTACGAGGATACACCATTGCTGTTTATCAAAGCATTTTTCATTGACATTTGGCGTAGATGGCCACATATCTGAGGTGTGTAAGGACGTTTTAAAAAGCGGCAAGAACAATTCTTTTACAGTGACTCACCGTCATTGCTCACAGACTGGATAGATGACCTGAAGCTATGTCCCGACGTTAGCTACTACTGACATCAACTACCTCATCTTTCCCGAAGACACACAAATGCAAAATCATATTTGTCAACAGTTTTGGAAGTAAAATGTTCCTAAGCCCCTCAGAATTGTAATAATTTCAAAAAAGTATTGTGATTAGACGTTTTCTTCCCCCTTATTCTAAACATAAAATTCCCTGGGTGCTAGTTCACTAGTAACTGAGATGAACTGTAGGGTTTCATACAGCTGCAGTCATTTTAAATAAATGATAAACAAAAATAAATAAACTGCCTCTAACTCTGTTAGCATATTTTTTATTTAAACAAACTGGACACTTTTATAGCCCCTGGGTGCTAAGCCCCTCGTCTTTTAAACCTGCCATGATTTTAGCATGTATTTGAAGAGAGGATTGTTTATTATTCCAAGTTTACTCAGAACTGAGACAGTTAAATTAAGACATTTATATAGTTTTGCCAGCATGTAGCTACTAACCATAGGCATTATATTTCTTTAAATTTAAGACTTGGCTGCAAATAACATGATAACAAACAACCAGGCTAACAGTAGCTAGCGCTGTTGCTAACGCCATTCACCATAGGCTTTCATTTAGTAAAAACAAAGAACTGCACGATTAAATAGCAAAAGGGGACACAACATTTACAGTTTAACTCACCAGGCACAGATTCAGGGTTTTAGTTGATATTACTGGAAGCTGTCTGACTCGCAGTGGTTCGAAAGAGTCACCTTCGGTAGCCCTTAGCCTAAACCCAGATCAAGCTCTGGATTGGAGTGAATATCCGTGGGATTTTTGTCGATAAAATGAAAAAAGCAAACAAACTCTCTTTTGTGAATTTTTGAGATTTAAAGCTGCCAGCCAGGTTAGTTTACGCTCCTCCTTCATTGGCATAAAGTGCAGTTTGTCGGGCGCTGAGCATGAATAAGCTTTTACTATTTTTTGTTCCAGGCAAAATGTTTCCAAACCGTTTCTCAGTATTCTTCAATTGTTGTGGCAGCCGACAAAAACACAAGTTGAATCCAAACTTGTGATTGAACTGCTCATGCCACCAGTTCAAGCAAAAACAAACTGGATTTGTTGTTGTCTTAACTATCTGAATGAAGGAATTTCTTGCGCACCGGAAATATGGAACCGCTGGGAGGGCTCTGGGCGGGACTAGGGGTCTGTCATGGCAGCCTACATACGCTTTTCCAGAAACTTGTGGATAGAAATGACTATCATCTAACTTATCCGCAAATAAAATATTTAAAATGTGTTTTAATGTACATTTTATGTGTATCTTGAGTGGTATTGTATCGTAAGAGGAAGTATGCTGTTGTTGGAGACCTGTCAAAGAAAACTTTCTGTTAACATATTTCAGAGACGGGCACAAAAAGCAGCTAGGCAACTTTGTGGACGACCAGAGTTTTCTGTTGAGGAGGGGACCGGCTGCTGGAAGGACACATGCATAGATGAGACTATCGCACAGAAGGAGGAACCAGGCTGGACTGAGAGGGAGAACGGGACAGTGTTTGTGATCCCAACCACTCCCAGAACCCCTGATGGTCAGTCCAGATGGGAGTATCTTAAAGGAGGAGACCCAGACTGCAGCAGTTTAGACTGGATGTCAGAGGACCAGGACGGGGACACCACCACTCTGGGCTCCAGCACTGAGGACACCCTGAGTCATGACCTGGAGCGAGTCTCTCTTGGGTCTCTGGGCAAGTGGACCTGGGACATTCACTCCATTATCCTTGACCTTTCCACAACCAACTTCATCGACATTGTGGCTATAAAGACTATGAAAAACGTGAGTAAAGCAACAAGCGTGGTAGAAAACATCTCAAATGTGCAGACATTTTGATTGTTAATAAAATCATATACTTTCAACTTAAAGTTTAACAATAAATTTATAATAATCTAGAATGTTTTAAAAGCAACATAAATGGTTTGGGAGATTTTACAGAAAATATAAGTTGTGTTTTTATAAACAAACATTTTGCACTCATCATAGATCCCAACTTCTAAATGTTAAGCTGATTGATCATCTAAAATCAGTATCCCATCAAAAGCCATTACTTATGTTTTTGTCTCTAATTTCTTTTCAGAGAACCAGTGTGAGCAGTATAATAATCACATGCACAGTAACTTAAAATAACCCTGATGATTCTGTCTCAGACAGAAAAAAACTAGGCAAACTACTTTTATTTTAAAGGTTGTTTGAAGTATATCTTTTGTGTTAACAGATTTTCCAGGATTTCAGTGAAATTGATGTAGATATCTACATCGCTGGCTGTCAAGGTTAGTCAAAATATTCTCCTTTTCTCCTGCTGCACTGCTAAAATATTCCTCTTGTTGGTAGCGATTTGCTCATGAAATCTTTTCTCCTCAGCTCCTGTGGTGGAACAGCTGGATCACGGGAAGTTCTTCTCAAAAACAATAACAAAACAGCATCTCTTTGCTTCTGTTCATGATGCTGTGCTCTTTTGTCTCAACCACCGTGGAGCCACTTCAGTCCCCAGATACGACCCAACACAGGTGAGTTTGTGAAGCTGATGTTCAGGTTCAGAACATCAGCTTCATCAGCTGAATTTATGTTCACAAATCTGGCAGTTATTAAAAATAATGAAAATTAACAAAATCAAAAAATCTTAATAAAATTAAGTAATTTCCTGTATTTTAATTAAGCTAATTATTTGTTTTTTACAGGACCTAAACAACAGCACAACATTTTAGAGCCTTCAACATCTTATCAAAGGATTCATCACGAGGTGATTTTCTTTGTCAGTTAAGTGTTAAATGAAGGTTAAACCAAAAAATAATTACTGACATTTTTATCTATACTTTGCCTTGGGCATGTTTCTTTGTTTTGTTTTATCTTGAAGTAATATTTATACACTGATTTGTTTAAAAAAAAAGAAGACAAACGCAGTGAAAAAAAAATGAGCCTAATTTAATTTTATTTGGCGAGGAAACCAGAGTGTGCATTTGAAACAATCACTTGATAAATAAATAAAAAGGAATCTGGACATCTTGTGCATTTTAATTTGTTGTGCATTCATACAACTGAAGGAACAAAGACAAGGCATCATGCATCACACTTGGAGTGTGAGCTTCTTTTGGTAATGGCAGCCATCGCAGTATTCTAGTGCAAACAGTTTTCTCACAGCAACAGCAAAATGTGTTGAGATAATGTGTTACGACACGGCTCAGCATAAGCTGTGGTGTAACACAACTTAAGCATGTTATGTTACGACATAACATAAAGCATGCAAAGATGTGTGTTAGTTTATGTTTGGATCATTTAGGGAAATCTAGTGGCAGAAAAAATAATATGAGTGTAACAGGAATCTTTCAGGAGAACCTCATTTCTCCCACGTTTGAAAATTGAGAGGGGAATACTAATCTGCTTGTAATGTCACATTTTGCCACTAGATGTCACTAAACCCCACACTAACATAATTTTAAATCACAACTCCTTGGGAGACGTTCTAGTGCAAGACTCCTAAAACTGGAAATAAGGTTAAAACTGTTTATTTTAAAAATGTATCTAAAAGCTTCTATTTTCTTTTTTACATTTTTTTCAAAAATCCACTGTGACCTCATTCCCTGAAATCTTGTATCTACAAACCAGCCACAGAGGATGATAACAAAAATGTTGTGCAGAGGACTAAGGAAGACTAGGAAGAAATTTTGAATTTTTTTTACATTTATAATTATTTGGTGTTTGAGCTACAAATCTTGATGAATTCTGGAACTGTGTGTGTCTGTGTTCTGAGACGATTCTTCATCATTTTCATCTTCAGGCAGCTGGGACACCAGCTGTTGGTAGCGAGCCTGCCGCTGGTAATCCGGATCAACGTTGATCCATTTATTGGCAATCCACTTTGTGCCATGGGTGACCACGCAGCCTCCGTGCAGAGCATACTCATCCTGCTCTCCGACCCAACCTAAAGAGAAATGTTTTAAAAAGGTGTTTAATTTAAATTTGCAGCTCATATGATTACTTTGACATAACAGATTAATTAAAAAATGAGAAATGTTCCCTAACCAGTACTGGATTTAAAATAGTGAAAAGGTAACCAAAATTCAAAGAAAAGACCCTCAGAAAGCCTGAAGAACTTATAATCAAGATCACTTAAAAAAATTTAATGAAAGTCTGGCTGCCTAGAATTAAGATAAAAAATCAGGAGTGATTCAAAGGCATGGGGTGATTTAAAACTTTTGAAGAATCCTGTAGGTTACATATATTTGTTTTCAACAAAGCTGAAAAGCCAACATCCCAAACTGTTTTTCTGTGTGTTATGTATTTATAACCATCTGGATTCCAAAGATTCTGTGGCAAAAACAATGTGTAAAAATAAGTAAACTCAAAAAACAAAAGTGGTTTTTACCAGAGATCGCTTTAAATGCAGACAGTTCAAAACAAAGTTTATTAAAAGATTACTCTTACATTTGAAGATTTGTGCTTATGTCATTAACTAGGTCAACAATAACTACTTTAAAAATAAACACAACACATTCCATACATCAGGGGTCACCAACCTTTTTGAGACCGAGAGCTACTTCAGGGGTACAGAGTATTACAAAGGGCTACTTGTTCGACACAAACAGAAATTTGCATGGCTCACCTTTATAGTATTATTTATAATAATAAATTTATACATGTAAATATTTGACTCC
>JARVJO010000365.1:17636952-17651443 GCA_031762555.1 Cynodonichthys magdalenae
CACATTGAGACTCTGAGGCAGACAGGAAAGACATCAGAGTCTTTGAACCAGTGGATAAATTGGATTGGTACAGCATGTTTTAAAATATTTGTGTTTTTACAATAATTATGCCACAAAAGTTAAAGCTTTATTCCTCATGTTCTCTCATTCACTGATATCATGAAGTAACTTGTCAATTATCGGGATGACCAATCAGGTTTCAGGGGTTCTAATACAAGTGCCACTCATGTGTCCCTGCCCCCCTGCAGTGGTGTCTCACTCTCCTGTTGTGCATCTTTAGAAATGTACATTAGTCTTTAGGTATTCCTATATTTGCATTGATGGCTACAGTTTTCTTTGACAACAAAACTTGAGTTGGAATGACTTAAAAAGTTACTTTGTAACCCAAGTGAATGTAGCAATGATAAAAATACTTTCATGTGATGCCAAAAAAGCTTCACTTTTTCAGTTGTTTCCTGCAAAACTTTCTGTGGAATTGAAGCCTGGTGACTGTTTTTTAATCATTTTTGATTTATAAGTTTTTGGAATAGTTTTCACAAAGCATTACATATTTATATTGTCTGAGATTAAAGTGGTGCTTCTCATTTTTCAGCTGGTCTAAGTCTAACATAAGCATCATGGCTTAAATATCCCTACCTGCTGCCATTTAAAGAGTCTGTTTTATTGTTGTACTATCATTATTTTGTGACTCTTCTGTTAATTTAAGAAACATTAAAGCTGAAATAATCAGCAATTTTGTCTTTTTCACAATCATCCAGTGCCTTACCTAAATGTTTACCACATTTTACTTCCTGATAAATATTTTAGAAGCTCTCTTATTTAACAGGCTTCTCATCTTGATGTGTTTTTCTATTTCCCTTTAAAAAAGTACAAACTTTGATGTATGTTTATTTTGTTAGTGTGGTCACTTATAGCCTGGCTGAGTGTGCCAAGTCAAACCATGATTAAAGACTGAGGATTCTGACTTCTCATCCTTTCATTGAGCCCTGATGACATGTTTCATAGCTTTTGCAACGCTGCAAGGTCAGAAATGTTCTGGAACCACAAGGCTTAGCCATCTTATTGGTGAGCAGTTGTTTTGTGCATCATAACTATTTATATAAAAGCTTTAAACATTTCCCTGTCATAAAAAATATTATATAATGACTTTTTTTACCTCTTTATTTTAATCTACAAAAAATCAAACTAAACATTAAACTACACAACACTCAGTATGAGTGTCTAGAAACTAATTCATTTGTCATGTGATGTGAAACTTGTCATTGCAGTGATGCTTTCTCACCTTCCCAGTGAGGGTTTCCACGGTGGCTTTGCCTCCTTCTTTCTTTACAAGTTTCCCCTTGAGGTACATTTCTGCCGGCTCAGACACAAAATATGCTGTTTTCGCATCAAAAGGGGTGTTCTGAGCCTCAATTCGCTCCTTTTCTGGCTTCCGGAGGTAGATGGCCGCCGGGCCGAAACACTCCATCTCTGGGTCGGGCATGATGACCCTTTACTGCAAATTAAGAAAGGAGATAAACAATTGCTTTTAATGCACTGACATAGGTGCTCTTCAAAAATACAAATTACAAATGCAAAGCAATAATTGTGATGTTTATATTGGTAAACTTCCAATTATATTGAATTAGCTTTGTTCACCTTGCAGCACACCAGGTGAGCAGGAGGTTTGGTTGAAACTTTGGTGCAGATTTCTGTAAAAAATAAGAGATCAAAATCAGGTTTATTAATGTTACTTCTTATTGTTAAATACTTTAAATGAAAACAGGACTTTTGGATATTTGTTGTATCTATTTTTGATTTTAATATTTGTGTTTTTTGTGATCCTGTGATGCTATGGCATGTCTTAGCATTTTAGAACCTTACCTTAGCAGGGTGCCCCTTCTTGGTGGGGATTGCTGCCCCTCTTTATACAATCTGATGGGAGCCTGGGTCACGTGTGTGTTGCTGTATTTGGTCATGCTGCCTGGTGCTTGTGCAGTAGCCGATACCTCTGTCTTTATCATTATGGTTTATTTTTGTGTCATGCCTGAAAATGATCCATACAAAGCGGAAGATAATTGAGAATTGAAATGTATTTTTTTAGAAATAGTATTCCTGCACTTGTAATTGTGAAGACAGAAGTAGATTGTCAATGAGGAGTGTTCAATACAGCGTTAGGATGACAAAGCAACATTTTGAGATCCATGGAACTTTTTCTCCTGTAGTCTGTTTATGAGGAGTTATCTCTCTCTTTGCTACCTTCTATGAAAAGAAGTGGTCCATTTCTTGTTCAGTTCACCCGAAGTTACAGACCAACCAAAGGTGTGACTAATACATCTTTATAATTCCCTCTGGCACAAAAGCAACTCTTCACTATGCTTCAGTGAAGCTTTAAAAAGTCACTGATATCAAATTTCAGAGTCTTTACAGGTCAGAAATGATTAAAAAAATGAAATGAGTGCCACTGAGCTTTAAAGAAAAGGAAGAATTGCCAGGGGATTACTGCTCACAACGGTGCCAACAGCTGTTCTTATTCTTCTTCTTAAGGGATACACAAGAGAGACTGATACAATCCCTGAATGCAGAACAGCTGATGGATGGATTACAGCTTCTCTGATGATAGCTGTTTCGTATAAAAGTGTGTTTCTTTATTTGCTGTGATAAGCATTCAGTACAGATCCTCTTAGTGAAGTCAGAAGTTTTTGGAAGGTGCTTTGATGCCATGGGTCAAACTTTTTTATTTATTTATTTTTGCCAGAAATGTAGCACATAGCTGGCACAGTTTACGAGCGTGGGTTTAGAGGCCTTAGGCACTGTTTCCTTTGGAAACAGGATCAACTTACATCATCAAAATGAAAAAGAAATTCTGAAGTGCTTACCCTCGCGATATAATGGGAAAAGTCTTCAGGGAACACTGGTGACACCATGCCTGCTCTGAAATCTTCTGTCTTATAAGGACAAAATTCAAATATAGCGCCTAACTTGTTTTGATGCTGGAGTAAAATACCACATGCTAACAAGACATATTGTGTTTTTATGGCCTTTGATGTAGGTCTATTGGTTTCTTTATTTGTCAAGGAGCAACAGCTGGGCTTGGGATAATAAACCAAGGTGAGTGCTGCAACATTCCAGTTTAAGGGCCTGCTTCCATAACAAAAGGATCGATTTTTATACTCACTATTTATCATTGTAAGTACTTTTTTATATTTTTATATAATACATTTAGGATTAAAGTATACTTAAAAAAAATTATGTTGTATGTTTAAACTTCATTTGTTGTTATGAGTTCAGAATAATTTCAGTCAAACCTAGAACAGCTAAATAAGTCCTTCTGAAACTTTTTTAATCACCCAGCAAGTGTTAAGTCATGTTTGGAAGCTGAGCGTAGTAACTGCACATTCTGAGTCCTTTATTTAATAATTTGCGCGTTAAACCAGCTATGCTCTCCCAGTGGTCACTGTAAACATGTTTATGATGTTTCAATGCTCATTTAAAGTTGGCTCAGAAGACTACTGAGTTTGACCAAATTTATGTAGAAGAACAAGCAAATGATTTATTTTTTAATTTTAACTGTGAATACTTGTTTTTCTTCTTCTAGGACTCTGGAAAGAGGATGTGAAAGGGTAAGAAGTCCTTTATGTGACCATTTAAAGATGTGTATTAAATTCTGTTTTAAAACCAAGAGGTGCACTGATAGAATTTTACATCTTGACTCTTTTGTGTATTTACTGATAGATCATTAACCTTTGTGGCGTATAAATGTTTATTTTATCCTGCCTTACACCAGATGGGTGTGTTGGCTGCTGCTGCCACTTCAGTCACTGTTGTGTATTTAGTGGAGTTGACGGCCGGGGTCACTGGTATCTTATAAACACCAGAGGGAGCCTCGTGTTGCAGAGGTGCAAATGTGCTACTTATGTTACCAGCTTTTTATCGTCATTAATACTATCATCATCATCATCATCATCATGGTCTAACCCCTGAGTATTTCACCCTATCACCAACCACGACAGATGCGGGACAGTAAATCTGGCGCTCTAAAATAATTTCTTATGTATTCAAGATGTTAATTATAGTTTAGAACTGAAACTTTTATTCCTTGTTGTGTTTTTGCCATGAGAAAAGAAGAGGATAGAATTACAGACTTTTAGCAAAAAATACAATAAAACGTTTTAAAGTTTTAGCACATCTAAATCAGTTTTCTACTTGCTTGCTTTTTATATGTTTTTATTTCAAATTTACTGACTTGCATTTGTTTTTATTACACTTGGAAAAAAAAATTTACCCATTCTTTGTTGTTTACTCACCACAGGAAGTGGGGAAAGACAAAATATCATCAAATCAACACTAAATCTTTAAAAAGTGATGCTGAGGGTATAAAGCCAAATTACTATGACTTTTTTCCTTATAAATACTTAACAGAATATCTACTTGAAGTTGTTCCAAAACAAAATGTTCAAAAATAATCAAAAATATCTTTCAAATGGAATTAATCTGCTGGCATTTTTGGATTAAAACAAATTAACTTGTCATTGCAGAAAATAAAAGCATACTTTCCAAAATGTACAAACAGCTATTAGTAAAAAAACAAGACTTTATTGTTGTTTAATTTAAATATCTGGAGAAAGTACTGCTCTACAGGTGGATGAGCACAGAGATGTCTTTATTTTTATCAAGCTCGAAAAAAATCTTCCCTTGGAGAATTTTAAAACTCAATTTGCCTTTCATAGGTGCTGACAGCAGTGGCCAGAAGTCAACAGGTGCATGTTCATGAGGACAAGTTGCCATTTAATCTTAATTTAAACGTTTAAGTGTTAGCTTTGTTCAAATGATAGTAAGTATGTGCACAAACTATGGAAGAAAAACAGTCTCATCAGAGTCTGAATATTTTTAGACATTGAATTTATAACATTGAATTTTTATCCTTCAAAATTATGTGATTTTTTTTGTTGCCGGCAAATTTTCACCTGCAAAATTTCTACTAAATTAATTCGCCAGAAAAAAATTCCACAGCAGAAATTCATCAGTAACCTTTCTTTAAAACAACTGAGAAATATCCATAAACTTTTTTATTTTTTTTTGCCCAATACCAAAGCATGAAACATAATAAGGTGCTGAAATAATGAGCAGTTTAATGTTAAACCTCTTCTGCTCAGAGGAGCAAACTTGTAAAGATACAGCTCAACTCAGATGAATGTAATTAATTGATAACCAAATTAAAATAAGTTCGTGGCCAACTTTATAAAGCCTCACAACTCAGGCATTCCTCCTCGGTGCAACTTGATGCTGAAAACCATCTCACGTGTAACTAACAGAGACGCTGAAAGTTCATGTCAACAACTGCAGAGCGAGAGCTTTGGTATTTGTGAACTAGAAGCTATAATTGCTTTAGGTCCTGATAAGACTGTAAAAAAGAAGAGCAGGCGTATCAAATGTATGTTTGTTTTTTTTAACTGCAACTCAGTCATACCTCTAGGGACTTGTTTCATATCGTATTAGACCTCCTTTAGGTAAAATAGACCAAAACTGATTCTTAAATTAGATTTTACGGAATAGTTGGGCCTGTTTCAAACCAAGAACCTCATGTACAAAGTTTCAAGAAAAGCACATTCTTACCCCTCCTCCTGGGGTTAATTGCTTGTTGATTTTAAATGGAAACCGTTGACCTTTGGGTTTCAGTTCTTAATTGGTTTTGTTATCCTGGATAAGGTGGCGCCACTTGTTACAGTGAGACATCTGAGACCGAGCATCTTGGAAAAGCTAAGAGACTCTTGAACAAGAAGAAGGAGGATAAAGACGTCAGTATAGAGAAAGTCATCAGAGCCTCCATCTAAGTTTTGGACCGACTGCTAAGAGAGGTGAGTCCTCGATCACACTACAGCAGCGAGTGGTGATTTGAAATTAATTTTACTGTCAGAAGGGAGTTTAAACAAGATTTGTACATTCATGAGTTAAGTTCTGACTAGTTTTTCCTGTTTATCCTCCCAAAAGTAGGATGCATTACCAAGCCGTGAACTTTCTTACTTCAGTCTAATATGTTCCTTTTAAAAATAAATATTGTTTGGCCTTTACTTAATTTTATTGACAGCTGAGCCGTGACGATGAATGTACATTAGAGTGTTTTGGCTCAGCAACCTTTTAAAAACCTGAATAAAAATAATACGAATTTAAATTCCTCAGAAAGTTACACAGCATAGATAAACTAATAAAACATAAACCCTTTGTACCCTGCAGCAAAGTTTATGTGCTCGTTGCAGCGTTTACATCCCTCTTTGTTCGTTTCCACAAAACACAGCAGAACAGTGCCCCCTACCATACAAGTGAAACAGCTGAGGAGTGTCAATACCTCAACACACGAACCTTATTTTTTGATAATTCAGTTTATTTATATAGAGCCAAGTCACAACAAGTGTCATCTCAGGACACTGTACACACAAACAATAAATCTAAGCGTTGAATCACTTCATAGTCTCCCATCCTGAGCAGCACATTGGCGACTGTGGAGAGGAAAAACTCCCTTTTAACAGGAAGAAACCTCCAGCAGAACAAGGCTCAGGACAGGCGGCCATCTGCCTCGACCGGCTGGGTTTGGGGGGGACAGGAAAGAGACAAACACTTTAAGGACTGGTCCAGGTGTATTTTCCTCTGGAAGAGAGACAAAGAAAATACATGTTATTGATAAAAGTAATTAAAACAAACGTGTTTGCAGAGAGTTTTACAATTAGAGCCATCCTGCAACCTACAAGACCAAAAGAAGTTTTATTTTTAAACATGTCAAGAGTCTGCTTCATGAGGAACACACTCCTAGAATAATAAAGCATAATTCTTTTAAGTGTTTTAGTTGTGAAGTAACAGCAACCATAAATCAGACTTATTTGTGCATAATGTCTGCACATACTTTGTTTGCTCCTTGGATTCAACTGCAACAAATTAGGGAGGTTTTGTTTGAGCATCTGACCCAAATGATTTGGTTCTTGACAAAATCATGGTAGTACATAAAAGTGTTCACAGTATTTTTTCTGACAACCTGCTGAAATTCAAAGAGATGCGAGGATCTGTATCTCTGAAATGTCTGATAAAAATTATAACAACTTTTGTTTATGCTTGTTTTTACTGGAATTGAAATTTCTTGCTTCCTAATTCAAATTACCAGCTGGAACTAAAGCAACAATATTTTGTTGTTTGTTTTTGTACAGATGATTTACAAATCAGATTTATTTTTTAGATTTATGCAGTTCTTGGCTGTTTTAAAGTGACTATATATCTGCAGGCTGACATAATGGCAGACGAGCTGAAGAAGAGGAGGAGGAAGAAGAAACTGGAGGTCACAGTGAAAGATGAAAATGAGAATCTGGCACCAGAGTATGATTATTTTTTGTGTTTTGTATTTAACTCACTTTTGTTTTAGTATTTCTATTTTTGGAATAATTAAACAATGAATGTAAAGCGAAGAAGCCAATTTATCCAGATAGTGAAATAAAACTATTTTTTTTCACATTTTCACATTTTATCCAACAGGCAGCTGATTGATTAATTTTGTAGACTGCTTCATGAGAAATATGGGCTGTACTTCTGGATATAAATTACTTGTAAAACACATTTTAAACCCCTAGAGGGCATAAAGTGCCATCATTTGTCTTTGGCTCCATCGAGGACTGAAACTATAAATACATCCAGTCCAGCTTCTGTTATTTTGCTTCATATGAAAAATGTGTTGAGGTTTTAAACAAATCTTTATATTAAGGAGTTAGAAGAAAAGGTTTTTTTTAGCATACAGTTTAAAGCCAGTGTTACAAATAATGGCTCTGAAGGATCCAGTGACGATAAAACTGTAGATGCCGTTACAAATTTAGTTCATTTCTTTTAGTATTTGCAGCATGTTTAGATGCTGTAAGTCCAGCTGTCTGTCCTTTTGAGATAATATTTAATTTAGCCTGATGATTGAGTAGGTTTGCTCTAAAAGGGTTTTGGTAAAACAGACTATCGTGTGCTCCTTCTAGACCTAGGAAGACGAGGAAAATGACGTCCGCCTTCAAGATCCTGCGGAGACGCTGTGAAACCCTTCGAGAGTCAGCCTGCAGACGCTGTGAGTGAGAAGTATTTAACACATGCAACATAAATAGGTGTCACCCCAGAGCCGCCTTCCTTAAAAATGTGTTAATACCAGGTCACTGACAGCTACAAGACAAATGATTTGGTTACAGAGCGGTCTGCCTCTTATTTAGCCGGTGAGAGGAGTTGAGACGTCTCTGCTTTGTCTTTGCTCTTCCTAGAAGGAGTAGACCAGGACTCAACCTGTTCACATACAGGAAAGCTGAAAGTGACAAACCTGAATCTCAGACCAGCCAGCTGTGAGCCAAGAGCAATGATTTCACAAAGCTACAATACTTCTACAGCTATATTTGAATAATTTTAATTGCATAGTTTCTTATGATAAAAAAATGAACAGAATATTTAACTTTCTACTTAATATTTTGTTAACAGACGTAACAATGTTTTATTTTGAAAGAAATTTGTCAATTACAAAAAGCAGGGTACCATATTTACAAGCAGTTACCAAAAATACGAAGTGATAAAGCTAGTTATTTTTACATTTTACACTTTTACAAACATAAAACAGTTTCTGAAGTTCTTCATTTAAAATGATGCAACAATTGTTAAAGTAAAAAAAAAAGTCTGATTTAAATTATTTTACTGCATCATTAAATACAATAAAGAAAAGAACATCTAACGTCTCATATGTTGCAGAAGTCCATAAGGTTACATTAACTGCAAATCTGTTTCGTGTGGTGATAATGTTCCTGACAGTCCGGCTTTCTTACAGCTTTTATATGTGCTTGGAAGCACATGTTGCACCCTGTCAACTTCCTGAGATGAAAATAGATCCATTACTGATCCAAGATGCTCTGAAACATCTGAGCATGCCTCAGCAGAAGCTTTGATGTTTAACTAAAGGTTCACAAAGAACCTTTTTATCAAGATGGTTATGGATTTTATTTATTTTTGTAGTTATATGAAAGTACTGACCACATTACATTTCTGAATTATTTGTGTTTTGTGTGATGAGGAAATGCAGAATTCGAATATTTTATTATTTTCTAATTGTGAATTTACACGTTAGATTTTGCCTTGTTTTAAACAGATTATTCACAGAAATAAAATCTCCAAAAAAACAATTGTGTAGAAGAAAAAAGTTCATTTACAAAACATAACAAGAACTGAACAGTGGTTCGTCTTTTATAGAAAAAAATGTGAGTTTACCATGTTTTTTTTTACTTATATATTTGATCTTATAAACATGTTAAAAAAGTTCAAACATTACAAGGATAATGTGCAAAATATGGATCATGTATTAATTTAACTCGTTTTTAAATGTTCTGATGTTTATACTAAGAAATGTTACTAACTTAAAAAAGAAAGTTCCTTTGTCACTTTGGAGAAACTATTGAGAGTTTACAGCCTGCACTAATAGTCATAATTTATTTTAAATGAGAACACTTTTACCCACCTTGAACAAAATCATTTTCTTTTTATACGAATGATAAATGATATTGATAAATTTGCTATTTACCTTGTAAAACTTAATATAAACTTTTAAAATCTAAAATCCCATTGTTCAATAAAAGCAAACCACAATGAAAAACAGTCAGACCTTTAATGAACAGGCACCATTTTAACACTGAGGAAGCTGAGACCTCCAAAGATGTAAATGTTTTGTAGGAAAGTTTGTTCCACAAACAGACTTGAGGCTCTAACAAATGGCCGAGAGCATCGCTGAGGAGATAGCTATATTTGTATTTCTTCCAAATAAGCACAGCTAAGGGCACGAGAGATCAAGTAACACATTTTTATTGAATATATAGGCCTATTTTGTCAAGTGTGAAGTCCCTCAGTATTTAGCTACTAATGCCCTCGGGCCTTCTTTTCCATTTAAGTGTCACCTTACAGCAAGGAAAGAATGCAAACTACTACACATCGTATAACATGATCCCCTTCTTGTCTGGCAAAGGGAACAAACGCTTGACTTACGAGGAAGGTCAAGCCTGTGTGCCTGGCCTTGTCTTCAGTTCCTCTGTCGGAACACACAGCCCAACAAGACCTTTTAAAGGAAGAGTTTAAAAATACATCCATGCCCTCGAGACAACACAAGTGTCTTGAGACGCAAATGTAAATCACCTGTTCACCCCGGATTCCACATCAGACAATGGAGTCCACTGCACCACAAATAAACCCTGGATAACTTTGCAAATGTCCTTAATGTCGGACGCTGTCACTTTTCAGCAGCAGTTTGTCTGAAGATAAAGCTGTTTTGTGTTAAAACCTTTAATTTTTAGCATGGAGTGAAGTTTACAGGGTGTAAGACAGAAGCTCCTCAGTGATTCTTTTAGATGTTACATTTACAATCAGATACAGATTGTACAATGCAAATCAGTGGGTGACATGCATTCCACAATTCTAAACAACTCAAAAAGTAAGGAAATGTGTGTTTGTTAAATTATTTCTTTGTTGTAACAATGCTTCTTGGCAATAAATCTTATACCGGACACCTGATTGGCAGCACCTGGAGGAACCAGAAGCTCAAAACAAGTGTCAAAAGCAACAATAAAGTACAATAATTGGCAAAAAAAGACTTGGCTAATTTTTCATGTGTGCAACCCACTCAGCTCATCGCTCAAATGCATGTTCCTTACAAATGTGGCACCATTTAAAAGGGAAATTAACAGGCTTTCCAGAGCTTTACGATTTATTGCCAATAAGAATTGATACAACAAAAAATAATCTACCAAACACACATTTCCTTACTTTTTGTATAGGTAGTATTGACAGTTTTTCTCATAAAAATAAAAACATTTTACTGAGAGGTGCCAGTGCTTCCACAATTTTTACAATTTCTAAATCCCACTCCTATCATTGCATTTTATGTGCAATTCTTAAAAGAGGGGGGTGAATTTCGAATTATTTAAAGTTTCTGGTCAATGTTGGCAGGATTGTCACAGCGTGGCATCATGAAACTTCTATGTTACTTTCTATCCAAAGCAAGCGCAACCCAACAAGTAAAGTGAAATAAGGACACAAAACACTCTCCATCCTCTGCCACTGTTTCCAAAAATGCCGTGGCCGAGCTGAGGCCAGATTCCCTCCATTGTTTGGAGCCCATAAATCGAGTCCATTTAGCTCCTTCAGAATTCTGTTGTCAGCCAACAAGCATGGAAACATCCTCACCTCCTTATAGTACCTTTATCTAGAGGAGACAATATTCTACAAAATAGCTTGAGAAAAACATATCTCTAAAATTTTATAAATATACATTTCTCTGACTATTATAGCCAGATGTATTTAATTGTTTAACACTTGTTTAAGAGTTGGTTTGAGATGTCTTTTCATTTGATTTTGCATTTAGAGCACTACTGTTATTGTAAATTCATGAACACAGATGTGAAAAAATTAATTTCCACCACTCCAGAGTCTGATTCTGTTACTATTTGTACATCTGAACCATCCCAGGCTCGATTAGTTATCCTTTGGAGACTACAACTTTTATTCATTTCAAATGAGATGGCAAAAACAAAATATTTAGGTTTCCTTTCACAGCAAATGATTTCCACTATTTAATTATATTTTCTTGCAGTTCATGATTAGTTTTATTAGCGTAAATTAATTCCACTCAAAGAAAAGTCAAAAGCTTTGCAACTGGTTTTACAGAGTATGTATTAAGAATGTAATTAACTAACACTTGATTTCATTCATTATGTTTTCGCAGTGTGCAGAAAATGTAATACAGAACTCAGAACTAACAGGCTTTGTTCAAATACAAAGCAGACAGATGGGTATTTTTTGGCCTTTTGTTATGTTTGGCATTTGTTAGCAACTATTTATTCTCCCATAAACACGTTTTACGTAATCATAATGACTGTATTGTCATTTATTATCTGTTCATAGTCAAGAGTTCACATTAAGGTGTTTACATACTTTTGACATAGTAATCAACCCCATTTACTTCCTACAGTTCTTTACATCATGTTTATATTCACCCAATCACACTCAAACCAAGCTACTTATTTAGTTTTTGTGCTTTCTGTATTTTCTACAATCACACACATTTATAATTTATTTATATACTGCTCATTAATGTTAATTAGAGGAGTTAAAGTGTAATTTCACCACATTAACGTAGTTTTAAGATCCTCCACCCTCAGTTATAATGAGATAATTAAACGCTTTAGCAGGCTTGATTATCACCGAACAACATTTTTGAGATTTCTTGGGATAAAGTTGGGCTTTAACACTTTTACGTAGCCTCTTTTTTTATGAGCACAGTGGGTTTTGTTTTTCTCAAAATGGAAGAATATTTCAAAAACATTTTCAGTTTTTAGGAAAAACCTTTACATTCAGACCGTTTTTCAAAGCAAATAACATTTTGTTTTACATAATATAAATTCTCCAGTGAAAGGAAATGAGAGTTCTATAAATAACTTTATTGTCCTGCTTTCTATTGTCCTCTATTCCTATTTAGACTAAATCTAATTACGTTTGAGATTTAATGAAACACAGACCTTGATTCTTCTTTCTGTTGTCCATGAGGTATCATTGTTTTCACAGGTTCTTAGATTAGCAACTGTTTGGTCCATTTGGCTCCTTTGTCACAGGACAGACTTGCAAGGCTTCTGCAACAGAATCCCAGTGACACATGAGAGCTTCTCCACAGCTGAACACAGATCTTCTGCTGCGCTGCTGCACATTAAGGAGATTATAGTGGAGATGAAAACAAAGGGGGAACTGCTGAATAAAAAAAACAAAAGTTCACATCAGTTTAAAAAATTCCATTTTCTGAATTTCTTGGCCTATTTAAACAATCTATAAATTGCTCCCTAGTTTACAGCATCTGTTGTGCAGCATCTGTACTCCTAAAATAGTTTGCACAATGAACTCCAACATACCAAACAAATTATATTTATTAATATTTTAATAAGTCAGTTGGAGAAAATACCACTCACTTTGTGTGTGTTTCAGTTCTTCAATATTTGATATTTGTAAAATAAAACAATTAAGCATCATCTATTACCAAATATTCATCTTTCTAACACTTTAACCTAAAGTTTATTGTGTCACTTAAAACTTCCCTGTTGCCACATTTGTTTCCTAAAGTAAAACGTAGCAGGAGTTTCCTCTATAATAGAGCATTTGTTTTAATATGTGTAGAAAAAAGTCGACAGAGGTCAACATGGAGGCAAAAATACTCAAAGTGCGTAAAAGTACACGACCAAATAAAGGAGGTTCCTTCTCTTGAGTGACTGATCTCTGTCTATATAAGACAGAAGGCAGGACGCCTCCAAGGACTGTCAGGCCACCAGACAAGGTGAGTGACTTACAGTCTTTTATTAGAAGGAGAAAAGCCAACAGCTTTAAAAAAACAATGCAGGGCATGGCCACTTAATGCCAGAGACAAAGCTGTTGTGCATTCAACAGGACTTTGCTGCATTGTAAAATTATGTCTTTACAACAGACAGGATGTTTTGTAAACAATCTGAAATATTTCTTTCTTCAGAACCCCCATAAAACCACCAACAGCTGTTCTTCTGGAAGGAGTGGAGAAGGTAATTGCATTTTTAAAATTACATTTTCCTTAGCCAAAAGATAGTTTTATTTAACAGCAAACTTTTAATGTTTTATTTTAACGATGCTTCAGGTTTGATTTACAGCATCATAAAAAATATAGCAGCTATACGTGTGTCATGGTTAAGAAATTGATTACCTTAGCTAGTTTTATTAATTTCACAATAGCAATGACATTTAAATGTTCTACAATAAATTTGAATTTTTGAGAAGTCCTAGAAAGTTAAATTGAAGGTTAAAGAAGGGTAAATTCAGCATTTTAATAAGGGCATCTTGATCAAAAAGTGTTGTTAACACAGTCAAGTTGGATCATATTATAATCCACTTTCCTTTTTTTAATTTAGGCAATAAAAACATTTTTTAAAAGTTGAAGTCTAATTTATTTTTGTTTCTTATCCTTTAAGTAAAAAGTCACCATGAGTGGGGATGGAGAGATGGAATGTTTTGGCCCGGCAGCTGTCTTCCTCCGGAAGCCAGAAAGGGAACGAATCGAGGCTCAGAATGCTCCCTTTGATGCTAAAACAGCATATTTTGTGACTGAGGTCAATGAGATGTACCTCAAAGGGAAAGTTGCAAAAAGAGAGGGAGGCAAAGCCACCGTGGAGACCCTGTGTGGAAAGGTGGGAGAGGCGACAGTTGCACTAACATTTTTTATTATTTTGTATGGCTACACTGAACCTTATATGCTATAATTTGACACTCACAGTAACTTTTTATCAACAATAACAATGCATGAATTTATTGGTCGTTTGCTGCTGTTTTTAATAGTTTTTTTTTTGTTTAATGCTTTTTACTTTTTAAAATGTGTACTTTATGCAGATGTAAAAGGTGTAACAATCCCATTTGTCTACTGTTACTATGACTCTTTCTATTTTTGTTCTGTTAGACTCTCACTGTA
>JARVJO010000365.1:17666353-17683489 GCA_031762555.1 Cynodonichthys magdalenae
GGTACCCATTTAACAGTAACACTGTTATCTCTCCCCAGTTGGTTGACTACTTCGGCACACTCTCAAGCCCGTAATGACGTAAAGTGTGGCACTCGGAGAGCTTTAATAGCAGCTTGGCTATCTGTTAGGATGAATATTTCCTTCTGTGTAACTGAAGGTCTTTTAGAGATGCCACACACTGGTGGATTGCATATATCTCATCTTGAGATACCTTCACTTTTACTGTAGCGTTTTTAATAAAGACTAAAAAAGCAGCTTTGTGATGTAACATCCTCCATCAGTGGGACTTCTCATAAATAAACACAAAGTAATTTCACCTGTTTGTGTCTGATTTTGTTGATTGATTATTCATTGACTTCTTTAAAGTACATTTTGGCTGCTGCCTCTTATTTCTGCATGAAAAATGTAACTGAGCCAGTGTGAAACTCAAATAAACTTGTCCAGTTGCATGCAGACATATTCTCTTTCCTTTTGTACTCCAACCCTGGGAAACTGATAAAAATACAAGCAATAAGGCAAACAGAACAAAACAAACACACTCGATGCTGACCCAGAGTTTTCTTTCAAAGCATGCTGCACGGTGAGTTGTTAGCAGGTAGAAAAAAAGAAAAAACATCTCAGTCGCCGTTTGATCTGACCTTCAGTAGATCCGAGCCTAAATCCGATGAGATGGAAAATGTCAGAGAGTTTGTTCGGGTGGGAGATGAAAGAGGTGCAGAATGAGCTGAATGGAGAGTAGGACTCCTATAGAGGACTGCAGAGAACAAGCCCCACCACACTCTGATGTGTTTTCCTGCAAAGAGAGAGAGAACAATAAATCCTCATCTCCTGAGCTAAACACAAAACATATCTTTCTGAGCAGGTTTGCATTGTTTAAACAAAGAACTCATGACATTTTTAGCACAAATTCAATCTCTTTTTAACAATGTAAAATTGTATTTTTAAAACAGAATATGACTCAAATTTGGGCAACATGGGTTTGACTTAATATACTTCTGCTGAGTGCTGCCTTGTTTTACACACAAAAAAACATCTAATTACAAGCAACCTCTTTAAAAATGTAAAACTGTCAGAAAAGTATAAAGCACATAAAGAGTCTTTTAAAATCCGTAAAACTGTTGTATAACAGTCTTTAATAGACAGAAAATGCATTAAAGTACAAGTATAATGGATTAAATAATTAATGATTCGATTACATCAAGGCAAAATGAAAACATCAAATCTGCCGATGTGGATCAAATGTGACTAAAATGAGTAAAATTATTGCAGTAATTCACTAATGCCCATTTTATGTCTCCTGGAATAAGAAAATGGGTATTGCTCTATAGTTTTGTGTCACCGTGACTACCGTTCAGCTGTTTGGTTTTGTGCTTCTGGATAAACTGCAGATATTTCAAAATAAAGCTGAAAGATTAGAACTTTTTTGCAATTTTAGAACTAATGTTAATTTCATGCATCAAGGCCTGTCATGGATGAACATCATGACAGACTTGTATGCAGCCTTCTTCTCTTTTTACATAAAACCTGGATTTTTCATAAACCTTTTGGTTTTTTCTCACCATTATTTCCCACCTCTAACAGACATGGTTTTAATAGATGACAATCCTCTGTTGTTACGTTTACACTGCCTCTGCCCAGAACTAACGCACTAAAATCAGTTATATGGAGCAATTTTTTAATATGTTGCCATCTAAGAAAACATTTATTGATCATCATGATAGATTTAAAAAGCATCTAAAAAAATCTATTATCCATGATGAAATAATATTCATTTGAATGAGAGTTATGAGCTGTTTGTTATGTATTCAGTTGAGATTTGATGTTGCGATAATTGTATTGTTTTCTAATGTTTTGTTGGAGTGGACCAATCAACTTACTAAGGCACTGTAATCAAAGCAGGAAGTCGGGCCTTTACGATATCGTGCGTTGCTCAGAACTTCACATGGATTTTCCTCCTGAACTGTTTGTCTCCAGTTAAAGAAAGGTTAGCAGCAAACACACATGACAAAGTAGCAGAAATGACAATGACAACACCTAAATGTGTGTGGGTGTGAGCACACACAGGATACACTCCTTTTTGACCTGGGTCAGACTTTCAATCTCACAGGAGCTGCAGGGCAGCGTCTCGGCCACCACAAAAAGCAGATTGGTGTTTTCTATCCTCTTTGCATGGAACAGCCTGAGGGGAGACAGTGATGGATGGTGAACAGACCTTCATACTGGACGGCGCAGGCCTGAAAGTGCTAACGTTATGCACAGTCTAACCTATTTTGCTGACGCTTGAAAAAACAAGAAAAGAGAACGTACCGTGAGCAGTTCCCACAGTCCTGCAGCATGTTGTAGGAGTTTGTGGTGTTGGTGAAATAAAACTGGCTGTGGATGGTCACGCAGCTGCTTACTTTTGTCTCAAAGCCATCAACAAGGACATCGTCTGAAAAACAAACAGCTTTCAGGTTTTTCTATCTAGACATTTTGTTTTAGTTTGCTTTTAATTGATTGAAACCATATTTCCCTTTTCATATATAAACACAATAATTGTGCTTGACTAGACTGGAACCTTTTATGGATTCAGAACATGATTTGATGATGTAAGAGTACTTTCATTTAATGCAGATTTTTCAGAGTGAGGCTCTTTTTGAAAGGTTATGAAAAATTAATGTCTTACTTGCTTTAACTAGCTGTTTGAACAGCCTTAGTTTGGAGACACAGACTTCTCATTCTGTGGTGACAAGCTAACGTCTAAAGTGGAGCCAAAACCAGAGTGAGTCACTGTCATTTTAAAACAACTTATTAGTTTTATCATTTACTGTGTTTTTCTGTTTTAAAACTTTGAGATTTTTGTTAATGATTATTATTATTATTATCAACTCAACTCTCAAAACTTCCATAATGGTTCATTCAATATCACTTCATGGACTACTGTCAGTTTTACATCACCTGGTTATTTTGGCAGAAATGTCACAATATTCCAGCTAAAGTGCTACAGAGCTACAGCTGCTGCTTCTGCTGCCTTAGAAATCTATGTAAATAACTGCTAAATTAATGGCAGTTTGAAGATGTAAAGGCCTCCCATTGAACTAGCTGTTAGCTCATCAGAAATAAATTATTTCTCCAAACTGAAGTTGTTCAAAAGCTATAGCATCTTTAACAGGTAGGATAAATGTTCTTAACTTTTCCACAGAACCTCACTTTAGGTAATCTGAACTATTGCTTTAAACCCCATTAAAGTTCGATCCTGCACGTCCACACAGTGACTGACTAACCTTGGTAGAGCCAGCTGTTGTAGATCAGTCTGTACAGAAGCTGCTGGACCACAGACCTGAAAAACACATTTGTTAAAGACTAGACTTTATTCTGGAAACATCAACATAACTCTTTATTGATGTGCACAGACCTTTACGGAATAAAATCTGATTTAAAAGAGAAATCTCACCACGCCACCGTGGATGTCCACCAGGCCAGGCTCAGGACGTCAGCAACGGAGGGCTGCAGAAACAAAGAACATTAAAACAAAGAAAAAGACGGTGAAGCTGCCTAACCGTTATCAAAACTCTGGCAGCAGGGCGTTGTTTCTCACCACATAGATGCCTCTCGGCGCCGCCCCAGTTTGGCTGCTGCTGACTGCTTCACATTCAGATTTGTAGTGAAAGGACTGGCGGCGGGTGAAGATGGAGTTGTTGTAAAGAGCGTGCATCAGAAAAGGGTCCACATCGCCAAAGAAGAGCCCAATCTGACAGGATGGACAGTTATTTATTTTAACTTTGGACAGCCGTTCAGACGAACTGAATTTACAAAAAATTAAGGATGATTTTTCATTTAATCTGAGGATAAAATATGGAGTCTCTTCTGAAATACACATTTAAAACATACCTTTTTCCAGTGATCTCTCTGGTTGGACATAACCAGGAACCCACCGTCATCGATAAGATAACAGAGGAGGTCCTACAGAAAATATGGCACAGAAAGTGAGAAAACAAACAGCTGTGCTGAGCTAAAAAACATCTTCAAACAGCTGTTTTTAAGTGATAGCTCTCAAAACTAACTTTTTTTTACTATTGAATCCACAAATTACCACTGATCAGTCTGTCTTTAATGTTATTGAAGAACATTTCTTACATCTGTGTTCACTTCACAGTCCATCTCACAGCTCCTGGATGGTCCACACTGTTAAATACAAGAGGGCAAAATGTGAATTTTTATTAGTTTTAACAGTGATTATTGTCTAAAACCACCTGACGCTGTATTTTACCCTGTGTGAACCCTGTCGACTGTCTGACACGTTGCTGGCCAGGATTTTGAACTTGTCCACCCACGCCTCCATGTCCAGCTTCACTCCAACCACTGAAGCACAAGACACAAAACAAAGAGAGAGAAGGAAGGTCAACATGGAAAAACAGGGAAATGAAATGTTTAATTCTGCATTACCACTTTTCTTACCTGCAGGTTTGAGCAGTTTCCCTCCTAAATTAACCTCAACCGCTGAACTAACAAGGATTCCAACAGTGTCGTTTTCGGCTGCGTCAAGGTCATCAAAAGCTGTTGAGGATGAAAAAAAATAAATTGATGAGAACAAAAAACCCCCAAAAAGTTATTACCAAAAACAAATTTCACTGAAATGAACAAAACTGGGTTGAAGATAAAGACGTCACACAAAAAATGTTTAATAACCTTCTAACTTACTGTGTGCCTTAAAGCTTTGCTGCTTGAACTCATCTTTTAGCCACGCCCCCTTGAAAACAACCAGTAACATCTGAGAGAATATGCTCCACTACTTACAGGATCTCAGTGGTGGTCTGAACATGTAGCCTTTATTGTCGAGGCTCCGCCTGTAGAAGTTTGAATTAAAAGGTTCGGGATCCTCATCCCACAGCTCAGCAGCTCTGTCGGAACAGAAAACACCCATCATGGAGGAGAACGTCTTGTCAGCAGAATCAAACCTGAAAATGTTTTAATCTCACTCACAGATTAGGAAAAACTCGTGTGATTCCTCCATCCGTGGATGCAAATACAGCTAGGAAGCCATACCTGTCATTTTTAAAAGTCAGCTTTATTTTAATTTATTGATTTTTTTACTATGAAAAAAATCATATATTTATGAGTTTGTTTGTTTTTTGTTGTTGTTGTTGTTGAATAACAAACTGACTCACGCATTCAGGTCCTTATTCTTCCAGACACGAGATGCGAGCTGCCCGATAATCCGGGAATCCAGGATCAGGTTGTGGATGAGGCCTTGTTCACCTAAAAAAAAAAAAAAAACTTATTGTTTGTGTCTACAGCAGGGTAAACCAGAGTGAATTACTCCTTTCTGTACTCACATTCATCAGACTCTGGAGAGATGTGCAGCATGAGCGAAAGAAAGTTCTGCAAAAACTGTGTGTTGTTGTCAGAAAGCTGCAGATTCTTGCAGTACTCCCTGCACAGATAAAAGCATGAATCAAAACAACAACAACAACAACAAAAAAAGCATACCTTTTAAGTTTTAAATGAAATTAAAGCAGATAAAGATGGTCACCTTGGAGCTAGAAACACATGCCCTGATGATTCGAAGGAGCTGGGCAGCAACGACTGCATATCTGCAACACAGACACAGAGCAGCAGATGCATCTTTTTACTTTCTGGTTGGTTCATGAGGCCGAACACGGCATCTTTCTGTACTCACACTGCAGCTGCAGCATCACGTCACTCAGGTCTGCCTGGATATAGTACTCGTTGTAGGGGGGCAACACCAGACCGAGGCTGCGACATATCAGACGAGTCAATAAACACAGAAGTGGAAAATCTCTTTCCTTCATGTCTTAATTGGTGATTTATGAAGCTCACCTGTAATCTGTCCCATTAATAGGAGTCCAGGTGTAGCCTCTGTGTACATCATCAATGTATTGCTGCAATTATATGTTCATATATGAATGACGTAGTCAGAAACAGTAAAAAAAAAGATAAAATCTGAAATAAATTTGATGAAAACCTCTCATTTCATAAGTAAAATCAGGAGAATGTTGATACAGAAATACATCTTGATCATTCTGTGAAAAAATGCTACAATTTTTGTTTTTAAAAAAGTGATTTATAGGTTTTAACAGAGTAGGCAGCTTGTTTTATTAGTTATTTAAAATACACATGGTGTGCACTGACGCCAAGTGGTGGCAAAACTCCATCAACTGACTCATTAAAGCTGCGTCAAACTTTATTTTGTGCTTTCAAGGAGACAAGCTTTCTTGTAATCTTTTACAAGAATCTTTTAAAGTTTTGATCAATATTTCAGGCTTTATGAAGGTCTTTCTTTAGCTGTTTTTTTTACTCATGTTCAGTCCAGTACCCGAACAATTTCATAGGAATATGTTTTTTATGATTAAGTCATAAAAAGCTCCTAAACATGTCAGCAAACAAAAACATAAATCAATATCAAAGCAGCAATTAATCATGATCAGGAACTAGTGAGTAGAAAAAGTAGCACAAATCTAAAGAAAAACTTTGAGAGACCTCGATAAAACCCAAAGAACTGCTGATCAAAAGAATACAAGAAAGTTTGTATTTGTGCCATATGTGTCATATCGTCCTTTTCATTGATAGCTACAGCCACACTGAGGAGAAAGACCTAAAAGATTAACATACCTCATCAATAGACTTGATAAAAGTTTTGATCTGGATTTCACCTGGTCTTCCATCAATCATTTGTCGTCGAATCTAACAGTAAAAACACAAATCAGTTCTTATCAACTACAAAAATTATAAAATCAGACACTGAGAACTGATGCTGTGAGGCAGCTGTAATCTTTAAAAAAACATCTAAAATTAGGGTTTGAAATAATTTTCCCACTCCACCTCCTCTTTGTTGCTGTCCTCCACCTCTGCATCCAGGAAGTCCAGCGTCACTGGTTCAGGAAGGTTGACAAGCTGAGAGGAGTCGAGCGAGGTTAAAGATGTGATGTCAGCAATTAAAAGAAACAAAAAGTTAAATATGTAACAGCTGGTTTTAGGTAAATAAAATCACCTTTGGCTGAAGGTTTGGATGAAGAAGCAGGTATCCATTTGGATCGATTGCAAATATGTATCCATTGGCTCCGAGCTGCTCCAGACACAAAAAGAGAGGAGAAAACATATTGATCTGCTCTGATTGACACATCAAGACAAACGAAGAAAAAAATGTGTGCGTACATTATAACGTGGCGTGAGTCGTTTTATCTCGTCCAGATGCACATCCACTCCCATGACGCCTAAAATCAGCTGATTCTAGAAAAACAATGAAGAAAACTATAAAAATAGCTCAAACGAACTGCCATGTTTAAGAGAATCAAGCTGATTTTTTGTCAATATATATAAAAAAAATTATAATAAAAAATCTCTACTTGTGAGTTTCCATTCATGGTGAGGTTAAAAACAGGCAAAGTTCCAGTCACGACCAGGCCGAGACCCTGCAAAGATTGTTGTTTTGTAAAAAAATCAAGAATGCATTTATTTCTTCTTCACCGTGTTCATCCCTCCAGAGTCTCACCAAAGCATCCTGATACACATTAGTCCACTGAACCTGCTTGGCCTCAGTGCCTGCCAGAACCATGGGGCGACCCAGCACGTCCAGGTACTCCTGAGCAAACACACAAAACGAGACGGTCCGCAGCTTCAAAACAACCATCATCATCAGGAAACAAAGAGAATGGGCGTGCCAAAAGAAAAGCTGTGATGCGTTTCCAGAGAGGGGATGAGTGCAGCAAGGAGAACTGAAAAGAGTGAGGAGGGAATCAGCTGTGTCAGAGGAACCAGACAAACCCACCTGGGTGTTAATCCTTATAGCACAGATGGAACGGATCTCAAAATAGTAACCTGGCGAGCGAAGCAGAAAAAGAATGTTTAAAAAAAAAGGGGGGAAAAGAGAGAAAAGAAACAGAGCGCATGTGTGAGAGCAGAGAAAATACATGAGGGACTCTTATAAATATTCCCGATTTGAGTGAAGAATGTTTCTAAAACAGTGACTCAGACACTTAAATCTCACAGACAACAAGACCGAAGAGGACTGGGCTTTAAATGTCAGCGCCTGCATGTGTTCAGTCTAAACCATCAGCTGGAGGTGGCAGAGCTGTTAAAGGTTGGCTCGAAATCCAACAGGATATGTTTAATTCAGTCTAATTTTTAAAAAAACATATTCCATTAATTTGATACATACTTCCTGTTAGAAAAAAATAGCTTCATTTTTAAAAGCCAGGGAAAGAAAGATGAGAGGAACATTCTGCTGGCACCATTTTTGTAGTTTGTTTTGTTTCCCGTCTTCCCTAATTTTAAAACTAATCAAGATAAATTTCCACCTAGCTAAGTGAAGCGAGTGTGTGATCTAGTACCTAATTGTAAAAGATGCAGCCAGTTACAGCAGAGCAGAACAAGCCTCCCACTGATCCATTTTAACAGCAATGAATTAGTCATTAAAAAGCAGAATAGAAACTGATTCATTCTGTTCTATTTATTACTAAAATTATTTATAAAACTAAAACTAGGGAGATCAAGAAGATAATAATATTTTGTTTTTGTGTGTGTTTAAAATATCACAGTTATATAGTTTTTATATTTTTTCAGAGATTCATTGTATTTTTCAGATGCATAAAAGTTCTGACTCAATTTCAATTCAGTTTATCAAGTCAGGATAACAGAAAACGACACTGCAGGTTTGTTTTTATATCCCCATGGGGACCATGGATTGACTTCCATTTATTTTCTGGTAATTTTATACCCTAACCCTGATCATTTACCCTAAAATTAATCTCACAGGTACCTACCTGAACCTAAAACTAACCTAAACTCAATTCACACCTTGGTCCTTAACCAAACCCCCCCACCCAACATTAGTATCCGTACCCGTGGGGACGGGGTATTGGTCCTCATGATGCACCTTTAACCCCAATGAGGCTGCTTTTTTCTGGAAAATGGTTCCCACGATGTAGCAAAAATGTACCCACACACACACACACACACACACATCCTTGTACTTGCATCAATCTGTGGACATTATATTGACTTCCATTCATTTTTGAAACTGCGTTTATGCCTGACCCAGACATTTTTTCCTAACACTATTACTATACTAACCATTACTAGTCTATAGCTAACACTAAACTTAACCAAAACATAATTCACACCATACCTCTGAACCTATCTAGTTAACTGCAGCAGAGCTGCAAAAAAAGGTGAGGACAAAAGTAATGAAAATGTCCTCACTTTCCAAATATGACCTCACTTAGTTGGGCAAAAACCTAACATGGTTCTCACTCTGTAGCAGAAACAAGTACACACACTTATACACACACAAAAGATAATATATAAATTCATGAAATTGAAAATCAAAAATGTGCTTCAGATTTTAAAGTTACTATTTTGTTATCTTGAAGGCTTTGTTTACTTGTTTTTGAACATTTTGAATGTAAACCACTGGTTTATTAATCGTGTTGTTGACATGGAACATTTTAATGTTCAACTCAGAAAATATCCAGCTTGAAACTAAACTAAACTAAACTAAACTAAACTAAACTAAACTAAACTAAACTAAACTAAACTAAACTAAACTAAACTAAGTCTGTTTTAGCCACTGAGTTAGGATTTTAATTCTATTTTAATCTGGATCATTTCATTTAGACAACAATTTTTCCTAGTTTTCTACTTTAATAATTGCTTCTGAACAATTATCCTAAATATTAAGAAAATTAACCTTACTTACTTCCTTCTTGCTCCAATGTACTGAAAAATAATTAAGAACCTTCAGGAAGTCTAGAAAAGGACTTCTAAAGAGTTCATGAAAAGATTACAATAAATAAATAAATAAAATTCTTTATTTGAGGGCAAAATATAAAGGAGTATACAGTGGCTCAAGTCTTTTGCACAGTATAAATAACTACTAATACTGACACTCAGCATTTTATTTATGTTTTAGCACAAAATAAGTAGCAGATTTCCAAACACTGTTCAATTTGCCAACTTATTTAGTAACTCTTGAGTCTTTGATGTGTAAAAAAAGTGAACAATGTATAAAATGCAGCTCACCTTTATTTGTGCAGGCAATCCACTGTAAAGGTGTGACATCATAGTTATGTTGACCCACAGAAAAGGTAAATACTCTGACCTTGGTGGAGAGGAACACAAACAAAAGGTAAATATGAGACAGATACTTCATCATGCCCTGTTTCTGTGCAGAATAATGAGGTTTTTTAGAAAATCATAAAACAGACTGTTTTATTGGGCCAGTTGTACTGCATGAAGACATCCTGAGCTCTGTCCTCTCCTCCGTCAGTAAACAGCATGATTATTTTATTGCAGTTAGCCCGCGGGACATTTGTCTTCTGAAAAACACAGGATTAAGTGTGCATGGAAGTTCACCAAAATAACTATGTTTGTGATTTAAACCCCAGTTAAAATAAATCAGTGGGTCACTCACATTTAGCAGCTGGTTAAAAGCAAAATGAAAACCAGACTTGTAGTCTGTGGTTCCTTTAGCCTGCATCTGCTGCACGGCCTCTTTAAAAATCTTTTTGTTTCGCACGTTAGCTTGGACGAGATGTTTGAAGCAAGGAACCACGGCTTCGGCTTTCTCGTTAAACTGAAACACAGATGGAGATGAAGCAATGAGAACATAAAGAACAGTGAAGAGCCACAGATCAGGAGGTTGATCCAGACACCAACCCTGGCTACGTTTATGTAGTCATCGTCAGATAAAGTGTCCAGCATTTCCATCACCGACGCTTTGATCAGTTTGAGGGTGAGTCCACTGACGCTGCCGCTCCTGAGGAAATGGATTCAGAGGACAGATTTTATTGCATCACTCAGAAAGTTCTCATTGGACATTTATCTACAGCTGGTTAATATTTTAGGTCAGCTCAGTTCAAAATGGCCACAACAGCAAATTGTTCTTAGAAAACACAAACATGTCTATACTTGAGCTAATTTCACATGTTGAGCTAAAATTTGGAGCGGTAGAGTCATCCACAACACTCACTCTGGTGCAATCATACATAATATTTTTAAAAATTTGACCTAAGCATAAGATTATTTTAGTTTAAAACTTATGGATGGTGCCAGGTGATGTGCTTCCTTCAGGGAAAAGTAGAATTTTAATTATCTAATGATCTCATCTGGCTCAGTAGGTGAATGAACAAGTTTTCTTCAAGGTTTGGAAAAGAAAGAATAAAAGAAAGGTAGTTCCCACCCTCAACCAGTCATTAATACTAAACCTGTAGGCCCATTTTTCTCAACATGGAGTAAAGACAATTTACACAAAGGTTTTAAGCTTTTATTTCTGTTGTCCCTCATTTATTGTTGTTTATGCATGTTGTGATGATTTTTTTTTCTGTACACTGTGAAAAATGACTCACACATCAACCAGGATGACCATGTCTTTGGGGGATGATGCCCCCTGGATGTACCTGTAATAAAAACAGAAAAAAAGGTAATTTAAATCTGTTTAACACATCCACATGATTTCAAAGAGCCACGACGTACCAGGGCCTCCTCCTGACGTCATACAGGTCAATTTTATCAGGGGCTTTCCAAGGTGTGGCTGCAGAAAAATAGACAGAATGGAGTTTTAAGACTGATCAGGCAACAGGTAACGCATCTCATTTCATTTGTCACATTTGTCAGCCAACACGGAGGCAGCTGTAAAACCCTAACCTGGGTAGTAGCGAGTGACTCCTGTCGCGCTCCCAAACGCCTGCCACAGCAGGGACGGATCCTCCCGACTGTTCTCCATGAACACTCTCTCCAAGGCCTGCGTCCAGTTTAGCTCATTCAGAATGACTGTGGCTAAAAAGAGAGATGACTTTAATGTGAGTGCTGCCCAAACACAGACAGGACATATTTACATCTTTCTACATCTAAGCCACCTTAGAGGCAGGGGGGTGACCCTGTTTTCTAGTGAGATGGAGTTAATTACAAATTAATTCATTAATAATGACAGCAGGTAATAAATATAAATATGACCATACAAGAGTTACTACAAGTAGAGTTTGAAATGTTTTAAAACCAATTATTACAATCTATAAAGTAGTAGAAGTTAATTTAAAAAGATCAGGCACACTGAAATTAAAACTTTACAGTTTAAAACAAAATTATGTTTATTATAAAATAATACATTAGAAGCACTTCTTTCCAGACTGCTGTCTTATAAAAACAAAGGGATAATTGTAGCACAACTTGCCTCCTTTATAGATATCTGTCGGGATCTGAACAGCTGTGTGGGAAAAGTTGACGCTGTTTTTGAAGTTTGGGTCGTACACAAACTCCAGCTTGAGCTGGGAGGTATTATCTATCTCGACTTCTCCATCAATGGAGTTCTGTCAGAACGAGTCAGTGCACAAGTAATACACATTACTATATACTTTACACAGACTGAAATATATAAAATATGGTAAACTAACAACTAAATTCACTCACATATTCCAGCTCTGCTTTAGAGTCGTAGTAAGCCATGTCCAGCTCCTGGAGGGAAATAGATGGAGACATGAGGAGGCAGCACTGAGGACCAGAGCTTACGTGCAGCTGGCAAATGAGTCTCTGGACTCACAGGGAGCAATTAGGATGTGTTTTTATGTTGGTATGTATTAAAGATAATTAAATATACAATACACCCCTTTGAAACTAAATTATTAAGTAGTAGGAGGTGAAGAGTTGCAGAATAAACTGATAAGCAGTTTTCCTAAAGATTGTATATCACCTACAAAGATTTTGTATCATTTGTTAGTGTTTAAAGGAAGTCCAGTGGATTACTCACAGCTTCAACCACGCCTATTTTTTTATCCCTATATCTGTTAAAATGTCTGGGTTAAAGTCGTTTTTGTGTTCCTGCCATTTATGTAAACTAATCAGTTTTCTATCCTTTCTGAAATTGTAGTGTCTGGTTGTCATGTGAGGATGCTAATGAAGAAGAAATTTTTGTGAAAGTGGGAAGAGAACCAAAATCTGTTGTGGCTTTCCGAACAACACGCCAAGAGCTTTACATAAATGTCTGAGTAACACTTCGTCATTATCTACAAAAACATCTAAACTAATATGAGCTTTTAATCTATTTAATTCATAATTACAAATTCACTGGTTTGCATCAGAAAATGATCCATTACAGCTCTGCGGCTCCTTTACTCACAAAAAAACAGACTATTTGTCGACCAATAATACTAATCAGGCCATCCATAAAGTTTGATCTAACTGTTTCCAACAAATGCAATTTAAAAGTCATCACAGCATAAAACTAAGATTTAAACTTGTAGTTTCTCACAATAACAAATAAAACCCACAACAAATGTCAAGGTCTAAACTGTAGAGAAGAGGGAAAGTAGCAATATAATCTTGTGTATTTGTAAAGTTGTAACTACCAAATGGCGTATTGTTCAGCTGCGTTTTTTGCTCAGATCTGACATGTTATGATTCAGTAGACAGGCTGTGAGGCTTGTGTGGAGCATCGCCATCTGTTAGTCTTTAGTTTTTGAAGAGACCTAACAAACTATAGCAGAACGTGTGACATCTCTACTCAGATGTGTTCCTAATTCTGGAGTCTTCTGATCGCTGAATGATGTCATCAGTCAACTCCTCAGCCAGTTTTATCGTTTACCAAAACCCGAGATGGTCTTAGTCTGCTGTTTGCCGTCATGTGACTAAAACCAGCCTCTCCTTTATGCTTCACGGGGTTTGTCTTTGAAAATGTTCTGCTGCGATCACTCATTCACCTTTAACCATATGACGCAGCTCATGCTCAGGGAGCAATGTGCAAACTGAAATTCAACAACCATTCATGACCACTTAAAATGAATATAAAAACTGTGACAACTAAAGAAATGATTTAAAGATTTTAATACGATGTTTTTTTTCAGTGTATATACAGTATATATTCATTTAATGTACTATATTGTTGTGATTTGCAGAATATTGTATTTTTAGTGTTGTTATGCTTCATGAAATATATATTTTTTAAATTCTGGGAAATGTGTGGGTTTTTTTGTTGTTGTTGCTGCTGTGGCTTGGTTCTTACTTGTGTTTTAAATTGGGCTTTTACTTTAACAGATCATTCTATCTCAAAAATAAAAAAACACCAAATTATTTGTTTGAAACACTGCAAGCAAAAAAACAGAATCATAAATGGAACTGGAGTAGATCTGACTACTGTGCATGTGATGCAGAAAATGTAAATAAGTTATTTACTCTTTTACCTTGATTCCATCCTGCCATAGATGCTCCCGCTGGAGCCTTTCTGCTTCATTGGCTAACCTCTGCAGGTTGTAAACACACAAATAATCACAATGCAGCAGAAGAAAAAATGACGTTTCAGACAGAAATAACAAAGTGACACAGGAAGGTTTGCAGTACATCTCAACCAGTTTGTGGTGGTTATAAAAAATATTTTATAAATGTTTAAACATGAAAAATATGATTAAATAACAAAAAACTACAGTCTAATGAAGAGAAACACAACACAAAATAACAGATAAATATAATGATGATGGATGGATGGATGGATAAACAGATGGATAAACGGATGGATGGGTAAGGAGGTACAAACTTACATCGAGAGCTTTGCGTTTCTTTGCCAGGAGTTTTTCGATGTCTAAGGCCACCTTCTCCACGATCCTACGAGGCTGATTCTTCACAAGACTAAATCGTCGCCTCTCCTCGTTGTAAATCTGTTCATTATAAAACAAGGATTTTAGTTTCTGTAAAGTACTATTCTACAGAGATCTTTATTTCTGTGGACAATTGACATTTCAGGAGTAAAGAACTGTATTTCTGAGCATAATAATATGAATGCTAATATCCAACACACACAAAACGACTGTGTAGTTTGAGCTTTTTTAGTCAATCTTATAGCAAAATGCTCAGATCATTTAGCAGATGGGTACTGTGACTTTTGGGTTTTGTATCGTTTATACTTTTAAAATACTTTTCCCAACAGAATTAAATTGAGATTTTATCCATGTTTTTTTTCAAAAACATTGTTCTCTTTTAATCTTGCTGTAGTTGTGTCTTCTTTTACTACTTTTATCATCTAGCTAGCCTTTTGCTACTTTTATCTTTTAGTTGGCCTTTTGTTACTTTTGATATTTCAGCTAACCATTTGCTACTTTTAATTTTTAGCAAACGTTTTGATGCTTTTAGCTAGCCTTTTGCTGCTTTTATCTACATTTTTCTACTTTTGGCTTGTAGATAACATTTAGCTTATTTTAACTTCAAAAACTCAGTTTCAGCTTGTTCAACTAACTTCAGCAAAGTCATTCAGCAGCCATCATCCATTTATGCTGAATATATTTTTTCTCATTCAAAATGTGTTACACAAAAAAAATGTTTGGGAGAGAAAGATATTGCACACTTCTTTTTACAGTCACTTGACCATTTCAAAATCATTTTTTGTGTTTGTTTGTTTTTGAACAAACATCACCTTTACCTGAGTGCCCACCATCATCAAATAAAAGAGACAAGATATTAACAGCATCTCTCCATATGCGTTGCGTATTTGAGGTCATCAGACTCTCATCCTGACAAGCAAAAATGTCAGAAAGAAGATGCCAAGAAGCCATGAGAGGAGACGAGGAGGGGGTATGAGTGTATTTGGCATTCTGCGTGACAGCTTTCTTGCTGTGAACAGATTCTGGGAGTGAACTTCAAGACATTCCTCAGTTTGTGGGCTGACCAGATGCTTTACTGGGCCGTGACACGCAGATGGGAACATGCAGTAATGAACAGGGTGATTTTGTGAACTGTGTGCTATCTGGGGGAAAAATTCTGTTCTGCATTGATCATATTCAGAGACGTGCCACTGAAGATTATAATAAACAGGCTGTCAATCCAACACTTGAACTTCTACAAGGTGACACTGACGGAGCAGAAACAACCAGACTCTGCTTTCAATTCTGCTCCAGACTCAACTTTAAAAGATCTGGTGTTTGGTTCTTTGATCTTGTCACCACCAAAAAAATTTATTGAACTGTGTTTAGTCAGGCCCCTCACCCAGAACCAATTTACTGAGTAAAACTTTTCAAGAGGTGGAACTGCAGCTTAAAACATACTGCAGCTCCTCGCACTAAAAGCCCCCAATACAACAAGGTGGCAGCTCCTGAAGTAGGCCTAGGGGCAGACCCAGAGCTCACAGCTGGTTTAGGAATCCCTCTGAGAACCCACAAATCTCTGCTCCGGCGACCCCTCTGCAGCAGAAAATGTCTGAATAAATGTATGGATATGACCTTTATTTTTGATTATTCAGAGTCATTATGGTTCCAAAAAGCATGACAGAAACTGATTGATGTGTTGAGTCTGAACTGTTCTCTGTTTAACCTCTGTGTCCAAAAAAAGAGGCCGGGTCCTCCAAAGGCCGAATTCGTCGGCTGCTTACATCACAGCGCCGCGATGGAGGCTGTCCAAAACCAAAGACTCCTCCGATGCAGCCGACAATTGCGTCCTTCCTTTGCCCCGAATTGAAGGACTGGTCCGATGGATCCTTCCTGGCCCACCATATCCCATAATGCATTGCAGGCTGGCCGGAGATTTTTTTTCTGCTAGTAATGGCTGAAGAAGCGGTTGAAAGGAAAACATTTTAAGTAAAAATCTGGCAGTATAAGAATTAAAATTTTCAAGCAATTGTGTTATTAATACTTTTATTGTTTGTATAGACATGCTTTAAAATATTGTTTTTGTCAGAAAAAAGATCTGGTATGGCGAAATAAACATGCACCTACGGCGGGTCCATTAGTTCTTCAAATATTTCCTTTAAGTTATTTTATTGTTTTGTGATAATAATAACTCTAATATGTTGATACTTTTGTCATTTCTATCTAGTTTTGCATCTAGACGACCAGACATACTCCGGGTAAGCTGAAGACTAGACCGTCCAAATTCACCTTCTTCTGGTCTTTGCGGTCTACCAAGGACCCAGCCCACCTCGACCGGTCTTGGATACTACCTGTTTAACTGAATCAGTCTACCAGATTCAAGATGGTTGCCACACAAAATGAATTCAACTTTGACACATTAGTTAGCAGAGGTGTATAGTAACAAAGTAAATATACTTTATTGCAAAACTTGAGGAACTGTAATTTTACCAAGTTTTTTTTAAAGGTGCAATATTATGTGTTTCTCAGGCATATATTTAAATTCTATACCATAATAAAGTAACTATGTCACCTT
>JARVJO010000365.1:17690400-17704378 GCA_031762555.1 Cynodonichthys magdalenae
TGCTTTGAATTTACTTAACTAAGTTAAGTGGAACCAGTTGACATAACATGGTTAAGTAAATCCAACATTTCATTTTTTAGAGTGCAAGATGGTCAACAAGTTTGATGAAGGCTTGATACCCTTTAATAAACCATTGATCAAAAATAAGTGGTTGATAAAAATGTACCAGAAGATAAAAATAACTCTTTTGAAGATCCAGTCATATTAATGATGACTGAATGAAAAGCTGATTGTCACCTTAAGACATTACTGCAGTCTGAATATCTACTCCTTTAAAGAATGCATATTGCCCACCTCTTTGTATGCTAAAGATCCTACAACGGCATATTTCATCTAAATAAATGCTGGAAAATCACCAAGATGTAAATGTTTGTTGCACAGTACTGATATTTTATGGCCTTAAATGTTTCTGCAGAAAATGTTTATTAAATTCTGAGAACTGAACGACATGACAGCAGTTTGTTAAAAAAAGCTGAAACTGAACTAAAATTAGCAAAACGGCAAATAAAAGCTAAAATTAGCTCAACTGAACTAAAAGCTCATATTTGCACAACTGCAGCTAAATGTGATAATTAGCACAACAGTAGCTAAAAACTATAAGCTAACGTTTGGAAAAACAGCTAACAAAGCTAAAGCAAGAGTAGACTAAATAATAGTAAAGTGAGCAAATCCATAGTTCAAAGCTAAGCATGAAAGAAGCTTCTTAATGCAGATTTTAGAGGACATTTTCTAAGGAATCGAAGAGATCTCAGTGTATTTCTAGAAATAATTTTATCTTAAAGTTAAGTTTAGATTCTAAAAAAATATTTTATACTATTTTGAAAGTATAAAAATAACTTTTTTAAATTTAAAGTTAAAGCACACTCCTGATGCTTTAACAATTAAATTGTTAAAATAGGAAAAAGTCTGAGGAAATGTTGCAAACAACACAGAATTGTACCGACATGCTGACTCAGCATCCACACAATTAAGACCAAAGAAATGTCTGGAGCCACGTAACTTTGACTCTTACAACACTTTTCTTTTAAGACTGAAGCTTGTGAGAATATCACCCTCAACTCAACCTGAACACCGTTTTTTTGAAGCCCTTTTGGGAGCATCCTGACAAGCTGCATCACATCTGGGTCTAACAGCTGCAGTGACAGGAAGGCTCTGCAGCATGTGGTGAGAATGGCTGAGAGATTCATCAGAGTCTCACTCGCCTCCTTGGAGACCATTTTCAAGGGGAGATGAAAACATAAAAGCCCTCAGTAAAGGGGGAGACCTCTCTTTTCCTGCCCATGAGCTGCTTAATCTCCTGCCATCCGAAAGAAGAGATCACCATCAAATCGAGAACAACCAGAATGAGCAACAGCTTCCTTTCTCTGGCAAGAAATCAGCTAACTCCTGATAATAATCTAAAGTAAAATGGTTACTTCTTCTGTTTCTCAAAGTTCAAGCTAAAGAAAAGTTGTTTGTCTGTAATAAAATAGCTCCTGAATCCCTGGATGGATTTTAATAAAACTTTCTGAAAGCAAATATTGGGTTGACATCCAGCTGCTTAATTTTTAATGTCAAACCAATTCAAAATGGCCGTCAGCACCAAGTGACCTTAGAAAACAAAAAGTGCCTAAAATTTTGACACTTTTACAGATATTGATATAAAATGTGATGCTTTAGTAGCCATCAGTTATTCACAATACATGCCACAAGGTGAGTCAAAAGACACAGGAGAGCCTTTGATTTCAGAAAGAAAACAGACAACGACATCTGAATACCCCAGCAAGTAATGGGTGAGGAGACCTATTTTTAGAAAAATATGCCCTTAATCCAATATAGCAGCTTTCAAGACGGCAGCCATGTTCTGGACATAGCCTAAATCGGGGATGTGCAACTGGTGGCCCACGGGCCACATCCAGACCCCCAATGATTGCCAACAAGCACACAAAGCAGCTCTAAGTACTATTTAAGTAAAAAAAAGAAAAAAAAATTAAGTTTTTATTTTAGAAGGTAGATTATCTGCTCACAGAATTTCAAGGCAAACCTTTGTGTTTACTCTGCTTAGAGACGCTGTCTGCCATGAAGGATTTTAACATGTTGCCACTACAACAACCAAACTGACTAAACATGAGTTTAGTTATAAATGAAAGGTAACAAGTGAGATTTATCCCATAGGCCATACAAAAACAGAATCTAAACCTATCTACAGAGTGAGCTTTTTCAAGATTCTATTTCTGTTTTCTGTCATGAGATTTCTGAATAAATATAATTAAATGTGCAGAATATCTTTGCATTTGCTTAACAACAACATATTTCACCTAAATAAGTGCTGGAGAATCATCAGACCCTAATCTGCAATATCAAAGCAACCCACTCATTTTTACACATCAAATCAGAACAAAAGTCCCTTCCTGCCGTGTAAGAATGAACGTTTTTTTTTCTTCTTCAACACCATGTTGAGGTGTGAGCGATAAAGAACTAGATGTGCTCAAAATGAAACCAGACAACATGTATCATTATGTTCCAGGTTTCATTTCATGGCCATACATTCACTACAGAAAACACGTGGATGATGATATACTGTATGATGCTGCAACATAAAAAACATAAATTTCACTCAGTTTAAAGCCATTTGTACTTTCATCCTCCTGGCTGAGAACTGAACACGTTTTAGCTTTCTACCTGTATTAGCTCAACCAGGAAATGCAGCTTAATGCCCAGAAAATCATTCTTGGATGCTGTAAGTGCCCAGCGAGTGGATTCATTATCAGTAAGACAGCTCGGAGCAGAGTTACGAGACAGCGCAGCAGATTAAAGCTTTGTCGAGCTTGTTCCTGCTGTCAGATGAGCCACAAATCTTCACTCGGCTGCCCGGTCTTGGGATGTTCCAAAAGCATTCCTTCACTGGTTTGACTCTAGTGGAGCTGAAAAAAAAAACAGCTCAGAGCTGACAAAGAAAAGCCAGCTTCTGGGACAAAGTTCTTTACTTTTATCTTCTTTTTGAAGATGGATTCAGGGTTTCAAGAAAGACAGATCAACAGTGTGAAAACCAAATGAGTGACATTCTTTAAACTCAATATTGTAAAGGCTGATTTGAAGAAACGACTGTTTTATGTGTTTTTGCTTAAGGCAATTATGCAGAAAAAAGCATCAGACTTTTCTTTCACCTCTCCTTCCTGACAACTTAAAATGAAGCAACAATCAAGTAATTCTTGACATAACTTTTAAAAACAGTGTTTTGGGTCAAATTACTAATCATTATAGTGAGCAACAGTTTCTTACTATGGTCAGGCTTTTCAAAACAAAATGCAAATTATGGAAAATCCAGAGTGCGATCTTAATAATGTTAATGAAGTTTTAAGTTTAGTTAAGTTACCAGATATGTTGCAAACAGGAATTTCAAATGTGTTGATATAAAGTTCACATTTAACAACATGAACAGTCCCTCTTGACAGTATTTGAATGAAAGTTACATATAAATAAATGGTTTGCATCACAGATGATACATTTTAAGGCGAGAACCAAAGACTTTTAAAATGTTGAGCTAAAATTAAATGTAACAGACTTTATGGTGTGAATCTTTAGACTTTTTTTTATCACATAGTTTAGCAAATTATAAAAGTTTTACATGTTGCAACACATCAGATTGTGCTCAAACACAGATAGCCTAAAAGGTTTCAGGGTGTCTGCTGCAGGTAAGATACTGGCCACTGATAGCGGCTTTGGAGAATCCACCATGGGTAAAAATAAGGACTTTAGAAGAGCTGAGCATAAAGGAAACATCTGCAAATCTGAATGAACTGAAAGAACACTGAAGAAGAGAATATCCTTCAAAATGTGACAGATAAATAAGGTCATACAGCAGAACATTTATTCAAGCTATTGCTGTTTTGTAAGCTATCAAATTATTAGCTGCTCTCATGCAGCTTTTGGCTTTTTGTGAAAAAAGAAAATTTATGACTGAAGTTGTTTGTTTGAGATCATATTTATCCAATTTTACCTTGAAAGAACCAATTATTATATAATTATATAATTGCCTATGAGCGTGCGCACACGTGTTTGCTTGTCTGTCTGTTAGCAAAATATCTCATGAACCACAAGACAGATTATAATGAAACACTCAGAGAGTAATCATTGTTTGTAAATCTACAACTGAATAACTTTTGGAGTGAACCTGAGTCAAATTGGCTGCTGCAGCTAACTGATTCAAGGAAACAGAAAAAATGGATTTAACGCATCCATTTTTGCAGCTTTTTGGCTAAAATTTTGTTTGGAGGTAGCTGAGAGTTATTACTAACATTAAATGTATCTTTTTACTAACAGATCACGCAGGATCCTTGTTTAAAACTTTGCCATTAAAATTGATGGGTGAAATGCATTTGTTCAAGAAATATCCTTTTTGTTTCCTATTATTCAAAAACTAATAATTGTTATGAAATATTGTTCATTTTATTACACTTTCACAGGAACTTCTTGAGAATCTGAAAAGGAATATTTGCAGTCAGACATATGGATTTCATTTTTCTGTTTTAATTCATTTTATTTATTTTTTTATCTGCGATCTCAACGGGACTTGCCTGGTTAAATAACGGTAAATAAATAAACTTTTTAATTCATAAACCTAACCTAATGAGTTGTAGGATTAAAATGTGAAAATGTCTTGTTTTTTTATAACCTGAGGGAACTTATGCATCACTAAATATATCCTCACAGATTTATGTTGGCTACATCAGGTTTATTTTATGTCTAGAGCCAAAAAAAAAAAAAAGAAGCTGAGCAGCTACAACTTGAGCAGAAGTTTTGTCTTTGCGCTCTATTTTCTCTCCTCTTGAGCCCTGTGTGACGTCAGAAAACTCTGAATATCTGCGCCAGAGAGTAGCTGCTCATCCTGCTGGTATATATATATAAAAACAGAAAGAAAAGAAAAAAGACAGAAAGGCATAATAAGATGTGACCCGTCTTCCAGCAGCGAGAGCTGGAGTTTGAGAGGGAGGAAAGGCAGAAGTGTAGGTGGAAGATGAAGGCAGAAAAGGCTCAAACAGAAACAGTGTCAACATATTCTTACATTTTATTACACTGCAAGCCTTTTATGTTCAAGCAACTCATATAAATAAATAAATCTCTGTTTTCAACTCTGCCTAAATCACAACTGATAACTGTTGATAACTATTAAACATCACTTCAAAATGACCAGACTATCACTTTAAATATATCTTGCCCTGCATTTCTAAGGCAGACAAATTATTTATTACTAAACAAAATATAATGAAAAGAAGGTGAATTTGACGCTAATCTGATCTTGAATCCATTACTCCTTATTAACAGACAACAAAATACAACACTGACTTTAAAAAAAAAATCTAAAAAGATAGTGGAATAAAAATAAACAACTGCAGGAAAAACAAGTCCCTCTAAATTCATGACTTCTTTAAAGTTAGCGAGGTGTTTTATTGGAGGATTGTAAAGAGGCTTACAGCAGAGGGATCTCAGAGATATTCACTAGGATTTCCAAGCTGGAGGAGTCTAATGAGGAGGGTTCAGTGCCTGAGGCAAAAAAAAAAAGAATCCAAGAAAGAACAACCTCTAAAAGTTAAAACCAAAGAGCTGCCTGACGAGTGAAGCTGATCTTATTTCAGTTGTTGTGCTGTTTGCATAATGTATGTCTCTTCACTGCAGGGTGATCACCTTTATTTAATCTCAGCTTACCTTGGGATGACAACATTATGACCCCCTGGTCTGTTGTGTTGTTTTATAAGTCAGTAATAAGTGGTGTGTTTATCAGTTAGGTTCATTTTCAAGTAGAAAATCAGAAGACAGTGTATGCTGAGATCATTTACGTGACTTTTGAGTCACAAATCAGCTTCGATCATCCCTTAGCTTCTGTGAGAAGGCGTAATAATGGCGCTTTAAAAAAGTAACTAAGAATGAATTACGTTTGTAAAACTATTGCTCAAATTTTACATTAATAAAGTTGTTTTTACTTATTTTTATGCATGCTTTACATAGAGCAATGAATTAAATGAGCACTAATTTGTCCCTGAACTAAAACTGAATTAAGAGGTTCAAAGTTCATCTGTTTTTGATGCATGATGCCTCTTTTAATGTGATGAACGAGCAACAAAAAACAAAAACCTTAATGAATAAATAAACAAACATCTTTTCTGTGTTTTTCTGGGAAGTAAAATGCTATAAAAATCAAGCTATGAATAATTTATGAATGAACTCCACTGTGAAAACCTTCAGAGTAAATATAGAGAAGAAACTGTGGAGTCTAAATATAAAGTCCAACTATAGGGGAGTTTGAGTTATTATGGAAATTTTTTTGCTTTATTTTAATAAATTCCACAGGTTGTTTTTCTGGGAGCCATCACTGAAAAGGTTCAGTAAGTGCAAACTTGAAGACTAAACACACACACATGCAGACTGTATCAATTACCTTTTGTAATTTTACCAAACTGACATAAAAGGCTACAGAGATTAATTCTCGTTATGAGATTCATTACAGAGGTGATTAAAGAAGAATGCCAAAGATCAAAGGGTTAATGTTTGATTTTAACTTTTTCCTTATAATCGAGTCAAAAAGCATGTCTGCTTTAAACATAGAAACGCTTATAAAAGTCAGACTTTAGGCTACAATAGATTTCACAATAAATCATTTAGTTTTTGTGTTTGTATTGAAATATAACATCTCTTATTGTTCATTGTATGAATATATTATATTTATATATCAGATAATCTGTTGAAATGTATTTTTCTATTGTATTATGAGTCTCATTTCACACTTAATTCATTGTATCCTATTATTATAACAATCTATGATAGATGTATTGCATTGTATTATTTTATTCTGTTGTATTTTTCTATATTCTATCGTGTCAAATCTGACTTTTCTATTATGCTGCATTTTTTTATTTGATAAGAGGACATTATATTGTTCCGATCTTGTACTTTCACTCAATGAGTTTTTTTTTTACTGACACAGACTCATCTCTGTGTCTGTGAGCGGTATGCAGTTCTTTAAAGTAGTGACTTCATTTAGCTTTCATGAAGACACTCTGAGCATGAAGCTACAGCATGTAGCTGTTTCAGAGCACTCAGCAGAATAAAAACAGCAGTAAGAAGGAGGTAGAGAAGCAGCGACTATAGCCTATTTCAAATAACCTCATTCATCATAACAGACACACACACACCATGATTTACAGAGCCTCTTTCTAATTGGTAAATACACCTCAGATCTCCAGTTGTGATTGGCCAGGAAGCCTTCACTGTGAGCCCCAAAGATGAGTTGACCATCTGGCCTGTTCCTCTCTCCAGAGCAGGCTGCTTGCTGAGCCTGGAGGAGGGCCCAGATAACTGGGGACCAAAGCGAAGCGCCAGCTGTACTATAATGGGTTAAAGGTTAGGAATCAGGAAATGATTTTAAACCAGAATATATTAACTACAGCTTTGCTTTCAGCAAGGAGTGGAAAAACCCATTCACATAGCATTTCATGGCTTATTTGTTTACCAGGAAGCTTTTACTGCTCGTCACTATGCGCAAAAAACGATAATGTTTATGAGGACTTTGAGCGCTACACAGTATTAATTTTCTTGCTTAAAATGTTGCCAATAACTGTTGTCAACTCTGCATAATATCTCATGAACCAATGGATGGTCTTAAAATTCTCAGGAAATATTCATTTTATGTTCTTCTACAACTTTTGAAGTCAACCCAATTCAAGATGGCTGCCATCTATCCATCTTCTAGTCCCCCAGGACCTCCTACCAGTGCCCAGAACACCTCTAAAAGGAGGCATCCTAATCAGATACACAAACCACATTAATTGACTCTTTTTGATATATGGGAGCAGTGGCTACAAACCTGAGCTTTCTCATGTACAAAGGAAGCTCATTTCGGCTGCTTGTATCTGGGATCGTGTTCTTTTTGTCGTGATCCACGCCTCATGACTATAGTTGAGGGTTGGAACGTAGACAGACCAATAAATTAAGAGCTTCGCCTTTCAACTCAGCTGACCAAAGCAACGTCCTCATTACTGAGAACGAGGCCCCAATCCGTCGATCCCGCTCCATCTGACCATTACGTGTAAACAAGACATCCAACACAAGACATTAGCCAACACAATGCCTGCAACTTTACAAATACTAGCTGAGATTGATAAGATCTTGCAATTCCACATAAGATCACATAAAACATATTTTGAAGTTCGTTCAAAAGATGATTATAATTTCCAGCATGAAAGGTGACTGTCGAGTTATTTTTGCCTAAACTCGACTAGGCATTGGCACCAACAGAGGACGCTGGACAACTCCGCTCATTTAGTCTTTTCTTTTTATTTTCTTTGGTTTCTTGATGAGTCACAGGTTGATAACCTTGAACAATAAACAAATTTACATAAATTAAATGCAAATCATTTGAGTCAACAAATTGAATACCCTTAATAGAAAATTATTAAACACTTAAATTAACTTAAGATTTAACTGCATATTTGAAATTCATTTTAATGTAACAAATAGTTATGCACACAATCTTGTCAAAGGAGAAAAATGTAAAATCAACCAAATAAATTCAAATTTATCATGTTAATTTACAAAAAGATATATAAACCATACATACAAAAGCATCTCTGGTTACCAAACACTGAGCAGCAAGTTGAGGCAAACAGCTGCTGACACTAATTAAATCTCTCTCTACCTGAAGTCCAGGTAACCACACCTATTGCTTCTGGCACTACACTGCCATCTTGTGTGCAAATAATGTAACTACTAAATTGAATCAAACACCAAGTCACTGAAAACACTGAACGAAAACAGTTATTTTTATGCAACATAACAGTGATATGCTTCTTCAAGCAACGATAGGTCTTTTATTTCCAATATAACTTACAAAGTCTGTAGGAAAAGCTCCATCTTATTTTAAAGATCTTATTGTTCCACATTTTCCTAACAGAGCACTTTGCTGTCAAGCTGCAGGTTTACTTGTGGTTCCTAGAGTTTCTAAAAGTAGAATGGGAGGCAGAGCTTTCAGTTATCAAGCTTTCAGTTATTCTTGTCTGTGACACTCAGTTTTAAGGCTAGACTGAAGACTTCCCTTTTTTGATAAATTAGGTTTAGTTTTCCTGAGTTATACCTTCATTCTGCTGCTACAGGCTTGGACTGCTGGAACACAAACTGACCACATTTTCTCACTCTGTTGCAGTTTTTTCTGCCCGTCCTGAGCCTGGTCTGGTTCTGCTGGAGGTTTTTTTTCTGTTAAAAGGCGGTTTTTCCTCTCTACTGTTGCCAATGTGCTTCTCAGGATGGGAGATCGTGATGAAGTGAAGATTCAACACAATTTACTGGCTTCCTTGCATTGATGATTTTGGTGTGTGTGTGTGTGTGTATACAGTGTCCTAAGACAGCATTTGTTGTGACTTGGCGCTATATAAATAATCTGAATTGAACTGAAAACTGTCAGCGTCACTAAATTATGTTACATGCAAATTATGTTGTAATGCAAAACTGTAGTCCAAACTAAATCCTGCAGCCTTGAGGTATAACTTACATGAAATAAAAACCCATCTCCCAGATTTAACTGAAGGGCTTATTTTGAACTTTACATTTCCAAGAATAGGTCCAAGATTAGTCAGAGAACAGATCAATGGTGAATCATTGGACAGATGGTTCCAATTCTCCCCGATATGAAACTTGATAAAACAGACTTTTAGGTGGTTCTTCTGCCTGGAATCAATCCTGGGGTCTGATTGCACTCATCTCATAAATCTCAGCTGAGGACAACACCTACAGAGCCCTGATCTCCACATGCACTGCGTGTACATTGATGTAATCGCCAACAAATTATGTAACAACAGGAGGGAAAAAGAAAGAAATGGAAAAAACTGAAGTAGCTCTTCAAGCTTGAGCCCAAAGTTGTCTCCCACCAGAACCCGGCTGCTGCGTTCAGTCTGGGTTACTTACGTGTATTGCTGGGGGAACGTGAGACCCTCCGCTCCAGGCCACGACGCGCTGAAAATCAGGAGGGTTTGGAGAGATATGAGGCTGAAGAGGCTGCGAGATCTTTTTCCTTTCGCCATTTTCCATAAAAGAAAAAAAAAATCTTCTCTGTGGCTTTTCTGTGAATGAAGCGCTCCCGCGTGTCTCCCGTTTTTATTTTTTTTTTATTTTTTTATTATTATTATTATTATTTTTTTTTTTTAAATATTATTATTCTGTAGTGAAGATGGTCCGGGCTCAGTTTCCGCACCACTTCATATCGCTTTCAGCTGTCAAGTGAAGGCGGAGGAGGCAGGAATCAGCCGTGGAGGCATCGCGGACGGTGGGAGATGCACTAATGCAGCTGCCAAGACACTGCAGAGTCTCCCCTCCTGTTCCTACACACACACACACACACACACACACACACACAGCACCAGAATCTCACAGGGAGGCGCGTCCACGACAATCTCACCCTCTCCCTCTCATCAGCAGCCAGGCGCGTTCACGCTCACCAGGCAACAGAGGAGCAGAGAAATAATCTAGTTTGGTTGTATTTATTTCTGTAGACACGTGGGATTTTATCAGTGCCTTATTTTTTTATGAGCAACATTTAATATCGATTAAAGGTTTGTGATTTGGGAAAAAAGCAAGTTTTTATTCCTTGTAAAAGCATCAACAACTCAGTCTCAAAACTTTCAGTCGAAATACTGTAACAAATTTGTTACTTGGGGATCACTTCATGATCAATAACGTATCTATAGTAGGACAAAAGAAGAGTAAATGTTTTATTGTCCCTCAATGAGATAATTCAAAGTGTTGCAGCAGCACAAGGATAAAGCAAAGGAAAACAAACACAAAACATGCCCTACAAAATACTACAAACTAAATTAAAGAAACTACAAAAAGCGAATATTATAATATACTAAATAAAGATAAAATAACTCCTAATTGTGTGTAATGTTGTTCTAACCAACACGTGGAAGCCTATTTGAGCCACTCTTAAAAGCCTTTTATTGAGATACTGCATAACCAAGTATCTTATTTATTAGAGATGTCACATGATGTTTTTAAGAAGATAATTAATACGGGATATTTCAGAGTTGTGAGATATATCTCATAATTCAGACCTTCCTATTTAAAAGATTTTATAAGGCTGTTTAAATGTGTTTTCAATTTAGCTGCTTTTATTTCTAGATCTGTTTTTTAATCTTATTTTGTAGCACTCTAAGATCAAAAAATAATAATGGCAGAAACAGGGAAAACACAAACAAAAATTATCTAAAGACTGAAGGGGACAAAAGACTGAACAGATCAGTATTAGACTTAAAATTGGAGACTGCACATGGAAAAATATTCCACATTTGTATTGCTGAATTATTTTTGAAATGTGGCACTGTTAGTCTGTTGGGAGTTGTGCTGGTTGTACAGCCTGACAGATGCTGGGAGAAACTACCTGCTGTATCACTCCTTGTTGCATTTGAATGCAGCAGCCTGTCATTGAGCTTTCCAGTGTTGGTCACAGTGTGGTTTCAAAAACAAACTTGTTGGATTTTGTGGCTCGGAGGTATTTTATTAGGATTACCTGTCAACAAAATCTAATTTAATATTGGATAAGTGCAATTTTTCTGTAACGTTTTATTGGTATCAGTGAAAATAAAATTTAAAAAAAAGATGAGCTAATTGCTATTCTGAGCAAAGCCAAAACTAAACTGAACTGTTGAATTAAAACAACTCTAATCTTACAGATATTAATATAAATTATTGCATCACATATTTTTTTACATTGTAGTTATTTGTAGTCACAAATAGCCATAGCAGCAAATAGCTTTTAGTGCAGCCTGGGGAACATCACAGAATATTTCTGCTGAAATAACCATGTAATGTGACACTGACAATGATGTAAAAGTTTATAAAATACTGTTTGGATGAATTACTATGTTAGTTCCTTAATACAGTCAGAAATAAGCTTTATTTCTCCAAACTGAGGTCATTCAAAGAGCTATTTATTTTGCTAAAAATTTAATTATACATCCAGCATTTCGTATCTTTGCAGAGAATGAGCATTGTTCCTCATAACTATCACAAACTCATTAGAGATTTGAGACTCTGAAACATGGTACAGCAGAAGCACATCTTTAGTAATCGCACTCTTTATGAAACAGTTTTACTCATGTTTCAGTCACCAGGGCCCCATTATCCTACAAACCAACCATAGATGCTTATGGCAATTGTAGGACTCTGGGCACATATGAAATATGATAAATTATGAATTATTAAAGTTTTACTTTAATAAACCTTGTGGAGCACCACTCCTCTTATTTTCGTTACAATTTATAACTAAGGAAAGAGAAGAAAACCTTTTTATGATCAATGATTATTATTAAAAATCATTATTTAGCTGAAAGGTAGGCCCTACACAATGTACTCTGAACTCCATGAGAGTTTCTGTAATCTATCCGAGGTTCCTAAGTATCAAAATGCAATCATTGTGGAGAGAAAAAAAGCTGCAATAAAAATAGCATAAATAAATGATATAATTCAGCTAAGCAGAGTTAAAACAATGAAGACCACTCAGTTGGAACGACTGCTGATAATTTGTAGAAAAGACTATTTCTTAAACACAATAAAGGGGTTTGGTGTCAGTCTGAAAATGTTTCTTTTAAGAACAAGATGTCAGCTGATTGGACAGAAACGTCCTGCAGCTGGTGTAACGTGTCATGAAGGTGATGGGAAGGACTAAAGCCTCCATCCAGAATTTATCGCTTCTACAAAAACAGGCTCAGACTCATTGTCATTATTTCTGTTTTCATGGATGTTCTAAGGTTTTATAGTTAAAACTTTTCATTTCCTCTTTTCTCCCACTGCTCTGTTACTTTTAAGAAGTTGTTTCTGATCTGTCATCTCCAATCATCCTCTGCTAAAAACACAGAGCTCTCCACTCGGCTGTGGACTTACCTGCCTGATCTTTCTCATTTGGTTTGAATATTTGAACTTCACTGGTGTGTTTCAGATGTTTTTTTTCTTCAGCAGATGCAACCGCTGCCACCTTTGCTTTTTCATCATAAGCCAAAAAAAAAAAACTTTATGAAACTTAAGAATTTCACTCCAAACATCAAAATAAAAAGTGGTCCAAACAAAAATGAAACAAATTATTTATAGGATGTTTCCTGCTTTAGTTTTCTAATTTATTCTACTCTACCATTTTCAATTTAGTGAGTTATTTATTCTCTCTTAACATACAAAAAAAGTGAACTACTTATTTTTACAGTAAAAATATATGCTTGATATTGCACTTTTGACAGCTGAACTTTGTTTAGGCTTGATTGTGGCCGACAATAGTAAAACAAAAAATGTTGTAACACAAACAGGTTGGCCAAGCCTTTTAGACATTCTCTATACACAGAAAAATGTTTTTTTTTTATAAAAAAAAGAATACTACACAATATGGAAAATGTGTTTTATAATCATAATTCATAAGCACAAAAAGTAGAAGCATTTGTGTTTGGTAGATTATTTCTTTGTTGTAACAATGCTTCTTGGCAATAAATCTTTTACCTGGTGGGCACCTGAAGGTACGAGAAGCTCAAAAAAGTGTCAAAAGCAACAGCAAAATAAGCAGTTTTGGCAGAAAAAATTTGGGAATATTTTTTTAATGTACGCAACCCACAAACTCAGCTCTACGACTCATGCCACAAATGCATGTTCCTTACAAATGTGGCTCCGTTTAAAAAGGAAATTAACAGGCTTCCTAACTGTATAAGATGTATTACCAAGAATTGGCGGCACGATGGCTTAGTGGTTAGCACTGACATGACACAGCAAGGAGGTCCCGGGTTCGATCCCCAGTTCAGACCTGGGGTTTTTCTGTGCGGAGTTTGCATGTTCTCCTTGTGCTTGCGTGGGTTTCCTCCAGGTACTCCCGGAAAATACACTCCTGATCAAAATCTTAGGACCAGTCAAAAAATTGCAAGAATTTGCATTTTGCACTATTGAATCTTAAGAAGGTTCTAAGTAGAGCTTCACAATG
>JARVJO010000365.1:17713875-17727559 GCA_031762555.1 Cynodonichthys magdalenae
CAGTATATATACAGTATATAGTAACACACAACACTAAGACCATGATCATACCTGGTAAACAGGTACAACGTCTGTGTGGGAATTCAGTAGGATGGATTTTAATGTGGGTTCTGTTCCTTCCCATGTCATGATTGACACAACTCTACCTGGACAAACCTTAAAGCAGATCAAATACACAAAGAATGATGAGGCAAGGCCGTCTTTTCCTTAAAACACGTAAAAAGACTGTTCTTCAAGTGCATTAAATGACCTCAATCTTTTTCATTGGTAGCTCAAGTTCCTCCGCAATTTTGTCCAAGAATCTGAGAGCAGCATCTACAGATGAATCAACACAAAGTGGAAACGTTGATTTAAATATGATTTAAATATGAACCACCAAGTTAAAATTCTGTGCTTAAATTTGCTGTTAGTTTGGGTTACGCAGTAAAATCAAAGCAAATAGCTAAGTTCGCTTGTATCCTTTTGCATTTTCAGTAACTCTTTGCCATAAAAATATATCCACTGTAGTGTATAAATATGTAGGGCAGTTTAGAAAACAAATTGAATGCATTTTAAGTATGTTTTCTAATTTTACCTTTCTGGAATAACATGTAAAATAGTAATTATAAAGTAAACTTTCAATAGTACCTTTAAATTAGGTGTTTTTGCCCAAAATATATTACATGTTCTCAGTGGTGGGTACAGTTCCCCTAAAGCACTAAAGTACTAATAGGGTAATTCATTTCCTGATTAGTGCTTTAGGGCTTTTGCTATTTTTTTATTCATTAGTGGATAAGCACTTGCTAAAATTAGAAGCACTAACTGGGGTCTTTAAATGTTATTGATCAACATTACTGTTAACAGCTGAGGGTGAAAGCTGTCACACATTTTGTTCATGTGTGTTACTTATCCTCTAAGTGACATATTGACAATAATCTGTGCACAGAAAATATTGTCTCATGTTGACTCTGAAGAATGTTCCATGGGTCAACTGGGTTATATTAGTGCTTTAGATTAAGCGTTTGCTCGATTTTTTTGTGTGTTAGTGCTTTAGAATTAGGGGGCCTAAATAATCATTTTTAGATTAGTGCTGCCCACCACTGCATGTACTCATACTTTTGACTTGATCCAATTTAAGTTTGGACTTCACAGAAACTTACATTTCAATTCGAACCCATTAAAAACACACCATCTTGTTAGGATCATACTATTTGTCATTCACTGAATACATTTTTAAGCTAAAAATGTTTCATTTCAGGTGACAGGTTGTCACCAGTGAACGTTGCAGGATTGCTAATGAAGCATTTAATGTGTAACTTGTGTCGATAAAAAATGGACTTTGACATAAGACACAGGCAAATCAGATTAATACTTTTACACATGCAACATAATTGTGTTACAGAATGCGTACGAGTAAAACTAATTGTATTTGACAAAATATAAAAGCAACATGTAGCCTAAATCAAGCTGTGTTTTAATTACAGATTTCCTCACCGTAGTCAGGCTCAGGATGGACAGTTCTGAGTCGAAGGTATTCTCTGAACAGACTCACAGAGGGGTCCTCTCCTTCAGGTGAGCTATGTCCACCTCCAACACCTGGACCATCTTTATCAGGCAGCATGGTTTGTTTATTCCCACTAACATCAAAGAGACACTCAGTCACATTAGCAATACAGCGTGTCTGAAAGCACGTGATAAATATCTAGTTGCTGTTACTGTGGCACAGATTTTAAAAAGGATGAGGCGCTGAATCCGGTTCCAGCTGGAACCTGAGTGACCCTACCTGCTTCCAGCACCTCTACATTCAGCTCAGGCTAGTTTCAGTAAACCGAAGACTTTGTTCTCTTCTGCCACAAGCTACAGCTGCGTACGAAATGTTAGCTAACTTACCAAGATTAAGGGTAGTAAGCGGCACTGTAAGTAAGCAAAGTCAGACAGCGAATATTTGTTTCCTGTACTTAATAATTAGTTGCTAGAACTCTTTCAGATAAATGTCAACCAGCAGGAAGAGTACTATTGAGTCTTCGAGGTGAGGGGTGTTCACGTGAGCTCAAAAGACTTCAACCTCTCAAAAAGACCAAATAACAACAAACAGAGTTATATAGAGAGTATATATATTATATATATTACTTTATTTGTAACAATAAACAATCAAATTTCTTAAATTCATGCTTAGCATAATGCTAAAATACACTCCAAAACCCCTAAAGTAGACTAAACCGTTTCAGCGCTATGACGTCAGTGAAGACTATGGCAAACCAAATGATCATATAATACTCCTGGCATGTTGTGATTATGAAATGTTTCATAAAATTGTTTAAAAATCGTATAATATGTAGACAGGCTCTTAAGCAGATGTCCTTGATTTAATTCTTCGTAGTATTTTTTTTTACTGTATCCAGGATACAATTGTACAAACAAACATTCTTACTTAACTAAATTACCTAAATTCCCCCCCCCCCGTTTTGGCTTTTTGGCTTTCTACAAGTACGTTTTTCCTAACTCATCTGAATATTAATGATATCTGAATTAAGACTTTTTGTTAAAGAAGCTACAGCCATTAACGTTAAAAAAAACAAAAAACAATAACTCGAATTTGAAAAAATAGTTTACATTTATATTTTCAATTTATATTTTTTGCTTATACATAATAATCATTTGCATTGAAATTGTGCAAATTAAACAAGCTCAAAAAGTAGATTTATAGCTTAGATATTAATGAAAAATCTCATCTATGATCCTAAAGGAAAGTTTAACACGAATAATTAATTTCAGAGCAACAACATTGAGTCTTTAAAACAGTGTAAATTTACAGGTTGACAAATGTGTGAGCTTGATCCATTTCACGTATTTGTAACATTTTTTAACTATGAAATTGTCAATTACATATAAAAGTGAGACCTAATTATATACTACAATGGCCTGCCACATTTGCGTTGAGCAAGTTAAGCAAAACTGGGGTGTAAAAACAGGAGTGTACCCCCCGCCCCCCCGCATTACATAAGTGACTGTTGGATATGGGCACCAGTGACCCCTGTGACCCTAAGCTGTTTTTAAATTAATTAACATTAGGAGTACAAAAAATAAATAAATAAATAAAATAAACAAGTAGAAAAAGGTAATTCCACAGTCGAGGTGCAATTTAACTAGTTTAATCTTCCTCCTCCAATTTTAATTCAGGTTCTAGGAACAGCTAATGATATCTGCTTAGATGACCTGAGGATCTGGTAATATTTCAAGTATTGGGCCATAACAAGTCACAAATATTGCACCACTATATTTAAGATTTCAAATTGGACTGTGCTATAATTATATAACTTCTATAAGTAATGTTTATAACTTTATGAATAAAAACCTGCCTCAGTCGGTCCGTTGAATTCTCCAAGTCCTCTCGCTAACATAAATAAATTAAATGTTTTGTCAGGAGAACTGCATTTTTCTAAACAGTAACTGGATATTTTACACTGTTTCAAAGTATAAACATGTATTACCGGTACTTCCATCTGTTAAATGTTTCAGTACTTTTTGCACAAGTTGCTGTTTTTTTAACGAGGAGCTTAATGGCAAAATTCACAACCGGTGTTTGATCCTCCAATCGACCAATAAATGTCCTGGTTCAATTAGAGCTGGTGTTTAAACAGTCGTCCTCATCATGCTGTTGGACATCACGAGACCAAGACGACACCTAACAATGGATCAACAGTACCTCGCCATGTGACGCTTCAAACAGGACGTTCTCAGACCATTGAGGTTTGAGTGTCACAGAGTGTCATCAGCAGGTTGCAACAGCGATACAGAGAGACTGGAAGAGTCACAGAAAAACGTAGAAGTGGACGTCCTTTGAACACATCCCATGCTGATGACCGCTACATTGTGAACAATGCCCTAAGAAACTGGATGATGAATGTCACTCAACTCTAGGCACGTTTAAGGGAGGTGAGAGGCCCCAAGTGTCACATCAGACCAATTGAAACGTTTACATCAGTGTGGTCTGCTTGCTAGATGACCTGCAAGGATACCTGACCACAGCACCAGGCACAGGCGTCATTGTCTTGCATGGGCCAGGGAGCATTTATTCTGTACGAGGGACCAGTGGGCCTCAGTGCTGTTCTCTGATGAAAGTCGATTCACGTTGAGCAGAAATGATGGGCGCCAACGATGTTAGAGACGTCAAGGAGAGCTCTATGCATCAGGCACTGTTGTCACCAGATGAGCTTTGGGTGGTGGTGTTACAGTGTGGGCAGGTGTGTCCAGTCAGTACAGAACTGCCCTACACTTTGTCAATGGTACAGTGACAAGCCCATACTACCTGAATAACATCATTAATCCAGTGATTGTGCCCCTACATGAACAACACAGGTCTGATTTCACCTTCATGGATGACAATGCTCCATCTCATCAAGGTCGCATCATCAGGAACGGCTGTTGGAGACTGGTGTACCTCAAATGGAATGGCCTGTTCTTTCTCCAGACCTGAATCCCATTGAAAACCTATGGGATCAGCTGAGTCCTTCAAGAAGAGTGGGATGCCATGCCTCAGCAGACAATAAGTCGACTTTTGAACAGCATGAGATGTTGTTGTCAAGCTGTAATTGATGCTCAATGGCACATGAGTTATTGACACGTTGAAATTGTTTGTTGTGGTGTACCCACCATTGTTGTTAACTTTTGTTTCAATAAATTGTTTGAGATGAGGAAATCACCAGTGCATCCTTCTACTTAAATGTCCTACTTTCATGATATATCATTGTAGTGTGAATCTTTTACATTTTCCATAAATTTCACCTGAAAGCCAAATATCCCTAACTTTTTGTGAGTAGTGTATATTGTTATTGAATTATTGCCCAGCCTTAGCTTACGCATCCTAGTTCAGGTTAGCTTATAGGCTGTGTCCAAATTCAGGGGCTGTGTCATTTGAAGGACCTGGCCTACCTGGTCTAGGTGGGCCAGGTCCTTGGTCAACTGCTAAGACAGTAAAAAAGTGGCGGTTAATTTGGACAGTCTAGCCTTCAGCTTTATTCCTGCTCTTACCCCGGCGTATGTCCTGTTGCCTAGCAACTGTGACAATGCTAAACATCAAAAATAGATTGAAATCATCAAACTATTATTTTATAAAATAATAAAATTAGCTAAAAGCAATATTAGAAGAACTAACTGCCCTACACTTACCGTGTAAATTTAATTTGCCATACCAGTTAGATTTCTGACAAGAATAATATTTAAATAAAACACTACTTGAAAGCAAAAAATTATCTCCAATTACCCCGAAATGCATCATGTAATAAGCTGGGCCGAGAAAGATCCACTGGAACTGCCCCACAAATCGGGCCTAAAGGAGGACACATTTGTGGGCCACATCGGAGGAGTCTTCAAATTTGGACAGCCTCCGGTGTGGCGCAGTGACATAAGCGGACTACATATTTGGCCTTCAGAAGATGCAGACCCTGAATTTGGACACAGTATATTAGCTTAGTATATTTCAGCTTGTCTTAATTTAGAATACCATAGTGTCCTATCTCAGTTTATCTTTTAGTGTATTTTTTTTAGCATATTTGATCTTAATTTAGATTAAAATAATTTAAATTAGTTTATCATATTTTAGGAATTCCAGGTACTCAACAAAAATAACTTGTACTTTGAGCCAGGCCTTTTTTTTCTGTTGCTTGTGTTGTAGATATCTAAGCAGGCCTTTGTAACCATCAATGAAAGCAGCCACCTTCCTCTGACCTATAAAACTGTGGCTGAGTGTCTGCAGAGGTGCCAGATGTGGGCAGGTGTTGTCATAGTTGTGTTATTTGCCCCTGAGCAGGTGGTTACAGGCTGAACAGTGATGGGTTCTGTTCTGAGATGGCTCTATTGATGCGAGTGGACGGAGTGTCACTGCGAGGCACGCTGGTCTCCACAGCCGGCTGTCACGTTCTGTCACACTCACCCGATGCTGAAAAACCTGCTCGTTTGTTTTGGTTCATATGAAAATCTCAGACTGAGTAAAAAATCAGAGACAATTTTACGGTGAATTCAAAGTGTGGAGGTTTGAATTTCTTATTAAATCTGTGTGCAGAAGATTTAAACCCTTTGAGTTTTATTTCATTTCTTTCTACACGTCACAATGTTTTTACATGGTTTTATTTTACATGCAGTTTGTTGCATGTTTTGATCCATTTTAATATCAAAAGGCTCATTCAGGAGATGATGTTTAAGACTTTTGTTTTTGTTGCTTTTTCCCCACTTTTTCCAACCAAATCTCTTCAATAAACAAATACTCCTGTGAAAACTTCTTAAAATCTTCAGGAATATACTTTTTTCTTCTTCTGCTACTTTTTGTTATTAGATAACATTATTCTAGGTTTAGCTTCCAGCTAGCCTTTTCTTACTTTTACCTACTCATTTACAAGTCTTTTATATGTATCAGCTGTTGTTCTGTAGTATTTTAGCTTTAACCAAGTGTTTTTGTACTTTTATTTATTACTTAATATTTTGTTTTTACAGTATTTAAAAGGCTTTTCTTTCTTTTTAATCTGTTACTTTTTTATCTACGGTTTTGCTACTTTCAGCTTTTTCCTAGCCTTTAGCTAATTTTTGCTAACCTTTTTCCAACCCAGACCTTTGACTTTCAACTCTTTTGTGTTTTTTAGTATTTAGCTAGTGTGCTGCTTCCATAGATATTAATACGTAGAAGCCGTGTTGACTGTGGCGGTCCGCTGCTGTGACGTGCCTGAGCATCTGTCATATTGGAGGTGGCATCGCTGCCCTGTGAACTACTACAAATAAATGGACTTAATTTCATAATGCACATTTTAATGGAGATTTGCGTTAATACCGCACCTTCATTTATTCAAACACACGAGCGCACGCACACATGCACTGAATTTGAGAAAAACAGGTACCAAAAACAATAAACTAAAACTTCTTACATGACCACAAAATACAACTTTACTGATCCCACTTACAATTAATTTACGTTTCATAAGCTGTAAAGGTAAAGTAGTGTGAAAATCAATTTGTTACATTTTATATTATTGTATAAATTGCAATGCATGAATTTAGGAAACCTATACAGAAGAACAAAAGCTAAACACACAGCAACAACAATCTAACAAAATGTTTGACTGAGCGGATTCATTTATTCATTATTTTATCTTCTGAATAAGGTATGCAGTTGGTAATGGCAACGTAAGACCTTTCTTACAATCCTAAACATTTAACAGTTCCATTAACTCAATTGGTAAATTAATAATAAAATAAATTATTAATAATATCAATATCAATAATAATAATAATAATAATAATAATAATAATAATAATAATAATAATAATAATAATAATACTTTATTAATTACCGAAGGGAAATATTTTCCAGGACAGCCATCCTGATGAGAATTCCTAAAAAAAGAAGTCTTGTGTTTGCATTAAAATGAGGAATGTTGTGAAGTTAACTGTTATAAAATGTTTAAGGATTAAATGATAAGTTAGCTCACATGTTATCTGTACAGGCAATAAACAATGGCTGCTGTTCTATCAAGCTGCTCACAACAAATCTTGATACAGATCTTGACTCTATTATAGTAATATTATGACTTAAGTCTCGTATTACTATGACTTATTCTTGTAAAATCTTAAAATTATTCTTGTAATAAAAAGTATACATTTTTTTAGTTTAATACGATGTGCAGACTAAAGTAAATACCATTTAAGTAATTGTATTCATGAATTCTGAGTGGGAAACCAATAAATTTACAAATTTACGCTCCCAAAGCAATGTTATAATGGTGAAAATTGTGCAGACTATGGCTCAAATAAAATCTAGAGAAAGTGTTATGCCTTACATGAAAGGTAATTCCTTCAGATTTTGTTTGGACATCTAAAAGGTTAGAACAATTCCAAGCCGCACAACTACAAGGCGTTTTGTTTTCTCCTCTCTGCCACCTCCAATATGGCGGCGACATGGTTATGCAGTTCAGCTTCCAATAGGGCGTCTGTTAATTGATGTCTATGGCTGCTTCTATCATGTTTTGCTACTTTTGGTTTTTACAGTGTTTTGCTACTTCTTTACTTTTAGAGCTAGCATTCTGCCTTGTTTAACTTTTAGTTAGCATTTCTGCATTTTTTAAAGCTGTTCTGCAGGTTTCTGCATTTAACTTGTATTTTACAAATTTTAGATTCTTTTTGCTACTTAAATTTTAGTTCCGTTAGCTTTTAGTTAGCTAGTGTTTTTATTCACTTTAGCTTTTAAGTTGTGTTATGCCACTTTTAACTTTTAGCTTACTCTTTGCTACTTTAAGTTTTTAAAAAGTGTTGTGCTTCCTTTCAGTTGTAGTTAATGTTCTACTTCTCGTACACTGCGTTTTGCTTTTTTGTTTTTTTTAGCTTTAGCAACTTAATTTTATCTTCTTCTGCAGATTTCAGCTGTTGTTCAGCCCTTAGTGATTAGTGATTTTAAAAAGTTTATTGGCTCTTTTAGATGCTGTCACCACATTTATGAAAATCCTCTTTTATCTTTATCATATTCTTCTTCACTTCCAGATAATTAAAGCTTCACCCACATGAGCTGCTACTTCGCTCCAGTGTAGCTTTTTAAGCAATAAGAGAAAATGTAACCAAAGATTAAAAAGCTGAATATTCATGTAAGGATTTATATTTTTACATAAAACCTCTGCTAACTTTTTTTTTTCCTCGTCTTCCTGGAAGTCTGTGGTGTTTTTCTTTTGGATAAGAAAACCGAGAAGCCGCCTGAAGCCGCTGATTGCTTTCTGGTCTCCAGCTGATTGAATAAAACACGAGTCGTGTTTCGCAGCTTCCTTTTGTCTCTTCGGCTGTCTTTAAAGGGAAGTGTCGCGGGGTGCCACAGATTTAATGAACGGTGGCGTATTCCCGCAGGAAGCTGAAAATGATTTCTCACTGAGCCGTTCTGCAGACACTAAAACCATGAAAGCACCCCTTTTCTTTCTTTATATTCATTTTATCAGATTAGATTGGATTTGGGGCAACATGCTGCTTTGTTGCACCACAAGCACATTGAGTAATCTGTTTTGTAGTTAGTATTAAGCGTTTTTGGTGTCTAGATCAATTAAATTATTTTTTGTTTATTTTGAAAAATTTTAAAATGCACATTTAGATTAAAAAGCAGCTGTTGTATGAAGTCATCACTTACAGGAAGAAGGACATAAAGGCCTCAGGGTGTCAGCGGAGCTCTAATCCAGACTATCAATCTGGATCTCAGCAGTTTATAACCCCCAAGCCACTGACGTTTACAATATGGAACAAAGCTGTCACGTCTAATTAAATAAATTATGGGAATAACTGCCGAGGCTCAGTCAGCGTGTCACACACGTATTAAAATCTGAAGATGGTCTCCGTCAGGATTAATCCCAGTGTCGGAGCTTAATGTCACTACTGCCTGCGGCAATCTGAGGAGCAGCAAACGGCTCTAATGTGGTCTGACTGAGACGACTCGTTTAGTAACTGATGATAAACAAAAGTTTTATGAGCTTCAGATTAGGAGAAAAATAAACTGATGTTGAACGAGATGAGAATGAAAGGATTTTATAACTCTGGATTTAAGATGCAGTTTCATCCATTTACCCATCATTCTGTTCATTCCACTACTTCTTCCAGCTCTTTAGGACCAGGACTAAAAAGCTTTAGGACTCCATAGACCAGACCAGCTGAGAGTCTCTCCAGAGTGTCCTCAGTCTCTGCCCAGTTGGTCATGTCCAGAACTCTTTTCTAGGGAGACATCCACGGGTCCTCCTTACCAGATGAACCACCCAGCTGGTTTTTCTGGACGTGGAGGAGCAGCAGCTCTATTCAGAGTCTCTCCTGGAGAACTGGACTTCTCAGATATCTCTAAAGGAGAGTCCAGTTACCCTGCAGAGAAAACTGATTTAGACCTCCTGGATCTGAGATCTGGTTATAAAGCTCGTGACCGCAGGTGAGGGTTGGAACGTAGAACAAAAGGTGAACACAGAGCTTCTCCTTGCAGCTCAGCTCTTTCTGAACCACAACGAATCAACAGAGTCCACAATACTGCAGAAGCTGCACTGATCCAGGGATGATACTGAAGTTTAGTTAGCATAAGGACAAGAGGTGGTTAAAATCCCCAAAACTCATTCATTTAGTCTCGATTGAGCTTTTAAACTATATTTCTGTAAACTGAGGCCTTTCATAGAGCTTCATACAACAGGTAGCCTCGCTTCAGGAGAGCTGAACTAACCCTCTGTATAATGGAACGTATCTAAGCCAAACAGGAAGTGTTGAAACTAGAGGAAGGATTTGTTGTCATCCTTGTTGGTGACATAAGGTCATAAACCTGAGGCATCCCTGAGTGACAGATTCTTTACAAAAAGGAGAAAAAAAGAGAACAAAAAGAAAAGCTCAGCAAGACGGAGAGGTCGTTACCGTCTCCTGCAAGGTCGTCCAAATGCCACCGGGTAATTGAGTGAAGCCTCGGCTGGTGGCGGCGAATCAAGAACGGCGCTTCGCCTCCATCTGTTGAGGGGATGGTGACTCAGAGCTGGTTCTGGTTAACAGGGAACAATGTTTTTTTTTTTCTGGATGCTCAGCAAAAAAAAAAAACAAGGCAACAGACGGGAAGGTATAAAAATGGAAGTTATCTGCTTGGAGGAGCGGCGCGACCAGATGCAGCTGCATTCCCGTTCAACCCTCGTTGCCCCGCGAGGCAACAAAGGAAAGCACTTTCACTGGAACCCGGCTCGATAAATGCATCCACCAGGAAATGAATTCATGTTATTTCCTCGTTACCTGAAGGCCCAAAACTGCTGATGATGGGCTTTTTTTTGTGTTTGCCTTTTTTTTATCCCATTAGAGGCCTGTCACAACCCATCCAGCTGCTTCTTCTGATAGCTTTCTTTCACTCCAATCTCCGCACACGACAGGAGCCGGGTTTGCCTCTCATCAGGCCTTGACCCTCATTTTCTGATGTCTGACTCGGACTTTGTGTGTTCAGAGGGAACAGGTCGGAGCCCAGATGAAAGAAACTGGGGTTCTGGTTGGCCCCTGAATGGGGCTCGGTGGATGATGGAGACGCAGTGCAGTGCTCCGCTGCATTCACGGCAACAATCGTTCAAGGCTCCTCATATAATTGGGTGGATTCCACACGTGCCTGAACACCCAGAAGGCGGACTTAATTTTCTCTGAGCTGGTGGGCGGTTTGGTTTCACCTTAATGAAACAAACTGCTTTCAAACGAAAATCTAATTTCTGATTTCATATTTTGTTTTGGGAGGAAAGAAACGATGTGAGTTGCACCTTAGAATAAACCAAATACAGCCTCACTTGTTGATAAATAATCGATAAATCATTTATTTTTAAATAAATAATTGCAATAGTTAGGTTGATTTAATGTGATGTTTTTGGACAGGTTATAAATATTAAATATCTTACCTGTCATGGATAAGTCTTTGAATGACCTCTGTTTGAAAAACCTGTTTATTCTGACCAAACTGACAAGCTAATGTCTAGTCTGAGCCCTGAGAGGGTTGGCTAATGTTCTGCCACTTTCAATTTTTTTCTAGCCTTTTGTTTCTTTTAGCTCATAGGTAGACTTTTGATAACCTTACCTAATCTTACCTTTTGCTAGTCTTGTGAGGATTCACTGTTCCTTATGGGGACAAAAGCCTGGTCCCCATTGGAGGGAAATGGTGGATCAGGGGTTAGGACTAAGATTTGAATTGAGTTTAGGTTAGGATTAGGGTAAAGAGTCAGGTTAGGGGAGTATTTATTCAGAGGGTCCCACCTGTCGCCTAATGGCTCCGCAGAGTTGGTAAATCCCTTAGGAAGGTCCAGTCAGGGCCACTCTTGGGCCACTGGGATCTAACTTTATGGGAAGTTCATGATGGAGTCGGCTGTTCCAGTTGGAGCCAGCCTGTTGGTTTGTATGTGCTGTGCTTTGGAGAGTTCAGGGAAGGGTTAGACAGAAGAGGGTGAGCGGGGGGACAGGATCAGGAATGGTTGTGGGCGTGGTCTGGTAGGTGTGGACGTTTACACTAATCTAATCAAAGGAAATGTTTGGATTATTTAAAACAATTCCTTCTAGTGACTGTTTACAGTTCACTGAGGTTAGGTTTAGTATTATATTTTGGTTTTAGATTATATTTTGGAGTTAATAATAATACAGTGTTGGTCAGCCCATTAGGTGGACTAGTTTAAATGTGGTTAGACTGGAAATAGCCATCAAATGAATGGAAGTCAATATAAAGTCCCCATGAGGATCGAACAAACACGTGTGTGTGTGTGGACATATTTTTGCTATATCGTGGGGCCATTTTCCAGAAAAACACACCCTCGTGGGGACTTAGTGCTCCTTGTGATTTTGGGTGGGGGGTTAGGTTTAGGACCAAGGTGTGAATTGAGTTTAGGCTATGGTACATAGGGTTAGGTTGTAGAAATGACTGGAAAATGAATGGAAGTCAATGTAAAATCCCCATAGGAATAGAAAAACAAACTTGTATGTGTGTGTCCTTCACCCTCCTTCAACACAAGTAGCTGCCTGGCCTGGAGTCTTTGTGATGTCCTGTCAGAACCTATTCATCTCCATCACGTATACCCCACCCTGCTGGTGGTGGATTCTATCTGTCACTAACTCTTACAGCATGTAGAACCAGAACCTGGATCTGGACTCTTTCCTTCCTTTTGTATTTGTTCTCTGTCCTTCATTTCTGACGTGATGCTCTGTCTCAATGAGGCTCAATGGCAGAAAATACAGGCCTCTCATTTGGCTAACACTTAGCCTAGCCTGGATTACAGAGGTGGTTAATTTGATTCACTTTACAGACTCAGATTAATCTGATCCACTCACTTAAACTCAATAAAGTGATCCAATTTACTTGAGACTCATCTGAGTCCTCAGTGTGTCCGATGAGTTTTAAAGCCAATTAAGCAACTTGACTCATCTGAGTCTGCTGAGTCTTTAACCAAAATCAGCAAATCAAAAAACATGTTTCCAAGTACTGAACTATTTTTCAGTAAGTTCATTAACTTGTAGACTTAGCAGCTATCTGCCAGAGAACATGTAGGATCCGAGCTAATTGAAACCATGAACTTGTGAGTTCTGATTCAGTACGAAGATTCTGTTCATGACCTGGTTGAGTCAGTAACCAACTAGTTCTTTTGGACAAATGATGACTGAAGGTGCTAACTACTGATAACTATTAGATAAAACATCACTTTAAAAATAACAAGACTATCCCTTTGATATCCTTAAAACTCTCTGCTCATTACAACACAAACATTTTGTTGACAAAAACATCCACAAATATAAATATGAAATCTTATGAGGTTTAAAAATATCTAAAAACAGCATCAGTCTTCAAGTTTATTTTATATGATGGTAATTGTCTCTTGAATGCAAGCTCCATAAAAATATTCTCCAACCTGAGACTGCCATCTGCTGCAGGTAAGATACTGACTGCTCACAGGTGCTCAGGATAAAAGGAGTTTCACTGTGTTTAAGAAGTTCTTGTATGTTTTCAAAGTTCAGTTGAAATATCTGAATCTTCAAACAAGTCGTTTTGAGCTCCTGTATTTTTAGAAATACTATTTTTTCTCTTGTCTGTTAGCTTGTAGCAAGCATCTCAGTGGAGAGATTTTACTTTAATTTTCAGGAAATAATCAATCTATCCACAAGATTCCCCAAAAGCGTATGTAGGCTGCCATGACAGTCGCTAGTCCCGCCCCTTTGTTTCATA
>JARVJO010000365.1:17727659-17742134 GCA_031762555.1 Cynodonichthys magdalenae
GCACATGACGAGTTATTGAGACATTGAAATTTTTTGTTGTGGTGTACCCACCATTGTTGTTAACTTTTGTTTAAATACATTGTTTGAGATGAGGAAATCATCAGTGCATCCTTATACTTAAATGTCCTACTTTCATGATATATCATTGTAGCATGAACTTTTTACATTTTCCATAAATTTCACCTGAAAGCCAAATATCCCTAACTTTTTGTGAGTAGTGTGTATATATACACACACGTAGACAAAATTGTTGGTACCCCTTGTTTAATGAAAAAAAAAAAAACACAATGGTCACAGAAATAACTTGAATTGTTAAAGTCATAGTAATAATAAATAAAAATTCTATGAAAATGAACAAATGAAAGTCAGACATTGCTTTTCAACCGTGCTTCAACAGAATTAAAAAAATAATACAACTCATGAAACAGGCCAGGAAAGAAATCATGGTACCCTTAACTTAATATTTGTTGCACAACCTTTTGAGTCAATCAATGCAGCCAAACGATTCCTGTAACTGTCAGTGAGACTTCTGCACCTCTCAGCGGGTATTTTGGTCCACTCCTCATGAACAAATTGCTCCAGTTGTCTCAGGTTTGAAGGCTGCCTTTTCCAGACAGCATGTTTCAGCTCCTTTCAAAGATGCTCAATAGGATTTAGGTCAGGGCTCATAGAGGTCCTCTTCAGAATAGTCCAATGTTTTCCTCTTAGCCATTCTTGGTTGTTTTTAGCTGTGTTTTATCCTGTTGCAGACACATGACCTGCGACTGAGACCAAGCTTTCTGACACTGGGCAGCACATTTCTCTCTAGAATGCCGCAAAGCTAATTAGTGGACACACTTTGATTTAACATGTCCCTTTGGTCACATTATTTTCAGGGGTACCATCATTTCTGTCCAGGCCTGTTTTATAAGTTTTATTATTTTAAAATTCTGTTAAAACATGGCTGAAAAGCAATGTCTGACTCTCGTTTGTTCATTTTCATAGAATTTTTATTTATTATTACTTTTGTCAGATTCAAGTTATTTCTGTGACCATTGTGGGTTTTTCTTTCATTAAACAAGGGGTACCAACAATTTTGTCCATATATACAAATACACACACAGTACATATAAACCCATTATGAAAAAATGAAAATAATGACAAAAATAAATATTACAGTAGTTTATTTACTATTTTTAGTGTACGGACATTAATTTCAGCTTATTCACAGCAATACAAACAGGATAAAACTAGTAAGAAAGCAAAAACTTGCAACTTGTGTAACTACAATAATAAACTTCAAAAGTTCAGCACACCTGCTTTAAACTTGAGTTAACCAACCTCTTGTTTTCTTAATATCATAAACATAATGTCAACCCCAGCTTTTAAAACTCTATTTAAATGTAAAGATGTTATGTTGAATACACGATCAGAACCTAATGTAACAGTATTTTAGGGTATTACTTTTTTAAATAAATTCTTTTCGTATTACCGTGAAGTTTAATTCTCTGTAGCGCACTTAACAGTGCTTTCAATAAATGAGTTTGTTCCAGGAACAAGTCAATAACACTTCATTTAAACAAACAAACACAAGCATATAGCTTCAACTGTCAGTGTCTTTCTACCTTTCAAATTAGCTGAATGAAGCCACATGATATCTATATGAACAATAATTTCAGCTCAAATACTCTTTTTACTTTAAGCTGTCTCAAGCTTTTTATTTTTTATGATTGTCCAAACTTATTGCAGATATTACTTTGTGTAGATTCTCATTTTTAAAACCTGTTTTAATATGATATTTTTCAGTATAGACTTACATTAATTTAGCACAGCATGTTAGCATGAAGCAGCAGTTATTACTGGGTTATGTTTGTTTGTCAGGTTTGAAACTAACAAAACATTATAAATACTGGCAAGGAACATTTACATATTTACAGTTAGCTACAATATGCATACAATACATTATGAAATCAATACGTACCATGTATGTAAAAGCAGCGAGGAACAGAAAAACAAAATGTGCCACTACACACTTTGCTATTTTATTTTAACAATACTCTAAGAAGCTGAGCTATGCTAGTTTTTTTTTATTTTCAGGTCAGACCATGAAACATTCATAACAGCAACATCTGAAGAACTGACCAGTTACTATGACCACCTCTCATGTCTTCATGTGATAAGAAATACACTGAGCTTAGAGCAACTTTGTGTTCCTCTTTACTAACTTCTTCAATATGCTACACATTATTCTTCAGTTTGTTGAGGAACTGAATCAACCCTTTGTGAAATTCATTAGGTTTGTCCATGTAGCAGGCGTGGCGAGCTCCTTCCAACTTTAGCACTTCGTGATTAGGAAGTTGTATGAGGTTCTTGTGGGACTGGGCACCCAGATTTGTGTCCAGAGCTCCAAACACAATCAGAGTGGGCGTCTGAAAAGAACACAACAGAGATGTCAGGGAGTAGGAGGGAAATTAGATTATTTAAAAAGTAGGTTATCTATTTGTATCAAAAGCAGTGTAAAGATAATTCAAATAATGTCTTCAATCTTAATTAACAAGGTGCCTTGTAAAAAAAAAAAAAAAAGAAATAAGAGCATGATTGAGAACAAAAGACTTTAAAATATAAACAAACATAAAAGTATATACTAAAATCACACATTTTTTTTACATAGACAAATTTTAAAATTAAACCCCTTTATCGTAACCATAATCCCAAATTTGTGAGATAAATTTAATTTAACAAATTATTTTGTTTACTGCATAACAATATCAAATGTTACCTAAAGAAATGCAATAAAAAAAAGTCCAAAGAGTATAATTATCATGACAACAAAAATACATAAATCCTGATTCTGTGAAAATAGGCTTGAAACTTGAAGAAAATAAACTTTATACTAAATTTAGTATTTAAGTTAAGTTTGTTCATGCAAGGTAATTATAATTAATCACAAGCTAATTCCTTTTTTGATACCACAATTTATACAAACTCCAAATAATTTTTTCCCCTCTCGTGACCCTGCATCCATTTCACTCACCTGAATCTTTTTGTACTGCTGCGGAGAGTAACTCCGGGTACCGACTGGTGCTATAGGAATGAAGCCACGCAGCTGTGCGTTGTTCTTCATAAGGAAAGGGAGGGAATAATGTCCGCTCATTGAGGGGCTCACAAGCACAGCTGCTCTGACACCCAAAGACTCCATGAACCTTGACAGAAGGTCCACCCGACTTTGGTCAGTCTTCAGTGCCTCAGAGTCGGGTGATTTTCCATATCCTTGAAGAGGGTTATTATTAATTTAGCTTCAGACACTGTTCAGTTATAAAGATTGAGCAGTAAAAACATTTTCAGCCACAAGAGGGCGCTCTCAGCTCAAGAAAGCCAAGTAAACTAACAACTGTTGAAACACACAGTTTACAAGGTCTATGTATGTATTAAAAAGAAGCTTGAGATAACTGTGTCAATATAAAAGTCAAAACTTATTACCACTCACTATTATTCTATTTTTCATTAATCTCAAGCAAAATGTTGAAGTTCTTTATTTTATGCTTATTATTTTAGATTAAACTTTGAGTTTTAAGGAATGTTTTCACTGGGCTTTACATAGTTGGAACATTTTAAACAATTCTATATAATAATTATCGTCACTTACCTGGTAAATCCATCGCTAGGGCCTGATATCCATTAGCTGCCAGCAGGGCCATGGTACCCACTTCCTCCCAGGTTTTGGAGGTGAAGGCCTGGCCATGCAGAAGAACCACCTGCAGCCTTGAAAGAAACATGATTTTCTAACTCAGTATTTTAGAACTAATAAATATTTGCGTTAACAAGCTTGCTGAACAGTTTCTAGTTACAATGTATTAAACAGGTCTTTTCAGTAGTCAGCTCACCTGGGTAAAATTTGCTGTCCTGTTTTATCCACTGGTAAAGCCTCTCTGAAAAACAACGGAGGGTCTCCAGGTAGCTGTCCAGTGCGAATGGACACATTGATTGTTGGAGGCCCGGGGGGAGCAGTGGCCAACAGCCCCATTTTCTGAGCTGCGATGGATGGCTCCATGCTGCCCTGGCGAATGGACGGCAGCAGCAGGTACAGTAACAACGTAGCCAACAACACCAGGCCCAAAACAACAAGACGATTGCGCAAGAAATTCATTTCATCTAGACGAAAGTCCTGGAAAAATATAGATAATGCATCATCTCAAAACCCTTTATAATTATACAGTTGTTCTATTTTGTTTATATATTTTAATGTAAGCACTGAAATAACCAATAATAAGACACCAGCATGAGTTGATTTACTGTTCTATACTTAGAGTTATGATTTTTAAAAATACTATAGAATAAGGACAATTACATAAACTTGTGCTCTGATATACATTTAGAGCTCTACCAGTTGAGTTTAAAATAATATTTATTCTAGCCACATTTTCTTTTGGAACAGAAAGTCCAATGAATAACCATGCCTGTCTAAAACCTACCTTTAAAATAAATGTAAACAGTCCAATAAAACAATTTGCATAAATAGATGGAAATCCAGGTTCTATGGAAAAAAAAACCATTTAATATATATACATTAGTTTAATCCTAATAAACAAATTTGGATTGATCTGTACACTAAAAACACCAGATTCTTTCCTTAGGTCTCGTGACTTTAACCTTCATCATACCTTTAAAGTCAGTGTAATTAAACAACAAGAGTAGACTTGGCTGTGAACACACACTATATATTTTTTTAATAAGAGAAATAAACAACAATAAATTAGGAACGCTCCAGAATAACGCAGCTGGAGTTCATTGTGACGAACCGGAAGAACAATAAAAAAAATTAAGTTAAATAGCACCATTAGGCTAATAGCTATGGTAGTCGTTAAATGTTAGCAAATTAGCTACAATACAAAAACACACATACCTACAGTGAGTAGACAACTAAAAATCCCTTAAAGAATGGACGAGACTGTCTTTTAGTCTTCATGTCTTCTGCATTGCTGCTTGTCACAAATTATGCTAAAAGACTTCGGAGGCTGCAGGCGCTACTTTAGCAGGAAAAACCTACCAAAAATCAAATATTCGTTTTCCCGGTAAAAACACAAGTGAAACTACAACTAATATTAAATCCGAAAGGACAAAATGAAGACACGTGATAAAATATTCAGGCACTGAAATGTTTTAAATCCTTCAAGGTCTTCAGGTAACCGTCTGTTATTATCGACATATGATTGTTGCTTATCGGAACGTTTTCCGAGCTGCACATAACAAACCTGCATACGTCATTTCCTCTTGTTCTCCTACCCCCATTCCTTGTTTTAAATGCCTACCTTTTTAATTTCATTTAACATTTCGATTACACTGATGCAATCTGTTTATTACAAATCTGTTTATCATTAATAACTTCAAAATTAAAATAAGTCATTTTTTTAATTTTCAAAGACCTTTTCTTGGTAATATTTCCAGGATTTATTTCAGAATTTCACAAATAGTCCTATTTGAATTGAGGTGATATCCGAGTTACTTAAACAATGTCAGGGTTAAAAAATGTTTTGTTTTATTATCAGCTAGATTTGGATGAGAAGCGTGTATTATTTCCTACTTTGCACGTCAAACATTTTTCTGATGGTAGTTTTTGTCTTTTTGAAGCATCATCTGTGCTTTTTGCCCCGTTTCACAATAACACAAAAACTGATATTTTCGGTTTACAAAAAGAAAGAGGAAAGCAGCAACCTTATATAAAAACTCATTTATTAATGACAGTCTCTAACATACAAAGTAAATATGAAAAAATCAAGATACAAACAAATTTGGCAGATAGATTGGAATAAGAACAATACATTTTGGCAACACAAAACAACTTAAAGCTGCTTCTAAAACAGAAGTACGAAAATTTGTTGCCTACTAGTACGCATTAAGACAAAGTATGCCTATCACCTGATAACTGAAAGAGTACAGCAATTATACCAATTTCTTTTATGACAAGATTCACAGTGGAATATATTGCAAACATAACACACTACACTGTGTGTCATATGTTACAAGTTTTGGTACTATGGGAAGAGGTTCACCTTTCCAAAATAGCAACATGTAATAATGCACAATCCACTTCAAGAGAAAAGTATTTAAAGTGCAGGAAAATGAACAAGATGAATATTATACAACTAAAACAATCAATTTCTCAAAATTTCAAAGATATCACTTATAAAAATTCCTACTATGTCCCTCATTTACTAGATGCTCTACAGAAATTAAACTGCTCAGGTAGTAAAATTAATTCTGAAATGTACCTTAATAGTTGTAATCAGCAGTGTCATCACCAGAAACCCTGTCACAAAAAAAAAACAGGTTTTTGTCCTTTGAGTTTTCAGTCAACTACTAATACTTGCAATATAAACACCTGTATTTTCAAAATGCTATTGCTAATTATTTAAAAAGGCAAAAAGTTCAAAATGAGATAAAAAATGCATGAATGATGAATGGACCTTTGGTATTTAAAGACTAAAACAAAAATTGAATATGAAACACATTGGCCACCTGAAATGAAAATTCAGAGATTAAATATCAATACTGATGTGATATTACCTGAACACCAGTAACGGAAACTTTTTAAATTACCGGTATTATTTTTTTTCACAGTAAAATTAAAGAAAATTAGTATGAAAGTAAACATTTACCTTTTCTTTTTATCCAGCTGTAATTTACTTTATGTACAGTTCATATAATACAAAAAATGTTAGGTATTAATGTGAGGTTACTGTAATTAACTGAGTTATATATTACTGAAAAAAGGCTGTAAAAACTGTAGAAAAAGAGCCCTTTGTAGCCCCACTAAGGCACAAACCTGAATTATAAAACAGAAAGGTCCACTCTTATTTTCACAAGCAAAAGATAAGAGATTTAAGGCTGTGTGATTAATAATAACCATATGGCATGATGCATTGTTTAGATTTGTAAGCCTCTGACACCCTTTAAAGGTTGATCAATCCACAAAAACACTAACGTTGCTTTAGGCCACTGCTGTAAGCAAGAAACCTAAAAACTACTATTTGTTGTGATGCATCAACATGGACATAAATATCTTTCCAGTTTTTAAGGTTTCTCTGTTGTGCTGTTTTTATGTTTACTATAAAATATAAATACAAAAAAAATCATCACTGGATATTAAAGAGACATTATTTCCAGTATAACTTTCCAGTAAACCCAACCTGCAGTTTGTCATGTAAAATAGTGTTTGGTCAATACTTGTGTGCTGACAGAAAACTGTCTGTTACACTGAATCTTTAAATCCAGATGTGACTACCGGCTGCTGCCAAAGCAACACTAATTTCATGGCAAAGTTACTTCCTACGTTTAAGCCCAAAAGTCTGAACTTTTCCTTTCAGTGCTGGCAGAAGCAGAAGTAAATAGCTTTGCTTTTTTGGTATTCTTAATGAAGCACAAACAGAAGTCCGAGTGGGAGTAAAAGGCAAAGAGGCCACGTTCCCAAAACAGAAGGGGCTCTATTCTGCCCTTTTTCTTTCTGCTCACAGCCGTCACCTTTATACCCAGTGTAGCACTGGCACTTGAAATGTTTACGGAAAACAAGCAGCTCGGCTTGGCTAGGCTTTCCCGTCACTTTGAGCTGGCCATTCTGACTCGTAATCCTGTGTGTTGACGCACTGAGGTGTAGATACACATCGCTGTCCGCTACTCTGCGCTGACAGCGGCCGTGGAATTTACACAGCACCTGGCTGCACTGCGCCGCTGCCTTTGTCACGTTGAGGAGGTAGCTCCCCAGCGGTCCCATAAGATACTTATTCAGGGTGGAGCAGCTTGTCTGCAGGAAAGAAAAGTAGAAATGAATACCAAAGCATTGAACGGCAGCCTGTTCAGCATTAGGTGAGAAGAGTAGATTTTCACTCTTACATTGCTTGCATAGGAAGTGTCTCCCCACAAGATTACACCTGCAGCTCCAAGTGCAACACTCTCACCAATGGTGTACACCAAATCGGTCTAAAAGATAGACATAAATAGTTCAGTTGAGTAACAGAAAAATAATCACGCGGCCAAATAATTCTATTACATTTAATATCCACTACAGATGCTAACAACCCCTTTTTAAAAAGTATGTCATTTTAATCTGGCAAGTAGATATTTACTAACTTCTACCCAGACACAAATACAATACATAGTTTTCTGCAAAGTTGTGTCATCCCTCATTTCTTTATAATTTAAGGAGCTTCTGAAATTCTGAATTACGTTTGTGAAATTTGTAATGAATAAACTGTAACCACCAACTAACCTCAGTCAAAAGGGTCATCTCATTGTTGTAAGTTGGTCGAGTATAAACAAAAACAGGACGCGCTAATCCACCACCAACAGATGCAAGGCGCATCGCCTCCTTCAACCTGTTTCGAACAAACAGGCGGCCATAATCTGTAGATTTCAGAACGGAACCCATGTATATTGATGGGAAGAATGCTGTACACTCCATCCACAACCAGTCCAGCTGATTGTTGCGGTTCACCTCCACAGGAGGACAGCGGCCTGTATAGTTTTTCAGCCCAGCTTTGTAGTCGTGGTTGTAACAATCTGGAAACAGGTAGAACCCCCACAGCTGATTTGGTCTCAGATTCTTGGCAAGTTTCAGAGTCTCCTGCATGAACTTTCGAGATGATAGCTCAAATTCCTGTTGTGCAACTTTCACCACTTGATCTGGGGTCCATTTAGGGTTCTTTTTAGCTACCAATTCACGCGATTTACTTCTATAGATGTCTTTAGAATCCCAGTTTCGGATCCACAATGGGCGCCAGTCCTCCCAGTCAATGACAGACAAACCTTTTGCCTTTGGGTTTGGTATGTACTTGTCTAATCCTGCAGGCATCTTTTCATAATGCTGAGTGAGACTGGCAAGCTGTGGAAGGCCTCCATTCACTGCAGTGCCTCTAGGCTCATAATAGGGATACAATCCAAGGCGTTCCTTATAGAACATTGTGAGATTCTGGCGGACAAAGCCCTCATTGGGGGTGGCCACAATGTCAAACTGGTTTAAAGAGAAAGTAACACCATGTCGTATCCCACATTCCTGTGTTGGAGCATTCCATACAAGAAGAACTGGCTTCTGGGAGTATAAAGGCCATCTTGTCTGCTTTGAATCTGCTGAACACACGACAGTCCACTGTGTGAACAGAGTCAGGAGCAACCAGGACAGCTGGACAGCTGTGGTGAGGTGGAATACTGCCTCCATCATGGCAGTCACTGCTCACCTTCACTCCTATATCTCTAGAAGAAAATGAAATGTTTTGTGAAATTCAGCTCAAAATAAATAAACAACTTCAAACGTCTCCATTCAAATAATTTCCTATTCACAAGAAATGTGTAGCTTGAATTTTAAACAGTCTTAACAAACTTCTAAACTTTAGGTTATACATTTATATAAAAATGTTGCTCATATTTAGTCAACTTAGTAGGATTAAACCTCTTGTTGAATTAAGTTATACTAGCTTTTTAGCAGATGTAGAAAAAAGAAGCTACTTTAGCCACATTAGCTCAAAAGTTTCATTGAAACTAGCTGTGATGCTAAACAACGGGTTTCTCCTTCCTCCTCGGTCTAACCTGTTCTTTTGTCGCCAAAAATAAGGACTAAAACCGTCAGTTAAGTTAAATGTCCACTGTCCAGCCATGAGAAAAAGACCAGTCGCCGCTCGCTTAATCCATTCCGACTGTTAATAAAAATCTGCTGCTTGACAAACCTTGTTAGCACATCTAGCAGCCAGCCATAGCAGGGCTGCTGAAGGTAACGTTGGGCAACAACAGACCAGCGCATTCATTGCAGTCGAGGTGGGTATTTAAAAGGTTACTTTGCTGTATATCTTTGTTTGTATGGGTTTTTTGGAACAATGTCTTTACAGTAGCTTTTACTAAATTCTTAACGTTAATAACATCCGAGTTATATAAATATTTAGAGTAAAATATAACTTTTTTTAGTGACTGCAAACACCCCCGCGAAAGAACACCCAAGTAGTTTGTTCCAGACGCTTCTTCTTTCTTCAGATTTCCCTTTAACACTGGTGTATTTTGGTCCTGCCATGTTTATAATTAGTTAAAAGCGTAATGATAAGATTAGGGTCATTTGTTCCAAGTTCTGACAAAAGCAACAATAATTCTATTCACTTTAAGTTTTTATAAATGCTTGTGTAACTCTAACTGGTTATTATCTGCCTAAGGTCAACAAAAAACAAATTTTTATGGGTGAATTATTTTTGGTATCACATGAATGACTAAAACAGGACTGGGGTTAAAAAAAACTTAACAGTAGATTGATTTACTATAACTATCAGTTATGAATTATTTTTGAAGCTTTAGCTAATATTTCAGAGCAGTTCTTTAGTAGTCATTCAAGGTTTTTACTAAAAATGTTACTCCTTGAAATTCCTTTGCTAATGCAAGAACCATATTAAAGACTTTTTACAAATAAAAAAAACCTTTGTTACCCAAATGTATAGTAGTCAGATGGAATTATTGATAAATGACATGTTAAATCTATAAGAACGATACAGAAGTATACCGGCTCTGCAGTCAGCTATAAAGTTTTTGTTTTGTTTTAGTTTTTGTAGACTTTTGGTATAAATCACACGTTTTATATTTAAATATATAAATTGAGAATCAGTTCTGAGTATGTTTCTCACCATCTGCATGTTCCTCTTCAACTGTTTGATGAAATTCAGTCCAAGGGGTAAATTGTCATCTGAACGCTCTCAAGTGAAGCTGTCCAGTCAAAAGCAGCTCATTCTGTTCTGAAACACAGCACCAACAGCTGTTTAAATATCCAGGACACTCCTCCTTTGTCTGACCTCTTCCTTATGCATATACTAGGAAATTATTAACCTGATACTTTTACTGACTTTTACTTTTAATAATAAGAGTCCAAAGCAAAGTGCACCTCTTAATTCTAAAGCATTTGCAAATAAGTAAAACATTTCTACCTATGGTCTTCGTGCCAAAGTTAGATAAAGTTAAAACAAATTGGAATTTATTACGTTGTGCCATTGTTAACTTTACCACAATGCAGTAAAACTAAATTCAAGTCCTCTCTGTAGCAGAGATGTCTGGCTTAAAAGGACCAAATCATGTTTGAAGAAACCAAACACCTCATTACTGCTGTCAAGCACAGTGGTGGAAGTATGGTGACTTGAGCTTGTGCTGCAGTCAAAAGATCTTGGTTCCTTTCGGTCCTTAAGTCAACTACAAACTCCTTTTTGTACCAAAGCATTTTAAAGTCAAATGTGAGGCCATCTGTCCAACAGCTGAAGCTTGGGCCTGATGGGGTTGAACAGCCTCCCACAGAGCAGATCATTTACAGAATGACTGCAGGAACTACTTTACTGTTTGACCATATATGGGTAGTTCCTCAATCTTTACTGCTAAATTTGGCTTTAGAATCTATTGACTCATAAAATGTAATTCTTTTTTCACACATCGCTAACAAAGGGAAATTTGTCATGTGTTCTTCATCTATGAGGGTGTTTTTGTCTATTTTTACAACCTGGCAAAAACTTCATACATCTATTTCAATATAGACCTTTTTATATGAATGAATGAATGAATGAATGAATTAAATTTATGAATGAATGAATTAAATTTATTTCAGACAATTAACAATTTTCAATAATAAATAAATCAATTTCAGAAATACTTCTAACAAACAACCTTATATCACAAAAGGAAAAAAAAATTTTTTTTTTTCTAAATAACTAACTTGATAAACATTCAATTTTCTGTTCCAAATCCATTGACATATTTAAACAGATAAAAAAAGAGATAATCAAAATTATCCAAAAACTAACCTTGTCGACTTTTTATCTTGTGATATGGACTATATCATGTATTTGACACCTTTGATTTGATGAAGATTACGTTTATTTAGGAATATTTCTGAAAATTTAACTGAATAATTGCCTCAAAACCAGGACTGTAGTATACTCAGTAAACAGTACAAGTCAATGAAGTATATCTGCATTTTCAAAAGAGTACACAAAATAAAAGACAAACAAGACTTGTATTTTCATTCAGGTATATTGGAATTAATGAGAGTAAATGTGTAAGAACTTCTTATTTTATAAGGAATTTAAACCAATGATCTCAAAAAATTTAGCTTTTTGACCTAAACTCTATTTTGGATGTGGTATGTTCAAAAACGCATACATTTCTGTATTAAGCACCAGGGCTGTCTTTGAATAAAACCTTGTTTTGTGGCTCCATATCTTAAAGTACTGTATGTCCATACAGTGGTCAGCAAAACCACAGGATGGGTGGACTGCTGAGTTGTTCTTTTTCTCCCCTCAAGACAGCAGTTCATGCCTGTTATTCCAGCTTTGTAAAAATAAACATCAAGTCACTGGATGGCCACATATCCCCCAGACCATAAAAGTACCAACATAAGTAAAACAAACAAAAGACCTTAAAATAATTTTGTAGAAGCAATAATGTGGAGTGGGTCTTAGTCAGAACTCTTCATCCTCTAAGGAGAGCAATATCAGACAGACTTGTGGTCTCTGCGCCAACGGTGAGAGAAGATGACCTCACCTATGTTCTTAACCTTCTCTGTCTACTGTATAAAAAAGATGTTTATATACACACAGGTTTTGTCTTTGCAATTTCCTCCACAGATCAAGTTTGTTGAGCATCTAAAACCTTTTCCCAAATCCTGAATTCTTTGTTATTATTGAAGATTAAAAGACAAATGTGTGAGATTGACAAAGTGTGGGACCTCCAATAAGTCACAATTTAGCTTAGACTACTTCAAAATTTTTTTTTTAAATCTCCATCAAATGGTTATGAATGGAATAAATTCTTAAGTAAATGCACATTAAAACTCCTACTGGCATGTACAGATATAAATGAAACACAAAAGGTCACCATTTGAATTTGTAATTAAAAAAATTGTTTTAATAAATTAAATGGGAAACACATTATGCCCAAGCAGCAAAGAAAACAACAGGATCTTGCTGCTGTTCTGTCTGCACGTGACTAAAGTCACTGAAACAACTCTTTCAAATGTTAAATGATTTTAATCCACTTTAGATCTTCGGGGCTTCTGATTGTCAACTCCATAGGCTACTGCCCATAAGCTGATCCTGCTTCATGCATTAAAGCAAGTCAAAACAATGACAAAACTTAAAGTGTGCGCAGACAGATTCCTCATTTTACGTACGACCATCACAAAGAAAGTACTGGTTATATTTTTAAACTCATTGAGTTCAGTGATTCATACCAGAAAAAAATCTGCAGCAAAACATTTTAGAAATCTTTCAGGTGTCACTCTGCACCTGCACACGTTCACCCTGACATGCACACTAACCACGATCTCTAGAAACCGGGAGGGTTTTGTTTTTTTCCGCATCCCTCATGGTGGCCTACCCTGTGTCTCACTGCACATAAGCCAAACACAGATCACATGCAGAGACTCGGTACTCATTGCTTTAGCCGTTCCACACAGGAGCATCAGAGAAATCAAGAGATCACGCTTATTAATGTTGATTCTGGCTTCCAGCTGCAAGTGGGGGAAACCACAAGACAGAGGTGACACAGTGGCTTCTGTCAATCAGGATTCCCAGAGGATAACTGGGAAGTCTACATGGATACACGGATGGTCCAGCTTTATAATTCCCTGGAATGACACACAAGAAACTTAAATGATTTTGACTGATAAAAGCAGCAAACTGTAGTGAAGAGTTTCTCTTCAACACTGGTTTTCTCACCTGAGGTGTCAAGTTTTTCTGTACCCTTTTCAGCTTGGCCTTTTTACGTCCATTTTTTGTCACAATTGTCTCCTCGTAGAACTCATGGGCCAAGTCGCCATCTTCATCGAAGAACATAGAGCTGCAGCATAAATAAACAAACAACAGTGATTTCAATGCAAAGCTTGGAGTGTTAAACCACAGTTTGTTAATCAGACTGTTGCATCTGTTTTGTGCGAGTTTATAAAAGTGTAGAAAGTTGCAACGATGTGGTAAGATAGTTCAAGAGGTCAACAACAATATAACCCTGTTATAATTCATGCTAACGTTCATACTAAATTCACATTTACCTTCGTCTGGTAAACACAAAAGGTGTTGCACCTGGGAAACTTCGAGCTCTCGTCAGCGACTGCTCGTTCCCATCTCTGGATGGATCTTCCCCACTACCTGTGCCAGAAAAAGGCCAAAATCCTTTGGATTTGGAGCCACTACCCCCCATCTTCAGCTACAGCACATTATCTTCCCGAATCACACAACGTCCAGTGGTGATACAGTGTTACTGTACTAAATAATGTGACTCTTAGTGAAGAATATCCTGGGGACAAAAAGAGGGACATGGAGAGAAAAACTGTCATTTCAGGCATTCATGTCTACTAGATAAAATCATTTTGAAACGTTTTCTAAAGCAAACCTTGAACAATAAAACACTAAAAAACAGACAGATCTGATGGTCAGCAGTTGGATTTTCAATCTGCTCCTGTGTTGTGCAGACATTTAATAGATTTATTTATTTTTG
>JARVJO010000365.1:17763154-17782086 GCA_031762555.1 Cynodonichthys magdalenae
ACAAGACTGAATCCCGCCCGCTGATTGGTTTTTGTGGCAAATATTCCGCAAATGAGGACTTATGCCACTCACCTTCGTCACTGTATTTGTTGTCTTTTCGAGACAGTATACTAATACTCGATAACGTAAAAATGCATATCTTCAAAACATTCACGATAATATCGTCTGCGATATATATCGCCCACCTCTACTGAATAACTCACTTTAGTATCCTGTGGTGGTTAAATATTTTCAAACGAACCACAAAGTTGCTGTTCTGTGTCGTGTTTAATATTCCCTCGATAATAAATCTGTAGAATAATCCTCCTGTTGCTCATTGGCTCTGCATTGTATCAAAAAACAAAAATCAGCTCATTATAATGAACCTGTGGCTCAATATTTTTTTTAATTAACTGCAAAGTTGCTGTTTTGTGTCATTTTAAATATTCTCTTGGTAATAAATCTGTTTGTTGGTTAGATCCTAGGGTTGCTCACTGATGTCATTAGCTTATTATCATTTTCTGAGCGCAGATCCACGGGTTGGGTCTGCCGGGCTCGGTCCCGGCTCTGATACTACCTCTGCTCGTGGCTCAGGGGCACATCAGAGGAAGGCTAAATTTACTCGCCTTTCCGCCTCCGTGTTTTTTCTGTATACAGAACGTGCATCAGTCCCGGACTGAGCTGTCTTATGAATGAGGCTTACATTTACCCATGCATTTAAAAAAAATATATATATATATATATTTTTTTTTTTACAAAGGACAATAAAAAACTAAACTCTCTGTCAGGTTCTGAAGAAAGCATGTAAACACTACTTTCAGCACAATCTTCCATCCACTGTACCTTTGTGATGAAGTTTGGGTAAAGCTGACAAGCTTGATGAATCACTGGTTCTAAGTCTTCCTGAGATCCCGGCAAAAGTCTTTCAGCTTCAGGCTCCTCTTCTACAAAATGCAGCAGTGACTCCACTTCCTTACGAGTGAAGTTCAACACTGGGTTCAAGTCGTCAACGACACGATCTTCACAAAGAAAGGATACAGGTAAATGTTTGTAGTGTGCTGAACAAGTGCAAAACTTAAAAACCTCCATCTGATCACACTGAGCAGAGATTCTTACCAGACATGCCCTGTTTGGAAACTTGTCTATCGTAGATCTTCTTCTCCAGTGTAAAGTCGCAGACGAGGCGGTAAATGTAGCAGGGTTTCCTCTGACCGTAACGGTACACGCGACAAACCGCCTGGGCGTCATGACAGGGGTTCCATGATGCATCAAACACAATGACCCGACTGGCCCCGATCAAATTTACCCCCAAACAGCCCGCTCTGAAAAAACAACAACAACAAACAAACAATGAAACATTCTGTGAAAAAAAAAAAAAAAACAAGATGTGAAAAGTGATAATGAGCAGAATGTATGGAGACAAACCTAGTAGAAAGTAAGAAAACCCATGTTGTTGTGTTCTCTGGATCATTAAACTGGTTAATAAGCCGTTCTCGCTCTGAGGCAGATGTACTCCCGTCCAGTCCTACAGACGGAAAAATAAACAGACACCATCTCTTAACCCTGAAAAAACTGATCCTTTAGCTCAAAATTAGAACAGTTTTAAGTCATCAACATTTCTGATAAAACTATCTTCTCTCAAAAAAATGTAAACTGACTGGAGTATAAATATCACTTAAAGATGAAAATTATATAAATTAAAACTCCTCATTAACATGAGTTTTTCTAGATTACAGGGTATTAGGCAACAAAATTAATGAAACTCTTACAATAACAATTTCTTCAGTTATAACAACTGCACATTTACAGCTTGTTACACAGAAATAACAGATCTGAGGACTCACTGTAGTAGTTGAGGTTGCGAACCCAGTTTGGATTCTGGCCGTCAGTGGTTGCGATGCCTTCAGGCATGGGTCTCTTTGATAAGAAGTCCTCAAGTACCGTCAGGGTGGACAGACTTTGACTGGTGAAAACACAGATTAAGAAAATTGGAAAGAATAATAAAATGAAATAAAGCCAACAGGACAAACATGCAGTACACTAGGTGTACTATACATCCACTTATTAAGCAATGTACAGCGTGAGATTAAATAGATTTTACTTTGATTTTGAACTGGGAAAGGAAGTGATTGATCCACTGCCAAATCAAATGGTCACCATCTCTTCTACCTTTCAACCTCCATATTAAAAAAGTTGGAATTACTAATCAAACTGCAGCCATGCTCTTTTACAATAATGACTTAATAATTGTTTGAATATGTATTGGACTTTTCATTTTTCAATCTCAAAGTGCTACAAAAATAAAAACATAAAAAAGCAAGAACAATGGTAACAGCAGTGTAATTAAAAATATGTTATAAAGGTCTCAAGTCCTTTCTTAAAACTCTCTGTAGTCTGAGGCATCCTCAGATGTTCCACAGACGAGGTGCAGCAGAGCAAAAGGCCCTGTGCAGTTTTGTCTCAATCTGAGGAGGATAGAACCTGTAGGATATTGTAGAGCGGAGGGGCCGTGTTGATGTCTGAGCAGTGAGCAGTTGTGGTGTGGAGCATGGCTGTGGATGGATAAGTGGGCAAGTAAGAAAACCTTCTATTCAATGCGGATTGAGACGGGAAGCCGGTGGAGGGATTTAAGGATTGGCGTGTTTTGAATTTGAATTTGTGTTTAATATTTAATATCAGGACAAAGGGATTACCTGAAGACCAAAACCTTGTCTCTTCTCCTGACGCTTTCATCAATCAAGTGAAAGAGCAGAACCATTTTTGCAGAGTTCTCCAGAACTCCAATTTGGTAGTTTGACATTACGTCCTTTGCCTAAAAACATACATTTTAGTACTAAATGTTAGCTGTATGGAAACATTAGAGGAATACTTAAAATTTAAGTGGTTGAGCTCAACTAGAAAAATTTATTAAAAATGGCATGGAATCAGCTAAAGTTTTTTTCATGACATACCCATTCATATGTGATGACCTGATTGGCTCGGTCTTGAGATATGTTGACTAGCGGCAGGCTGTTGTTGACTTTGCTGTTGCTTGGGTCTGGTACTTTGGCCTTCAGACCAGTGCTAGGAGCAGGGCAGCGAGGGTTACCGGCTGAAGTGATGTCATCGAGGTCCAGGTCCTGTTCATTGGCCTGGTTTTCCTTTTGCAATGCTTCATAAAGGACGTCCGGGTGATTCCAGATCTGTAAACAGAAACGGGTCTTAAACATTTTAAAAAGGTCAAATTTGTAGCGACTAAACATTAGAAAAAAATTGTCATACTTTGCAGCAAACACAGAAGGCTTTGAGTGGGTTGAGACCGAGCCAACCGCTGTTTCCCGCCTCTCTAAAGCGCTTCATGAACTCGGTATACAGTGCCTTCTGAACGGGCGAGAGGCGTACCAAGATCACAAACTCCTCCTTACTTGGAAGATGGTGTCTGAGCACATCGTGACCTCGCCTGTGAATCAGAAAAGCAACACATGCAGCATTAAAAATACAAACAGAATTTTGATTATTTTTATTTTCTGAGCATGAAAAACAAAAAGTTCACCTCTGAACAAAACCCTCCAACAGGCTGTGCAGCACGTGACTGCGGTAGCGCATCAAGCGGACATCTTGAGGCGTGCTGTCCATACACTGACCGTTCAGGATGGGACGCTCGAACATGTTGCTGAACTCCTGCCGCGTGCCTAAAAAGTCCGGCCTGACAAAATCCACCATGCACCAGTATTCAATGAGGTTGTTTTGAAGCGGGTAACCTGTGAGAACCACTCTGCGCCGGGAGCGAATGTTCTTTAAGGCCTGCGATGTGCTGGCATGGTAGTTCTTAATGCGATGGCCCTCATCACAAATCACCACATCAGGTCCAGGCCGTACAATGGCCTTTTCAATTCCTGAAAACAAAGAATAAACCCTGAGATAAAAATCTCAATAACAATAAAGTCCATTAAAGTTCCTGTAGCTCATGTTTTTGTTACCTTTCATGAGTTCTTGCTGTCGATCCTCTTCATCCAGGTCAATGATGACAGGTCCGACTGGCTTCTTTGTTTTCCTCTTCTTCCCCATCACAAAGCTCTTCTTCATGGACAGCAGGCGGTACATCTCATAACCCATCAACAGCACACCACCATCTCTGGACCACTCCTCCACAACCTTGGCCCTAGCCACCGTTGTCCTGTGGGTCAAACAGTCAGCATGAATGATAAATATCTAACAGTGAACGTTACTCCATTTATCTACCAACATGTCACATACTTGTGCTCATCGTTGAGAATATGAACTTTGAATGTGCGACCAGTGACAAGCATGGGGTCAGTGTCAGGTGGCAGGGCCTCTTGAGGCGGCAACCAGAGGTTAAATTCTGATAACCAGTTCTGAAGCGTGTTCACCTGAAAACAAAATAAAACAAACAAAAGAAAATCAGATTTTATTGACATAACAGAATGACTCTTGCAAGCATGAATGTGTGCTCCAAGCAACATTTTTACAGCTTGGTTACTCACAGGGACAATAGTCAGCACAGTGAGGGCCTCTGTATTCTTAAGAAGGATGTCGATAAAGGAAATGACTTGTAGCGTTTTGCCCAAGCCCATGCTGTGGGCGAGGATGCAGCCAAAGCCACTGCTGGTCTTGTACCGCTCCAGAGACTCAATGAGGTTATCATAAAGAAAACGGATTCCTCCAATCTTAGAGACAAGAAGAAAAACATTCATGGTAAAGCATGCTGCACAGTGGGGCTTCTGAAACTTTGTTTTGTGAGCTGGAAAGTAGAATCAGACTGTAGTCGTACTTGGTGAGGTTTGACTGCCCTGGCCAGCTGTGGAGCAAGATAAATGTCTTTCTCCTCTGGAGGATGGTTGATATTCACCAACACTTGACCCAGGGCGTCAGGCATATTCACCGCATCATTGATGTGCGCACCGCTGCTCTCCTCTGAACCAGTGGCACCGTCGGCATCCTCGTCGGCCGACTCGCTGCTTATCTGTAGGGCGTCTTCATCCCCTGAACTGAGCTCTATTACATCTGCGCCATTATTAGCAAACATTGTGTTAGGGACTTTATCAAATCTAATTTCTTAAAGTCAGTTGAAAACGAATAAATACTAAAGTTGCACAGAGCTATCGTTTCACTTACCATTTCTAATGGCAAGCGCCGGCAAGTTTGACTCCAATTTTTCATCTTCCTCCCCACTGCTGTCCAGACAGATCACATCTGACGGGACTGCAGGAACTAAATGAGATACTTCTGCTAGCAAAGCTGCAGTTTCCACTGTTGCATAAGAAGAAGGGGGCATTTAGATTTGAAGTTGGTATGACAAAGGATGTGATACAAATACTTTTTCTCAATGAAATGATATATTAATCACCTAGTTGAGAATCTGGGAGAACTGAGGCAGTCATAGGGAATTCTTTCCTCTGCTGCTCCAGTCGTTTCCGCCTCTCCATCTCTTCCTGCTGAGCTGCCTTAGTCCCAGCCTCCAGCTGATCCTCCTTTAGCAACTTTCTGTAAGCACAAAAAATGTCTAGTTATGTATTTAAAGTGCAATACATAAAAAAACAAAGTCAAACAAATGAACCCACCTGATGTTTTTCCTCATGTGTGCAGGCTTAGATGGTTTGGAAGGTTTGGAGCCTTTTGAAGACTTTGATGATTTGGGTAATTTAGAGTTTTTTTGTTTCTTGGTTTTACTAGAAGGTGGTTTGCTCTTGCTGGAGTTCTCAGGGCTGGCTGGAGCCTGAGAACCAGAGTCAGGTCTGGAAGAGGTCCTGGAGGATGGACGGGATGCAGGCTGGGATGGAGGTCTCGAGGAAGGGTCTTCAGAAGAAACTGAAGAGGAGTCCCCGCCATCCTGAGTGCCGTCAGTTCGGCTCTGGGCACTTGCAGGTTGGTCTTGAATAAGATAAAAAAAAAAAAGTATAATCTTTTGCTTTTCAGCCATTTTTTTGTTGATTTGCCACTATGATGAGATAATTTCCCAATTGCATAATCAACTTTCATCTGTAAATATTTAAATACACACATTTTAAATAACTTTTCCTAATTTCCATTTTTGTTATTACTTTTTCCACAGTGACATTGTATCTGGTGGGACCTTTTTTTAATAAATAAATAAATACCATCGTCTTCGTCATCTCCATCGTTTTCATCCTCATCAACATCCATGTCTTCATTGTCTTCCTCTTCCTCGTTTTCCATGAACTCCACTTCACTCTCAGGGCTGGCCTCCAGGTCACTTTCTGAAATTGCCTCTTCAGACATGTTGTCTTACAAGGCTCTCAAATATTACCTGCACACCTTCATCAGGAGCTTAACCACAGGAATATAAAAACGAAAATGATGTCACTCATCTTTATAACAACAACAATAATAAATAAAAGCCTGCTATTGATAAACGGGTTTAATCTCCTTAAGGAGATTAAATAACTTCAGGGCCCTACCTTTGAGTATATACAGCAACTATTAATTAAATAACCAACAAACTATCTATTTTTTATGGTTATGCTTTACAATTTATTATGCTTTTAAACAAATCTTAAACAAAAATGGTTTTATACTTTTTGATAATAGTATTTAATCAATTAAAAAAGTGCCAATAAACAAACAATATCTTATATTATATTTAATATTAATAATAATATTAATAATAATATTATCTATATATAATGGCAATGAGATAACAGGTCTAATTACTTGTGAATAAATTCAGTCATAACCTGATTTAAATACTTGACTGAACAGTCTATTGTAGTTCTTAAATTACAAAATGAGAAAGCTTTATGTTTCATATATTAGACTTGATATGTTTATTAAAAATGCTAAGCTTCAAATTGTGTTTGGCGGAAAGGGGTCAAAACTGACTCTTTTAACGTGAGCTGCTGACCCCTGAAAGGCAGAGAGGCGAAAACAGAATCAATTAGCATGAAGCCACCTCTGCAACATTTGTTTTGGGTATTATTATTATTGAGCACCAAGCTGCTCTAGATAGGGGGGTTAACAAGTAGCAAGCTAACTAGCTGCATGCAGACTAACTATTGTTTTCTTCAGGCTGATATACAGAGATAATGTTCGGTAATTACACAAAATAAACGCAATTTCAACAGCGGGAAAACACGTAACCTCCACGTGTTAGCGGGAAACGACGTGTGGCCGCAAACTGAGTTGGAAGAAAGCTGGACTGGTCGGTTCGATGTTTCTGTATGAGATAATCATCTAACGTTGATTGTGTGGGTGTAACGCAGCTAATGCTAAATTGAAGCGAGGCTAACACACTCGGCTAATTAAAGCGCGTCAGCTGCTCTCAAACATCAAAGAGCTTTTGAAGCTTACCTTCTGCACTCTGTGTTGTTCAAGAAGATAGGCTTCTAGTGTACACAATGAATACTTAACCGAAAAGTACAGTAAGTGTGTAAATAAAGGGGCAAACGTTGCTCATTTTCATTTTTTCCAGTGTGACCATAAATAATGTTCCCGCAGCGACAACCAAAACAAAGGTTCCTTACTTCTGTTTTCCCCATCAATGATACACATTGAGAGATTTTATTTAATATCACATTCCAGTGTCTTTTGTGAATATCTATAGTATTATTCATTTTGTTTCACTGGCAATAAATACTCTTATAATTTCCATATATTGTTGGTATAAAAAAAATTATTAAAAAGGTCTTTAAGGTGATTTCATCATCGCTTGTATAGACGGTTTTAAATATTGTTGTATGGGTAATAATAAGCATTTTCATAATCAAAACATGTACTATACTATTGTTTGAACGGGGAAAAAGGCTTAGTTCATCAGTCACCTGTTTGGTTTTTGGGTCATTCATTCACAAGAACAGATCAAAGTGCTCTATGCCAGTGGTTGCCAAACGTTTCCGCTTCTGACCCCCCACAAAAAGAAATTTTAAACTTGAATAGCATTGATTAAATTATATGAGACAATTAACGTGGTTATAATGTCAGCACAGTCGTTTTTAAATTATGATTGTTTTATTCTGTATTGACAACCATTGTGAAAATACACTATTAGCACTAATTTTGAAATTAAATTTGTCTTTTGGATAGCATTTTGATATTTCATGACCTGTTAGTGTTGCCCATATGAGTTGAAACTATTTTCTTCTGAATTTGGAAAATATTAGAATGTATTTTTAAATAGTTTTAATGTCTGTGTATGTGTTTATTCACATATAATTATTAAATATCAAACCTAAGTGACTATATATAAATATTATTATTATTATTATTTTTTTGTTTGACACGAGAGCCGATTTATGAGCCAAATGATCCAGGTTTGCTGACCGGACTGTTTTTGTAGTGACACCAATCCAGCCTCGCTTGATGACGCGGTTTGTTAGCGACTCATTTTGCCTTTTGTGTTTATGTCGAGCAGTTCACGGTTGATTCTTGAGTAGAAATGGTGTTCACGTAAAAACAAAACAAAAAAACAAAGCGTACCTTTAGCTGCTGTTGGACATGGATTGGAATACATCTTAAATGTTAGCCTGCCGTGGACGAGTTTATGAAAAATGAATAAAGGGTGGCTGGAGCTCGAGAGTGATCCAGGTGAGAATTTTCGGCATCGACGAAGCTAACAAACATTAGCTTCTTCCTGCAGCCAGATGAACGCTTTGACAAGGATTTTAAATCAGTGAAACAAATAAATGACGACGAATTATATTATAAAGTTGAATTTTGCAAATCTGGCGAGCGAATATTTTAAGTACAAACGATGGAAGAACATTTAACATTAAAGTTGTGCTATTTGTTTAGCTTAATTAACAAATCCATCTTTGATTTGTAAACTGCAGGTCTGTTCACTCTGCTGGTGGAAGATTTTGGTAAGCATTATAATGATAATTAACTTTGTGCATTGTGTCGACATAATATATTGGGGAAAATAATGTGTATTGTTTTTTGTAGGCGTTAAAGGTGTGCAAGTTGAGGAAATCTATGATCTTCAAAGCAAGTGTCAAAGGTATGTACCTTAAAATTTGTACCTAAATTATATGAACCTAAAAATCTGCCACCTGTAAGATAAAGTTAACATTCACATGGAGCAATTCTGCATTTAGCAATGTGGTGTACTATTTGCCTCTATGCAATATATTGTTGGCGATAAGTGTAATTTTAATGTTATTCTTTTTTGCAGTCCTGTTTATGGCTTCATTTTCCTGTTTAAGTGGATTGAAGAGCGTCGGTCCAGGAGAAAAATCAACACCTTGGTGGATGAGACTTCTGTCATTGATGAGGAAATTGTAAATGATATGTTCTTTGCACATCAGGTAAGTACTTAGTTGATAACATAGGACAATTGTAGCAATTCATTCCTGCAGTATTGTGTCTTTTATCAGATTCAGAATAATTTTATTCAAATGAAATTTGCTTGTGTAACAGCTTTCAAGAGTAAGAACGTAGAAACAAAGAGCTGGACTTGCAAAATGGTCTAAATTAAGATATGCAAAATAAATTGAAAACAGTATATCAAGCATAAAAATTACAAGAATTTGGTCAAATAAAATATCAATAAAGTAAAATAAGCTGTGTGATGTGCCTAATGTGATTTTAAAAAAAGTTCCACACTGATTAGTAGTGATTTTTGTCAGTGATTTATTTTTTTAAACTCACATATTGTTTGTTTTGTTGGGACATACTTATGTTCCTTTATGTGCAGTTCCTCTTTTTATTAAATTAAACAATATGACTGATTTACATTTTACCTTCAATAATAACTGGCATTTATTAGAGAGCACAGTATTATTTCTTACAAAATTGTATTAAATTACAAAACATGTAGATTTGTTGAGTTTAGATAATTTGTTAGGTAAGTTGTTTTCAGAATATTTTTGTTAGTTGTAAAAGTTGAAAATTAAACATTTAGCCAAAACTATTATGTTTTTGTTGTTGTTACTGATCCTTAATAATAATAATGATGATGATGATAATAATAATACATTTTATTTGCAGGTGCCTTTCATGGCACTCAAGGACACAAAACAATTAAAATGCAGTAAAACACAAAAAGGAGTAAAACAACAAATTTAAAATAACAAAAAAAACATCATACATAACAAAAAAACAATAAAACATCATACAAACATAATGTTAAATATAAGAGGTGGAGGTTATACTGAATATGCCTGTTTAAATAAGAAGAGTTTTAATCCATGATTTAAAAACGGAGATCGTGGGAGAGTTTTTAATTTCCGGTGGAAGAGAGTTCCAGATGTGGTGTGCTGAGTGACTTAATGCAGCAAATGTCGGTGTTTTTCTACTTTTTGTTTGAATGACAAATAATATAGATTCTGGTTGGGTTCAGACTTGTTTCACTGCTGTATGGATTCAGCCTGTGTTCATCTCTCAGTACTGTTAATGACTGATAATGTATTAGATCAAATAATATCTCATCAGCTGGTAATTTTTGAACAGCTTTCAAAGAAAAAACCACGTTACAAGGTTTTACAAACCTATAGTAAGAATTATTTGGTAATAAAACGTATATATTAAAAAAAAATACATAGTTAAAGTATCATAAATGTGACAAAATTAAAAATTATTTAAGTAAATATGAGAAATGTACAGATTTATTTATAAATTGTACTGTATAAATGTAGATGCTGAGCCTTTTTAACTGCAACTGGACAATCTATTCTCTCACAAATGCTTTTGTTTTTCTTTCTTCTGTCCAGTTTCTAATGCTTTAATATGTGTAGTGTTTGTATACATGTTTTTGTTACATGGTGGGACTATTTTTCACCACTTTCCCGGTACACAGTAGAGAAAGAGACATGTCTAGCTTTATTGTTTTTGTGAAGATTTTTCATTGTTTTGGCAACCTTACAGTCTCATTACTGTTAATTGTATAAAAAGCCTAATCCAGAACTAGGTTTGTAAATTAATATTAAGCTAGAAAACCTACAGACAAAACAATAGAGGCAATGGTTTCCATCAAGCCCTAGTTTCTGTGCTGTCCTTGTTTTAAATCAATTTAAATCAGTTTGATATACTTCAGAAAAAGAAGAGTTATTAAAAACACATAGTTATATTTGACTTGTTTGTGGTGTTTTTTTTCTCTTTCTAGTTAATTGCAAACTCATGTGCCACTCATGCTTTGCTGAGCGTCCTTCTGAACTGCAGTGGAGTTGAGCTTGGCACCACACTCAGTCGCATAAAGGCTTTTACAAAAGGCTTCAGTCCAGAAGTATGTTGTTCTTCCCAATGGTGCAATAACAGCTGGTATTTCAATAATGTTTTGATAGTGATTTTATTTTTTAACTGTAGAACACTAAGAATATTAAATCAGAAAAAACCATCATGTATATTCATATTGAAAAGTAGTAAATATGCATTAGAATGTATAAAATTTTTTATATTTTATGTTTAATTGTTGTTCCTTGTGAGATTTGGTCAGTGTTTCTGTAGCCAATAGTTTTCAGATTTTCTTCTATTCTTTTTTTCAGAGCAAAGGTTATGCAATAGGAAACGCCCCAGAGCTTGCCCGAGCACATAACAGCCATGCCAGGTACGTTTTATTTATTTTTTATATATATATATGTATATGTATATGTGTATATGTTTTTTTTTATCATTGGTTTGCTATGTTATATAAGATGTCAGCTTATTGTACATGCACTGGTTTCTTAAAACTATTTTTTTGTGTGTGTGTTTCCATGGAGACCGGAGCCCAGGCACCTTCCAGAGAAACAGAACGGGATCAGTGCAGTGCGGACCATGGAAGCCTTCCACTTTGTTAGCTATGTGCCAATCAAAGACCGTCTCTTTGAACTTGATGGACTCAAGGCTTACCCCATTGACCACGGTGAGAATTTACATTTTCATGGAAAAAATGTAAATTGAGTCAAGAAATATATATTTCACTATTTTTGATCCGCTGCACAACCTGAACTCCGGTATAGCTCCATGATAAAGTCTTGTTTTATCTTATGGAGGCTACGTGGTCATGAATAATGAGCTTGTTTTCTTTACTTTTATTGATAAATTTAGGGCTGCTTTGTGAACTGCTACAAAAAAAGATTTATATTATTATTAACATACATTAGGACCTTGGGGTGAGGATGAGGAATGGACTGATAAGGCTCGTCGTGTTATCATGGAGAGGATTGGACTTGCCACCGCTGGGTGAGTCATGCATCAGTTAGCAAAGTGCTTTAGCTTCTACATTCACCCTTAAGGGCTTAATTCTAATGCTGCTGCTCTTTTCCCCAGCGAGCCGTACCACGACATCCGCTTCAACCTGATGGCAGTGGTGCCTGACCGCAGAATGAAGTACGAGTCCAAACTGGAAACTCTAAAGAAGAATCGGCAGACTATTCTGGAGGGTCTGCAGAAGGTCAGTCACTGAGACGGGCCAAGTTTCTCCAGGAGATTAATAAAAATGTCTTTATGTCTAAGTAGAACTTTGCTTGGATCCAGTTTTATTTATGGCACATGTTCTCCGTTATATTTGTAAATGATTTTTTAAAATTTGTTGTCACGTTTTCAGATGATCCGACTCACTCAGACTGAGCACGTTCATGACAAAAAGACGCAGGACTCTTCCTCACCAGATGAAAGCACCGTCAAGAAAGAAGCAGATGGAGGCCCAGGTAATTCCCAAGGATCCTCTACAGCAGTGGTTTCCCAACCTGAGGTGTGCTAGAGATCACAGGGGGCGCGCACAATGTGTTTGATCAGAGATCGGGGTCGACATCACCTGAGACAACCTATTTTTGTTTCGGACAACCAGATCCCGCCTGCTGGTTGTAAAGTCCTCCGCAACGATTGACCGTCATTTCTAAAAATGAAAGGAGAAAAAAATCTTCTAGACTGATGGTTCTTTCATCCAATAAAGACAACCACAGACAAAGTTTTACCCAATCAGATCAGAGAAGGGTGGGTTGTGCTGTCTAACTGACAGCGGGTGCGCGCAGCCTCTAGTCACAAAGGCTGCCCGTGCGGCGCACCATTCAGTTTGTTTGTCAAGCTTTTGCGCTCCTGTTTACAACATTTCATAAGTTAAAGTGTACCGCACGTCCTTTTGGAGAAAACTACAACATAAGAACCTCCACCTCCACCAACCGAGCCTTCAGGACAGGTGCTCGCTCTCAGGAATACTGTCAGTGTTTCCTGGACTATTTTCCACCAAGGATTAGATGTATTATATTTCTGAAAGCACCTTGCAGTGTTTCCACCTTCACACCATGTGTTCACGCGCACACATGGCTGTAATTTCCCCTTGGGATCAATAAAGTATAATTAAATTCAATTCAATTCAATACAACAAAACTAAGCAGAGACTCAGGCAGCTGGACTTCATCTCCACCCACAGCACAGCTCTGACCTGTGATAAATGTAATTCATACAGTAAATATGAATAATACACAGCATTAAGTGACTACATGAAGTGAAATCCTGTAAATATAATCCATTTAAATTAAGCAATCCTTTAAAATAAAAAATAAACAAAAAATCTGTGCAAGAATCTCCATGCCATAATTGTTTTAATAAATATATCAGAGCTCCTTATCTGAAAACACTAAAATGAGATAAAAGTATATTGGTTGAGCTAATTTTTACCATCTTTCCTTGTATTATTTCCCATCATTTGTTCATCAACTTTATTTGTATAAATCTTAAACTCATTAAATAAAGCGACTCTCATTTTAGATTCAGTGGATGATTCAGGGACTCAGTCTAAGGATGGATCCAGCCCCTCAGGAGGCACTAAAGTCATGGGAAAACCCCCAGTCCCTGTTGGAGGAGGTGCCCAGCAGGTCACCAGTCCAAACCCTATTGTTCAGCGCCTGCCTGCCTTCCTGGACAACCACAACTACGCCAAGTCTCCAATGCAGGTGAGAAGAAGTGGAGTGTTTGTCCTTTCACCAGGGGGCACATTTTTTACATTTTAATTTATTTTAGGGAATGCTAAGTTATTTTAAATGGTTTGATTGTAATCAATTTTGGTTGTGGTCATTTGTTCTTTTTATGTTATGATATCAGTTTTGTTGTTTCTGACCAGAAAATAATAGGTTGATTGTTTTTATGTAAGGCAGAGCAAAACAGCAACTAGTTTGAGCTTCAGAGGGTTTTAACTGCATTTGTTTCACAAAAAAAATGCCTGAACTTGTGTTTTAGATTTGTTTAGGATAATTTATCTTTTTCTAGGACTGTCACCGAAGGTCATTGTTTCTTGTCCTCAGCTATACTAAGTTGGCATTAAGGACAAAAAAAAAATCTCAAAAGAAATTTAAATGTTCTGATTTAGTTTTATCGCTCTGATCTTATTTGAAAACATTTTTATGACTGTGGATGTTTATTATTGATTTTTTTTTGTCTGACAGGAGGAGGAAGATCTTGCAGCAGGCGTTGGTCGCTCTCGAATCTCGGGCCCGACCCAACGCCAATACTCGGATGATGATGACTATGATGAAGATGAAGAAGAAGTCACAACTACTGCAAGCACCACCAGGCAGGCATTGCCTAGTTTATTTATTTTCCATTTGTGGTATGAGCCAAATCTAAAGTTATTTTAAATCTCCTCTCTCTCTCACTATATATATATATATATATATATATATATATATATATATATATACATACACACACACACACACACACAGATTTAGACGGAAGGCAAGTCTTCGCTCAAGAACAGGCCGGACCGGAACAGGAATGGAAAGCCAAATTGCTCTCAATGTTTTGGCTGAAAAACTAAAAAAAGAGGCTCAAAGAAAAGATGCCTTAAACACTCCCCTGTCCGTGCGCACAGAAGGTCGCACCGGGGGGATTTGCATCACGTCTGCCTCGCAGCCGTCCCCCACACCGAGCAACGAAAGCACAGACACAGCCTCGGAAATCGGCAGCGCTTTCAACTCCCCCCTGCGCTCGCCGGCACGCTCCCAGGCTGCCACCCGCCCGTCCAGTCCAGTTGCATCCCATCTGTCCCGAGTTCTGTTTGGAGAAGACGAAATGCTGAGGCTAGACTCCAGACATAACCGTGCTGTGCGAGAACTCGGCCCCTCTGTCAGCGTAACGCTGCTACACCTACAGGAAGACGGAGTCATCCATGCTCAGCCTCCATCTGGTGAGAACACACGGTCTTCAAAAATGTGTTTTAAAAAGCCTCTGCTGAAGTGAACACCACACTCTATATCCTAATGTTTGAGTGCAAGAAATAGAAAGTAATATTTAATTATGTAATATCGGTGCTAGCATTATTTTTCTAAATATTATCATTTTTTATTTAACGATACAGGAGATTTGGCACCTGAGGGCACTAAAGTTTGTACTCCAGAAAAAGTCAAAGTCAAAGAGAAAGCAGATGAAAAAGATGGCTTGACGGAGGAACAAGAAGAAGCATCAGTGGAGGTGAAGAAAGAAGAGGAGGATAAAGATGGAGCAGAGGTGAAACCAGGCAAGGAGAAGCTCAACAGCACAGAGTCTGGTGCAGACAGCAAGCCCCTCGGTGATAAATACTCTCCTAAAGTAAGTCTGAAAAAGATCTTTTGTTTTACTTCTTTACTTCTTAGGCTTATTTGAACAACAGCACATCTTTTATAGTTTTTGTTTCTTATGCTGCTGATAAGGAAGCTGATAACATAAAACATATATAAACACACATCATATTTTTCAGGAGCTGCTTGCGCTGCTCAAATATGTCGAGGCTGACATCGCCAATTATGAAGTGTCTCTAAAGGAGGAAGTCGAGAAGAGAAAAAAATACAAGGTAAGTTTTTAATAATCCTGTAATCTTGTGAGACTTTTTAAGTAGATTTTAATCCAAACGTTTTCGTCTGTTCAGATTGATGATCAGAGGAGGACCCATAATTACGACGAGTTTATCTGCACCTTTATATCAATGCTGGCCCAAGAAGGTAAACCTTCATTCCTTCCCAGATTATTTTGGCTTCTGTTTTCTGTTTTCTAAATAATTGCTTCAATATGCTCATCAGGTTTAATCTGTAGAGGCACGCAAAATGTTTACACACACACAAAAAAGGAAATAATTCAACATTTACAGTATTTTAAACACACAAACATGCTTTCTGTCATTTTAAGAAAAGTCAAATCAGATTTTTATATAAGAAATTAAAATGCAATTGCTGTTTTGACACAAAAATATTTAACGGACGTCCTAAAAAGGCAAAAAGTAAAGATCGTGTCAACCCTCATTCATTTTTAAAGTATGTGGATAATCTTTATAAGAGTAGTGGACACAAGACGGCTTTGATCAGAAACAAAAACTTGTTGCAAATTTTCCAAACAAGATCTAAAAACGCTCAGCACGTCAAGTTTTTTCCACACCTAGATACTCCAATTATTACAAACCTTTTTCAGACCCTTCTTTAAAATGTTATTTTTTTAAAACAACTAAAGGTTCAAATAAAAACTCATTAAAACACTAAAATATTTCATCTCTAACTTTTTGTCTTCATGAGGTCATTTTTTTACTAATTTATCTGTTGACATTGATCTGAAGCCCTGTCTTTTTGCACCGGACTGTACTTTTCTTCAGGTCTCAGTGGAAAATCATTAGTGTCCAGTTGTTGCAGGTCTCTAAAATGAAATAGATATTTGCGTTCAGGTTGTCTGGCCTAAATCACTGAGCTGTGAAGAATCTCCCCAATTAAAAAGAAAAGGAATAAAAAAAAAACATCAAATGGATTTTTTTTTATCCCAAATAATGTTAACGCTTTTTTTCTTCACTTCAGTGAAACCTCTTTACACCTTCTCTCCTTCTGATCATATTTCTTCTGCAGGCATGTTGGCCAGTCTCGTGGAGCAGAACATTTCTGTGCGCCGTCGGCAGGGAGTGAGCATCGGCCGTTTGCACAAGCAGAGGAAGCCCGACCGAAGGAAACGCTCCCGACCTTACAAAGCCAAACGGCAGTAATCAGAAACGATCAGAAAGTCAATAAGTAATCTGTGAGCACCAAGCAATCTTGGAAGAGGGGAAAGAACACCTGACAGACTCCTGAAAGTTGTTCCTAAAGGCGGTGTCGGTGTGAATTTTAACCACAAATTCCCCTGCTTCATAAAATGGACTATTGATGCTTACAATTGGATATTTTTTTTATGTTTTAATTGTTAATACGGTAATAACTTCATTAAGCATGGACTTATTAAAACTAAAGGTGTAACAATACATCGATCCATAACGATATATCTATATAATGATTCATGATTCAATTACATCGAGGCAAAATGAAAAAAATCGATCTATATCGTCATCATATGCTCGATGTAGATCAATATCATATGCCCATCTAACACAGTCATTGTGTTAGATGGGCATATGATATGGCATTATATTGATCGCAGACTTGTGAATTGAATTGAATCGAAATCGCATCGTGACAGACTTTGTGATATCGAGAAATATCAATCGTCATCCAAACAAATCGATATATCGTATCATGATAAAGCTGGTGATGTACACCCCTATTTAAAACCCGTGTAACTGTATGTACTCTAAAAGTCAAGATTTCTTCAGTGCCAATAAATTATTAAATGACAAAATTTGTTTTTCCATTTTCTGAATTTCAATTTCAACAGATTTATTTCATAGACTCAATGCACTATAACATAATTTTAATCTCATTTTATTCTTGTCAATTTCAATCTCAAGTCAGATTGTGTTCGTTTTATTTTTCAGTGGAATTAGTTTTTGACAAAGGACCTTTTACTTGTTTTTGTACATGTAATATCATTTTTGAGGTCCTGCAAATAAAAAAAACATTTCCCAGTGTTATTTTTCCTACCTGACATGGATCTCACAGTGAGCTAATATTCAGGTACATTTTGACAGCTGGGTGGTTTTTGTACATATTTATGTGTTAATTGACTCACTTGTACACTGAGTTCACTCATTCTCTATGTTTGTTATTTCAATTCTGAAATAAAGTTAGTGAGAATACCTTCCTCTGATCAACATCTTTTTGTATTCTGAAGTTTTATGTGACATGACTGAAATGTTTGCTGGGAGATTTAAAACAGATTTAACAGATTAAATTTGTAGCCAAGATTATTTTAAATAACTTGTAGTGACAATAGGTGTACACCAGGGAGAGTAATTATTCAAAGGCAAGGGGAATCATTTTAGATGTGTCTGTAAATAGAACCACTTACAAGTAAAAATATTTTATAAAACAAGACATGATGAAAATTCTATACTTATTATTCCCCTTTAGTTGTTATTTATAATAAAAAAAATTGAGAGATGGTTCATTCTGTTAAACTTTTTTTATTTTTTAAAGTTTCTTTGCATTGTTGGTTGCAATTGCAGTTCATTTTGCACATTTACGAAAAATTTCACAAAATGCAGTGTTGATGGAAAATGGGTTTGTATGTAAGTAACAGAGGAAACTTGAAGCTTATTAACTGTTTAATCAATCATGAATGTTAAATTCGTATGTAGGTAAAAAACCTAAACTTCCACACATTAGTCTGCATTGTGTGTGTTTGAGTCATTTTTTTCTGTGTGGTAGTCCATGGTTAGCAAGAAATTATGGCTTTTTAGTTTTTGCATATTTAATTTCATTCTCCACCACAGCCAAGACAAATCACAGTAAAAAATGTTTTTTTATATAACAACAGATGGCTATATTTTATACATTCAGTAGTGTTTAAATAATGTGTGCATTCCTCGTATTTTAGTAATAAAATAAATGGATTGTTATGGGGTGGACGTGAACTGAATGTAAAAGGTCTTGATGGTTCTTAGTAATGTTGTTTGCAATAATTGTAAGGCAGAACATTGCAACATATAATGAAACCACACCTACCTCAAATTACTTTTTAGATAATAGTGTTCCTTCCAGTGAAAAGGACAAAATGTAAGTTTATATATATATATATACGCAGTAACTTTTGGTGTGAAAAATAACTTTCAAAAGCATTCTTCACCAATATGTAAGAAACTTACACCTCTTATAACAAAAGTTATAAGGAAATTATTTAGCAAGGGATCTCTTATTTTC
>JARVJO010000365.1:17784945-17830325 GCA_031762555.1 Cynodonichthys magdalenae
TCATGACAAACAATATCACTTCTCCAGAGTTGTCAAGAAACAGATACTAAAGTTTTGGTTGTCTGTACTTTAATTTTTTTTTTTACTTTTTTTAAAATGCCACATACTTTTAAGACTTTTACTCAATTACTATTTTTAGAATACCGTATATTGTTGATGCATAATAAGATAGCTTAATACTTTATACGTAAGGTATGATGTTATCTCGTTATACATAATAGAAGGAATTATATGAAAAAAAGGGCTTGCCTTTATGGCTTGAAATAACAGGACTGTGAGCGCGCACGTAAGAGGAGCACAAGTCACCGCCCATTGCGTCAGCGCGCTCCTGCAGCCTCTCTATCAGCGCGCGTGCTCCGTGCGGGATATTAAATTGTTGGCGATGATGGCGGAAGGGGAGCAACGTTGAGTTCCTTCTGAGTTTCCACCACAGCTGTAGAACCGTCTACAACATCGTTTCTCTCCGTCGAGACCTATCCCGGGGCGATGGGGAACGAGGCCAGCATGGAGGGGGAGGGACAGCCGGGGCAGGCCGGCCCCGCCGTCCCTGCAGCAGGTGCTCCGGCTTCCATTTCAGCACCACCGGACTCTGGACAGCTCATCAAGCCGAGCAACGGAGCGCCAGCCGGAGGAAGCGGCTCTGCGTCCGGCCCGGGGATTAACAGGTAGCCGCGGTAGCTAGGAGGCTTCACCGCCAAAGTGTGGCTCGAAAACAGCGAGGCTTCACGGCAGCGTGGTGTTTTCCCTACATTAGTACAGAGAGCAGCGTAGACACCGACTGCGTGTAGATCGACTTGAATGAGCGCTCAATTATTTATTTCAATATATCCCTAACAGCACAATTCACCACCTCATCTTGACTCGATACCTTTACACTTTGCTACTTAACGCCACATTGGTTTAAATGTCAAAAAGCAAATGTGAAAATAAGATGGATTTAAACCATTTCAGCAGGAAATATCTACGCCCTTTTTACGACGTCTGCCCCAAGGATTCAGTAATGTCATGAATGAAAAAGCGACGTTTCTCCCCCCCTTCTCTGATACTGAAACAAGGGCACGTAAATGTGAATACTCGGTCTGGCAAATAGAATTTCTCCGCATATGATAAACTAGAAAGACAAAACACGGACGATAAATTAGTAATGTAGATGATGCAAAGTGCACTGCATCTCCCGCTGAAGGGATGGGTCGGTCCTATTACTGCTTTCACATGAATACCAGTAAATCCAGAGTCATTCTGAAAAACACACACACGCACACACACCTCCCTCCTTTTCCCTGTATCCTGATGACTGTGTGTGTAGAATGTCAGTGCTCCCATCAGATATCACCAACGTCATTGAGAGCAAAGCACCAAAACGCAGAGCTACAGCAATCAGATCTCAGCCTTGGATCAATATGCTGTTAGAGAAAATAGTTTTTCACCATCACAGCTGCACAGAAAAGGCTCATTTATTCTGGGGTGGTGGGGTGTGTGTTGCATCTCTTTAAATGAAATCCAGACACTCGGCTCAGTCAGACATGGCAGTTTTTTTTAGAAGACGTTGCTCCTGTCCTACCTATCCTTCCACATTCGAACCCCACTGCTGCCTCATAATAACTTGTATGAGGGTGGTCAAACACAAGCCCCACTCTGATCAGTGATCACATGTGCTGTATAGCAGCTGGCAGGTCGTATTTTCTGTGTGTGGGCGTTGTGTGGTAGGGATTACCCTCCTAACAAGATCTGATATTGCCTTAATTACACAGTTCAACAGTTGTAGACCTGAACACACACGCACACACACACTACTATACACTGGATTTGCCACACCTATTTACAATCTCTCTAAACTTGTTTTTTATAGATTGGAAGCAAACCTTTGTAAGGCTAAAATTCAATAAGGAGGTTGAAAGATGCGTGTGGCTTTTGCTTCATTTGTTATTGCCTGCTGCCAACAGGCAAAGGTGGTCAATAATGTTTTGGCCATGTCTGTTTTTTAATGAAATTGCAGACAGTAATCATTTGATGTAAGTACATCTACAAGTGTTTAAAGGAGACATGTCATGCTTTTAAATCCTTTTAACATTTAAATCATTAAGTTGAGGTCTATATAAAATGGAAGTGCAATGCTTTGGGCTTTGGTCTGAATTCCTTTTCTTAAATGTGTCTTAGATCAACTCGTTTTGATGCTGTTTCTTGAAATCCAAACAAAGCACTTCACACTCCACCCCCCTCCAGTTTCCAAACCAGTTCATTCCAGTTTTATGACTTTTTAGCAGTGCAGAAACTTTGTTTATAAATTAATTTTAGGAAGTCAACAAAGGAAGGCTTGTCCATCCAGCCTTACACGTTGAAGCTAGAGTCTGACCCAGAGCCAGAGGAGAATTAAGATGACCAAATTGTAGTTGGTAAGTCCAGACCTTATTTGGCAGTTCCATTGCAAATAATTTGACGTAATAATTTAGAAAACAGAGAATAAAGAAAACTGAACAGGTTGAAAAATATAACCCAAACAAAATAAAAAGATACTGTATCTACACAGCACTGGGAGTAACTAAATTCAAATTTTCTGCACTCATAGAGACTCCAAGTACACAACAAAATACATTTAATGGCTAAAAAAGTGGATTTTGCATGATATGTCCCCTTTAACCTTTGGAGTCAACCCAAATCAAGATGGCTGCCTCAGCCAACTGATCTTAAAAACACCAAAAACTCTGTTGAATTTGCAGATATAAAGCTAATTGTTGTCTGGTACTAGCTGAGTCACTCTCAACACATTCTTCATGTGCTAACAGATGACGTGAGATCTTGCAATATTGCATGAGAGCATTATTAATAAGGTTTGACCAAAGCCATTAACGCTGTCCTTTCTTATCATAGGATAATCTCAGCTTTTAGGGAATGTTAGGCCTTTGATTGTATTCATGTTTTTAATGTATAACATGGATTTTTAAAATCAATTTTTTAATTATTGTTAAGCCAACTGTGTATTTTGTTTTAGAAAATCACTCACTGTTCATTTTGTGTATTCACTGTGGTGCTGCAGATTAAAATGCTCATAGCTTCCTTGTAATCTCATGATTCTTTTATGTGTTGATTTCTCTCTGGTATCCACCCTTAGGTATCTCATAAAGTGATGGCAAGTGCTGAGATGGAGTGTGCCAAAAGACAGGGAGACGTAATGAGAAGCAGAAAGAAAAAAGAGAGAGTGACTGATTTAAATAGTTTTCTTAAGATCATAATATTCGAGCTTTAAAATAATCTTTTTACCAAGAACGTCTGAGAAACAATGAGTGCTTGGTGCAGATTAGATGGAAGACTCATTTTAATGAGGTGAATAGTAATATTATGCTTGATAATTTATTATCCAGAAGTAAGTTACTGTACACGAATGACATCTTTGCTCTTTTCAGGCCATATAAACGTGCATTAAGTCGCAGTATGAGAACTAAATCTGAGCCCTTATAGGATTTTGCGATGTTAAGGTATTTGGCGACCCTTCTGCTTCACAGAGCACTACAGTAATTGTTTTCTTCTCCTGTCAGAGCAGCTTTGACTAAGTGCACAGTCATCCTGATCTTCTGAGCATTACTGAAGAGCATTCTGACTCGAGCTCCAAGTACTTCCTGTTTACAGCCATGTGCCTCAGCCATAACATTAAAGCCCCTGGCCAGATATTGTGTAGGTAACCAATTGTTAACGTCCTGGTGTCGTGACTGCAGATCCATTTGATCTTCTGTTTTTTGTTATGAGGCTTGTGGTCCACAGATGCTTGATTGAGTTTGTTTTTCATTAAAGCTGATCCTGGTTTGCAGTGTGCTGCTGACTGGAGGACATTGATGTCAGTCTGGTTGCCATGAGAATTGTGCATGTTGCAGGTGGTGCATGCACAAGTTTGCCTATTTCTTTTAGCTCTTGAACACCAGGGTCAGTGGTGGTCAATACTGCACTTCACCTCTCAGCTTGTTTAATTGTGTATTTTCTTGTCTAATTATCTTTTGTCTCAAAACAAAATTAGTTAGTAATGGGACTTTCTTTTATACTGTATGCTTTGGGTGTGGAAAGACTCAATTCTTGTTTTTAATGTTTTCTGGCGATACTGGCTCTTTTTGCATCCAAATAAAGCAACACTTCATAAAACCCATGTTAATAATATCTACATTTACGTTCTCAGACGTAATGTTAAGACAGTATGTCCTCAGGATTCATTTATGTTCAGCAGTAGGAGCACTTATGACCCAGACATAACAAATGGTTCTCGTTACCTCAAACTAAGAATGTAAACACAGTTCTTTATTTTTATAACATTTTTCGATGCAAAAAATAACTATTTGTGATATTCACGGGAGTTTAATGGAAAGCTTAACTAGTCCTTAATTAAAATAAATCCTTAGCTTTTGGAAACTACATAGTATAAATGGTTTGTCTAAGTAAGGAGAAAGCTACACTGCTGAAGACTAGCAGATCTCTTACACTTCAATATTTTGTTAGCATAAATACTACACCAAGTTTACTTATAAATACATTCAGTGGGTGCATCTTTCCACTGATCAGAATAAAAGTCACACTTTTTTCTGCATTTAAGTTTTTCCACATCCATGTCTCAACTGCCCTTTTCTTGTACCCATTGTGTCTGATTCTGTAAAAATGTCTAAATTTTGAAATCTGAAGTGTGGTGAACAATTACCAGAAATGATTTGATGGCAGTTTAAAAGAATCTTAACTGTTATCTACCTCTGTCAAACAATTTATTAAAACCTCATTTAGTTTTTACTAACTGAAAACATTGAAGACAATATTATTTGTCAGATTATTTTACATTGTGTGTGAATACAGGACAACAAAGAAATGGCTTTAACTTTTAATTTGTAACAAGAGCAAATAAATATATAGCTTGTCATCATTTGACAGGAATAACTTGACTGGGTCTGCATGGCGGTGCAATAATTAGCACTGTTGTCTCACACAACAAGAAGTTTCAACGATTTGAATCTCAGTGTTCTCCACCTGCCTGTGTGGGTTTTCTCTAGTTACTCCAGTTTCTTCACATAGTCCAAAAATAAACATGTTAGGGCAATTATTGATTCCAAACAGACTGTAGAAATGTGTGTGAGAATGGTTGTTTGTCTCTGTTGAAATGGACTGAAGACACGTCTAGGTGACTGTTCAAATAGACTGTGAGCTCTTTCTCTGGTTTCTACGGTGTCCAGAAGTCTGCAGGACAAAATAAAAAAATATCATGCTTGTTATTTATAAAACTAAAAATATTTCCCTATGGGGACAAAATGCAACTTTATAATGTAACATTCTCTGCTAAAAGCAGCTGCTAATGGTTGATGCTGTTTTGATAACTGATGCAGGGTTTGACAACAAATAATGCTTCTGCACACACTCAACCCAGATGCTTTTCTGCTTTGACCTTTAAATATAACTAAACGGAAGACACAAAAAAGCTTTTCAATCCAAAGCCTCAACATCTCCGTTTCACTTACTGTCAAAAGAAGCATTAATCAATAAGAAACACATAGCATCTCCACAAAAAGTGACATTGATACAAATGCAATGCATCTGGCTTAAATTTACTGCACATCCAGCAGAATATACTCCTTGCTCTAAAAAGCAAACACAACATGTTAGATTTAAGTTGCTTTCTTGGATAAAAAATATATATCTTGAGTTTAAAGGGGAAACTTCAAACTGCGACAATCTAGATACCTTTGAAATCCCTCCTAAATTTAAGTAAAAAAAGAGCCTTTGTTTTTGTTAAAAACAAAATTTTATTTTATTCACACATGTTGGATGTTGTCAGTGAACTGTTGTCTATTAGGAGGATATTAGAAAATCAGGTACCTGTCCTAAATTTAATATCAAAATCATGCATTATTTTGTTCTTCACTTGAAAATAAACACACACTTTTCATGACTTGCTATCATTAGAAGCATATAACTTGAATATCAGTGTTAAATCGATTTCTGCATTCACTACACGTTTACATTGATTGGATGCACTCGCCACGCTTTGCTTCTGAGACTGTTGACTGGGTTTTCATGGTTGGTTGGATCCAACTTGTCCCATGGAAGTTGGCCAGTACTCTGTTTCTCATTATGTTCACTTCATGCTCGTTAGCGGGCTGCTTGAGAATATGACTCACAAGGGTGAGAAAACTGATAGAATATTGGCTCTGAAAATTGTAAGGCTACAAGCAGACTTCAATAGGGTTAGCTTAGCACAAGGACCAAATGAAAAGAGAGAAAACTGCAGGCAGGTTTCTGTCTGACGGTAGCAAAATATTTCTTTATTATAAATAATTATGTACTGTAACTGTAACTCTTTTTTATTTAGAAGTGTAAATTATTATCTCAAATATACCCTGGACCAATTGGTGATCTGAGGAACATTTCATAGATTGTTTTAATTATATGTTTAAGATAGATTAGTTCTGTCTCCTGGTTTTGGGTCTTTGAATTATGCAAATCAAGGCAGCTGCACGTTAATGTGTTATGTTTGAAACATAAAGGGGACACCAATAATTGGTACTATCTTCCATACTTTTTCCTGAAAGCTATCAGAATCTTCATTACCACATGAAACAGCAACCTCTCCAAGTAAGCTGCTGTCATACTAAAAAAGTTGTCATAGTTTCCAGAAACTGCACTGTCTGTCTATGCAAAACTAGATGATTCTATTATGACCAGCCTTTACAGTGGTATACATTTTCTTATCTAACTAAAGGGTTTCTTGGAATGTATTCACCCTAATGTTAAGTCCTCTTCTTTAAGATTCACGCTGGGCTGCAGGTTTGGTGCTAATTAGTTTAATTTAGGTGACAGTGGATATTTTCAAATGTTTATCTGATACTGTGTGGAAGAACAGCTTCTTTCTGCTGCTTTACTGCATTAAGTTTAACAGGATGTTCTCATCACATTAGGCTGTCATCATACAAACCCTTCACAATCTCCTTTGTGATAATGGGTGCAATTTGTAGTGCTTTAGACACGCAGCTACATGTTATTCTCAGTGGACACTCATTTGCTGATGGATGAGAATATCTAAAGAAATCTTTTAAAAAGGTGTCTCTCACATTTAAGTCCCTTTTTTTTCCTTGAGTCTCATTAAGCCATGCCTGCGGCTTGGGATAAATCACCAGAGAATTCACAGGATGCCTCTACTATTTAAGTCATAGTTATTAAGTGGACCTACGCTGTGTTTTGCGAGGACAGCATGTTTAGAATATTTGGACTCAGATGTAAACTAAAGGTTTTCCATGACTGATTAAATGCTGCTAATGGAGGCAGAGTGAGACCCCAAATTACCAACAGTCATGTTAAGTTTTGAATATAACACATGAGCAATGTTTCAAAAAAATGCAGACTCTTCCCAGATGGGTTCACTGGAGTGAACACAAAACTCCTGTGGAGAGTTGACCAAGGTTAACGCTGCTAGAGCCAATGGCAGTGACTCACATCGTGTGGTGTTTCAGTTCATATTTTCCTTCCTTTATTTCCACCTGTCTTTCGTTTTCGATGCCAAGCTGCTGTCAAGACCCTTTGAAGATGATGGGTGTGACGAAGCAAGGTATAAGATGTTCTGACAGTGAAAACTTGTGGTCCATATTTAACATTTTGCACTGGTGCCCGCTGGCATAAAAGTGGAAGTTAAAAAAAACTCAAGTCTTTCGTTTTTATCCTACCCCAAGCATATTTTAAGGCCAGAACATCTTCAGAGTGAAAGAAAGAGAACCTGGAAGAAATGGATAGGGGTGACATCCATCCATCCATCCATCCATCCATCCATCCATCCATCCATCCATCCATCCATCCATCCATTCATCCATATTATAAAGTCACCAATCCTCCTTTTTCCCTCTTATCTTAATTTGTAACTCTATCAGGCCAAAATAAAGCATTTGTTATGATGTACAGCAAGCCGTACTGCAGGTTGACAAAAGCTAGATTAATAAATTAATTAAAGCTACCTCTTGAGACTGTTCTGTAAGGGCTAATCAGTTTCAGTCAAAATAAAAAATGCTTGTTAATTCTACCCATGAGTGTGGTGAGTTTCTAATTAAATACTCTGATCGATGTGGTCTTGTGCAGCTTGAAAAGGGTGGAGAGTTTGTGATGACATGTTTTTCTTGCTGCCATAAACTGCTGTAAATTTCTACTTTTTGAGTAAATGTAAAAGTCCCAAAACATAATTCTTATTTTCCTAATTTTCTAACAGGAACATTTTTAAAGCCCAGCTGAAATTATCATGACCCTTAAGTTACATTCCAGGCCTAATATCAAACTTATTCTCTTTTACAGACCCCCTCCATCAGACCCTGGACCAAAAGCTGGAGTCCAGAGCAGCCATGGGACCGGCGACAGGTTGGCCTCTCATGACACTCCTCAGCATGCTGCGCCTCAAGGAGAGCAGGGCCAGGGTCATGTTTCCAGGAAGAATCTGCAGGTGGACTTGGGTGGCACCAGGACTGGAAGGTCTCCTTCTGTGTCCCCAGACCGAGGAAGCGTCCCCACCTCCCCTTACTCTGTGCCTCAAATCGCTCCGATGCCCAGCAGCAAACTGTGCCCTGTCTGCAAAACCACAGACCTGATGGGCACGGGGATGACAAGCAACACCTGCACACAGTGCCGCTCCATGGTGTGCAACCAGTGTGGCTTCAACCCCAACCCCCACCTTACAGAGGTAAGATGCATTTATTTTTTTCCCCTCATGTTAGTGCAGTCATTTCTTTTAATAGGGCGCTTTGTCTTGAGTTATGAAGTTAATATTCTTATGTCTGTTTGCATTCCTGGGTCCTAACTTTTGAAACCATGACAGTTTTTCTCTTTGTACGTCAGTTTAAACAAACATGAGTCACACTTTCATGTTGCGTATCTGGTGCATCATTGGTTTGAGTATAACAACCAGACATTTTGCTCAATAACGTTCTTCCTCTTCCACCTGCCTTTCCATAATGCCTTCAGACAACAAACGCCTGTAAATACAGAATTATTTAGTGTATTATTTCAGTTTTTAAAGTACAGCTAAGAGGCTAAATTTTGAGTTAATTTGTCCCGTAAGAATGATTTCTTATTGACATTTGTGAGGAATGTTGACGATGACTGTTGTTGCTGAGTGGCCTGTGACTGGCTCACAGGCGGTGATGCACCTGCTGAATGGGAGTTAGAAAGTGAGGTCAGTTGCATGCTGGTTAAAAGCTGTGAGCTTCTTGTTGTTGTAATTTCACTCGACTGAGGAAGTTTGAGCTTTATTTGCAGTCAGTTTGTACATTTTGTATTCTTCAGTTTGCGCAATCAGACGCTATGTTTTAGAACCAACTTTCTTCTTTTCAGTTAATGCTACTTCTACAACTACCTAAGTGGTGTTTATAATCTATGTGATGTACACTTTGTGTCCATCCTTTCCGACACTATTAAGCGAGAAGAAAACTCAACACATTTTGCCGTTGTTAACAATCGCTTGTGTCCAACTAAACATGTATTAAAGTCAACAGGTAGCTGAGAAAGCATTTTGCTTTAATCCAAAAATAAATCACTTTCCTAATTTGAATTAGGCCATGCCTCACTGTTGTTGTGAATCAAGTATGGCTGTGTCATCTGTCACAAAGTTTCATGTCAACTTCAGTGAGTCATGATGAAGAAATGCAGCGATGCAATGTTAGTTAAACTCGCCTATAGGCTATAGGAGCGAGTGTAAGCTTGTTACACGCTAAAATTACACGCTAAAGGAAGAGAAAATGTTCCGTTTTTGAACAAATGCAAGCACGGATTTTAATTTACTGCCTGTGTTTATGCCTGAGTACATGCATGCATGAGTGCACATCAGAACATGAGAGGAAAACGGAGAAGCGTGGGAAATGGAAGGACAAGAAAGAAATGCACAGACCAAAGAGGAGACAGACAGTAGAGAATAGAGGGTGGTGGTGAGTGAATGAGAGCGTGGCAGTGAAGAGAACAGCGGAGGTGGCTACTTTTCAGCTCAGCCGTGGTGAGCTTGTTAGATGTTGACAGGAAGAGAAACAGGGAGAGAAAACGTGCAGCCTCTGGAGACCTGAAGATTTACCCCTGTAACCCAGTTAACATGGATCCAGCCTCTGCCTCACTGCAGGATATCAAGAAAAGTCGTGTCACTTATCAGTCAAATTGATTATGGGCATTTTGCTGCAGATCAAGGTGATGATAATACAGACGGTGATGACTTGTTCTGTGATTACAGGGATAGTGATTGACTAAGTGAAACGCTAACCATAGTAAGGAAGCTGCAGTGAAAAGGTCTTCTTGAGGAGGAAGCCATTTTGAGTTTTAAGGTGTAAACTTTTGTTTAAATAGTAAAACCAGGTTTTAAAATAAATAGAATGTATTTTCTCTAAATATTTAAAGTTTGGAAAGTTTTTCATGTTATTTGGGGACATCTGTGGCATTTGTTGATTCCAGGATTACTCACTTGTTAACGAGTTTAGTCAAGGATCACATCTTGCTTTGTCAGCTGTGTGATTCTGTTTACAAATAATTTTAAGACATTGGATGAACTTTCCCAAATTATGAAACCAATATGATCGAAAAGTGATACAGAGACAAGAGTAAATTAAAATGAAATGCTCAGCATTCTTTGGAGAATTGCATACCACCCTCTGCCTTTCATACCAAGTTTTAAACTCTGATTATTTTGTGGTGAAAAGGACAGAGTTACGGCCTCTGAGCATTTGTAGCAGTCTATCAAGAAATGCTAGGCCATAATTATCAGACAGTTTGACCTTTTTTTATGGTTCAAAACATCCTTTTTAGGTTGATTTCTGGTTCTGAATTGAACGTAGGTAAAAACATACAGTAAGGTTGTAAAAATATATTAAAATGAAAGATTGTTCAATATTAAAAACCAATAGATGTACCACTGCAACGTTATTAATACCAACAGCACTGTCTTTTCCTTCACTCGACTCAGTTACAGGAACACTCAGCAGTTTCTCTTCTTTTGTATTAACGTCGTAAATTCCAACGTCCCTGCTCTCTGTGTGGCTCGACATTTGCAGGAAAATGTAGTTCTGCTGACTCAGCCACAAACTTTAACTACGAAAGACTCGTCCGGCACAACAACAGCGTGACACATAAACTACAGCGATGAAACACTGCATACCTGCTGCAGCAGTTTAAAGACAGAAGTGATCTAATCGGACTGGAAAAGAGACTGAGATGACAAAAAAAAATTCAAAACATCCACCTTCGTTTTTAGGGAGAGTGTCCTTTTTGTTCAAGATGAATTATTTAATTTTCTGTAATTTTGTCTTGATAAAAAGGTGAAGGGGTTTTGGTAGATTTAAATGTAGGGGATACACTTTCATTTTGTGTTCTGCTCCTTTATTTTTCTGTTATGAAAACCAGTGCATTTAAAAATATATATATGTTTTTATGGCTCCTAATTCATCAGTTTTTCTCCAACCAGTATTTAAAATTAATGTCAAGTTGTTTTTTTCTTTAGATTTGAATTTGAGTTTGAAATCTAAAAGGATTACCACATGAATATTTGTGTGTCTCTATGTTTGCTCTGTCATGTACATGTAGCCTATTCTGGCTGAAATATATTTTCCACAACGACTTAAACACACATTTAAACTGTCTCTTTAAAGATCATGTCGTACAAAGTCTCCTTACTGAATCATTCCAGCCTATGTAGGGTGATGTGAGGGATGAAGATTGTTCTTGAAATACAAGTCAGAGCTGTTTTCAACAACCTGGTGACGGCAATTCAGTTTAGATGTAAACAGCACGCAACAAATGGATGTCATATGCCACGGTTTGTTGCAGCACTGTCAGTCAACCTGAAACAGATGGGCTTATTTACAGATGTAGTCTGACAATGGAGACCTAGAAACAGTCGTGCTGATAGCTTCAAATGAATGCTTTTTACGGGAAAAAAAAAACAAAAGTAGTTTTAACGAAGGTGCTCAGTTAAAAAAAACATTGCGATTAGAAAAGAAAGAGGGTTAGACTGTCTGAAAGATGAGGCAGTCTGAAGTTAAACTTCAAACAACAGAACAAGAACACCAAGAGATAGTGAAAATACCAGCGACAATCCCTCGACACTGTTCTCCCACCATCATACAGGAGAACATCTGCTTTATAATTGGTCCCATTTCTATTTATATCCTTACCCTCCTTCTGTCTGCTGCGGTGGCCCGGTCCTGAGAAGCCACAGCTGAAAGGGAGAGCCATGCTGGCAGCAGGAGGAGACAGAAACGCAGAGAAAACCATTATCATAAATTAAACAGCATAGCCAGAGCAGTTGTATGAGTGCAGTGCAACTCTGCAATAATTCAGCTCCTGAGAAAGAAAAAAATTAAAGAAAATACAAAATGCAAAACAACAAAAAATGGACTTTCATTTTTAAATGTAGCAGGAAAGCAATGACACTGCCAAAACTGAAGAGATGAATTGAAAACACAAAGACCTATCATTCCTTGATGAAATGTACAACATCCGCCGCCTTTTATATTGTTTTAGACTAAAATCTTTTACAGGTGAGAAGGAATGGAGTTAAAGCTATTTTGGTTAAATGTTAAGAGCTTTCTGTGAGATCTCTTGAGATGGGTTAGTACTCAGTGTGCGTTGAGTTTGAATCTCTGCTACTACCACATCAAATTTTAGATCAGTAGCTGTAAAACTTGACAGAGTTAAAAACATTTCTTGTTTATTCTAAGGTTGATTAGCTGTATGAGGCATCTTATGGCATATGACATAAATATGACTCCAAAATTACCCTCTGAGAGTTTTATTGAAATCTGACCAGTGTTTCATACATACATGGGCACAAACAATAATGCCCATTAGCCTTTGACAGCAGGTGATAGCTCTGAGTTTTCATGGTCTAAATTTGACAGTAGATTTTGCAGCTGCTTTTTTCTCTTTTTAACCAACAGCCCAAGAGCTGAGGCACAGTTTTATCAAACCCTCCTACTTGGAGGCCCAGAGGATTTCCTCCTCTGTTTTAAAATAAACCAGTGGGTTTAACAAACAAAACAAAAAACTGTTACTGTCATTATGAACTCATGGATTTTTCTAGTTAATTTAGAAATAAATGCTGCACAAGTTGGAATTTTGTACAATACCATAAAATTATTATCAATGGTAATTACATAAATGTTAATATGAATAAATATGGATAATTATTCAATGCAGATTCACCTCTTCTACATGTCTAGAAAGACAAAATATAAAATAAAATCATCCACATTTTTATTTATTGTCATCAAACATAAAAGCTCACATCAGCAGCTAAAATAGTTTTAAGTTCTGCTTTTATCAACATGTAACATGATTACTGACGGCTGAACCTAAATGACCAGAGGCACTTGTTTTTTTACTTACATTCTTTCATTTGTGTTTAGCTCCCAGGCAATAACATCTCTTCCACTCACTGAACGGAACAGAGGCAGAGAGTCATCATCTGAAGGGCGGGGGATGTGGGCAGCAACATCTTACTTGGATTTAAAGTTGCAGACACTAAAATAGTCTGAAAGTGCTGAAAGTGCTAAAACTGGACTATCACAGGCTTGTTGAATACAATATTCAGATATGTCAGAATTACTGAACATGAGCCTGTTAGAAAGTACCGTTGATCAAGGGTCACGTCACCGGTTTCACAGTATTACTCAGCCTTTTTGTCTCCTAGTCCTTATTTCAAATAGGTAAAACAAAAAAGTCTTAAATAATAATAATAATAACTGATTTCAAAAGCATATATCCTGATACAATGTTCAGCCATATCACCCAGCCCTAAGAGCTAGGGTGATGAAGGTATTGGTGGCAGCTTATTAAAATGCAATTCTGAAAAAAAGGTCCACATTGCATGTAAACAAAGCATTTGTCATGTGATTGACCTACATTTGGCTGGTCAGTAGTCTGTGTAGGCGATGACAGAATCAGACAAGCGTAGAACTGAGGTTGAAATATAAGAAATAAAAAAGTAACTGTCAAGAATAAATACTGGGGATCAAGCAGACTGGTAAAGCACCATAGACTTTTCTACTATATTTTAAATTACTGACTTTGCCCTTATGTTTATTAGTCTGCCTAACATGGTTCTTGTCTTGAAAATGAGCTTATATAGAAAGTCTTCACCAGCTTTAAATAAGTTAAAAACATGTCAGAAAAAATTAACCTGTTAAACTTATATAATAATAGCTAATATAATTACATCTTATTGGTTTTGTTTATTATCACAACAAGCCTCAAAACTGTTGAACACCACAAGATTTTATAGCATCTCTACAAATTGTTCTAAATGTGCTAAAAATCCATCTAATATTAAAACCAATTTGTTTTATTCCAGTCTAACTGAGTTTTAGTTCCATCCTGCTTTTAAAACTGCACATATAAAACAGTGTCAGAAAGACGTACAGTGAGCTGTAAAATGCCATGTTTTCCAGTTACAAGACTGTTTGAACTGGTTTTAATGCAGCCCAGATTCTAATTATAAAGCTCAAAATTGATTTTCTCACAGCAACACTGACCTGAGAGAACAAGTTGTCAACAGTGTCAGAAATAAACACACTGTTCTTTTTTCAGGTGTATTTGCAATGAACTTTATAGGTTGTGAATGTCCTGGGCACAATATTGATCTTAGTTTGAACTTCAACTTGTGATTACTTTCAAACTTTCTAAAATATACTCTAAACTAAGAGCTACACAGTTGGTCCAATATTTACAGTTTTTACAATCCAACATTATCAATGGCCTAATATTTCAAATGGGAAAGACAAATAATGGCTTCATAGAAAAATAGTCTTTCATGCATATTAATAAAAGATAAGTTCATTCCATCTTGCGGGAGCCAGAGTGTGATTACTAATCCCATTAAATTAATTCAGATATTTAGAATCAGACACATTAATCCCCCTCTAACTTTTCATTATGTGACAATAGAGATTTAGTAGTTCAGATCTGGATTAGTTATACCACTCTTTGTTAAAGTTGAGTTTCTGAAGACAATAACAGAATTTATTTGAAATGCCTCATAAATGAAAACTTCTGTTTTAATTGTGCGCCTCAAAAATAGGGAAAAATTGTTCACTTACCCCAATAAAATAGATCAACTAATATCACCAAAGAAAAACTTTAAAGTGGAATATGTCAGATGAAAATGTAAAGTGGAAGTAATTAACCAATGTGCAATTTTATGTGCAACATTCAGGGTTGGCACATTTATAATAGCATAAATACATTTTGCTGAATGTCACATTGAATCATTGACAGTTTGTCAGTTTTTTTTTCATTGTATTGGTAACAGATTTTACTAATGAAAAGTTCATTCCAAATTAAATTTTCTATTCTTATTATTAAATACGGCAAAAAATACTCTGTTGGTTAGGACCTTCATTTTATTGGAAATAGTGTATTTCTGGAGACCATCTCAAGGCCTTCTCACATGATGTTTCACAGTCCACAGTGGCCCACAGTGGGTTCCTGACCCCTCCTTTGTGAACCATTGAACTTTTGACATTCATTGAAACTCCACCACCAACCCCCCTACGGCTTGGTAATGAGGAGCTTTTGTTAATTTTTTTGTACATTTTTAAATTTTACGAGTTTTTGCAAAGATGTATTTCTATGTGTAGTTTCAAATAAAACAATTATATGTTCTAAATATGTATTTCTTAATCCCAGAAAGCTTAAGTTTTAATGCAGTGCTTTGAGATATAAATATTGTCTGAAACTTTAAGTTGGTAAGTAGTGGGAACTGGGTCAGGAATCCAGCCGAGACACATGCATGCTTACATTTGCATACACAAAAATATTTTTGCATTGAGAACTGCCAGAAACTGAATCTGGGACACTGGTTTAATTATTACCCCATAACCCGATGCGTTTAAAGTCCTGTCTCTGTGTAATCACTTGAGCGCCACTCTCCATCAAGGAATAACAGAAACCGTCACATTTTGTAGAAAAACCACACGTTTAATGATGCTCTTTTACAAACAAAACATCTGAATTACAGTTAAACAGAAGAAACCATCTGAAAACTTATTTAAATTCGAACTCATGGTAATATATTTTGCAATATTTGTACTTCTATGGCACGTTTTCTAATTTCATTCATTGCCTTTTTAAAAAAAAAATCACGTATCAACAATTAATATTGTGTAATGTACTGTTTCTCATTATGACAGTCTTTTACATTACAAGAATAGTGTAATTTACATTATAATTTTTAACCCAAAACCTAATTTAATTTAAAGGATTAGAACTGTTATTTTAAACAAATATATTTGTTTTTCAAATCTTTTGGGTTTAGCTCTTAATAACTTAATACTTGTTTATTGCATATATGTCTACATTAAGCTTAAACATTTAGCAGCAAATCCTTTGCAGCAACAAAAAAAAAATCATTGCAATACCACCCATGCACGATATTCCTTAGATCATGCCCAGATCCTGCAGTGTATATAAAGATTTAATGTTATTCACTTTGCACTACTCTCCTGCATCCTTAATAACACTTGGACTCCCTGCTGTGCTTAACACTGCACCAGCACACCTGGTGAGAGGCTCTCAATAAGCAGCTTGAGAAGAGATTTATTAGCGATTTTCCAACAACTGTTCAACATTTTTACTCGTCTCGGTTTGTTTTTATGAATTCCCGTTTCCCCCGCTTGGCAGCATTTTCAGAAGTAAAACTGAAGTGTTTTATTGAGGTTATTTCTAAGTAGTTGTTTGTAGAGGTGGTTGGGTTTGTGTGGAGCAGACAAACTGACAGAGAGAAAGAGGAGCACTGGAAGGAATTTCAATGTCTTTGGCCCAATTTGCAAGGAGTTAATAAACCACTGCTGTTCAAGCATCCTGATCCTCAAACTGCAGTGCTCAGCTGCTGCATGTACTGCATGGTGTTACCGCATCTTCTTCATCTGCATCAGCTGAAGTTTGATTCTGACTCTAGCTTTTCAGTGGATTTGCTGCATGATGTCTAACACCTGTCAACAAAGGGTGAAGGATAGCACGTAGGAAACTCACTGCACCATAGTGATAAATGTTTTGATGCTTCTGCATCACTTCACTTAATATGTATGCATCTACGCCTCCCCCCTTAGCTTTTCTTTTTAAATGTTTAACATTTAGGTTATTCAAATCATTGCCGCAAAAAAGCATAAATCATTTAATGAAATAATTTGTTTCTTTAAGTAAAAGACATCATCAAAATAAAGACAAGAGCCAGCTCTCATTTAAAAAAAAATAAATATGAATGTTGGTTAGTATTGGGACAGACAATTCTACTGGAGTAAAACTGTTGAAGTAAAAAGTGTCAAAAGAGGCAAGTTCATGCTTTTTTTTTACCAATGCTGTATGACCAAGAACAATCTGTAGAAGATGTACTCTCAGTTATGCAGGATGAGACAGAGAAAGCAGCAAGCTGAGAGAAAGAAAACTCTCAATGTCGTGTGTTGCAATACCAGACAGAAGTTCAGCAGGAGCCGATGTCCACGTATGGCTTAGAGCTAACATGCACAAACTGACCGCATCATGGCTTCTTCTCACCAATGTCTGTTGCTTGTAAAATATGTTCAGACACACAGTTTAAGTTAAGGACATGTTTTTTTTTTTGTTTTGTTTTGACTGGACTCCATAACAACATCTCTGGCTCAGTAATCTGTCTGGATGGGCTGCTATCTTTCAGTGCAGACAAGAAATTAGAGAAATACACTGCCATGACCTGAGGGCTCTGGACCTGAAGCACATCTCTGAGCTCTACGATGTAACTGCATTGGAAGAGGAGGAGAAATGTAGGAAAATTGGCTCCCTCAATCCCTGTCTTAACTGGAGCATTAATGACATTCACAAGGTCAGTCAGCACAGCAGTACCATAGAGGTCATGGGTGCAGGTTCAGTGTAAAGACAACACAGACCAAGCAGCCTCTCAAATCTGCTCAAAACAGCAAGTTACGTAGCTCCATTACCTGAGCCTCATGAAGTCCAAGCTGTCCTTTAATGTGTTGTTTAATCCCCTGACATCCGGACAAAAATATTGCTCCATCCAACAGCTTAATAGTTCAGATTTTGCACATTTAGTCACCCTTGGAGTATGTTTTGTAAATGACTCTCAGCTACAACCATCACAAATCTTAGCGCAATATCTGTAAAATTGATTGTGATAGAGTTATGCCTGTCACAATAGACAATAAATCAATTAATCTCATTATAAATTAAAATAAAGTCGATAAAAAATTAGGTTGATAATTTTCGTTTACCTACTTGTTTGTTTTCTTCATGTCCCCCTCTTTTCTACTTATTAGTGTAGGGAGGAGTGAACTACGCCATTGGGTAGTATGTAGCATGCTATCTCTGTAGCATGAGAGCCTTGTGAAGTGGTATTTAGCTAGATGCTTTGGTTTTCCAATGCTTTCTTTAATCTAGTGACTCATAGGGACACCGTGCCAAATTGTTATTCTTTTTTACTCTTTGTAAATTTTATAAACTTTTTAAGCAGCTTCTGGTGACTGCAATTATTTTATGTAACCAGCTGAAGACACATAAAGAATAAATGGTGCCAGCTTGGATAGAGAAGGTGTGTAGCGATGTTACAGCTTCAGTAGCTGTTGTGGGTTGTTTTGTAACTTGACGTAAATTTTGTAAACTTACGTAAATTTTGTAAGGGGCATGAGGATGACCGTGTTTAATTTATAATTTATTGGGTAGAGGTGGTAAATTTACAGTTTAAATTTTGGAAATTTCCGTAAACTCCCCAAAACTCCCAAAAACATCCATAAACTTTCATAAGCTTTTTAACATTAGTTTAAAACGGTCTCCAAACAATATTATTGTTTATCACAATAATTTTGCAACCAATTAATTGTCCAACACAATTTGATATAGTGACAGGCCATGTTATAGTTTTGCTTTTTAAGGTTAGTTGGCTTTGGCAGCCATCTTGAATTGTGTTGACTCCAAAAGTGTACATCCAATGATTACTTTAGACAAGTTACATTCAAATTTGTCCTGTAGTTCATAAGAAACCTTCCTAACAGACAGACACATGCTCACCAATCTGTGATGGATAATATTAATGCTTGAGTTTTTTACATATCATTCATACTACATGGTGTTAAAATGTTCAAATAAATGTATTTTAACATCAAAAAACAGCAGTACTAGTGAGGAAAAGTACAGGATTTTTAACAATTCAGCATAAATAAATACCTGCCAATGATGCTTTGCTGTGATTATTTGGTCTGGATCCCACCCTCTGTGGGTCTCTTGCTGCTAAGAGGTTCTATTTCTGGCAGCAAGTTCTCTGTGAACCTTTAGCGCTCGAACATCCTGTTGGCAGACGTTGTGTTTCATGTCCTGGCTCATAACCTTTTAACAAGTGCCAACATTGTACTCACATGTATACACACATCTTGCAAGCTAAAGTAGGAACTGAAGCCATGTTTGGACGATAGCCATCAAAAATCTATATAAAGATGAGCTTAAATAAAGTAGTTAAAGTGAGTGATATTTTATGAGTGCAGATAAGTGCAGAAAAGGAGAAGAAACAAAGATAGCAGAAGGAGATGGGAGTTTGCAGCAGTGAAGTGGTGGAGGAGCAGAACAGGAGACAGAGTGTGCAGTGTGCTTGTATTTTGCTGATACAGATCAGATTTCATAAAGATCCACATGACTGCCTCATAACAAGGGGATGCAGAGAGGAATGAGATAGAGATATGAGGCGGCAGCAAACAGAGACACGAAGAAATTGATAAATAGCTGCTTGCCCTCCCTGCAGCTGCTTTCTTTGTTTCTTTTTTTCTGGCTTGTGTTTTTCCCCACTGAGCTTTATATGATTAGCTTAACTGTAATTTGAAAATAAAAATATTTTTCAAGAATAATAGCATTGATATAAAGAGAGTTTGATTGAATCAGTGGCTGGATGAAGAGTTTTGGGTTGGTTAGTTCTAAGTTGCAGTGTTGTTTTCTGCACACTTTACTATGACTGTCCACAGAGTTTCATCTTGGCTCCTGACTCCTCAGGTACCCTGACTGACAGTGAAAACTGTGGTGGCATCATCACTCCTTATGTTGAAGACTGGCAGGGGGCCAAGCATGAGGCTAAGATGCTGCTGAGCCTGTCATTTGTTCTCTCTTCTCTAACTTACTGAATGACTGATCAAATGGTTGACTGGGGGCTGAATGAGAATGAATGAAGTGGATTGGTTACTGAACACTTAAAAGCTGTCAGCAATTCACTTTTAAAATATATTGAAAGAAAAACAGAAATCATTTTAAACCTACTTGCTTATGCTTATTTGATCTATGCATGTTTAACACAAACATAATTTGCTTTACATGGAGTGATTCCTTGTTTTGTTGCCAAAACAGCCCCGATTGCTGGAGACCTTCATTCTGTCAAAACTCTGATGGTATTCAACTGTGTTTTGCACTATTTTCTCTGTGTCAGAACCTTTACGTTCAGTAATTTGAGAGGTGGGGGCCTCCATTGATCAGACTTTATTGTCCAGGACAACCCACAGTTGCTTGATTGGATTGAGACATGGGGAATTTGGAAGCTAATTCAACTTGTTGTGCTTCTCAAATGACTCTTGAACCATTTTGGCAGTGTGACAGGGTGCATTATTCTGCTGAAAGAGGCCACCGCCATCAGCAAATGCTGTTTTCATGAAGGGGTTTGGGTCAGCAACAGTGTTTAGCGAGGTGATATGAAGCATTTACATAAATGTCAAGTTCTACTTGACTCTTTCGTGGTTCACTGGGTTTGCCTCTTTTTAACATGTTTTATCTGAACATCTTTGATCTTCTGCAGTTGTGGAAATGACGCAACCCTCTTGCCATCACTTTGATCTTTTTAAAAATGTTTCAAATATAAATGCTTGATTTTGTTTCTCTTTTAGTCACACTGAGTACGGACAAAATGTTCATTTACTGGATAATGTATTTTATGACACCCACAACTAGATACTAGATAAGGATGTTTTACTTCAGCTGTAATAATATTATGTCTGATTGATGTACAATAAACATTACAGAGCATAAAGTTTTAAAATCCACCAATGCAATGATGCAGCTCCTTGAGAGTTTTCATTTCTGAATAAAACTTCAGTGAAACGGTCAATAAATTTCTATTTCTATTTTCCATTTAAAATTTTACCTGTGGCTGATTTAAAAGAATACACTCTCTCCTCTACATATAACAGTTATTTATTTTCAATAGTGACTGAGAACTCAACTTATACAGTCTCTATTTTAGAAAAACTGAAAGAAAAAGCCAAACTTCACAAGAAAGTTGAATTTTCCTACTCTAAAATGGTGTTCTCAAACTGGAGTATACACCTTGAATGCTAAAGTACTGTTTATCTTTCTTTTCATTTCGTGATCAAACTTGATGTGATTTCAACTTCCAACATTCCATTCCAGATATACCATGAATTCAACACTAAACTAAAGGCACAAACAGACATAAAAAAAAATCCTAACTGTGCCTTTAAAACATAAATTTGTCATTGAAGAGTAACCGATTGTAGGGTCAAAATGTTTCTTTTACAACTCGTCAGAAAACGTATGAGTTGGAATCGAAATATGACCTGTTGCTCTAATGGCAGCAAACACTGATGTTACACTGATGTTGACATCATGTATCTTACATCTAAAATATTGAGAAGGCAACATTTTCAGTGGACTTGGAGGCAGCAGTGTAACGTCTAGAAGAGCTGCTGCAAAAAAGCATGTTTTCTTAAGTTCAAAAGAGCACTTTTAGCCCTTTTTGAGACTCCCGAGTCACTGCTTGTGTTAAAATTTTATTTATTTTTATTTATCCAGACAGTGAATGAATTAATGACAAAGTGCACAGAAATAACTATGCAATCTGATTACCAGGTTACAGCTAAATTAGATGTAATCAGCTTGGGTTTACAGAGTTTCTCATTTAACTAAAAGTCTGTCCCAGCACAGCCGTTAGTTAAAAGCTTTTCAAATGTGAAGTAGTACTGCACTGTGTAAAACCCTGTGACTCATAGTTTTGCAGCTAAATTGTACTTATAACCTGCTTCCAAGTTTATATTAAATCTTTAATTCCTACATTTACAAAGTGATATATTACAATAATATGTTTATTGCATGTGCACAAACATCATTATCATCAGCAGGTGTTCACAGCTGAGTTGAGAAATGTTTAAATGTTGTAATCAGTACCTTTTGATACTCTGTGAAGTCATTATTTTTGCTCATGTAGTAAGTGCTGGTCGATAGGTCTTAGAAGAAAAAGGATTATATTAGGCACATAAATGGCGTGATTCTTTGCAGTGACTCTTGTTTTGATGTGTATGTGCACTGTTATTTGTGAGCTTGTGCTTGAATCAATCTTACATGGCCACAAGGTTGAGATTTTTGATTCTACAACAGAATTTAGGAGATCTGTTTGCTGTTTCTGTTTTCTCCTTGGAAGTTTTCTGTTGTTAGGGAAAGTTGATGCAAAATCTTTACAAATCAGTCATAATGGTCTTAAGGAGAGTTTTGATCCAAAAGGATAAAAAGCAAAGTCCAGCAACAGGCCTCCATCCTCCCTCTTTGTGCCCCAGATCTCCAAGTGATCCTTAGCTCTCACACAACCTTTCCCTGGCTGCATTTATAATGCATTAAGGCATTATGCAATGACCACGAGTCCAGGACGGTTACAATAGTGTGGCAGCTGTCAAAGCACTAGGACGCCAATTACTCGGCACGGCCATGGGCCATCTCTAACACCTTTCTCTGACTTTCACCTTCTTATGTGTGTAAATACGGTGCAGAAATATGAGCAAGAATGAAAGCAGAAAAGCAAAAGATATAAATGAAAGTGACAGAAAAAAATGGGGATTTGTTGGATGAGTTAAAAGAGTAAAGGAACATGTGAAATGAGAGAAAGTGTATGAAAAAAACACTCTGTAAAGACATGAGGGAAGATGACAAAATCAAGGGCAGCTTTGGATTATTAAAGATGACCAGAGTTCACACCATCTGTCAAAACTGTTTGTGAAAAATAGATAAAAAAAATGTGAACCAAAAAATAAAAATTCATGCTGAGTTTTAGGGATAATTAAATCCTTCCTCAAACAGATATTTCTCATCATTCTTGGATATCTTTTAATTTAACTAATAGTTTAGTTGTGGAATTTAGTCAGACAATCACATATCACTTTCACACACATTACAGTAATGCTCATTGAACAATAACATTAAAGTCTAGAGTCCAAAATAGTGTAAAATTAAAAGTTCTTTTTCTGATTTTAATAAAGGTCTTTTGTTTTCTACATGTCCTTTCCCATTATGTATTGTTGAAGGACTTATGATTCAAAAATCAAAATGAAATATTTCATTAAAAAATATGAAATAAGCTTTGAAATCATTCATAATGTATGCATTTTTTTACCTACAATACTCATCTTTACCATTACCAGCTTCAATAATTTTGCATACTGAATACTGAAGGTTGGAAACTGTACCTTATTGTCACCAATGTATTTTATTTTTTTATCTCTTTCAGGTACAAGAGTGGTTATGTTTGAACTGTCAGATGCAGAGAGCCCTGGGGATGGACATGACCACGCCACGCTCCAAAAGTCAGCAACAAATCCACTCTCCTTCTCATTCCCCCAATCCTGAGCTTAAATCCGATCCTTCAAATCAGCCTGCACCCCCAACACAAGCCCCTCCTCAAACGCAGCCCCAAGCACAGGCCCATGCACCCGGCCCCACCAAACAGACTGGTCCAGCTGGCCCCGGTCAGCAACAACGGAAACTGCCTCCAGGGGCTGTCCCTCTTCCTGGGATGGCAAAGGCTCCGTCCCAGCCTGATCTATCTCGAGGCTCTCCTGCTCACCAAGCCCAGCAAACCCGCCAGGACCAGACCCGCAGTGCAGGGAGTTCCCCTTCTCGACAACCCCCACCCCCTGAACAGACCTTTGGAAAGTTGTTTGGCTTTGGTGCGTCTCTTCTTAACCAAGCCACCACGCTCATATCTGAGACCACTCAACCCCAACAGCAGCCCCCAAAACCGGCTCCTAAACCTGGGGGGCCACCCGGTCCGGGACCTGGAGCTGGTAAACCTACGGGACCACCCCCTACACAACAAGGGCCTCGAGCTGCTTCACAGCAGCAACAACAACAACAACATGCAGCTCCAGACTCCTCTAAGCCTAAAACCTGCTGTCCCCTCTGTAAAACAGCTCTCAACGTCGGCAACACATCAGAGGAACCCAACTACAACACATGCACACAGTGCCACTCCAAAGTGTGCAACATGTGTGGATTCAATCCCACTCCACACCTAGTTGAGGTAGGACTCTGAGTTGATCTGTTTGGCGTTTGCGTAACAAGGTGCTCGCTGCTCATGAGCTGTTTTGCACAGCATAGTTTAGCTAAATTAACCAATTTAGCCTCACATTTGTTTGGTGAAGAAATGTTGTATCTTGTCCAACAGGGTTGTTTGTTTTAATCATTATTGCCAAGTCCTGAGGTGAACAGATGGTAATTACAGATAATTACTGTGTGAATACAATGACTACAATATTAGCTTCAGTTGCTCTCAAAGGTTCAAAGGTGATTGCCTTGTTTTATATCAGTGAATTACCTCTTTTTTTAATGCTCCAATATTGCTCATTCTCAGTCTTCTTCACAAATATCTGTTTAATACAGAATACATTTTTGTAGCAGGTGCTTCATAGTATAAGTTTACATGATGCTATTGAGCTCTGCCTCCTGTCGTTCTCTTTGTGTTTTCCTGTCGGCACCTGCTTCGCTCAGCTCCGCCAGGGTCTTTCATGTTGTTATTCGATTAAAGTCCAAACCTGACTCACCTCATCAGCGACTCTACCGTGCAGCAACACAGAAATGTATGATCAGCTTAGTACAGGAAACAACCTCGGAAAGTTCAATTGAATAGATTATTTTAGTATTTATTAGTCACGACCAAGGGTCATGTGAGGGCATAGTTCTCCTTTCCACAGTTCTGCCTCATCCTTCGTCATAGTGAGTCTAGATAGTTACAACAGGGATTTGCAGTAGTTTCCAGAGCCAAGCAATAACAGAGTTTAATTATGCAAATCAAGTCCAATTGAATGATAGCACTAATAACAGGCTTTCTGCAGAGCTCAAGCTTTTTATGGAAAAGTCTTGTCTTTCCATGCATCTAGTTGTCACAGCCACTCGCACAGACCATTCATAGATCACTATGGAAACAGAGGGATAATTTGTTTGTCAGCCGTCCCTTTTCGTGTTTGGCTGCTGAGATGGTGAAAGTCTCCAAAAACTTTCAGACTGCTGTTGTTCTGTTTTCATGACAGATGCAGTTCTTGGGTGTGCTTTGGTTCTGCTCCACAGACTCGGTCTTGCAAGTCAGTTTAACAAAAGGTGCATTCTATCCAAACCTGTAAATAGCTTTTGTTATTATTCTGTGTGAGCTGGCTGACTGGTCACTTAAGAGCGAGTAAAAAAAAACTAAAAACTTTAGAACACAATGTGAGGCTTTTTGTGCTTTGAAGCTCATTACCCAGTGAAATTTCCACAGCTTTTTTTTGGCACAATCATCATCCTCAGCTGCTTCCATTTTCCCCAAAGTGTCATGTTTCTAAGAATGTGCTTTGTATTCATATTTTTTCATTGTTTGAGCTGACTGTAATTAATAATAACTATTTTAACCATCCTGCTGCTCTTGGGTCAATAGGACCCACGTGGCCTCAGTTTTAAAACTGAAGTCTTGTGAGTCATTTTGACCTAAGGGCAGCAACAGAGTAAATGTGGGTATGGCGACAAGGCTGTCAGAGCAAAAAATGCACCAACATTACGTCATGTCACACTGGCTGAAAAGATAGGCAATGGAAGAGAAAACTGAAGAGTTTTGAGCCGTTTATTGTTATAGATTTTCTTCTTGTTTAGAAAGTGTTTCAAAAATAAAGGGGAACAAAAACCCATTTTATAGCTCATTTAAAGTTTCAAACAACAGATTTTTTGTTTGCTTATGCTATAAGTCACTTAGACAAGAGAAATGAAAGTGACAGAAGCTGTTGATGAGCAGCTGTTGTAGATATTTTTGTCTTCGGCTCTTGTGGTATCAATCATACCGTCAATGTCCGCCTCATGTTTCTCATCTACTTCACTGCATAACGGATCGATGCAGATTTCACTGCCACGCATGTCAGAGCACAGTCGAAGTGATTTGGTCCCTTCCCACCAGCCGAGCTGCGGCGTGGTCTGTCTTAAAAGTCAGAGATGTGATGCTGCACTGGCAAGTAGGCACATGTAAGGTGTCATTTTTCCACAACAGATTCAAATTATAACTTTACCTGGTTTACCTGTAATGTCTCATGTCTGATGGTCTGCTTTCTCCCTGACGTCTTCGCACCTACACCTCCTCAAACATTAATAAAGAATAAAAACTCAAACTGTTATCAGTTTTTATATTCTCAGATGTGAAGGACACAAATTGGAACCAACAGGTTGGCAAATTCTTTGCTTATTGCTGGCTTCAGGAGTTTGCTGTCAGTAGGACAAATATATTTTAACACCAGGTTTATTTTCAAGATTCATTCTTTTTCCTCATTAAAAAAGTACATTTTTAATAAGCTGCTTCTATATGCTGCTTTTGTTTATTCATTTATTCAAAAGTTAAGTTTTTTTTTTTGCCACAAGAATAAGTAATTTATAGTAAACAAGGTCCTTTTTCAGCGTTGACAGCTAAGAAAATCGCTATTCTGGGACAATATAATGCAAACAAAGAGGAAAACCAAAAATGTAGGCTGGAATAAGGTCCATAAAACTGCTATATTCTACTTTGACAAACAAATATTTCGGAATGTAAAATTTTATAAACAAAATATTGATTGGATTGGAGTTCAGGTTTTATGCTGTGTTTAGACAAATCACCTACTCTGATAAATGATCATTACGTCCTCTTATGAAATAATGTTATAGTCTGAAGAAATGTTTGACATGAAAATGTGTTAGAAGAGTTAAAAATACAAATAAAAAAATCACTTTCTTTTACATTTGTTCTGACACAATGCATAATTCATTTGGAGCGAATTAGGCTGAGCTGCATCATAGGAAATATAGTCTGCTCTTTTTTATTCTGTGATGAGACGATGAGACGCCAGTGTGTGTGGGAGAACAAGTAGAAAAAATGAAGGAGAGGAAGGGAAGAGGTGAAAGATCAGGGAGAAGAAGAAAGTGAGAATCAGAGATAATGAGTGAGAGGAAGCCAACTGTTTGTCACATTGCAGAATATTTCACATCAATTAGTGCTGAAAGTCATGTGTGGCTCTGAGTAAATAGAATGTCCTTGTTTTGGGATTTTAACTCCCTCATTATGCTTCTCAGGGAGATAAATAAAAACCCGTGTGTCATCATCATCTCCTCAGACTTTAGTTGTAAAAACAACATAAAGGGTTTTGCCGTCTGCTGCTATATCTGATTTATAGTCAGTCGTCTTTCCTGGATTGCTTTGTTTTTCTGTCTCGCCTTTTGCTAGCATTTTCTACTCAACCCGGCGAAGCCAATTCACCAGACGTGTGCCATGGATTAGGTTTGGTTGCAATAATGCATTAGATTTCAATTCCCAGAAGTCTCTCTATAAAACCTAATTTTTTCCCCCTGTCAGTTTTCTTATATGGCTAAATTCTTTTCGTCCCCACAGTTTGGCAGGCATCGTGGTTTGATTCTGTGTGCCTATTGTTATGATATAGAAGCGTGCTCACAGTTTCTAATGAGGCGGAGGCCCTGAGTGGGTCATAAATAAGGACTGAGTATTTCACACAGCTGTAGAAAAGGTGTAGAGAAACAGAAAACATTGCTCATCAATGATTCAGGTGTACATTATAAATAGTTTATGCAGCGTGGCGCAGCGAGAGAACTGTGTTTGATTCCTCCTGTCACATAATGTTGATGCTTGTGTAAGCCCATGCATATTTGTGTGAGGAGAAATGCACCATGACGATACAAAAGTCTGCGTGAGTTTGTTCATTTAAATATTAAGATCAAATTATATTTATAGGAAATTCAAGTACCCTGCTTTCACAAACATTAAATTATTTGATTTATGGCTTAAGCATGGCTTCCCTTCTGCTTAATGAGACTCTCTCTTTCTGATCTTCTGGAATGTTAGAGCAGATCAGACAAACTTGAGTTTGCATAAGCTATGTGTCAGCAAAATAAAGTTCAGTTGTGGTCTTGTCTGGATCTCATTAATGGTCACCCTTTGATCTGCCAAAAATAGCACACATTAAAAACAAGCTTTAATGGCGATGAGATGTGTATCAGTGAATGTCTTCAGTTTCTGACAGGTGCCCGCAGAACAATCTCTACATAATAGCACACAAAAGCAGGTCCATTTGTGTAAAATGCACATATGGGAATGGAACAATTAGGTTGTTCTAAGAGGTTTTTTTTTTTAACTGACTGTGACACCATATCCATTAACTGTGTGGTGTATCGCCTCATTTCAATACTGTTTGCCTTTAAAACACAGGATGCAATAAACTTTTGCTTTTCACACATGAGCTGTTGATAAAATTGCACATAAAGCATTCACCTGCAAAACATTTCCTCACTCATACGGAACAATGTTCATTTTGCTGTCATCTAGAATCACACATTGTCACTTTTATTCTATATTTTTACACACAGGACTGCTGAAAAAATAATTTCTCAGTGCCCTTGAAGGCACAGCAGGTAAACATATGTAGAACATGCAGCATTTGTAAGTGTCACAGACCTACATGATTGTTGCTCTTATGCACCCACAACACTGATGAACATGTGACTCTCATTCTCAAACATACTGGAAAGGTTTTCTGAAGGTTGGCACACGCCTGCGCCTCCCTCAGGAGTCTCATACAAAGCCAGATGGCTGGCAGCATCAGGCGTCCAAGCCTGCCGTGCTGAGGCAGGCTGCTCCCAAAGTGATGATGGTGCACCATCACGAGTCAGGCTCCCATCCACTTTCAGTCAGCTGCCTTTTACTACTTACATATTTCTTTAAGACGCTCATAGAAACTACTGAAGTCCAATGTTAGGACCTTTATATGGAAAAAAAACATGTTTTTTTATTTTAATTTTTTGACATTTTGCAGCAGGGAAATAAACTGGAAACATCAGTGTATTAATTCAGAGTCCTTTTCAAGGGTGTTATCTTGTAAGGCTTTTATTTAACAAATAAAGATTGGAAATATTGGTTTTAAAATGCAAAAGAATAAAAAAGACAAGAAGAAAACTGAAAATACAGCAAATATGAAAACATGCATATAAAAATGTAAGAACACACATTTATTTAAAAAAAGCTAAATGTCTGTAAAGTATCTGGTGTTTCTGGACAAGGCATTTTTATATTCTGTCTCTAATGCATCAGTTGCAAGAGTATAAAACACTGACAGGAAACTCCATTAAAGAAAATTTATTTATGAACATCAACAGGGCTGTCATAAGATGGCTCGAGGGCGAGAGGGAGGTTAGTGGAAAGATACAGGATTGTAAACAAGAGACTAGAGTTATAAAACACTATGAGCTCTGAGAATGCCTTAGTTCTTTTAAACTTTTCTTTTACATAAGGCTTTTATTTCTTTATCCACATTATAGCTTTAGACCTTTAGCTATGAAATTAAGTTTAGCCACCAAAACAATTGAAGTAACTTTTTTGATAGAGTTTAAAATATCTTACTTTGTAATGGGACTGCTCAGTAGAGTGCAAATGCATCATCATTGCAGTATCGTTGAGTGTGATATCAGTATTACAAAGGGCTGCTTGGACAATAAATCTCATTATTTTTCCAGTACCATGTGTTCTTATTCTACATGCTAATAGTATAATTAGTCAATTTAATGGACTCTGGTCCTAATGCCAAATCTGGTTAAGAAAGTCATGACAGAAGAGAAAATGAGGTGTGAGGAAAATGTAGGTTTATCTCAATTAATATTGTCATTTCAATATTAAACAACATTACTGCAGATCAAAGTTATTTATTATTGTGCAGCTGTTATTTGTAGTGTCTGACTGTACCCAGTGTGTGAAAATCTGCTGCTAAAGTCTAAACTTCCTGTGTTAATAAGGAATGCCAGGGGTCTTGATTAAATAACAATTTATAACCCATCTGAGTGAGAATGAGATATTTTTTTCTACATATACTGAACAGCACTGTGTATTTTTCAAGACTGCATCATACAAACATGTACTTATAAAATTCTAACACATTTGTGTATTTTTTGGAGGATTTTGCGTTATCTAAATTTATAAACTGGTGAACTGAGTGAGTATTGTTTCCTCAGTGAAAAAGTCAACATTAGATTTCTATAAAATTTGTCTTGCAGCAGAGTTTAGTTTAGTTTTTCCTTTAACATATTGTAGTTCCTTCATGTGGCAGAAGAGTAAGATTTTGCCTTGATGTACCATATTTAAAGATGTGACACAGATTGTTTTGTTTTGTTTCTTGCTCCAATTCATGATGTATCCATTCATGCGCTCTCCGTCACTTTGCACATTTCACAGATTTTTTTCTCTCCCCTTGTGTTCACATTCCTCTTCTCACTGTCGGTGTGTCGTAGCTGCAGACTGCCTGATGTTGACTTGAATTTGTTATTACTTATAGTTAAATCACCTACATTTGACATTGCAACATAGGCACTTGGCATCCTTTATTTGTGGTGGGTTGATGTAGCCCCTGTACAAAGTAAACAGAATATTTATAGGAAATTACATTGACAAAAAGATTAAATGTATGTGTGTGTGTGTGTACTTGTTTGTGTACTTGTGATACCCCAATGGTGTCCAAAATCTCACATAAACACCAACATATGAGGACTTTCTGTAAACATGGGGACAAAACTGTGGGCACAAATACTGTTTCTAAGGATTAAGACTTTGTTTCAAGTTTAGGAGTAATAATTAGGTTGTGGTTGGGTTTAAGTGGTTAAATCTCTGCTTGCCTCATCAAGCCAAAGGCACTAGCCAACACACATTACTATCAACTTTCCATTCCCACATCAGCCCTTTAAATTTTTCTGACTCAATGCAAAGTGTCTCAAATACAGATTATTAAAAAAAATTTGTATTGTAAAGTCTGAACATGGGTTGAATAAAAAAAGAGGAAACATTAGATTAAGGGTGTCGGGCTTGACATTTCTTTGTGACAACGGTGCATACACGTGGGGATATAAGAACAAATGTGTGTGAGTGGGGGCAGAGGGGAATGTAGCTCTTAACAGGAGCTAATTGTTGATTGTTACTAATCCGTGTTGAGGATGTGTAGTGAGCCCCCTGAGTACGGTACTTAGCCCCAACACACCATTGTAGGGATACACCCACATGAAAACATGCCACCTGAGAATAGTAAGACTTGGATGCTAAATGAATACAGCATCATTTTGACTTTGTTTGATAACTATGTTAACTTGAAAGACTAAAATGAGGAAAAACAAACATGTTGTCTAAATCATTTGTTTTTAATTACTCAGAAAAGCTTAGTTTGACTTTTATGCAGGTTATGACATTCAGTGTGTGAATGTGCTGCACTGTGACAGGAAAATGATGTACAGCAATGATCGCTTCCCGTTGAGCTTATGTGGCACCCAGCACAGATGGCACGCTGGTTTTGAGGCTTAAATGCCACTCACTCTCTTCTCTTTCACTTTTGTTTTAGGCATTAGGATTTGGGCTCAGACTAAGTTGCATACATTTGGTCTTAAAGGGATAGTATGAGTTGTACTTAAGTGGGCTTTAGCACAGAGAGAAAACCTGATGTTCGAAGTTATTGAGTGTAAAAAAACTTAAAAAGTAATAGTGATTCAAGCTGATACTATTGTATTGGTTTTTATGCCACATTGCCATCGTCATTTACCATCAAGCTAACTACTAAAACACATACACAATTGTCCTTTAAAGACTTTAAGACACATTCGGGTTTGAAGGAAATTACAAAAATAAAAGCACTATGTGAAAATGAATGAAAAGGAATTGCAAAAACCATTCAAAATAAAGTTTCATTAGTAAATGCCTTTACAGTCTGCATCAAACTGACATTTTTAGTGTATATAATCATAAACATTAACATATGTAAATTATTGTGTGATGCATTAAGTAACAGCATTTATGTCAAGCGCTGCAAATGTTGTAGAAGTTGAAAACATTTTAGATTAGCAAAAATCTGCGATCTTTAAAAAGTAAAAGACTCTGGCCACTCTATACTAAAGGTAAGATATTAACTATTAATAACAACTGCACAGAGCCTTTCTAAAAAGATCCAAACTATGTATTTAATGTTTGCCAAGATATTTGATTCTAACCTAAACCTGATCCAAGCCTGGCCTGCACAAACAGCCCTTTAGATGGATGACTACCTGAAGAGCACAGTGACCATACTGAACTTGAAATACCCCCCGCCCTCCCAGTTCTGCTATGTTTCTGCATATGTCCTTTCTCTCTCACCTTATAAGCGAATGTGCTTTGAGGCCTACAAGTGACCTTAACATTGGCTTAAACACCTCTTCAGAACTCATCATCTTCAAGGCCTGGTGGCTACGCTAATGAGTTTTAGCGATGCTCCAGGGGTTCCTAGCAGTGCAATGTCTATCCTCCCTGTCAGAGTCATTGGAGTGGGCTGTTGCAGTCTTCCTACAACTAAAACTGGGCCTTTCTGTCTCAACACATCACTTCATTCGCCTCATTGGTGTTCCTGTTCTCTTTTGGCTTTGTAGCTCCTCAGGCATGCAACTACTCCCTAATGCTGGTATTAGAAAAGAAAGAGCGGGGTCAGCTGAATGTGCTCTGCAAATATTAAACAGATTTCTGAGAGAAAAGTAAGATTATGGACATGTGGTTGTATGTCAGGAAACACAAAAACACAGTTGGACAGAGTGAGAGCTGTAATGAAAGGGAAGAGAGACAAAATGAAAGAGATAAAGCTCACTGATCAGTCCGATATAACATTTAACCCCTTGCTAATCTTTTCATTGCTGCAGCTGTCAGACAGCACTGGAGATGATCAGATCAGTTGGAGAAGGTCTGAGCTGCCTGTCCTCAGCAGCAGCCTCACAGCAGTAACATTGACTAGAAAAAGCAGTATGATCATTACATTCAGTCAGGGAGATGGTCTTCCCACTTCCTCTATTAGTGAAGGCACTGCAGCTCCACCTCCAGCCCACATAAATGCACTTAGTCACGTCTGTTTTCCTTCACTTTTAGAAAAACACTCATTCACCAACCAACACAGGAAAGCCTGTCAGTGTATTTATATCTTTGACAAGATTGATAAGATGTACCTCAAAAGTTACCTGGTCATCCGAATTTTTACAACATATCTATACGACGATCCACATTCATTCAGTCCAATCAAATTAATAAATATTTAATCAAGGTTTGTCAAAGCCTTCCAAATTGCTCAAATAACCATCATATAAGAGGAAGTAGTCCTTTGTTTCATCTTAGATATGTTAATGTTCATTTGTTGTTGAGATAATGTCTCTGCAATTCTTTTAATTGATACTGTATGTAGCTTGCAGATAAGCTGTCATTAGATGGTAAGCTGTCCTATAAGCTCCAATTTAAATATACATGCGTGTAATAAGAAACCTGTCTGTAAAACTACTGCGAGGTTAGCAGACTTGTTGTTTTAAAGTTGCCATTTTACCACATTCTAGTGATAAAGAAAGGTTTATAAATTGTGTTTTGTTTAGTTTTTTGTTTCTAGTTGTAGCTTTGCCTGGTTGGACAATATAAACTCCTCTAAAATGAGACAGGTCACAGGAGACAGGCTGATTAACTTGTTCCAGAGACAGACATATGTGACAAGATGAGATACAAGGCTTGTCCAGGCATGGCTTGCAGTGTTAAAAAGGTTTGTTTGGCTGCAACTTCATTACCATTGAAGAAAACAGATTTGTCTTCAGAGCTTCGTTTCTGACAGTGTTTGTATTATAATTTTGTCTTAGCATATTTGAGTTTTTCACTTTTATGGCACCACTCATCTACTATATGGCACTGCAGATAGACTGAAATGTTTTCAGCTGGTGCATATCCCTGACTTAATAATACTCATCCACACTGCAAGTCTATGTCCAATTATCTTACAGCCATTAGGTTTTCAAGCTGATTGCAGTCTGCAAAGGTGGAGATCAGTCAATGAATCAGGCATTAAAACTGCACAGTGAAGAATATAAAAACAAGATATTGAAATACATTTTATGATAATGAATGCATTAGACCAATTTGACCAATGGAGGAAAATGGATTTACTGAAGCTTTGCACTGTCACTAAGAAATGCTTTTAAACTTTTAAAATGAGATTGTGAAGGCATTCTGAATATTGTTTAGGCAAATTAGCAGAGCTGACCTAAAAAACTTAAAAAAGTACACAGTAAAATACAACACTTCGCCTTCAGAGCAGTTTAAGGCATCGTTGAAATGATGTAACTCGAGTCTTCAAAGTGAAGAAGAATATTGGAATGTTCCTCACGTCTGGGAAAGATTTTGACACCTTGCAGCAATGAAGGTTGAGATGTATTTAGCTGTGATAGAGGCAATGGATTAGTTTTTTTAAACCAGATACATTTTTTCTTTATAAAAACAGTAGTTTGTTTATTTCCTGACACCTTCTAAAAATTCCTGTGACGGAAAATAATATTTTTTCTTAGTTGAGAAGAACCTTAAACCAAAAACTAGGGCTGCACCATATTGGAAAACCTTGCAATGGCAATAATATTTGTAAATACTGTGCTGACAATATTAGGTGCCATACATGTCTTTTTTTTCTTTGACCTTTAACATTTTTGGCAATGCCATTTGTATCTGATATGAGCTTTTGCTTTTGTCTTGATAAAACTGAACAAACATATCTATCTCAAACAGATATCTCAAAAGACAAACTGGACAAGATGTAAAGTGAAAGGTAGTTCTGTGTATTATCAGCAGAGATGTAGAAAAAGGCTATTTATTTTATTGATGTGGTCTAAACAGAGCAAATAAAAAGTTCTTTGTGCGACACTGTAGATTAGAGGTAATAATCTATTAAAGGTTTCTTAGCTTACATGGGTTTCATTATAGTATGAGCTATATCCTCTAGGTCTGTGCAACATTTTATGCCATTTCATATTATCAAGCATGTCAAATGCTGCATTTTATGCCAAAAGGAGAATGACTGAAAACAAGTCATGATGATGTCACAAAAAATACTAGTTTTCATTTTTCTCTTTTACAAAATTATGTCATTACTGACCAGAAAGCATGAAAAACACAATTTTCTTTAACGCGTGTTATTGCATGGGAATATTTGTGTCTGTTAAAAATCCCACATCTCATCATATTGTTTTGGAATGTTGCAGATGGTTCTAATAACAAACAAAGATCTGAGTACACAACCAAGAAATTTACTCCAGCCAGAACAGCTCACATGTGTTTGCTGGGCAAAAAGAGGGCACCTGTGGCCTAGGCTGAAACAAACCGAAACAGACACAATATGTAAATAAAGAGCAGGAAACATGACCTGAGCCAGTGTTACTCTGCTCCTGAAGGGACAGCAGAGGCCCACACATTTAATGGCTGATGACATATTGTTGACCTGCAGCAACGCAATCTGTAGGAGAGATTGTGTCTTATTCGCTCACACACACTCACACGTATAACGTGTGGAGCGCCGCTGGTTTCGATACCGCTAATCTGGTACAGTGCACACCTTGGTAATTTGCTTTCTTAGTGCACAGTTGTTGTGTAATTATTAAAGTAGCAGTTATAGCTTCGAATGCATACTTATGTAATAGATTTTGTTAATGACTGTAAAGCTTAGGGATTGATAACCCCATATTATGCTACTCTTGAAAGGTTTGGTATTCTAATAAAAAATGTGTTTTTAATCTTTTTTTTTCTATGTGCCATAAAGCCTATTGTTAAAGCAAAGACCATGTAACTTGACCATGCAGAACGTCATTACCTTGTCATTGTTTTCTAAATCTATTTTAAGATTGAATTTTATGTTTTACATATGTGGTTGGGACTATATTTCAGTCCTGCTTGCTCACTGGATGATCCTTCATTTCCTCTCTAATCCAGAGGCCTCACCACGTGTCCCCATTGAAGGAGTCCCAGGGGATTGACCTATATACCTGCTGACTCTTACTGACCTGTCACTGGTTTGGCCTGGCTCACTGCTGAGACATGTGCTCAGTCACACCTCCCACTGCGCACTTTGTAGTCTTAAACCACTGTTCATTTAAGCTGTGCTTAATATAAATGGAAGTGGTAGTTTAAGGAGCTCTAAAAGGCCTTGAGCACTAAATTCTGCCCTGATGATTTGAGATTGATGATCTCAGTTCTACTTCAATGGTGTCACATGTGGTTAATCATATTTAAGGGAACTCAAATTAAATAAGATCTGATTTTATTTTCCCCATTTTTGCGTGTGTGCATGCGGTGTGTGAAAATTGTTATCACTGCTGTTCTGGTTTTAACAAGAATGTCAGGTCATGTCTGGCCAACAAACTGAGTGACATATTTCCATGTTCACCCAAAGCTCAGCCAGTTCACACCTGTCTGGTAGCACAATCATGTGCTAGTTAATAATTCACAGTGACCCACTGCTCCCCTGACCTTCACTTATTCAGAATTAATTATGACCTCCTCCGTCGAATGTTTCATTAATCTCTGTGAAGAACAAACTTGGAAGGGTTGTTATGATGATTTGGGCCTTTGTTGTTACAAAGTCCTGTTGCTCTTTGTTGTTACCTAAAACATTGACGGGCATCTGCTTATGTTTCTTCTGTGTCAGAAATGATTTACATTCCAGTAATGAACCGATCAAAGCTAAAGGCTATTGTTCATTTATTTTAGGAACATGACAAATGCAAGAAGAGAAAGCGCAGACAAAGTTTGATAGTTGGAAATAAAATTTGGCAGCAGAGGATTACTCATGATGCGTGACTGTGCTGCTGCAAATGTTTTATTTTACTATGCAAACAGAAGCTGTCATGCTTCTTGCTTTTATGTTTTCTTTTTTGTGGTATAAATCCACTGCTATAAGTTATGTTCATTTTTTCTTACACACAAAATAAATGCAATGCTTGATCCTCCACCGACACTTTAGCCACTTTCATCATTTCGACATCATAACATTTAAATCTGGCGATGTGTCATGAAAGTCTACCTCAAACAGGTGAAAGGACCTACCTTTCCCTCCAGGTAATGAGCACCTAAAATGCTATATCTCAATGAGGTCTGTGACTGCATTTAATGATGGCTGACATTTCTTGCTCACAGCTTGTTGTCAGGTCCTGGCAGTGGCACCATGTGGAGGACTGACTCTCGCTGTGAGCAGACTGACAGTAAGAGGGTAATACTCAGGTTGTGTAGTGTGCACACAGTGATGCTTGCACATGTGTTCCTATCGTTTTTCAACCTGCAGTAAAAACATACTGGTGTGTGTCTGTCACCATTAAAAGTGGGACAGGGGTATGTCACCACCAGCTATGCAGAGATTTAGAGTTGAAATAAAATGTAAAACGTTAGATAGGCAGTCTAGTCAATGTGCAATATTCAGCTGGAGGCTTGAATCTAACTTTGCGAAGGCAATGTTTGTTTTTCAGATCTACATGTTCATGTGTGGGTGTGGGTGTGCTCCCAAAGGGGTTCTCACTTCTCCATGAAACTGTGCTCTCTGGCTCCCCCCAAGGGCAGGACGTGGTACAATGTTCCATAGTCTCCTAAATAACAAACAGTTTGGACGTATAGTCTCGTGTAACTGACATTTTTTTCTGGACATTTTTTTTGTATAAAAAATATATTTTAAACATAATTTTGATTAGATCTATTACTTAAGCCTTAAACTGCTTTATTTGTAGCTATTTGCAAACACATGAGGCATTTAGTTTAAGTTTTTGTTAGAAAAACAATGAGTACAATTAATAACCTTTGGTCTGATTTGTTTCCTGGTGTGTTTTTATCCGTACAGTACGGTAAGATGCAATAAAAAAGAGACATTATAAGAAACATTGAGGAGAATGGTGTTACTATGGTAACAGTGGTGTTTTTGCTTGTGAGTTAAAAAAAACATCTTAGCAATAGATTTGTAGGGCTGTAGATATTTATAAGTAAAAATCTGCTTTAATAATGGAAGGAGAATCTTTCATGAAGTAAATGATCTATTGGAGATTACAATATATTCACAAAATAAACAGTATTTAGTTGTGCAAAAGAAAGACAATCAAGAATTTTCATTAGATTCAGTTGATGTCTGCAGCCCAGCTGGGATTTTTTTGGTTTCAGTCTAATTACTTATATCATCACTTCGATGGCAGGCTTTTTTTTTTATTTAGAAATGAGAGAGAGAAAAATAATAAAAACTCATTAAGAACCCCTTGTACAGTGGTGTCAAATCTTGGTCCCGGGGGGACACAATCCTTCATGTTTTAGGTATTTCTCTGCTTTGACGCACCTGATTTAAACATGCTTCTGTAGAACTTGAAGAGATACAGAAGAGCAGAAACAACTAAAACATGTAGGATAGTGGCCCTCAAGGACCAGGCTTGTACACCACTCCTCTGCATGTTTATCATCAAACAACATTAAATCAGTGACTAAATTTATTTACTAGCAAAGGAGAATAATGCAGCTTTTAAAGAAAATCGAGACATTTCCTCCAGGGCTTGACTCAGATCAAAACAGGACTGTCTGACTCACAGTTAATGATGAACTCTTGTTTTTGGTTTTTAATTTCACAATGCACCTCCCTCCCATTGAGCTTGTTTTGCTACAGTATTTTGAAGGAGCATCATCCCTGCAATGTTGATTTAGCATCTAAGACAGTAGGGATAAGGTTAATGAAATAAACATTAGAAAGCTTTTTATTGTCTTAAATCTAGAAGAATATTAATGAGACCATCAGGGTGAGTTTCCATCTCAAACACCTGAAAGCTAAAACCTCAATGAAAGTTTTACTGTAATTTTCCAAAAGGACTAAAACACATCTTTAAAATTATCTGCAGAATAAGTAAATCATTTACGTTGTGATTATGCTGCTTGTTCCTGCTACCACTGAGGTAATTTGAAATCATTTGTATGTTTTTGCACCAGCAGCATTAGTAACGAGTGTTTTCTGGTTGAGATTTTTTTTCTTTAAGTTTGGCAAAAACACCAACTTAAAGATCTGAAGAACAAAAATGATTAAAGGACAAGGTCAGTGTCACCTCACAAAACTCTAAAATTTATAAAGAGCTCAAAGAACCTTTATACTCAGAATTTAAGCAATGAAATAAAAGAAATAAACCATTAACAGTTTATACTCAAAAGACCACAGGTCAGCTCACTGTGACATTATAACAGTCTGTGAAAGAGTTTTACACTTTACAGATTATTATGCAGCAACATGACCCTGCAGAAGCAGAGAAAGTTCAATCAAATATAACATTATATCAAATGCTATAATGGTGACATAAATCTCAGGTCAACTTTTAAACAGCGATTAACAGACCAGTACATCGATTTTTTGTTACAAGTGGGCCATATAAATAAAAATCCTGGAGGTTTGTGGGCAACAGCCAATAATTATTAAAACATTTTTCTTCAAACTACTACTTCATCAAAGGCAGCAAGCAAAAATGCAGAGTCTGACAGTTTCAGCGTCAATAAAAGGGCTAATTTTGTCCAAGCTACTCGCTAGAATGCAATAGTTCTCTTATTTGGTCCAAAAATGTCACACTGCCACTTGACTCCTATGAAAAGATGTGTCAACCCATGTGTTTTATCTAATTGTTCTTATAATTCCTCTGGAAAACCTGCAGAAGAATAACTTTGAATAAAATTGATTTTTTTATGTCATAACACAAATCTTTCCAAACTACTTGCGCAAACACACGTTTGGTCATATATGGACGCAACCTAGAATGCACACCCAGGTTCCACACACTCATAAGCACACACACAGGGTGTTATGTGACTGATCGAAGCTGTAATGTCTCTGGAAGCTTCTGTAAGAGTGGGATCAATCTACAAGAATGAGGTCAATCTCACTCTGACCTTTTCGGTGTGGTTCAGTCTCTCCTTATTTTGAAGTGAAAGGACAGCTTTTATGGCGGTGAACCAACCGGACCATACATCACTGCACTATACTGCCCATGTCTGCAGTATCCACCTCCATTTATCAGAACAAAGTTGACAAACTAACCGCTATCCCTGTTTCACTCAGGATACAGAATCCATGTATTTTTTTTATTACATCAAACACAACAGAAGACTTTTGCCTCTGCTGTTCTGCTTTGGTGCTGAAACTCAGCAACCAAGGTGATGGTGGAGTTATTGAGTTTTTCAGGAATTACACAGGTCCGTGTAAACTCTTCACACAACATCCAAGGAAAGCAAGCAGATAAAACACAATCAAAGAAAAACACTTTGTGGGTGTCTCATCATAGCAGGGTTATTTGTAGAAGTGTGTTGAGGGTTGTAAACTCTACCTCAGGTTCTGTATGTGCACTCTGATGTGTAATTGGGCAAAGGATTCTGTGTCTCCAGTTCTGAGTGTATTGTACTGGGATTTGTGAATGTGTCAAAGTGTTTTCAAATATCGGTGTGGATTTTCTATTTAATTTTCTTTACAGAGTCTGTTTTTGTTGTTGTTGCCGTAACTACAACGTTAGTTTTTTCCACTCTGACTTATGGTGCTGACTCAAGAGAAAAGTGACAAATGAGACGTGCTGAGACTTAAGTGAGAAACACAACAAAGTGATTCATGGTAGGAACTTCTTTAGCCATAGAGACTTGAAAACATGTGTTTTTTCATAATGCCTCAAAGGACCCATAAAATAACTGGCAAATGGCAAGAACTGTTGCTTCATATATGCCTTTCACATGCAGTCTTGTCAGCTGCATCTGAGTTGCTATCAGTGGTAAGTACATGCTTAACTAAGCAGACAAGTTAACCCCTTGTCATTTAATTAAGTTACCAGTTCTTTAACAAGATGATCAGCACAGAGTGAAATTAAAGGCCTAGCATTTCTTGTAGGTATGTACATTGCCTGCGGCCTTGCAAATCAGTTTAAAACTACAATCATTTTGTGATGGAAGGGGATGGAGTTAAGGATGTTTTGGTCGAACCTTATAAATTACGTTATACATGATTTCATGCAATTCTGCGAGATCTTGCCAGATTGCTCAAATTATGTGTTGTAAATGCTGCTCAGCTGCTATCATGCCAACGTTTAGCCCAATATCTGCCAAATTTAGTGAGTTATAGCCCTATTGGTATTGGCCAATGTCTAGCTGTAGTGTTAATCTTGATTTAGGGCAAACTATTTCTGCTGGGCCCCGATTTGGTTTATAGGAACATATCCGTGCCCCCAACACCTGCTCCCACGTCTACAACCAGATATTTTGTTTTCAAACTTTATTTTTTCACACCTCAACACTTTTTAAACAGTTAAACTAATAAAAGAAAACTCAAACAAATTAAGTGCTGCAATAAAATAAACAACCTTTGTTAAATAACAAGGCAAACCACCTTTATAGTGTAATTATTTTAAGTGTAACTGTTTTTTTTTCTGTGTTAATACTCAACATTGCTATTAATACATTTAAGAATGCCTTTCTTCCAATTGGTTTTAAAAACATGAATCCTAAGAGGAGAAAAAATAAAGGTCTGTTGAGCAAAAATGACACCTTTAATCCTCACTTCTTTGCATTTATGTAGAAGCCCTGCTAAAATGTGTCCGTGATGCTAGCAGTGTCCAAGCAAAAAAAAAAAAAATGTATTCAGTCATACCACGCACCTGAAAGTTTATCAGTTGTAGAAGTTCATTAGATGTTTCATTAAAATCTGTCCACTGGTTATTTTGTTAACTCAATAAAATGAACACATATGCTCATACATATGGGTAAAAATATTATTGCCTTTCATGTTTAGTCATGGGTGATAATCATTTTTATTTGTTAAAAGTGAAAAAACAAACAAAATAATAACAAATAAAAAAGTATTCCTTTCATCCAAAATTGGACATTTCATTAAAAAAAAATTTTTTTGTATTTATAGTACTGGTTATATCTTGTGAACTGTTAGAGTTTGCTACGATTCACCGTGTTTTCCGTGAACAGCAAAAGATTCCCAGAAGCAACAGAGGCTTAGTCTTTTCTACAGACGTGATTTTCTCTTCTCTGTGTGGGTAGAGGTGGGAAGCACTGCCCACATGGCTCGCTGCTGTACAAGCTAAAGCACTCTACATGAATAATTTGCTACTTGCAGCTTCAGTTTGGCCTTGCTTCTCTTTCCCTCGCACCCACACAGTCATGTTATGCTGATTCAGGAGCAAATAAGGGAGTTTGGCAACATGGCCTGAAGAATACTGTTCCATGGTAGAAATCCATCAATTTTCTCAACTTGGTTTTCCTTTGCATGTTGTGGGGCAGCTGGTGCCTATCTCCAGCAGTCAGTGGTGTTACAAGTCCATCAGCGTGCAACATAGACACAACCATTCACACAAGTAACCAGTTTATCTAACATGCATGTTTTTGATCTGTGTAAGGAAACTTGGAGTACCTGGAGAAAACACACTCATTCAAACTCCAGCCAGAACTGCCTGGAGGCGAACCTGTGGCCTTCTTGCTGTGAGGCAACAGCTCTAACCACTGCTCTATGCCATCCTCTATACATGCTTGAGTGCACAAATTAGAGACACATAGCCTGTCTTTGCTGTCTATATTGTTGCATGGCTTTGGTAAATATCTACCGGTCCCATGAGTGTACTAGCTGTCCACAAACACACAGTCGCTTGTCATGAAAAGAACCAGCACAGATGGCTAGTTCTGAGAATGCTGCACCTGTTTATATATAGCTTCTCAGTAGAGCACTTGAGAGATATGAAAACAAAGCAAGTCTGTCTGTTTGGCAAGCCAATAGCTCCATCCACGCCTCATGGTATCACTTGAGACAATAGATTTAGGCACAAAAAAAAAATTATGCTGTACAAAAAAAATAGCATCAGTAAAAAATAGCATGTTATGTTGTTTCAGCTTTGACAGGTTTCTACATTCAGAAATGTCAGCTTGTCAGTCAAAAAAGGTGAAGTTATACATGGATTAAAAACCTGGCATCTTTTTGGAGAAATGCATATTACCCAGCTTCCTTTCATGCTCGACTTTTAAACAAAGATGCTAAATTATGACTAAGTTATCATTTTTGTCAAATATTAAAAATATTAAAAATATTATTATTCACAATCTCTTGCAAGATTGCAAGATTTTGGTAGAGCTTCAACTTTGAGTTGTGAATGAATGTCAGCGACTACCACACCAAACTTAATGGAAGTGTTTGTAAAATTCACTGAGGTATAGTCATTATTGTGCTTGCTAATATTGATTTGTTGTGGGGGCTTTCTTGAATTAGGTTGACCCCAAGAGTTAATAAGTTGTGCAGACATTGATTACTTTATGTCACTTTCATTAAAATATGTTTAGTGGATATTCTGCTAAGGTGCAAATCAATACAAAAACACAAAAAACATGGGCAGCAATATTATTGCTCCACCTTCACCTCTGGCAATAAAAACATCAAAGACAGCCATCATTTTATCTTATAAAACAATATCATATCATAATAAATAGTGTTGTGTCTACGTTGCTATAAAAAATAAATGCATATTTTCACAGCATGCTGATTCAGATTGCATCATTACTAAAGGGAAGAACTTGCATAATTTATCACTTGCATTGCATAAGAGCCCTAATTGAGTTTTTATGAGGTACAATGTTTGTCATATCAGTGCCACTTCAAATGTGTTCCATTGTACTCTATCAATAACAGCCTATTTACAGTTCTGTTTGTGTAATTATTCTCAAATGTAACTCTTGAACAGCACAGTTTGACCATTTTTTTCTAGTCTTAAATTGAATAGCAGTCACAGCTCATTTTGGAGAACCTCCACTATTTACATTGTTGTCTGACTATTGTGTCTGCTCTGCAACAGGCAGCAGACGGCTTTGAAAATCCACAAGCTAGAGAGAAAATCATACATTTAATTTAAGGCCTAGGATATCTTGAAGTAATGCACATTGTTTGCTGCCTTTCATATCAGAGTTTTAAACTAGGATCTAGGCCTAGGAACTAGGATCAGCTTATGTTGAGAAATGACAGAATTGTGTGCGTTTTTGGTCATTCATTGAAAATAAAGTTATGCACAAACTGATACCATTTTCACTTTAAATTTCAGCTCAATATCTGTTAAACTGACTAAAATCTAGCTTAAATTATTTTTGTGTTGGCTAATGATGATAAGCTGTGGTGCCCATCTAGAATTGGATTGGCTACAAAAGTTCAAATCAATTGTATGAGTACAGTAAATCCATTAAGTAATTTTTACAAATTTTATTAAATTCTGTCAAGTCATTCATGAGCTATTTTGATAACCAACACACTCAGACATTTACACATAAGCAAAGACTTTATCCCCACTTTGCTTTTACTTCTTTGCTGTTTGTTATGTTTTGTATCCACTCATTATTTTGGCGAAAGAGCTGGAAGTAAAAAAAACTGCTGAGAAAAGCAAAACGTCTTCGTCAGATCAGTGTCTGTGCACAATTTAGAACGAGGTTATAAAGAAAGCAGACTGTGTCTCACACCAAGACCTTATTATTCGAGACAGTGTCTAGATTGAGTCCCCCCTAATGTGGTCTTAAAATGGTCATTGCTGACTAAATGATTGCCACTTTCTGTCTCTTTATCATGCTTGAAATGTCGGCAGAGAAACTCCTTTAAAAGTTCTGATTGTTTTTGCTTGTAACAATTAAAAATAATTTAAAGGTATTTATTACTAATCTTTTGATTGAGGCGTTGTCTAGCATCTTGATTGTTCTCTCCATGGTAAAGATGTCTTACAATACAGTCGCTGAACACCTGAATTGTTTTTATTTAATGGTTGTGACTGGGTCTGTTGTAAAATATTCTATATTTATGCTTTTAAACTGTTACAGCAATAAAAGACATGATTTATTCAGCAGATGGTAATCAACAATCGAAGCGTTTATGAGGTTATTTGTTTTGTTGCACTAGTTGGTAACACAAGAACACACCGTCTTCAGGCCCGAGGCGCAGATGATTGTCATTAACAGAGGGCTACGTTACAAACATGGTGCCCCCACTGCTATTTTCAGCCCTCATAACCTGTAATAGAATCATTTCATTCCTGTGAGCAGTTTCATCAATCTTTGGCATTGACCTGAAATTGAATCTTTTATGTTAATATCCTCGGGGGGCTCTCAGGGATGGCTTGGTGCGTTTGGGGGTGAGCATCATGCTGGCCTGGGTTTCTGGGTCTTCTGTACTGATACTGGGGGCTCGGCGTGGGGGTCTTCGGCCCCTCTCGTCGGTCGCTGGGCCAGCTCTGCTCCTCGGCTGGGATCGGCTTGTCCCTGTGGTGGG
>JARVJO010000365.1:17831220-17856511 GCA_031762555.1 Cynodonichthys magdalenae
CATTCATTCATTCATTCATTCATTCATTCATTCATTCATTCATTCATTCATTCATTCATTCATTCATTCATTCATCCTGTCTTTGATTTTTAGCATCAGCATCTGTACACAGGATGACTGTAAAGGGTTTTTTTTCCCTCAAGTACCAGTAGGATTTCCTGTGGGCTTTTTAAAAGCTGTAGATCAGGAATCATCAACAAAATTTGTTCAAAGCCCTGGATTTTTCTATGCCAGCACCAAACTTTAACTTGGTCTGATCATCATGTTTGGTTTGTTTTATTTATTGATATTTCTGCTGTCTGTGGCATTTTTTAAAGATGCTGGCAATATGTTGCTGTAATTTAAAATATTGTTAACCAGTCTTTTAAAGTCTGTTCAAAGTTTGTATTGTACCTGTTTTTTTATTTGACTGGATTTAATATATATTTTGTGATTCATTTAAATTAGAACTTCATTATTTAGCAATTTTAGTGAGTATTTTTGTTTTTCTTTCTTGATTGGCAAGTTTTTGTTGACAACATACCTGGGAAGAGAGGAAGAAGCTGTTCTCACAACGTAAGAAACTAAACAGCTACAGTTCTTGCATCATTTTGACAGGACCATTTTTAAACACAATCACTTGCAGTTAAATTGTCTAAAAACATGTTTAGACTCCCTTAAGGCCCAGGCTTCCCTTAGAAAGAGATTTGTGATCTAAATGTGATTTGCCCAGTTAAATAAAGATTAATCAAACAATCAATAATATTAATGGGAGCACTAAATGTACTGAAGAAATTACTTTTTTCCACAAATTATTTCTATATGAATTTGAGTGTAATTTATTCATAATTTACCACTTTGTGGGCCAGATGGAATTAGCTCTTGGGTCAGTTATGACCCTGAGTTTGACATTTGATATTCACTGTTGATTGTTCCACCTCTCAATATGCACATTACACTCCTTGTCTGTGTACCTTGTTTGAGAGTACTTAATACTGTCAAAAGATTAAGTCTTCTTGTACAGAAATCCTTGTTTGGACAGGCGTTATTTTACTCAGTTCAGAAGGAGTTCCACCGAGTCCAATGCTACTGGAAAACAGCCTTTGTGTTAATTTAATTTAACTGACACATTTTTTTTTTAGAAATAACCTGTTGTAAAGAACTGGAAATCGAAAATTGTGCTAATGGTGCAAATATTGATGAAAACACATTTAAAATGACTATACTCTGTATATTTTGTGCAGTAAAACATGGTCTTTGATTTTAACTTTGATGATTCCCATTCTTCTTGTTTTTCAGAAGAAAGAATGGCTGTGCCTAAACTGCCAAACACAGAGGGCTCTGTCGGGAAGCTTAGGAGATATTCCAGATTCTATGGGATCTACCATGGGATCTCCCCGATCATCTGCTCCAGCCAAACAGCAAACACCTCAGCAGAAAGCACCCAATCAACATTCAGGACCTAATGCCACAGGTCCTCAACAGCAACAACAGAAATCATCGGGTCCCCAAGTAAGTGGCCCTCACTCTAATGTGAAACAGGCAGGGCCTGGCCCTCAACCTAAAGGGTTTAGTCAAACTTCCCCTCAAACCAAGGGTTCGGCTCAGCCAAACCCTCAAGCTAAGAGTCAAACACATCCCTCATCTCAAAGTAAAGGACCTACTCAAACTGAAGGTCCTAACCAGTCACATGCACAGAGAAAGGTTCCCACACAGTCTGCTAACCAAATGAAGGGTCTGAGTCAGGCCAAAGGGCAGACTCAGACAAAAGGATCTGCTCAGCCCTCTGCTCAGACTAAGGGCCCTTCACATCCCTCTGGTGCCAAGCCTTCATCTGGCCCTGTTAAACCTAATCTTAACCACTCTAAGACCCCCACCCCTTCCAAAACGGTTCCTGCTCAGTCTAAACCCACAGGTAACAACCATGCCCGCAAGCAGCCGCAAAGCCAGGAGAAGACTAAAGCGGCATCTAAAACTCTGAAAGAAGACGCCAAAGCCTCACAGAAGAAGGCATTATCAGAGACTGACACTTCAAAAGACATGAAGATAGCTGAAGAAGAAAAGAAGTCAAGACACCATGAAGTGAGCTACCTGCAACTTCTTCGCCTTCACCTGTTATACCTGTTATTCTCGATTCACCATTTTGATTTACGTTGCTTCATTCAAAAAATAAAATATGGAACCATCTCAGAATCACAATGTTTTTTTCCCATTATTGAGCCCATTCAAGCTCTTTTTTTCTTATTTTATGGGCATCTGTCCAATCACGCCATCATGCTCAGTTTTTTTTTATCATAATCCTCATTGGAACTCATTTTATCAACTCATTTATTAATGCAAAATTACTGATAACTTTCTGTGTTTATTATAACAACATCAAACATTCAGTAAAAAATGTACCTTTGCAGTTGCGTTTATCAAAGTGTTTTATTACCATTGTTTTCAAATCTATTATATTAAGCATCATCATCATCTTAATCTTCAACATTACTCTAATTGTCATCATTATCAGTTGGTCATAATCATTTCTCATTTTCATGTGCATCAGCATAATCATCTTAGTTGGCCATTCATCGTCTACAGACCACTCCTGCATTTCTCTGTTTTGTTTAAGTCTGTTTTTTTTGTTCACATTTTTGTAAAAGAAAAAAAAAAGAAATGCAAGCTTTTTGTCTAACGTGCCACCTCGTGATGATATTTTAAGCATTCTAAGCATGTTTTTATTCTTCAACGGTTCGAAGAATGCAATGGAGAATGCGTCAAAGATGCCAAACAAGCATGTAACAAAATGGCATTTGTCTTTAAATGTTTGTAAGTTCAACTGTCTGTTATATTCACACTGTGTCTGTATATATTTCCATTTGTGTACACGTAACACTAAAAGGCAATTTCAACCCAAACATATACAAAATGGTCCATAGCTGTGATAAATAAAACTTGTTTCCATTATGTTAGTATATGTCTTTCTAAATGCAAACTTAAGCAAAAGTTAAGTTTGTTTAACTTCCTAATCAAAAGGTACTAAAAATAAAACATTTGGGTTGATTTTACCTCAAAGTGTTAAAAAATTGCAAATTGTTGATTATTTCCAAAGTAATTTTTCTCTAATACCTTACTATTAGAGACTATTTCATCTGTACGATGTGTAAAAAAGGTGATTTTACTCCCAGTCATCTACCAGTGTTCCTAAAATGTCATTGCTGATTAACTGGCTGAAATAGTGAGACCTGACATGTGTACTGAAGCTTGTAATACAACTTTTACAAGTTAATTGTAAAGACCTTTATTGGTTCCTGATCCCTCTTCTTTTACTATCTTTCTTTAGGATCACAACAAATCAAGTATGCAGAGTTTAAGTGACACTGGATACTCTTCAGATGGGATCTCGAGTTCTCACGGGGAAATCACAGGTCGAATCCAAGAAGAGGGAATCAAGCTTAGTGAAAGAGGTTCTTCCATCCCCTCTGAAATCACCAAGTTAGAAAGCTCCATGAAACCTTTGCTTGAATCGAAGACTCCCTCTGACCAGAAACACAGGCCTCATTCACTTTCTGTGGGGCAAGAGTACAGTCCTGAAGATGAGGCAGCAAGGGATGAATCAGAAGATGACCTCAGTTGCAAGCTTCGTCACGATTATGTAGAAGACAGCAGTGAAAGTGGTTTATCACCATTGCCAGTGAGACAAAAGAAGTCACATAAAGATTTAACAGATGAAGAGTACATGAGGAGGCAGATTATGGAGATGAGTGCTGATGAAGAAGAATTAGAAGAATTTGGAAACCAGAAATCTAAAAAGACACATAAAGTCAGTGGGGATTTAAGCAAAGAGAGAAGACGTCTCTCTCACCAGTCTAATAGTTTTGAAGATGATACAAAAGCTTCAGAGGGTGCTTATAAAACAAAAGAAGAAGAAGATGTTGTAATGGCTGGGGGTCTTCGGCGTTTTAAGACCATTGAGCTGAATAACACTAACAGCTACAATCGAGACATTGAGCTCAGCAGTGAACATGACCTCCGAGAACCAGAACTTGAAATGGAGAGTCTGACAGGTTCTCCTGAAGAGAGATCCAAGGGAGATTATTCATCCACTCTACCTGCCACTACTCCCAGCTACACTTCTGGAACATCCCCTACCTCTGTGTCGTCCATGGAAGACGACAGTGACAGCAGCCCTAGTCGGAGGGCACGACTTGAAGAAGCAAAGCAACAGAGGAAAGCTCGACATCGTTCCCATGGGCCATTGCTGCCCACAATTGAGGACTCCTCTGAAGAGGATGAGCTTAGAGAGGAGGAAGAACTGCTTAGGGAACAGGAGCAGATGAGAGATCTAGAGCAACAGAGGATTCGAAGTACTGCTCGGAAAACAAAAAGAGATAAAGAGGAACTTCGAGCACAGAGGCGCAGAGAACGTTCCAAAACACCTCCGAGTAATCTCTCACCTATTGAGGATGCCTCACCAACAGAGGAGCTGAGGCAAGCTGCAGAGATGGAGGAGCTCCACAGATCATCCTGCTCAGAATATTCACCCTCCATGGACTCAGAAGCAGAAGGTTTTGAGATGATTGGAGGAAAGCTTTACAAATCAGGAAAAGAATTCAATCTTCCAACCTTTACATCACTATACTCCCCAACAGAGAAAACATCAACATCTGATAAAACTCTAAAAAGTGCAGAAGAGGTGTATGAGGAGATGATGAGGAAAGCACAGCTCATGCAGAAACAAGGAAAAACAATTATTCAACAGAAAGGTGGCTCTCAATCAGATGGTGGGTATCATCTTGACGCTGGAACTTCTCTAACTCCTGGCTCAAGCCCTACACAAGTTATTGCACCAGTGTCCTTCTCCACAACAGGCGGTGATTCGAGAATTGCAGGTATGCAAGCAGCACAACATTTATCAAAAGAAACACAGAACAGAATGATGACACAGAGTGCCAAAATTGAAGGTGTTGTTGGAGTTGCAACAACTAAAGCCCAAATGAGTCAGGCTGCCTCAGCTCGGCATGGAGGAAGCACAGCCCCTGTTAGCAACAGAGCAGGCTCACAGAGGCCAACACAAGCAACACCTGATCCTGGATCATCCTCCCTGACCTCCAAAGTTTTTTCACTCTTTAAAGGACCAAGCCCCCCAGTCTCCCCAACTACATCTCCAACACAAAGCCCAACACATACACCACCTGTGCGACACACTAGCGGTAACAGCAGGCAGCTGCCATCTTTGCCAGCTGGTGCTACAACAGTTTCTGCCTCCCACAGTTCTCAAGCATCTCCAAGAACAATGTCACCACGTCTTGTACGACAACAGTCCTCTCAAGATTCACCAGTCATGGTAATAACACTGGGCTCTGAAAGGTCCAGTCCTGCCAAACCACTTACTGTCAATTCTTCTACATCTCCTCTATCATCACCAACACAGGCAAATTGTAAAACATTGTATAGCTCTCAAACCCCTTCAACAAGTTCTCCAACATCACCCCAAATATATCCTTCTCATCAGAACCTAAAGCATTCTTCTCAAATGGGTCAAAATATTGAAAAAGTTAATGTTGGTGTTAGTGCTATGACCACAAGTGCACAAAGTTGGGGTTCAATGGAAAACATATCTCTGTGTAAAATCTCTAATGTTCCTGGCACTTCAAAGGTTGTGGGGCAAAGCCAAACACTTCCAAACACCACTATTGTGGATCTAAGAGCTCCATTGAAGCCAGCTCCAATTATAATGACAGATCAGGGCATGGATCTAACATCTCTTGCCTCTGACACAAGAAGGTACTCTATAGGAGTAGAGCAGCCATGTGGTAGGCATACATTAGTGCAGCCCCTTATTATGAACCTCAATGCACAAGAGCAACCACACATATCTGTGTCAACACCAACAACAGTCAGTGTTACAGTTGTAGGATCAACATTCATGTCACAACCCAAGCAACCAGTTGTATATGGAGACCCCTTGCAAAACCGTGTAGATTTAGGTCAGGGTGTTGGATCAGCTGTGTGTTTAACTCAGAGTAAGTCACTGATTACTGACCCATCTATTCCTAAAATTGATGCCTGCCTGGAAAATCTTGAAATACAGCAGCAGCAACTGCAGTTACAACAGCAGAAGCTTCTTCAGCAGCAACAACTTCTTGAGCAACAGCTTCAGCAGCACCAACAGCAGTCTTCTTTTGCTCGTTACAATTTAGCTAATCAGGTACAGCCAATGCTGATGAAAAAAGACCTTGTAGTGGCCCAGACAAGTAATGCCCAGCCTGTAGTGACTGCTAGTGCCATACCTAGAATATCCCCTCTGGCTCCACCATCAGTATCTGGGGCTATTACTTCTAATGTACCCCATGAAATGTATGGTGGCATTGCCTTAGAGCTTAAAAATAAGCCAACTGTAATGAACTTGTCCACAGGTAAACCCCATGTTATGATGGTGCACCTCGATGAGACCAACACATCACAAGGTGGCACAGTTACTCAGCTGGTAAAGCAAGAAGACAAGGTCCCTGCTCCTCCTCCACCTCAGGTTTTGGATCTGACTGGACAGCTCAAACCAGATAACCAAGTGGCTTGTTGTGATGTTGTTTACAAATTGCCCTTTGCTGGTACCTGTTCAGGGTCATTCTCTCAGAAGTCTCCCACAGTATCTTCAGATAGCAATCCCATCACTGAAACATCTCAAGTGGCCCAACCTCCCCATGTACCACATTACAGTGTTAGCCAACAACAGCAACAACAAAAACCTCAAGTTACCCAAGGAATAACAATGGATCATAAACAATATCCACTATCTGTACCACCTGGAAGAATACAGCCCTCCATGTCTGATACCAACCTGCCTTCAATGACTGATGCCGCTCACTTTCAGAACAATCTCCAGGGGGTGCTGGCAGTAGATCTTAGCAGTTTGAATCAAGTTTATGATGCTGGATACCTTGGCATGGGGGCACAGTATGGTTCTTACACAGACCTGCGTCACCAGGAAGATTTTGCAGGTCCTTCATTACCCCTTCGTCGATATGGCTCTATGTCAAATATTAATTCTGATTATACCTGTGGTTCACGTGATCTAACAGGATCACAGGACTCTAATTTGGCTCAATACAGTGCAACTACTGCCAGGGAGATTAGTCGCATGTGTGCAGCTCTTAACACTGTTGATCAGATTGGGAGTCGTTTTGGAAATAACCCTGAACTGGCAGCATATGCAGCTGGAAGAGGTGGACCTTTAGCAAGACTGAATCTCCATCAAGGTTTAGCATCAGTAAGAGCTAATTTGCTTTATGGAGCAGATGGACGACAAACAGTGAATGGTCAAACTCTAACAAACCTAATAAATGCTAGACAGGCAAGTATACGCGCCTTGTATCCTGCTGCTATGAGAGGAGGTGACGGCATGATATATTCCACCATAAACACTCCTATAGCTTCAACTTTGCCAATTACTACACAGCCTGCCCCAGTCATACGTCCAGTACCTAGGGGAATTTACAGACCATACCCTACAGGTGTAACTGCTGTACCCTTGGCTAGTCTGACCAGGTTGCCTCAAGTGAATCCCAGGATGCCTCTGTCCACACAAGGATTATATTCTTATCCGCCCCCAAACCAGTATCTTACATCAGCCCCACCATCAGAAAGTGCTTCTGTATTAAGCAGCTCACACCAGGAAACTCCAGTGTTTCTTGGAAAACCTTTAACAACAATAGCTGCCCAAACAGCTGCAACCATTCCAACAACACAACCAGCAGTACAATCAGGAACACAACATGTATCTGTGCCTGGTATGCAAACTACAGCAGGTAATCAAATAGATCGTCCTCAACTTACCTCACAGAGTCTTGCATCACTCTCTCAAACTCAGTCTCAACCTCCAATTGTCCAACCAGTGCAGCCTCAAATGCAGGCACAATTACCTGCTCAAACTGAACCTTTATCTTTGACACAAACTCAAGCTCAACCCATCAGTCAGCCTCAGTCTGTAGTTCTGCCTCAAACACAGTCAAAAGCAACAACAACTGAAACTACCCAAACACCAAGTTCCAAACTTTCTTCTACAACTGATGCACAGAAAAGTAAGGAAGATGAAAGACTTAGTCAACAACAAGAGCAACTGTTGCAGCTGGAGCGAGAACGAGTTGAACTGGAAAAATTACGTCAGATGCGCCTACAAGAGGAGCTAGAAAGAGATCGTATGGAGCTTCAGCGTCACAGAGAAAAAGAGCAACTACTTGTTCAGCGGGAACTTCAAGAACTTCATACAATCAAACAGCAGGTCCTGCAACAACAACAAGCAGAGCGTGAGACACAGCTTATAATGCAAAGAGAACAATTGGCCCAGCAAAGAATGCAACTTGAGCAGATTCAGACTCTACAACAGCAGCTTCAGCAGCAGTTGGAGGAGCAGAAAAGGCAAAAGACAGCTGCAGTGGAGGCAGCAGCAGCAGCTGCGGCTGCTGAGGCAGCTGCTGCCTCAGCTGCAGCTGCAGCAGCGGCAACATCAGCTCAGGGTGCCATCCAAGGGGTAGTAGTTGGAGGAGGGGTTCCTCAAGGATTTATAATTTGTGACCAGAGTGGCAGAGTAATTCAAAAAGATGGACAGAGTGTTCAGTTCTGGCAGGATGGACAAGTGGTGCAAGCAGTCATGGCTGCTCGGCCCATTCAAAGCTCTGCCTCTGAAATGTCTTTAAAAAGCAGTGACAAGCAGATGGATCCTAAGATTATGAAAAAGCAGAATTCCATGCCTCGGCTGAGGGATGGCTCTGAGGAAGAATCTGTCAAAAGAATTACAGACAGCTGTGTGCAAACAGACGATGAGGATGGTGATGACAGGTACTTGAATAGGCGTAGGAGAACAAGACGCATCGCAGACTCCTGTGTGCAGACTGACGAGGAAGACCAGGCAGAATGGGACCAGCAGCCAGTAAGGCGCAGACGATCTCGTGCATCAAAGCATTCAGAGTCCAGTGGTGAGGCAAAGTCTGAAGTATCATCTAAAGTGGCTTCTGCAAGCATAGCTATTCAGACCACTAATGATTCATCATGCCAAACAGAGCCAGACCAACTAGGCAGGGTTTCACCTGCAATTCACATTACTATGGCAGAGACCTCAAAGGTTGACTTATTACATTACATAGCAGCTCCTGAAAGGACTCACAAAGGAGAGAGTCTAGCCTGCCAAACTGAACCAGAATCACATTCTCAGGGAGTAGTCACCCCTCAACTGAGTGTCCCTACAACTATTAGTCCATACTCAACAAGTCTGCATACAGTAGGAGCAAATACATCTGATCCAACCTCTCCTAGACTCCAAGGAGTTGCTAAGTTTGAAAGGAGAAAACCAGACCCTCTGGAAATTGGCTATCATCATCAACAAAATGAGTCTTCATCTCGACAACCCCCCAAATCTCCCCAAGTATTATACTCCCCAGTATCTCCACTGTCTCCTCATCGCATGTTGGCCACAACATTTGCCTCCCAGGAGAAGCTTAACAAGGCCCATGTTACACCACAGCAGAAAGCCTTCACTGCTGAATCTCCTCAACGCCACCAGTCGCTGCCAAGACCCATAAAAAATGTGCAGCGTTCAATGTCGGATCCAAAGCCGCTCAGCCCAACATCAGAGGACCCTGCCAAGAACAGGTTTTCTCCATACCATCATCAAGTTGTGTCCAGCAGCCAGGTATGTAATCACAATTTTTTCTTTGAACAGAATTTTATAATTTTGAATGTTTAATTATATGTTCATGTGAAAAGCTTGTTTTTAAGGCTAAGATGAAGATCTCAAAGAGCAAATTAGCAATTGAAGGTCAAATAAAAGTAAGACCTTTTATCAAAGTATATTTTTTCAGTGATAACAATACCAAAATACTTTCGGACATATACAGAACTAGGCACTGTACTATACTGATACTTGTGAGAGTTGAAACAAAGTTAGAATCAAACAAGACAAAAAGCTGGTTGCTTCTTAAGAGTGTAGATAATCACACATGATCTGGCACTGAAGAGGAAGTGAGCATATGGCAACGTCAGAAAAGCCTGTCTGTTGTATCTTCTCCCTCCTTTTTTCTCCTATCTTGCCACTCCCCCCATGCCTTAAATGAGGAAAACCCCTTAAGTGTTGCTGTGGGAGTGACACACACTGTAAAGGAGTTCTGGTTCTGCTTTGCTTTCTCCATGATTGTTAGCATCTGGGCAAAGTAAATTAGCTCTGCTGCGCACTTAGACCAAAATTAGTCAGAGATGTGTTTTTTACATTTTAATTCAAAATCTACAGAGTTAGTGTTTAGTGCAAGTCTCTCTTGTGGATACTTGAAATCTCCATGGATCTGCTCAACATAGCTATTTTGTGAGTAATAAATTAGTATAAATGTCTTTCATAATTTTGTATTAATTTACAATATCTGATTATTCTTGCCTGCATGCCATTTTTAATTTGTTGTGTAAAATACAGAGAAGATTTCATAAAAAGAATGAAAGGGAAACTAAAAACTGGAATGAAGTAAAAAGAATTTTTCAATGTTTAAGGCTTTTAATTACATATATAAAATTATTTAGACACATTGCAGCAAAACATTTGATGCAGAGGTTTACCTGTTCTCAAATTAAATGACTTTGAAGAAGCACACATATAATATGGTCTGGCTGGTAAGAACATTTTTTGCTAAAGTAAAACTCATCATTGTTGTAAAAACTGCTTCTATAATAATTAACACAAATTAACCTTCACCTCAAAGTGAGGAAGGATTATTCTGTATATTGATTTCAGCAGCTTAACAATTCTCAGTTTGGTGTTATGGTGTGTCCGATTTAAAAAATGACATAGCAACTTTGCCTTCATTGGAAAATTTTTGTGTAATAAGATGAAAAAAACAATTATAGCTGCATTATTGATATAGTTTTTACAAACTATTTAATATCAGGTGTTTAAAAAATGTTATGCAAACCACTTCTTCATTTCAGTGTTGAGGAGAAATGTACTGATCTTCTCCGAATACCTAGTATAGAATAATGAGTTAATTTACATAAACAGATTCTGTTTATAGCTCAGTGTTTACTGATGTGTCTCTGCCTCTCATAGCAGATGGCCTCCCTGCAGCAGCAACAGAACTCTCTGATGAGGAAAGTAAAGAGGACTCTCCCCAGCCCACCACCAGAGGAGGCTCCACTCCCTATTGTTTCTCCAGCACAAATGTACACTTCTCCTGGCATGTCGCAGAGGGTCCTTCCAAGACCCACCCAAGTAGTTACCAAGGCTGGTCTGTTGAGCGAATTAAAAGCTGTGGAGCAAGAGTCGTCAAAACTGCGTAAACAGCAGGCTGAACTGGAAGAAGAGGAAAAAGAGATTGATGCCAAACTGCGCTATTTGGAGCTAGGCATCACTCAGCGAAAAGAGACCATGGTAAAGGAAAGGGAAAGGAGAGAGTTGGCTTACCTGCGATGTATGGGGGATGCTCGAGACTACATGTCAGACAGTGAGCTCAATAACCTCAGAATGGCAGCTGCAACAGGAACTTATGATGCTAACGGTTTACTGACAAGGCCTAGCACTGCACCACTGAGTCAGTTTACTAATGACCTCAATGTCACCTCTCAGTATCCCTCAACGTCTTCCTATTTGCCATATCCATACCCTCAAGGTCAACCATCAACACAACAGCCTGGCACTGCTTATCCACAAATAGGTTTCCAGCCTCCTCAGTATCCATCCTCTGCCCCCCAGCCTGGAACCTTCCAGCCCCATCCTCCTACTGGCCCTGGGTACCAGAACCAGGGAACCTATTCTTCCCGCACATATGGACAGTCCTCCTATCAAACAGACTTTTCTATGCAGCAGCATGGTCACCAGGGCTTCCACTCACCCGCTCAGCCTATGCCAGGGCAGAACCTTCCTTACCCCAGCCATAGTTCCTACCAACCTGGTCTCACCTATCAGCCCCAGGCAGAGATCCTTACAGTTCATCAAAGACCAAGGCAAACATCTTTGGCAGACCTTGAACAAAAACTCCCCACCAATTATGAGGTCATCAGCAACCCAGCAGTCTCAGTGGCTACATCAGCTCCAGATGCCAGCTTTGGTTCAGTTTATAGCAGTGCATACGGGCAATACCGTGCTCCAGAGCCAGGCCTTACTCACTCAGTAGACAGCCCCTCTTCTGCGTATGGTTCAGAGGGTCTTTATACCTCCAACCTTGAGCAGAATATTCCAAGGAACTATGTGATGATTGATGACATCAGTGAGTTGACAAAAGACAACACAGGTCAACCCGTTGATGCTCATGGTCATCCTGTTGGAGGGCCATATCGCAGTGAGAATGGCCCTGCAAGAGGACCTGCCTATGATGAACCCGTTGATGCCTACGGCAGACCTACAGGGTCAACTGGTTACCAGAGCACAGTGGACAGTCGCACCAGCACCACAGTGAGTGGAGGCACACCTTATTACTACGACGATTATAAACACACGTCACGCTCTGGTAGCCACAAAGTTACATCCAAAAATCTTGCTCCTGCTGTAGTTTCCTCTAAACGTAGTAAACATCGGAAGCAGGGAATGGAGCAGAAGATTTCTAAATTCTCCCCTATCGAGGAAGCTCGAGATGTGGAGTCTGACCTTGCTTCTTACACAATGACAACATCAGCCGGAGGTACATGTCCAGTTGTGTCGAGATCCAAGAAGCTTCAGGATGATGTCACCTATGGCATGAAAAAATATGATCAGCAGAAATATTATGGCACTAGTCATGAAGGTCTTGAGGAAGAGGACCGCATGTATGGCTCTGGTAGGTCCAGGTCCACAGGGTATGGAATGGACAAGATATCATCTAGAGATGCCACTGGCCATCGCAGTAAATCCTATGAAAGGGATGCTATGGAGCGGTCTCAAAGAACCAGCCGCAGTGGTAGGCCCCCCATGCGAAATCAAAATTCAGAAGAGGAGAGTCCACTTAGTCCTGTTGGAAAGCATGTAGGCATGGGAAGAGGCACAGGCATACCAGAGGCCCATGATGTGAGAAACCAGTATGGCTCCAGCCATTCACTGCCAGATGTGCAGGACCACCACAAGAAGGACCTTCCTAGAAGTCATGTCTATAAACCAGATGATCCTTATCTCGTAGATGACATGCACTGTGCTGTTTCTGACAGCGAAGGTAACTGGTGCTAAATTGTCTGTGCTTTATTTTGTTTTTCACACTATAAGTGAAGAAAAGACTGCATGCCAAATGTGGACAAAAGCTTCATGTTTTTTTTTTTTTTACATTTTCTTTTGTTCAATATTCCCCTCATTTATGAAGCCAAACATATTGTATGCCTTTGTTTTGCATGCATGCATGATTTTTACATGTGAAGCATTGCATAAACTCTGCTTTTTAAATCATTTTTATTTTTTGGATTTATTTTAAATCTGCTTGGCTCTTGAATGTGGAGCATGTTTTCCTAGCCTGCTGCGTCATTCTGCATGCTACTCCACATCAAACAACAGCTGACTGACAATTTGTTTATTGGTTTTTCAAAAAGCATATCATTTAAGCCAAGAAGAGACTGATTGGTTTGAAAAACCACGGGAGGCACGCTCTGATCGCTCACGACATCATGGAAGTGGGAGTCACGCCTCCACAGGCAGACGTAGTAAACACTCCTATCATGACTATGATGAACCTCCAGAGGAATACAGTCAACAGGATGAGTACAATCAGCGCCACCCTTCCACCACGCCACGAGAACACCGTCACCACGGAGGCAGCTCTGGGAGGCACAGCTCTTCTCGCCACTCTTCAGAAGACCCCAGGTCTTCACGCTCTTCCAGGACGCACCCCAAGGATCCAACAGGTCGCCCTGACGGGCGGCCCACCTCATCTGTCCAAAGAAGGAGTGGCACAGATTCCCGTTCTGCTCACGGAAGCCCAAGAAATTCAGGAGACTTCTCTCGAGACTCACCCTCTGGTCATCACCATGGCACTGCTGGAAGGAGCCAGAGACCACAAGGAGAACGCACAGCCACCAGGAGACAAGATCCTTCTAAACCTCAGAGCCAGCAGGCTCCTCAGGGCCATGCTGGGCAGCAGAGATCAGGTGGTCAGGGGCAGTCAGGAAGACATCCAGGTTCTGAACCGCTTGATGCCAGCCAACAGTCTCAGCAGCAGGCTCAGCAGCATCAGCAGAGTGTGCCACAACAACAGCAGCAGCAGCAGCAGCCTCCACAGCACAGTCAGACCCCTCAGAGTAGTCATCCTTCAACAGGGATGACTACAGCTGGAACTGGGCCAACACAGCAACAGCAGCAGGCCAAACCTGGACAAGCTCCATCACAGGGACGGCAGCCAGGAGTGGGGTCTGCAGCGGGCCAGCAGGCCACAGCGGTAAGCAGACCTGGTTTTACTTTATTTACATATGAAAACTACATTTTCATTCTAGTATTTTTTTGTGTTGTAGTGTTCTGCAGAAATGACTCAGTAGTGTGTCATGATGATGCCTATTAAAACAAGCTTTTAAATACTTATGCTCCATCCTGTTAGAACCTACAAATCTTTGTGGCAAAAGTCACAAAAGATCAATACTCTTCATTACTTTTGATCCGCGGAGTGTACCTGATTAAATTAGCAAACCTCCCATATGGATCTGTGTAAAGTCACACGCAAACATAAGTGAGGAGGATAGACAAACAGTAATACAGGAATGAATTCTGCCCTTATTTGACCACTGTGACTAAAAGGTTCCAGGGTGATTATCATAATAGTTAATTCTCTGTTAATTGTCTTTTAACAACAAAAAATGTTTTGACACTAAAACCTAAACTAATGTAAATCTTTCCAAAGTGAAAAAAGCCAATATTGGTTATTATCTCAACATAATTTTCTACAGCCAAAAATGGATGTCACACCTGCAGCAGCTGCCACAGGAATTAAACCTCCAGCTGGAGTCCCAACAGCCCCCCAGCCCACCAAAATAGCTACACCTCCTCTTACAGGCATAGGTCAGTGTCACTTCCCTTTATATTACAAACCACATACTATAGTCGGAAAACATTTAATTTGCAGTGGGTTTGTGCTTGTGCAGGTTCCAAAGCTGCTCCTGTTGGAATCGGGAGCAAACCAGTTGGAATAGGAAGCGCTGCAGCAGGTCAGGCACCAGCTGAAGGGGACAATGTTCTCACCAAAATCCTGCAGGGAGGGGCCGCAGAGCAGGCAGGAAAACTGGGAGATGGTACAGTCATGTCTTTTAGTTATCACACCACTCTTATTAAAATTGTCCAATAAAAAACATATGGCACATTATTTCATTACATTTACCTTATTTTTAATCATTCTAACAGCTTTGTCTGGTCTGGGAAAAAAGTTCACTTCGTTTTGGTGAACTGAAGAGAGGACAGTAAGTAATCTGCAGTTTTTATGTTCTCACACAAATGTTTTGGTTGGGAGGCATTCATGCCTAAAAAAAACAAATCTTCTATTTGTTTTTGTTAATTTTTGAGTTAAATTGCTTCTGGGATGAGAACAGGTGGCAGAAACAATTTGAAATGACTCATTTTCAGGAAGTGATTATTGCTTTGATTTTTGTTTTCTATCAGGATGTGCAGAAATAAAAACGAGGTGGATCAGTAGCTTTGTACCGGAAAACCTATGAAACCACATCAAATTCAATTCACTTTACAGAGAAAACAGAGGAGAGACCTCGAGTGCATCAGTCAGTATGAAAACTTTTCTTTTTTATGTTTTGAGAACAATTTTTGAGAGTAAAAAAATGTTTCATACTCACGCAGTTAAGCCGTTGGAACTTATGTTTTGACAGTGAACTTTTCAAATATGCATTTATTTTTATGATTTGACGTCATGCAATCATTAACAGTAGCTTGAGAAACAAAATAATTGGCACTTTCAATGTTATTTCCATTATTTTTAGTGTTAAATGGTTTATTTTGTGCATCAAGACTTCTGGAAAAATAAAAAACATTAAGTCTTTTCACATTTAAATTAATAGATTAATGTTCTATTAAACCTGCATTTACATTAATTAGCATAGTCATGTCTGCATAATGAGAGGTTCAAGTAAAGTGATGACTCATTAAATGCTGCAACTCTCTGTACCTTTCCCTTACCCCAAATTACCGAGCAGACCTGGAATCAAAGGATGCCTTGTCAGCAATGAATTCTCCAGACATGGGCTCACGATTGAAGGGAATTAAATAAGGGGGATCGCTTTGTCAGCACGCTGTTTCAAGACATGAGCAGAGGACTGAAGAGGCCTGAAAGTAAGTGGATGCTTTGAAAGAGCTACAACCTCAGAATTATAATGGCAGAAACATTGAAGGCCTCATTAGATCATTGGTTAGTTTGTAAAAAAATAAATAAAAAAATACTGCAATAACACTCTGAGGGCACATGTTTATATGCAGGTGCTGCTAGGTAGCTAAGTCTAGTTATATTTTTGCTGACCCTGGTTCTGTGTGTTTATGAGTCGTGTTATTAGATTGTTTTTTTCTCAGACGGTGCAGTGAAAGGCAGGTCCCGCTTGAATTTTTCACTGCAGAGGTGAGAGGCCAAAGCCTTAAAAAAGTGGGAGTCAGCAAACCCGCAATAATCTGGGCCAAGACTACTGTGCTTAAATCAGCCTGAGACGCCTAAGCAGGGCTCACTTTAATGTCACACATGCTAAGACACACAGAGATAAAACAAAGCACCTGTGGGCACTCAGAACCATGACACATAATAGACATCATTTATTACACGGTAGAATGAACCGTTTCTGCTCAACGAAGCAGAACTACAGAAGTGCAGACAAAGCAGTATACAATGGACTTTATTTTTCTTCTCTCACAAAAACACTGTGAAAAACATCAAGTCAAGAGTAATTTGGTGAATATTTGATTTTTATTGTTTTAGCTACTTTTAATAACCAGTGGCAGTGGTCAGAAAATACTTATTAAATTAAATAGGACATCAGCAGAGTGATGAAACATGATCAGTTTGTCCTTCAGCATAAACTAAAGGATACCTTAGGAAACCCAGCCAAACCTAGCGATAAGATTTATCCAAAAAGAAAGTTTTAAACCTTGTCTTAAAAGTAGACAAGGTGTCAGCCTCACAGACAAATTGGTACTGAAGGCTCTGCCTCCCATTCTATTTTAGAAACTCTAGGAACCACAAATAAACCTATAGCCTGAAAGCATAGTACTCTTTGAGGAAACAATAACATACACGTCAATCCCTTCGGACATTTACCTGTATCTTGACCCTCAAAAATCTGTAATTTCACACGCAACACGAGGACAATCGGCTGCAGGGAAAGAGAACGTGGAGCATCTGTAGCGCAGAGGAGCAAGGAAAGGAGGACAGGAAGAGGTGGTGAACTTATTTCTAAAGGCAGAGCAGATTAGAAGATGGTTATTTAATTGTAATTATTTTTTACATCCTACAGGCTCTGAGATGTGAAATAAATTTAAAAATGAGTTTGTGAAAAAAAATCTGTGAGATTTTTCTATACTTTCCTATACCTGCAACATGGGGGGAAATCCGTGTAATTTACAGACAATTCCTACAACTTGACATGTTTGCAATAAAATCTTTAATAAGCTTAGTTATTTCAGTTTAATTTACTTTGCAATAAAAGGGTGCAATAAGTTTGTCTGCCTGGTGAATTTATCATTTCCAAAGATCTCATTTTCACTAACACTCACCTCTTTACTGCTTTTTATTCAGGTCAACATTAAGAATGCAGTGAAGTGGAAAAGGAAAGGAATGCTCAGCTTTCTCTCTTCCTCTGCTTGGGATCTGGGAAACAGTTCAACACCCTGCTAAAAGAGGAAGCTGGATATGATGGGCGAAACTCGGCGTGTTTGATCATGCTTGACCACTCGATAAAGAAGGCCTCGCAGCGCCCTCTACAGAGACGTTTCTGCAACAGCTCTCGTGTCTGAGGAGTACACGTCTCTCAAGGCTTCTCGATTCTACATTGATGTCCTCAGAGAATTTTCATCAGAAAAAAACAAGAAGAACATGCTGGATTTTATAGGTTTTCCTTATAATAAAGCAACTGATCTTATAAAATAAAACCACAACTGGAACAGACACAGCTTGTTACAGCAACAACAACCAACTTGGAGATTCTATTAAAATCCTTGACTGCTTGGTTTCTGTGATCTCCACAGTACATTCCAGTAGAGGGAAATCGACCCTATCTTTGAATGTGTTTTTGTTTGTTGTCCTTTTTGTTTCAGTGTCTACAGAATGCATTGTGTTAATGTGGACACGAGAATGCACGCACAGTTGAAAAACAGATAAAAGCCCATATCATATCTTTCTTTTCAACACCTATAAGAAGCCGCTGCTCATTAGTTGTAAGTTATTTTATTTGGAAGGGAATTACTACCAGCGTGCCGATAAGTGTGAAATTCACACAGATGAGAGGACCAAATAGAAAGAGTGGCCACGGCTCTTTTTTTATTATTATTTTTTTGCCATTGTAAAGCCATCATTATACTCATCTCCAGACCCTTTTTACGACTTTATCCTTTTTATTGATTTTCTCATATTTTAGCTGATTTTTGTTCCATTTTATTGTTTGTTTTTTTGCCTAATAATGAATGGAAGAGCCTTATTTGCTATGTTTGTTCTCGTATACCTCATGTTTTAAAGCGTCCATATCATCCTGAGTTTCTTTTTACACTGTATGATATTGTATGTACAAACAACAAATCAGAGATCTAATATGTAAATTTTGTCATTTGTGTATTTAATGAGTCACACTTCAGCGAGTTTCTTTTTACGTCATTATGTGTTTTACGTTAGTAAAACTTTGTATTTTCACTTTATATTTGTCCGAATCTCTGTTTTGTCGCATCAGATATTTTTTGCTTATCAATTTTTTTAAAAGCAATAGCATGCAGCAAATGGTATATAGCACAATGGTGTAAATGTTGTCTGAACTTGTGATGGGAAATATCAAACACATCTGTCACAATTAGCAGTAATAAAATCTGTCAGAGGGTTTACAACTACAGTATCACATGTACAGACATGCATGATATGTTCAGCATGCAGACAGGTACGCCCACACTCGCACACATGTCAAAAAAATAAATATATGTATATATATATATATATATATACATTGATCTCTTACAAATACACACATACTATACACGTTACACTCTTTGCATCCACATTCCACTTCAGAGCCAAGGTTAATTAAGTTCTCATCAAATAGACTTGTTAACCTCCTGCTGATTAATGAGGTTACCAACACACTAACAAGCTGGGCCCACTGCCTCTATTTGTGCAGACTACACACACCAAAACGCTCACACACAAGCATGCATCAAGATACAGGAGAAAGCGAAAGCAATTATCAAGTCAAATGTTCTATGCAATGACTCATTTTGAACCTGGACATGATTTAGCCTGAATCAGTTTATTATCATCACAAGAACAACAACACAATTATGAACTAAAATCCTTTAAAAAAAAAGAAGAAAAAAAAGAGGAACTGAACATGTTTTTACTTAGAAACTTGTCTGTATGAATTTGAATACTGAATATTGTTTTTATTTTTGTGGCATGTTTTGACCCCTCGATCCCCACACTTGGATGGGGGGGGGGATCCTGTTGCCAAAGGGTAAACTGTGTCGGTTTTGAATGTCCACCATCATGTTGCTTCGAAGCATGGGTTTGCTTGGCTTTGTCTGGCTGTTTGTAAGCCCTCATTGAGTTGTTGTGCATTTTGGCTGACCCCCGGGCTCCTCAGTGTTTGGCTTGCAGTGACTATCTGTGCGGCTGTAAACCTGTAATGCAGATGGTCAACACTTCTTCATTAATTACGTGTCAATGTACATATTGGGTGTCGGTATAACCTGTGGGCTGAATGGAATGTTTATATTGGATATTTCATCAACTAACCCACTCAGCAGCCAAGCCATCTGAAAGGTGCATGATGATTAGATCCTTCATTCTTGGGAGTTGTATTAGAGTTTTTTTGTTCTTAAAAAAAAATTTGATGTGATTTTTTTTTTTCCACAAAGGTTTGCCTAACAAACCTTGACCATCACCGGCCAACGAAGAGAGCATCAGCGAGTTAAAGACCAGTCATTCACAAATCAGGGCATGTCACTTTTCGAAAGCACAAAGCCTGACTGGTGGCACTCGCTGCTCAACAAAGCGCAGGAACAGAGGTTTTTGTAAGCGGGCGGCGAGAGATGTGCGTCAGAACAACGGTGCAGTGAAGTCAATATGAGGTGCATGAGACCAAAAACAGCCTTCAGTGCAGCCATGCAGACGAACGGGAGGGCAGACAGACACATTATTTTAATTCTTACTGTAAATACGACTTCATCTCTCTGTACAGCTTTTGAGTTTTGAGTACGGCTGTCATGTGCATCCCCATGCCATATTTGCCGCCAACATTTGTGTATAAAATATTTATTATTACCACGATGATGATGATGATGATGATGATGATGAGAATGATGAAATTAATAATGATGAGGATTATTAATATTATTGCATAAGCATAGTGTATGTGGCTGACTTGTTTTGATTCTTTACAACAGTGGAACAAAACTCGTACTCTGATTCATTCAGTGTGTAGAGTTTCTATACATATTGTGTTTCTAAAACAAAACAAACTAAAAAGAACAAAAAAACAAAACAGAATTCCTCCAACAAGAGGTCTTCGTTTGATGGATATGATCTGTGAGGTGATAATGGCAAGCAGTAGGGAGGGTGATAAAAGAAAACAGAAAATCTGGAAAATGTCATTCACTGTTGTAAGTGCAATGAGCAAAATGTCAGTCGTGTATCCATTGTGAAACCTTGTGTTCTATTCAGTGTATTCCTGTAAACAGGTAGAGTACATTTTGGTGCATCATGTCAAGTAATGTGAAAATATTGACCCTGCAATTTCCAAACAAGAGAACTGAATAAAAAGAAAAGAAGTTTATTGTGAGCACTGTGTGCAGTTTTTCTGTGTCTCACCCGTTTCTCCTTCACAGGGGCTGATGAAAACACTCGGTTGTAGGTAGGGGTTCTTTAGTGAGGGGCTTACGATAGAATAAAACCATCAAGAATAAGACCTCTGTAGCAAACAGACTGTTCAGATAATACCAGGCTCGGTGAGCTGGGGTGGTGATGACTTATCCCAGTGTGGGTGGTGGAGAGAGAAGCGTGAAGATCAGTGTTTGGCAATCCGAAAGGAGAGACGGAGGTGTGAGAGTCTATTTGTATAGAAGGAGAAATGAAATGGTTTCCACAGTGTTTCATGTTACTCTTCTTCAGTTGATGCAATTGTACAAAGATATCATACACATATTTTAAGCTGTGTGACAACCTGTTGCACCAAACCTTTTAAACTAGTTGATTTCATCGTCAATGAATTTGGAAGTAATGTTCCACTTTGATTCTTATCGTAGTAAAAAACATCACTCAACAAAGTTTCCCAAAATACGAGTGAGCTCCCAAATATGGGGTGTTTTAGTGAACATATTGTATGTTTGAATCTTTCTCTAGGTTTTTACAGTTGAGACGCATTACATTTGTATTATCCATGAGACAACTTGCTGTAAGTTTAAATGTGAGTTTACCCTCCTGATCAATCATGTGGTCCAGTTCTTGTTCTGTTGGGCTGATCCTCACCTAACTTCATTGCATTCACACTTTTTGTCATTCATAAATAATGTGAATGTTGAACCACAACAAATTGGCTCAGGAAGGAGATCTAACCTGGTTTACAATCACATCTACAGGTTTTGACTGTCCTCTAGTGGCTTGGTATTAAACTGTGAGCACATTTAGCCATTGTAAGAAGGTATGATGTCAATTTAAAAATTACTAAATCAAAAACAGAGTTACCTATAAATACAAATAGCTATGTGTAAATTACTAAAAATATGTTTTTAACTTTGATAGTGATGTCAGTCGCTGTGGTTTCTCATCTCTGAGAGAAAAATAGTTTCAAATCAATACAAAGTTGTCCTAAATAATAACCTTTATGATGGATTAAAAAAAAAACGTAGCAGGAAATTGTATTTTCTGTGTCAAAGCTTCAGGCTGTTCATGACTGCAAACACAGAATAATTTGATGAATGTGCTGTGAATCATTTGCTGCGGGCTTCAGAATCATCTGATCTTAACTGAGCTGAACATATCTGATGATTTTGAACTGATATAATTCAAATCTTTCTTTACCACAACAAAATATTAAATGTTTTGCGGTTTCACCTCACATGGAACCTGTAGAACCAGAAGACTTGAGCTGTTCTGGTGACACATGGTTGCCCAATGTCTTCGTATGACATTTATGTTGTTGTTTTTTTTTTAAATTCATTTAATTTGTCACTTGCAGATCATTAATTAGCAGAGCTTTAGCCAAAAGTGTATCTATAAGTGAAAATTAGGGAAGCCGTATACGCTAACATTAGTAAACCATAATTAAAAGTTGAAATTAGCAAAACAGTACCCAAAAGCTAAAATCAGCTAAAGCTAATTGGAAACCAGGATACTTGATGCTAAACCAGACTCTAAGGTGATCAGCTCCAATTCCTGAGACTTCACAGTAAAAATCTGCACTCAGATGGGAGACAGAACTCCCACCCATCTTCTCCGCTAAATGAAAGTCAATAAGTTCTTTTCATTAAGGTCAGTCTCTCACTGACCTGCAAAACTAACAATAAATTATTCTTTGATCCATGAAAGCCTGAATCATTTTTTCCATTAGTCCATTTCCAACACTCTTTCACCAAAGGTTCAGATGTGACTCTCTGAAAAAAGTGGGTTTTGAGATTTTAAAAGCCTTTCCTATCTCAAATTGCCAGAAGCAAAATGAAAAATCCTGCTACATCACAAACGTCTGTCTGAATTATTCAAACACAGCAAAAATAACTGACTTCATTTGGGAAGTCTTTTAATAGACATGGTGGTAAAATAATTCTGCTGAGGTTAAAACACCTTTAAGCTGTTGTAAATAACTGATACAGCTCATAAAGAGTCCTATAAAGCACTGACTGCCAAATCTTTGCTATATCAAAGATTTATTGCTCAGTTCATTTCTTTTTTCTTTTAGGTCCCTCTGGTGGAGCATTAAAACATGACGATACCTAGAGTACACTGTCCAGCCAGAAAAAAGGAGAGGGAGAGAGTTTTTGTTGGGCTACTTTTAGCCTTGTCTGTACATTAGATTATTATTTTTCCAAAGTTGCATTTTTTCTGTTTCTTTTTGGCCAAGAACTGTTTAATTACTGGAACATGAAATCAAAGACTCACAAAGTGATTTAGGCAGAAAAAAATGAACAAATGTGAATAATGCCACACACTTTTTAAACTTCTATTTCTCAGTTGGTGCTTTATGAAAAAGAATTATTTAAGACAAGACTTTTTGGGTCCAGGGACCCCTTACAGGGAACTCCTCAAAAACCTCATGCATGTTAAAAATAATTTACTGCCATTTCAACATTTAATGCATGGGAACATTTCCGTCCTTTTAGGGTCAAGTATGTTTGCACTTTTAAAAATTAAATAATTTATTTATTATCATTTATTTTGGGGACCCCCAAGCTACTACTCACAGACCCCAGTTTGGAACCTCTACTTTAGGAAATGAGAAACATTTCTGCATCATTAGGAGTTAAATACGTTTCTAACAACATATTAATCACTGCAGGATAATTCAAGGCTTTTATTTTATTAAGTTAAACCAACATGATAATATTTAGCAGTTTGAGTTAGGCTGTTTGCTCAAAAACAAAACAAAAAACAACTCAGACCATTTTTAGTCTTCAAGGACAGAGAAGGGGAAATGTTTGTATGCATCCAACTGATTAATGGTCTCTTATTGTCTTCTGTTATAGGTTGCTTGACCCCAGTGTCCTCATATCTAGGGCACAAATGTAAAGTCAATAAACTGTAATTGGGATGCTTGTATTAATCTATTTCCTGAAAGCCGTGACGAGAGCCTCTGCTGCTGGAGATTAGGCAGTTATTAACATCAGCAGTGACCTCAGTGGAAAAGTTTGTGACTCATCTGCAAGTGATGGGAAGAAGAAGAGCCGAATCTCATAAATTAGTTTTTTTTTTGTCATAGTTAAAGTGCTTTCATAGATAACAGGAACTGAAATTAACTCGATTCATTGCGTTGCTAAGGCTGATGTGAAACACAATGGGGTTATTTAATGAAGTTACTGAATCATTTTTGGAGACTTTATTGCTCTGGCCTCCAAATAATTAACAAAGCAGACATGTTTATAAGGTAAACAACAGAAAAAGAATGTTTTGATTTAACAAACATCACAGATGGCAGATTTATAACTCTATCAGCCCTAAATCCAGCAGGCTGTCGGGCAAATGGAGAAGCTAATGGGGCTGAAGGAAAGCTGGCAGCTAAGACTTTCTAGCTTCACCTGTCACTCATCGTCTCATTCTGCTTCCCTGTGAGCTCTGCGCTGTCAGGACGGAACCATTAAATAATGAAACAATCATTCATCGGGCCTCTGAGGCTTCCAGAGAGTTTGTTAAGTCACTATCGCTGCCGTACCTCAAGGAAAACAGTAAAGCCAAATTGCAATCATGTCTCAGAAACACAGAAAGCAACATGATACACTGCTCAGGGAGGGGCTTTGTTCCTCTGGTGAAGGAATGCATATCACCCATAAACTGACATGTCAAAGTTTTAAACAAAGATGATCTTTTATTATAAGTGCCTGTCATCTGTGTGTTTTTTTACATTGTTTTTTCTAGTGTTTCTGTGTTTTCCTGTGTATACCTGCCTTCTGTGTTTCCAATCAGTCCCTCGTTTGCCTTTATGTTCTGTGTCCTGTCTTCAGTGTTTTGATCATTGTGCATTTTTCCCAGCTAGTGTGGTGTGTCTCCCCCTGATCTTCATGTTCTCCTGAGATGTTTGTTGTGAGTGTTTTTGGAGCAGCCTTGCCAGCCTTTTCTCAGTTTATAAATACCTCTTTTGAGTTGATCTGCCTTTACATCTCACAGTGCTGGGTACAACATCACCAATTTTTTTTAGCTCAATTTCTGTAAAATTAAATAAAAAATAGCCAGTTTTGCATTTGCTAATGTTGTTTAGCTGTCACAACCATCTTTAATTTAGTTAATAATTGTCTATAGAACAAATATCATCCATAAACAGGTTTTACCAAATAATAGTCTTAGAAAATTATTAAATACAAGTGATTTAACTACAGGTACTAACGGATATAACTTCACATTTGATTCAAACCTAATATTTGAAAAATCAGTGACTTAAACATTCACTTCAATTCAGTTTATTTATATAGCGCCAAGTCACAACATACATTGTCTCAGGGCACTGTACATGAAAAAAGAACAAT
>JARVJO010000365.1:17871105-17897007 GCA_031762555.1 Cynodonichthys magdalenae
CTGGGGAGAGGGAAGTCTGGGTCTCTCTGCTTAGGCTGCTGCCCCCACGACCCGACCCCGGATAAGCGGAAGAAAACGGACGGACGGACGGACGGATTAGATTCTTCAGGTTTCATGAAAAAACAGCTGAGACTCAAGTTACAGACTGTGTGGGTGAGAGAGTGAGTGGTTGTTTGTCTCGTGGCCCTATGATGGACTTGGGACCTGTCCAGGGTGTCCCCCACCTTTCACACAGTGACTGCTGGAGATCAGCACCAGCTCCTCGTGACCCAGAAAGAAAACGAGGGTAAAGATAATGGATGGACTGTGAAAGGTCTAGAGATGTATTGAAACTACAAATAGAATGAAAGATCCGGCCGTTATGGTGCCATGAAAAATTTAGTCCCCCGGTGTAATCTTTTTTTCTTGTTACCCGGCAGGAGGAATTCTGTTTTAATATCTGAGAAACCTTTTGCCATTTTTGTTACCATTTAAAAATGAGCTTACAGAGGGTCTGTTCATTATCATTTTTAACTTAAAAAATGTGATGATATATTTTTAAGAACTCAACAGGATCTGCTGAGTTCAGATTTTTCTTTTTTTACAGTTGTAGTGTCAATTTCACACCATCAGTGGCAATTTCGCTAAGTTTATGGGAAAAAATAACAACAAAAATTGACATTTTCCCCCCTTGTGCTTTAGGTCATTTTATGTAAGGTGTCTGTTCTCACTGATTTTTAATCTACTCTGTTCAGTCTGTATTGATTATATACACGACTGTACGAGAAGCATTGATTGGAGTTTTTGAGTTGAAATTTGATTTCAGGTTTTTGTAAACCTCGAACAGCTGATTGCAGTTTTGCTAAATACAGACTTTTCATTAATAACAATTAACAGCATACATTTAAAGTTTCTAATTAAAACTTGTGTTCATATTAAAACTTTCCCATTTCCTACAAAATGGCATCAGGTTACTGGGGCTTCTTTTTCTGTCACTTTGATATTGAACAATGAACTGCCCCGGAGCTGCTGGATAGATGTAATTACATGAACAAAGTCCATGAAAAAAGAAAATACAACCGTGTCCAAAATATTACTTGAGTAAAAACTCTTTATTGAGAAAATGTTAAATACAAACTAATAGTTTATGACTTAATTAGCTCCCTTATTGCAGATTTTCAGAGCTCACAGTCTCTAAACTGTGTAATCTCTCTATGTGGCTCTTGTCTTTGAATGCATATGATAAATAATTTATAATTAATAAACCACATTTTAGCTATATTGAGTTAAAGAATAATCATTTTTACACAAACTGCATAAACTCAGTACTTCCTATTCAGAATTTCTGATTTAAAAACAGTAAATAAATGTCACTGGACTGATTATATTTGTTATTCACAAAGAGCTCTTTTTGATGTCTGATACATTTTTTGATGAATATCTCTGTTTACTCTGATACTGAGCAACCAGCTATCATTGTCAAGAAGAGAAATGTGATATAAGATTTAACATGAGGTCATAAATCTGTATTTTTTTTATCATTATTATGATTTACTGTATTTATTAATTTGGGCATCTGGAATGATGCTGGAAAATTTCAGCAGGCTTTTTAAAAACATCACATAAACAGATACAGCTGGGTTTCTGATTGGACAGTTTGCTTTAATTGTAAGTATTATGTTGTGCAGATGTTTTTAGAAAACCTTTCTGACAGATGCTTCTCCCCTGTTTCCTCAGATCTGACCGTGACACATTCCACCCACTCAGACATGAAATAAGTCATCCATGTTTGGTTCAGAAAGTCTCATTTCTGCACGCCCCTGTTAAGGACCCTCTGGTGGCTACACCGCTGAATCACAGGACATGTACGGCAGTGCCAGAGCTGTAGGTCATGTAGAGAGCAGCCCTGTACGATCCCCGCGCCTTCCAAGGTCCCCCAGACTGGGCCACCGAAGGGCACACAGTGGGAGCGGGGGCGGTGGTGGGGGGAAGACGCTGTCCATGGAGAACATCCAGTCCCTCAACGCTGCCTATGCCACTTCAGGGCCCATGTACCTGAGCGACCACGAGGCCGTGGGCTCCACTGCCACCTACCCAAAAGGCACTATGACTCTGGGCCGTGCCACCAGCCGGGCCATGTACGGGGGCCGCGTCACGGCCATGGGCAGCAGTCCCAATATTGCCTCAGTGGGGCTGCCTCACGCTGACCTCCTGTCTTATAGTGACCTGGGCTCCCTCTCCATGCTGCACCACCACCATCACCACCAGGGGGTGCCCTCTGCCCTGCTGAGGCAGGCTGTGCGGGGCAGCGGCGGGGAGCTGCTGGAGATGCAGGCCCAGCTCAGGGAAATGCAGAGGGAGAATGAGTTGCTGCGGCGGGAGCTCGACCTGAAGGAGAGCAAGCTGGGATCGTCCACCAACAGCATCAAGAGCTTCTGGAGTCCCGAGCTGAAGAAGGAGAGGATCATGAGGAAGGAGGAGGCGGCTCGCACGTCCATCCTTAAAGAGCAGATGAGAGTCACTCATGAGGAGAATCAGGTGAGAGCACCCCCCCCCACCCCCCACCCCTCCACCCCTCCCAACCCCTTTTTTTCTGAGCTGTCATAGACCATTTATTGCTGCAGGGAATTTCAGCTGCTGCTTGTCTGTCTATGTTTCTGCTTTCACAACGAGCCACGGCCATCTTCCAGTCCAACAATTCAGAAAATCATTGCAGTCAGATATGTTTCTTTAGTATTTGTGAAAACCTTTCTGGAAAGAGCTTTTTCATGCACATAAAAAGTCTAACGTACATTCTCCATGACTTTTACATTTATGTGGATTTTGTGTTATTTTAGTCAAAAGAAAAACAACATCTCCTATGGTATCTATCATACCTGTGTCTCAAACATCGGAATCCTCATAAATGTATTATATTGACTGTATGCCAGTCTGGCCTCAGTATTGCTAAATTGTACTTTACTTTCACTTGTTCAACGGATTGGTCCCAAGAGAGAGGTGTCAAAAGATTTTCCTTCTTTTTTTTGCTTACCTTAGTGTGGGGGTGTACTCATGGCCCAGTTAAATCACTTACTGACAAGAGTGGGCACAATTCCCAGAGACAAATGTCAAGGACACTTAAACACCACCTGTCTTTCTTTGTGTTTCTCTGTTTGTGCTTCATATATACTCTGACTTTAATCATCTCTCAGTGTTTACTTCTATTCATGTCGCCCCTGCTATCATCTTTATGTCTTTTCAAAAATTGAACAAAACCCATTGTTTGTCTCATCTGTTTGTCAATAGGACACATTTGCAATTAAATAAGACCATTTAAAGGCAGATGAAGAACATTTAGCTCACTGTATGAAGTAATGTTCTTTCTGTCAGCTTGATGTTGATGATTTCACGTCAAACCTCACCTCTAGGGTTATTAATAGCTTAGTCATGGCGCAGACAGACTCCACAACCCTCGCTTTAGCAGGGAAATGTATGACACATGAGGTAAATTGTGGACCGTGTCAGATTAGTGACTGAGTGGCTAGAGTGATTGTTTCTTTTCTTTTCTGAGGCAGGCTGGGTCATGATGCAGAAAACTGAACAATATTTCTGTGCAATGTCAAGGTGGAATTTGGCTGTCTCTTTGTGGTCTTTGAGCCAGTTTGTGTGTATGTGTGTGTGTGTGCTCCAGCTTTGCCTCCATACATTGAAGTGATTTCTCATTACTCAAATGGACAGAGATGCCATCACTCTGTCCTTCAGGGTCTTAGCATGATGCTGTTAGTGTGGCCGTCACGTCACAGTCGTCTGTCTGAATGTAAACTTGAATTTCTGTGTATATCTTATTTTTAAACATATTTTGACTCAAATTAAAAGAGGTTGGGATTATTTTTAGCTCATCACTGAAGGGAAATTATGCCTTGTAAAATTTATATGAATTTTTCATTATTTTATTTCTGCATAATTTGCAAAAAGGTATAAGAGTTTGAGTGTTTGATTTTCAAGTGGTAGCTTAGATGTTTTGATGTGGGATTTTGTGTAAAGGTTATGGCAGTTAGTATCTTACCTGTTGAAGATATATCTTTGAACAACCTCAGAGTTTAATTCTATTTAAATTGATGAGCTATTAAGTAGTCTGAATGGAACCAAGACCAAAGTGTATTCCTGATGTCTTTAAGCAACTTCAGTGTCCAAAATTTAAAAACTATTTTCTAAATATTTTCAGTGTTGTCAATGGCTGTGTCCAAAACGAGAGGCCGGGTCCTCTGAAGGCCGAATTCGTCCACCTCTTACGTCACAGCGCCGCATCAGAGGCTGTCCAGAACTGAAGACTCCTCCGATGCGGCTAACACATGCGTCCTTCCTTTGCCCGAATTGAAGGACTGGTCCAATGGATCCTTCCTGGCCCACCATGTCCCATAATGCATTGCGGGTCGACAGGAGATTTTTTTTGCTAGTAATGGCAGAAGAAGCGATTGAAAGGAAAATGCTTTATATAAAAATCTGGCTGTGTATAATTTAAAATTTTCAAGCGGTTGTGTTGTTAATACTTTTGTCATTTGTATAGACATGTTTTTAAATATTATTTTTGTTCGAAAAAAATGATCTGGTTTAGAGAAATAAACATGCACCTACATTAGTCCATACTGTCCATTAGTTCTTCAAATATTGCCTTTAAGTTAATTTTATTGTTTTGTGATAATAATAACTCTAATACGTTGATATTTTTCTCATTTTTACCTAATTTTGCATCTGTTTAGCGTTGTCACGGTTGGTAGGTGACCAGACATACGCATGGTAAGGGCGGGCATAAAACCGAAGGCTAGACCGTCCAAATTCACAGCGACCTTCTTCCGGTCTTCGCTGTCTACCAAGGACCCGGCCCACTTCGACCGGGTAGACCGGGTACCTCCCGTTTTGGACACAGCCAATTATTGTTATATTGCAGTACCCTCAATAAATGCTACAGCTAACTGTAGACTTCCAAATAAATATTCATATAATACAAACTTGTTATGAATGTAAAGATTTTTCTATATGATTGATATTGTTTAAAGACAGTCGAAATCCACTTTGGTCATTGACCTTCTTGGACTAGCCATTGGCTTGTTAGTCCTGTCAGGGTCAATCTATCTATTCTCCAAATTGAGGAAACTTTAAAGCTATCTACAACAGGTAAGATAATAATTGTTTATAACCATTTTACAGAACCCCATTTCAAAGATCTGAGCATTAGCTATAAAGCCAAAACCAACACTGACAGATTTGAGTATTTTTATTACTTTGAAAGTTCTGTTGAATCCTTATTGATATATTTTTTTTCTTGGAGTTGTAAACTGCAAAAACTGACTGTTTCCAACAGAATATAAAATCTAAACACAGTGAGCTTTCATGTCTTTATGCCTGAATCAAAGAGAGGATTTATTTATTTTTTAATATTCCCAGACTTGTCTTAGTGTTTCCTCTCCGTCTATACTGAATGATATTTATATCCGTGCTGGTGGGGTTCATTAATGAAGTATGACAGCTAATAAAAGCCAGATGTGCCTTGTTACCATAATTGCTCTTTTCTGTCTAGAATTCTGGGCTGTGAGGCATCTTTACATAAGTGTATACTTACGGTGGGATGGTTTCTGTCACACCCTCTGAGCTGACTGAGAAGCAATTGGCTCATTAATAATGGAGGCCAGTCATCGCATCTGTTTTGTAGCACCCTTTACAATTGCATCAGGTGCAACAGCCCTATTCTGGTCTGAGCAGAAGTTGGGTTTTGTTTATCCTTTAAACATTTGGATCAGAAGGTTTGTGCTGTTATATTTCCTATATCATTTAAAAAGACAAAGCAAAAATTAGGCATTAAAGATTGTCTTTTGTAAAGCAAAGGTTCTTTTGTGCGAGAAAATACCAATCATCGCCTGTGGAGTTATAATCAAGAGGAATGATGGTAATCACCAGCAGTAATGATTAGTCTGGAACTGCTTCATGTGGTGCTTCTTTTTTTTTTTTAAGTTTTACAACACAAGTGGCGCATGCTGTTATAGCCCAGATCTGTTTTACTGAAATTGAGCTGAATTTTTGTTGTGCTGAAGCTGAACAACAGCTGCTGGAGGCAAACGTGAGCTGGAGCGTGTACCACGTCTGACTGCGTCATGACCGCTGCTTCTCAGCTACCCAGTCAGCCTTGATCAACACAAGCCACAAAAAATGGAGGCAGACCTTCTCAACGTCACTTCTGCTTTGCATGTGCATGCATCCAACTCCTGAAAAAACAACAAAAAAACAAACAAACAAAAAAAACGTTTTGATTCTTGTAATCACAGATTTTCTGTTTCTGGGGAGCAGAGTGCAGCATTTTATGCCCATTTATGTATCACGTTTGTGGCATGTATTGTTTATTTAGAGGTTATTTATCGTTGTGCATTGTGTAAAGTTTAAATCATTTAGTGCATTGTGGGTTTGAGAGGTAAAGGCACACTTAAATTTTTTGTTTGTGCACAGGCTTCACAATTCAGCTGTACAAACCACACACTTTTATTTTAAGCAGCTGCAGATTGTTAAACATGTGATGTAAAAAGGTATCAATCATTTTAGGTACTTAGCACAAAAAGTAAGTAAATTTGTGTTTCGTAGATTATTTCTGTGTTGTAACAATGCTTTTTTGGGGGAAAAAACCTTATAGCCAACACCTGATTGGCAGCACACACCAGAAGCAAAACTGTTCCTTCCAAATGTGGCACCATTTAAAAGGGAAATTAACAGGCTTTCCAACAGTATAAGCCTTATTGCCAAGAAGCATTGTTACAACAAAGAAATAATCTACCAAATACAAATTTGCTTACTTTTTGTGTTAATTTTAGTTAAGTTTATCTGAAGACAGAAGATCATGTATAAATACAATATTTAGCTTTAACACAATCACTAATTAAATTAACAACCCTTAATTTACAAGAAAAGCATTATATATTTATTTTAATGTAGCAGTTTAATAAGCTTCAATGTTGATTTTCTACAGAAAAAAAGTTTGACCTCAAAGTTGATGTTTTGTCATTTTTTTTTAATTGAAGTTAGTTTAGTTTAATTATTTATGTCATTCATGAAATACAGGTTGGTAACGTGGCAGGTGATGTGCATTTTTTTTTTATCAGTGACTAAGTTTTTATTTTAATCTTAGTTTTAATCAGCATGAATAAATATTTTTAATAGAGTATTACAGTGAGACCTGATTACAATCCATGTTTGTTTTACTTGATACAAAGCAGTATTAGAATAAGAAGCAAGTAAAAGTAATTTAGAAACCACAAAATAAAGAGCTGGCTTTCTCGTTTCTGCTTCCACACCTCTCTCTTTGTAGCTGAGTGGAAATGATCTGATGCAGTGTTTGCCAGGGTGGTGTGGGTGTAAGTGTGCATTGTCAGACATCACGACACATGACAGTGAGAGAATGGATTGAGCAGTAGACTGCTACAACCCAAAGGACTGAAGTTGTCTTTCTGCCAGATACAATCTTTTCATTTTGCTCATGAAACTATTTCTATCTTTATGAGCTTATATTTGTGTCACTTGGAGGTAAGTCCTAACAGGTCTTTAATTAGCCATATATATTATATATATAAGTCTGATCAGTTTGTTTCATTTAAAATTTCTGCTGCCATAAATAATTGGCATTTGGCATCTTTTATGATGAATAGGTGCCCCAATTTAATTTTTTTTTCTTATTTTTTGATTGTGAAGCTCTGGCTCTAAATTTACCTGTGAATCAATGTTTAGTTTTTAGTTTTTTTTTTTTTTAGTTTATTTCATTTATTCATTTCATTTTTCATTTAAAGAAAATATCAAAACAACAACAACAAAAAAACAATACAATTAAATAAAATGAAAGGCAGCAGAAAGAAGAAAAAAATCGTAATATTTGCCCCTTTTTCCCTTTAAAAATAAATATTAATAATAATAATAATACATGCATATTAACAATGTAAGTTGTTAATATATGAAAATGTATAAATGTAACTATAATTGGCTGATATAAAAGTGTAAGATAACATAATGTATTAAGGTAAACACATAAAGAAGGTATTGTTATATAACTTTCAACGCAGCTTATATGAAACAATTATCACTCCATGCCATTGAAAAGTGAGAATGAAAAATGATGTTTGCTACTGTGCCTCTGTATGTGTGTGTTACCAAATATATCATGAAACCCCGTATGTATTTTAATGAAACTGTCAGAAAATGATTGGATGCGCATCTAAAAGGAAAAGGAAAGATTTTGGAATCAACTCGATTCAAGATGGCTGCCACAGCTAGTTGACTTTAGCCAACACAAAGAAAAAGAAGCTACAACTCAGTCAAGTTTACAGATATTTTGCTAAATCTGGTGTGGTGGTAGCTGAGAGTCAAAGAAAACATTTGCTTAAAATTTTAGTGTTGATATTGGAGTCAACAGTGTTTAATGAATGATAACTTTTGACGCCCATTTAATTCTAATCAACCAATATGCAAAAATAGCCATAGCTCAGTCAGTTGTACAGATGTTGAGCTAAAGTTTGTAAGAGTCATTTACAACACGTACTCTAAGAGTGACATCTTGTGGTGCTGCAAAAAATTGTGCATTTTTCTAAATTTAATCAAAACAGCTACAACTCCATCATTTATAAGTTAGCCAAGATCAGCAAATAAAAAGAACAAGTACGTCCAAGGCAGGGTGTCAGAAATAGAGCAAAACTTCCTCAACTCAAAAATAAAAACCCACATTTTTTTTCTAAGACAGAAAAAAAAAGAAATCGCTTTGTTTTGCTCTCAGAAGGATTCCTTGTTTCTGCACCAAAAGATTTATGACAACCAGTTACTCCCGGCTGCTGCAGGTGTCAGTTATAAAGATGGATGCACTGCAGCTCAACACCTCTGCTTGGTGACGCTAAACTTTTTGGAAGAAAACAGCAGAAGAAAAGCAAAAGGCTTCTGATAAGGTAGGGTGACCACGACACCAATAACCGCTGAGTCATAACCGACCAACCTGGGTGACGTGGAGAGACGAAGGGAAAACGGCCATGTAGAGATTTTAAGCCACAGTGCAGTTATGCAAATGGAATCATTGGACTGTCGAATTGCAGTTTTGTTCCAACACAGAAGCTTATTTATCAGAGAAAGAAGGTCTGAGAGGTAGAAAAGATACAATCACATAGACGGTAGGGTTTAAATAAGGCAAAAATGTATTTTAAATTTGAAGTTTGGTCAGTTAAGACATTTCTTTGTTGTATTTTATGTTTTCCCAATGATGGCTGTGCAAATCAATAAAAGGCCTATTAAAGTTTAACTTTAATTCTTTAGTTTGAGCTGCATGATTTCAGGTCTCTAAATTAATCATGTTTGTCATTTAAAAATTTTCAAAAGTAATATTTTCTTTTACATATATTTTTTTATTGTTTTGAAATCACTTAATCAATAATAATTCCTTTTTCTTTTTGTTCCTGTGATTTGTTACATTTACTTGCCGCCTTAAAAAAACTGTTTCACACTTTTCTCAGTTTTATCCAGTCATTCAAACCAGTGGTTCCCAAAGTGTACTTAAAAAATGGATTCAATTAGCACAATGAATATTGTTTGTATACTTTTGTTTACCTTATTTACAACAATGTTTATCTCCCACAAATAGTTGGGGGAATGGGTCACTGCTGCTATTCTATAAGTTACTCATTATTTAAACTTTGCTATGACTTCTACTAATTTTTTGTTAATTTAGACAGGAAGATGCAAATAAGTAAATTTTTTCAATGCATATAAAACCCATTTCTGACTTTTTTTAATATCTCTTTCCAGAAAGGTTGTCTAGATAAACTCGTGTTTTGTTTGTATGTATTTAGGCATTTTCCTGGCAGACATTTTGACTTTTAAAGTAACTAGAAGCAAAATGTTTTCAGTAGAAGTACCTGGAACCAAAAATTGGTTTTGCTGCTTAACACTGAGAAGAAAGAAGCTATGTGTTTGCCATTTTTTACTGTCACAAGTCAAAAATGTTTGTCATGAAAATGTGTTGTTTTTGTGCTGTATAGACTGAAGAGCAGCTGTAAACCAGCAACTGGTCTTATTAACTTGGCTGGTCTGTGTGGATCATCCATCTCAGTTGCATCAAGCTCTGACGCTCTGTTTTCACCATACATTTGTTTTTCTGTTCATTCTGCCCATGCTCTGCAGCTGCTGGATGCCAGGAGAACCAAGGTTTGTCCCTATGTTTGCACCACGTGTTTGAGTGCATAACATAGAGTCACCTTCAGTGTGGCGTGTTTTTTTCTTTTCCAACACCTGGCGATCCCTCGTCTAAACCTTTTACCTTCCCCTCTGCCCCTCCCAAAACAAGTGTTTTCCTTAAATCATCCAAAGAAGTCTGCATCCTTTCTTTCTTACACCTCCACCCAATTCCACATCAAGAATGGATAACTGAAAGTACTTTAATGTGATTTTCTCTGTGTTTTTCTGTCTGCTTAAACCTGTAGTGCTCTGTCACAAACCCTAACCACAGAAAGCTGGATTGATTTTGAGGAAGAAAGCTGTTCTGTTTGTGGATTGATCTTAGTATCAATCTTGCTTTCTCTCAGGTTAGCTTCAGATTCAGCCAAAGTAGGTGTTTGACAGAAATGTGGCCCCAAACAGTTTTGTCTAAAACCAACAGCAAAAACTTTAACAGACAATAAAAATACACATGGGTGGGAAGTTAAAAGAAGAAACAACCCGAGGTGTTAATTGTCTGTACTGCAGGGATCTAACCATTTCCTTTTTTTTTGACATTTTGATAAAAGACTTGGAGACACATTATAGTCATAGCAATAGTTCAGATCTTGGACAGTGGATCCGTAGAACAGGTATGAATAAATATTATCTTAACTGTTGCAGATCAGATTGATAACCAACAGCAATAATGAGTACAAACAACACCAAAGTGTATTGTTGCCATTTTTAGAACAACCCAGCTGCCGACATTTTATAGCTTCTCATGCAAATGCTTTTTTCTTATCTTTCAAAATGTATTTGCTTCCCGTTACAGGTTATTTATGTAGAATTATCAGGAATTTAAAATAACATTTCTGCCAAAATACTTTTTATGACACAGCTCAGCCAGGAAAAGAAGAGGTATTAAAACCAGCTGGAAATTGGTTTATAGATGAAAAGTGATTTATTGTTCTCGTCAAGTAAAAAATATGATCAAAATTAAACAAAAGGAGGAAAATTTTAATGGTAAAAATTAAAAACAATATGTTTTTTAACAAAATAAGTAACAAAATAAAAGATATGTCTTACAATTAAGAACATGTTGCTCAAGCTTAAAATTATGATACTATCATAAAACTAAAACAAGATGAAAAACAGATAACCATTTTAAACAAATAAATTATATTTTTAAAAAAAAGCTTTTGGTCCTAAACCAAAAGGCTTTTAAAGTAGAACTTCTGAACCTGACTTCAGGAGCTAACACTAGAAAAAAAAAAAAAAAAAAAAAACACCCAATGACTATAAAAACCTAAGACTTGGTCACAAAGTGCTCTACTAAACTTGGCTGAATTAAACAAAGCCTAGGTCAGACATTTCAACAAGTCGAGACTAAAACACCTAAACAAAAAGGTCAAACCACTTAATAAGAACAGCCACACTGACTGGCAGAAGAGATGAGTCTTCTGTGGTTAGAGTCCAAAGATCCAGCTGGGATGTGGAGGAGGTCCACCAGGAGGACTCAGGGGAGGCCAGCCAATCTCAGACAGGTTACAGCACAGCTGGGCCGTCACCATCAACTGTTCAGTCTTATGTAACAACCCATGAAATGCAAAACTGACAAAGAAAAAACAAAGTTTGCATGAACTTCCATGAATCTTTTGTTAGTAACTTTTTAAGACAGCAGCAATCCACTTGTTTTGACCCTGCATGGACTAGCCATTAGCTCATCAATCTGTTCTGCAACTGGTAAAATTATAATTGTTAATAACCTTTCCACAGATCCCTGCTTCAAAAAATCTGAACTATTCTTCTGTGTCGTTGACCAAAACACAGTCTCCAGTGGTATTAGGCTAAATAATGATGTCACATTAGTCACTGCTACCGACACGCCGGTTAGATGACCAGTTTTCAGGCTCCTGCCATCTTTGTTCTATTGCCATCTCAATACAAAATGCAGCCAAGCATGATTGAATGTCAATAGATTAATTTCACCATTCGCTGCACCCGTGTTTCAGCATCTGTTGTGCTTCTGCACTCATTAAATTTACTCTTTCCTTCAATTTGTCACCCATCTGTATGCAAAGCTCAGCAGTTTATCATTTTGTTCAGCACCCCCCACACACACACAAAATCCCAAATACATACATCTTCATTCAATTTTTTTCAACTTGCAGAGAGTTAATTTTGTAGGATCTGATTGTTTATGTAAGAAAACAAGATCCAGTCTTTGGATTTCCAAAAATAAGAAAATGAACCCTAAAGCACACAAATATTTTTTTACACATGTCCTTTCTAATTTAATTTGTCCTCTGAGGTTTAGTGTCAGATGGTAAAAATGTTGCTTTAGCTTTGATGCACCTGTTAATAACACTCATTCACAATTTAGCTGTTATGTTAGTAAAAAGATTTTCCTCAGTACTGATTCTGTTTCACTCCTGAAACATGGTTCAGCTCAACACTGTTACTCTAAAAACAAGAACATTCATGTTCCAAAGACTTCTGATTAGATTTCCTTTTGGCTTTTACATCAAAGATTTAATCCTGTCTTCTGATGACATGTGGTGTTTGCAGTCAGTTTCAATCTAAAACTTACCAAAGGTAAGTCACCCTGTGTCATGTTTGATAAATGTTTCTACACATGTATTTGACGATTTTATGTTCTGTGTAAACAGATGACAGTACATATTGGTGGGTACAAACGTGCCTGTCTTTGTGCGTGTCTTCATCAGCATCTCCAGATGACCATCCAGGCCCTGCAGGATGAACTGCGCACACAGCGAGACCTCAACCACCTGCTTCAGCAGGAGAGCGGCAACCGCTCCGGCTCGGAACATTTCACCACCATCGAGCTGACGGAAGAGAACTTCCGCCGGCTGCAGGCTGAACATGACAGGCAGGCCAAGGAGCTCTTCCTGCTCAGAAAAACCCTGGAGGAGATGGAGCTGAGGATCGAGACCCAGAAGCAAACACTTGGAGCACGGGACGAGTCCATCAAGAAGCTGCTAGAGATGCTGCAGAGCAAGGGGCTGCCTCCGGGGCCGGGCAGGGCCTCCGAGGAGGAAGAACAGGAGCGAGCCAGGAGGATTGCTGAAGCAGAGGCCCAGCTTGGACACCTGGAAGTTATTCTGGACCAGAAGGAGAAGGAAAACATTCATCTGCGAGAGGTACACAAACACCAGCCTCATGACAAAATGATCATTTGTACACATTTTTACTTACAGATTGAACAACAAAACAATTACAAAGTAGACCTCAGCTTAAAGTAGCTGGAGGAATGAAATTATGTGTAAATTCTGTCACTAATATGGCCCTAATTTAATACAAGGACCATTGCAGAAGAAAGTAATGACGTCTGAAACTTACAAGGTTCACTTTCAAAGGGTAGATAATTGTAAGATAAGCATTTTCTAACAATATTTATCTGTTTTTTAAAAAAAGCTGATTGAATATTGTAATTTATTTATTGAGTTAGATTTATAGGTATGCCAATATGGTGAAAAGCCAAGTGTGTTTTATTTTGGTGCCACTAGATGGCACTGCTGAGTTTTTCTAAATCAATGTGCTGCTGCTGCTGCTGCTGCTGCTGCTGCTGCTGCTGCTGCTGCTAGGTCACTGATTATGTAATGTATGAACTGAAAGCTGCAGACTACATTTGATGTATTTATTGCACCTGAATAGGCAAAGCTGTACATAATGTCATATTATTTTAAACCAAGCTGTTCTGATATAAGTGACAGCTTTAATGTGGTTTTGTTTTCTCTTTAAGGAGCTGCACAGAAGGAATCAGCTCCATCAGGACCCAAGTAAAACCAAGGCCCTGCAGACCATTATAGAGATGAAAGTAAGAATTCGACTTATCAGCAATCAGAATAAAACCACACACAACAGCTCTACAGGGCAACATTTAAAGAGATGTGTTTTTTTACTCATCTAGAAGCAGATAACTAACATTCACTGCACGCTTTGTGTTGTTTTGCCTTTGCTGATGTGTGTTCTGCTGATTCTATCGTTGTCACTGTGATTTGCTGCAGATGAGTCGATTGTTAACACAATGTCACATCTTTTCCTTCCCTCTTTCACACGGGCTCAGTCACAGCTCATAAAACTGTTGTGTAAGCTTGAATAAGAATCAGTATTTAACATTTTAGCCTCTTGCTGAGGAGTCACACTGTAAGACAAAGGTTTAATGACAAGTATTGTTGTATTTGTCTCGGTCATTAGTTTGTCAACTTAACGTCTGTAAACATCAAAGATTTAACTTTAGAGTTTAAATCCCATTATTATTATTGTTGTTGAGACATGTGGGGATATGTTTCAGGTTTATATTCAGGCCCATGAATTAATAACAGATAATAGGCTTCTGTGTTATATAAGTAGAAATTTGAGTTAATCACTGTAAGGTCAAATTGTCTGAGTTGTTATTCTTTTGGCTGCTCCCTTCTTCAGGGGTCACCACAGTGAGCAAACTCATATAAAGATTTGTTTTACTCTTTATGTCCTTCCTAATCCAACCTGGGCTCGAACCTGCAGCCTTTAAGAAGACCACCAAGCTACTGAAACCTCCTCCTAATAGTCTTCATTTAGACATCCCTTCACAATAAAAGTTCATGTCCTAATAATTATTCCCTAAAAGCTTTACAAGACACTATCAAATAGTTACAGTGAATTTGATAGAAAATAGTAAAAGTGAATAATTTCTAGTCAATTATAAAGATTAGATTTTTGTTTTGTCTTCATCAACAAAATTCAACAAATATTTGTCAGGAAGACTGAAATAAATTATTACAATGATAAAATTATCTACCATAACCATACTTCAGAGTTAAATTTTCTGATATTTCAGTCGTATTTGGGGCCATTCTTTGTTTTCAAGCACGAACAGTTGCTGCAATTTTACAGAGAAGTCTAATTAAAAATTGCTTAATGTGTTTTAGAATAATGTTTTGTGAAGCTTCACTAACTGGAGGAAAAATTTAAAGATAATTTAAAATACAAAAAGCTTAAAACATACACAGCACATAATATTAAAAAAGATTGACTTATTTTGTCATTTCAGGTCTATTTTTTGGCTTTCAGCTATTTTTGCACAAACAAATATGCATCTGTCTAATGCAGATGCAAAATTGATATGCAAACATGCATTTAGCTTTAAAATATAATTTAAAAATGTATCTAAATGAATGCTTTCTGTAAGGGAAAGAAACATTAGAAAATTTCAGCTCCTGAATCGCTGTAGACACCAGCCTCACTGCAGAGGCCTGACATCACTTCCTCAAAATAAATCATGACATCATGGCTGAGCTGACACAGCCCCTCTCGCTCGGCGAGATCGGCAGAATAAAAAAAAACATCCTCCCCACCCCCTGCATGGTCACGTGACATCAGGGCGCTCAGACCCTGTTGATTTTTATACGGGGGCGAGGGAAGTCCCGCCCCCTCCTCCTCATCCTGTACTAAGGAGGAAGACCCTGCGTCCCTCCTCTCTCCTGCTCTGTGTTGATGCTGATGGTAGCACGAAAAATCCACCCTCCCTCACCAACCCACCTCTCTCCTCCTCACTCACCAGAGACAGTACATAGCCTGCCTGCTGCTGCCATGGAAACAGGTGTGGTTGTTTATGACAGCGAGAGGCCAGTTTGCAGGCAAGATAGACAGCAAGAGAGATGTACAGATGCAGGGAAAGGGACAGATTTACTGACCAGGTCCAAGTGCCAGTGATTTATATGTGGACGGAATAAAGTCACTCAGCTTTTAAGGTACGCCGTCTCGAGTCTATTGCAGAAATGTCAGCTCATTGATGTTCTACTCGTAACAGAGGCTGAGGTGAGATGCAGCAGCAGGGCGAAGTGCATGTACACGAGCGATGCTCATGTATTAACGTTAAACTCTCAAATGCTTCATTCCTTATTACACTGATGTTTTCCTGCAGAGGGCTAGGACTGACCCCGCTAATGGCCACAAGTTCACGAGTTCAGAGCCACAGAGAGAAAAGAAGGAGGGTATTAAAAGAGAAAGAGAGAGAGAGAGAGAGAGAGAGAGAAAGGAAGGAGCAAGGTTGCTCTGTGCTCTGCTGGAGAGGGAGATGAACCATGGCTAATCTTAAAGACGTGGTATTATTTATTTAAAAAGCTATGAAGCTAAAGCTGCACTCCCAGTCACAGTCCAGAGACTTGATTCTGCATTTTCTCTGCAAGCAACTACGGCTAAAGCTACTTTTCCTCCTTTTTTTTTATACCCCCCCTCTGTTTGTTTCTCTTCATTCCTGGCGGATAAATCTGTGCTGGATGTGCGCTCAATATTTCCCAATGGTGATTAATCCTTTGAGCCGCTGCAAGGAGCTGGGTAGAAAGCTTTTGATTTCACCGACAGATACTGCAGTTGCTCTCAGCCAGACCAAAGAGCTTCTACCTCTCACTCTTTATCTCGCTCTATCTACACATTTCTCCTTTTTATTCTCTCTGTCTGTCCTAATCATTTTCATCACCTTCCCTTCGTTCCTTCCTGGACTCTTGCCTGTAGTTCAGGTTTATTTTGCAGCATGCAACTCACGGAGACGCCAGTCTTGGTTTTGAGGTGTGTCTCCTCCGCATGTTTGTGTGCAGGACACCAAAATTGCCTCTTTGGAGCGCAACATTCGAGATCTGGAGGATGAGATCCAGATGCTGAAGGCAAACAGTTTACTGAACACGGAGGACCGAGAGGAAGAGATCAAACAGATGGAGGTCTACAAGAACCACTCAAAGTTTATGAAGACCAAGGTAGAGTCAGTCGGCGGTGCATGTGTTTAGAAAGGCAGTGAAAAGATGTTGTTAAAACGGATGATGCAGGCAGGATCTTTAATAAGCTGTCTTTTTTTACATTTATGCTAAAGTAGTTTTTAAATCTTTTTTCTCCATAACTGTGTGAACAAAATGATCTATTCCTTATTTAAATAATGGAACTAGCAGTCCTTGAAGAAATGCCTGCTGCCAAAGTTTTAAACAAAAATCTTGGAGTGTGTGTTGGGGATCAATCCTAGCTACTAACTCACCGGTATTTAGCTCAGTTTTTATAAAACTGACTGATTTTTTTTTCTGAGCTTACTAAATGAATCAACTGTGGAGCCCATCTTGAATTGGATAGTCTCCAAAAGTTAATTAGTTGATGTGCATTCCATATTTAGCTTTTATGATTATTGGTATATGGTAATTTGTTTAGTGATTCATGTGATGTTTTGCAAACACATGTTCGCACACACCCTCATACATACAGATATTTACAGTATTCCATGGTAATATATATAAAAAATATGAAAACACTCAACAATCTGAGATTTATAGTTAAATTATCAGATCGCCTGTGTGAGTAGTCAATATTAGCTTTGATATCAAGTTTTTTCCCTCGAGACACTTCAGCAGTTTGAGTCTGTGTTTACAATCAGCTCTTTGTGATACACGACCAGGAACAGAACAACCTCTATTTTTAGGAACCTTTTCATCAATCATGAATAGAGACAATGTATAATATATGATGAATCGTGGGGAGTCAGTCCCAAGTGCATTTTTAATGAGAGAAAAGAGTGTTGATGAGGAGAATCGTGCTAAAGCTGCAGCGATAATCACGCCGCTCAGCCAGATGTTCTCTTACACACTCACACACATTATGATGGTGAAAATACCACATCACAGATGAAACAGGTCAGCTCAGAGGTGTGTTTTGTGTGTCGTGCAGATTGACCAACTGAAGCAGGAGCTGTCAAAGAAAGAGTCGGAGCTGCTGGCTCTGCAAACAAAGCTAGAGACCCTCAACAACCAGAACTCAGACTGCAAACAACATATCGAGGTGCTCAAAGAGTCACTCACTGCCAAGGAGCAACGTGCTGCCATCCTGCAAACAGAGGTAACATAAGAAACAGACTTACAAACATTCTCTTTGTCTTATCGTAAAACTGAGCAAACAATCTGATGCTGAAGATCAAATCATACCAGCATGTTGGAGAATTTGAAGTGAATGGTAAGTTAGGATGCTACCCACTAAATATTGCAAAACACTGAAACAAAAGGCCGATAAATCAAATGATGTAAAAACTACCACATCATGTTTCTGCTTCGGTTGCATGAGATATAAGGTGACAGTTCAAATCTTTTCAAGTGTTCTTTAGGAAAGTTTTGAGATATAAATATCTTACCTGGTGTACATAGCGCTTTGATTGACCTCATATTGGAAAAAGGATAGTTAGAGTCTGAGTTGGGCCAAAATTAAAGAAGTTTGTTTTCATCTTATTACAACTTCAATTAAAAAAATGTTATAGAAATTCATGTAAAAACAATTTTTATAAATTCCTACAGCACTGTTTCACATTTAATGGTGATTCCTGCAGATATATGGTGATATTACTGCTGGAAGTACCCCAAGCTAGACAAAAGGTGCTACAGCTAGCTGCTTGTCCTATAACCAAAAAAAAAAACAAAAACCCCTACGTAAACAGCTATATAATGAGAAACTGAATGCAATAGAAAGGTTTAGAAATCAGTGTTTGTATCAATTGCAATAAAACTTTTGATAATCCTGCTTAAAATAGCTTGTCAGTCTGACAAAACTAATTGCTGCTTCATTAAACTGATGTTCAAAGAGCTATCTACGACAGGTGAGATATTATTGTTATTTTGTTCTCAACCTATTCAAATAACCCCACTCCAAAAGATCAAAACTGTCCTTTGAAGATAAGCCAGCACAATGCAAACTTGTTTTACTAAAAGATGGTGCGTACTTTTGTCCGTGGCTGCGTTGTGCTTCAGGTGGATGCCTTACGTCTGCGTCTGGAAGAGAAAGAGTCGTTCCTGAACAAGAAAACCAAACAGCTGCAGGACCTGACAGAGGAGAAGGGAACGCTCGCTGGAGAAATCAGAGACATGAAGGACATGCTGGAGGTCAAGGAAAGGAAAATTAATGTCCTGCAGAAAAAGGTAGGAGCTGAGTTTTTAAGAAAAAAACAATATGAATCTCATTATGAATCAAACAGTGGATATTGTAACATAGTGGAGCTTGCAGGTGTAATTTTAGCCTGCGTTGCCTGAAATGTCAAAGGAACAGTGTTTCAGCTTGAGTTTTGTCGTATTTCTGGACAAATACAGCCACTAAAGAGTGTTTATTCTGTTCATGATGTGTGAGAGTGTTTGTTGTGCTCAGGAGAGTTGTGTCCACAGAAAAACGAGCAGAAAGAAATCATTTCTGCATCACTAGCACTTGTCTGTGTGTGTTTGCTATAAATACTCGCAGAGTGTTACTCTGTCTTTTACTCTGACCTGCTCACACACGATACACTTTTATCTCCCTTTTTGCAAGTTCAAAAATATTTGTTTTTCCTCCTGATGCGAATAGTTGATGTTTCTTGATGACTCTTAAAGAAATGTAATGATTGTATATGAATTTAAAGCACACATTTGTCTGAAACAACATATTTCTGTCACCTTGTTTCAGACAAAGGCCTAAAAAGGCTTACATCAAAAAAAAAAACTTAAACCACATCCTGTGTGCTTTAGAACTAAAGGTTTCAGCGTCAACAAATCTGGTTGCTAAATTGCTCTGCTTGCAGTCAAAGTTTTGACGCAACAAACTCTGACAACAGAGTCACTGAGCTGTTATCTTATGATAAAAAAGAAATAGAAAACATTTGACTAAAATCTGCACCAGTTTTTCTTCTCAGTTGACAAACTCTGTCTCTGACAGACTGATGTAACACGGTGGTAACTTCAATAAAATGATAAAAAACTCTCTCTGCTTTCTGAAAGATGGTGCTGGGATCAAAATCACTCAAACTTATCTATTTTTCCCGAATTTTTCTCACAATCCCAAATATTCTGAAGCATAAAAGACAGTAAATAAACTTTTCAACTGTGGTTTAGTAGTTTTGATTTGTTTTGAAGTAGATTATAGATACACGGCTCCTTCCAGTGTTTTGTTTATTTTATCTTTGAATAATATTCAACTGGAAAGATTTTATTGCAAAAGCAGTAATTTTCCAAGATTGTAAACTCAGCTCAGTTACTCTTTTGCTGATTTTAACCATTTTTTTTTCTGCATCAGATTGAGAACCTGCAGGAGCAGCTGAGAGACAAAGACAAGCAACTGGGGAACCTGAAGGACAGAATAAAGTCTCTGCAGACGGACTCCAGTAACACAGATACTGCCCTGGCCACCCTGGAGGAGGCGCTGTCAGAAAAGGTGTGCTTCAGTCCAGCAGCACCAGGAGAAGGAGAACGTTAGGATAACATGTAACATTTTAACCCTCTGACAAACCTGATTAAGCCAATGCTAAGCTAGATTAGCGTCACACACATTGTAGGGTGAAGTGTGTTAAAATGGGCTTAATATTGTCAAATCATGTAATGTTAAATGATTTAGCAAACATTCTAAAAAGAATATCAAATCAATTATACTGTTTTAAAAGGGCATGTCTTATATAGTTAAAAAATATGATGTTTTCCAGCTCCAGACTGGATTTAAAGGATAAGGAGTTCTGCCCATTTTAATTTTATATTTTAATTAAACCTAACTGTTTTGTGAATGTTTTATATATTTTTCATTTTACTTACTGTATGAATCCTATAAAGAAATTTGAACATGTTTGTGCATCAGGAGAGAATAATAGAGCGATTAAAAGAACAAAGGGAAAGGGAGGACAGAGAACGCCTGGAGGAGGTGGACCTGTATAAGAAGGAGAACAAGGAGCTAAAGGAGAAGGTCAACAGCCTGCAGATAGAATTAACAGAGAAAGAGGTCAGTATGTCTGCATGACTCTTTGTGTTTCTGCACCTCTCTCTCTCTCTCTGTCTTTCAGTCAGCCTTCGTTTTGTCCTCTGGCCCTGTGTTTCACCTGCTGACAGGTTGCTGGTTTTTCTTCTAACCATCTGTGTTCACTCTTTACCTGCAGTCCAGCCTCATCGATCTCAAAGAGCACGCATCGTCTCTGGCGTCCTCCGGCCTGAAGAAAGACTCAAAGCTCAAATCACTGGAGATCGCCATCGAACAGAAAAAAGAGGAGTGTAGTAAGTTGGAGACGCAGTTGCAGAAGGTAAGTTTCTGTTTTTCAGTGGAAGATCAGAGTTGATTTTATGTTGTATACAGGCCTTTAACCTGTTTCAAACAAGAAGAATGTTGCATATTTTTAATTTCATTTGCAGTGAGTTGAAATATTTACATTTTGTTTTGGGATAAATAGCCTAATTACCTAGCCTGGTAAAACCAGACCCTTGTTCTACACTTTGCTTCGTACAGAAGGTCTGGAACCTCGGCTATTAAGAAGCGATTTCTTGCTGGAGGCGTGGAGTCTGTTGAAGTTTAAAATGATTGGATCTGATTTACCAAGTCGCTAATGTTTGCCCATGAGGTATGCAGTGTGCCAGCTGACCGTGAAGGAGGCTAAGCTAAGAAGCTAACCGGAAATTGCATGCACTGTGAACAATCAGCAGCTACTGGGAAGAGAGAAGAACTGAGCCGAACGAGATGGCTGTAAATGAGTTCTGCAGGCTTTGTGAGACAAATTTAACTTAATTTGAAAGCCTTGTCAACACGGACTGGCTTTTTTCACTTCCTCCACTGCCTTTGCTAAACTATAAGCAGACTACAACAGCGTACAAAATCAACGTCATTGTTCAAAACTCCTCCTTCTGTTCGCTGATTGGCCCGGTTAAAATTCTACCAGAGAAATCCTTGATTTGAAACTTAAAATTTGAAAGAAAGATGTTTGTTTTTTTATTGTTAGGAAGAAAAAAAACTGGTGAAGGCAATTTTTTTATACATCTCAGGAAGCTGAGTTATGTGGCTTTGGGAGAATATGACATATTATAGCTTCATCAGCTACTCTGTTAAATTCCGTCACATGTTGTGTGATCTTTTTTGCTTTGTTGTCTCATATAAAATGGTTTCCTCTCTTAAGGGATTTCTCTAAAGTGTGTTGATAGAGCTAGCTTTAACAGTTAGTTTGGTGAACTTGGTGTATTCAGCTATGTGTTTGGATGTTGTCATCATGAGAAGTACACAGATTTAAAATGTTGCTCCTGAATTTCTTTCATGTTGTACTTTAAAATACTTTCATACTGCAGACACGTCAGTGTTTTAGGGCATGTATGAAGGCACAGCTGACATCTAACCATAGACAAGTGGGTCATCAGTAAAGATCTGAAGAGGAGTGTTATCAACTAGATTGGGACCTTGATCTGATGCTTGAGATCGGCTCGAGACATTTTAGTTGCCATACTTTGTTTCAGTGCAGCACAGAGCAGAGACCCTGTTAAAATACCCGTATCCATCTTCTTCATCTTCATAATCCACAGATTATTTCTGTTTCTCTGCAGTGTTGCTGTTGTTAACCTCTAACACCACGTTCTGGACTAAAACTGTGATGTCTGTCCATCAAACATGTACTCTAACATGTCTGATCCTACTGTTATCTCCTGTGGCTCAAAATAAGCCCTAACATTTACTCTTCCTGGACCCCCCCCCCCCCCCTTTTCAATGTCCCTTCCTCGCCCTCCTGCCCCTCCGTTCACAATGTAGCAAGCTGAGCAGCTATTCAGTCACATGAACAATCCTGTAAGTCCGTCTCTTGAGGCCTGTGCGGCACATGTTGAAAGCATGAAGACACCGAGAACTTCTTTGAAATCTGCTAGATCATGGCAAATCCCAGCACAGGCACTGCTTCCTCCCATCCACATGCATGTTGCCCCATTGCCTATTATGAGCTTTACAGTGCACCGAGAGTCCTGTGTGTACTCTTTCTGTGACTGTTGGTGTGTGTAATGTGTGGTGAAGTTAGTGAGGTTTTTTATTTTTCTATCAGTTGAAATTTGCCGTAACGCTACAGAAATCCATACTTTCTCTCTGCTGCAACGTTGAGTGGAGGTGTTTATTTCAGTTATACAATTTAACACGACATTCACAGTCCTGTAGAACACTGTTAACAAGAGCTGACACTCGTATCATTGTATGACACGTCATTACGCAGCAGAAGCTACGACTGTCACATTTAGCTGTAAGTGGTTGTTGAAGGACCCAAACGCAGGCAAGCAGGAAGGATGAAAACTCAGACTTTAATTATCAAATCAGGTATCTACAACAGCATACCGTAATAAGAATAAGATTAGCAGGGAAGAATTGGAGGATCTGAAAAAGATGTGAGCAAAACCAGAGTGCATGAAAGGAAAGATGGTTAGCGAATAACAGCTGGTGTGCTGATTTCTAACAAAACACAAGAAGCTTAATGAGATGGGAACAAGAACTCTGAAGAACATCTAGCAGCAAGGATAGTAAAACAAGCTAAAATCAAAAAATACAAAACATGAAATGGGGTAAACATTGTGAACACATAATTTTAGTGCTGTAGGTGCCACTTTGAAAAAACTGTTTTAAGAACTAAAGTTTAATCCCGACTGAAATGATGAGCTCATGGCCACACTGCAAGAATTGTCCATCTAACCAAGTCTTACAATCTTATATCCAGCCAAAAAGTATTTTTGATCTCGTTTTGAAACTGATAAACTAAGCAAGAGCAGAATATGTTTGAATACAATCTTGTTAGCCTGGAAATGTTTAGTTTTTCAAGAAGTCCTACCAAGTTCAATTGTCTACTGCATTGGCAGATTATTTATTTTTATTTAAAGAAATTCAGACTATATTCTAGTATTTTTGAACTTCTTTTTAGATGGCTGTTTGCAGTAATTGTTGCCATCTTAAAACAATTAAAAAAATGGCACTCTTCATGTGAATACTATTATAAAAACCATAACCATCACTGTCAATGTTGCATTACAGTTTTTTTTGGCAGAAAAATAATGATTTTCTTAAATTTTTTAATTTAGTTTTATACGATTTTAACAAAAACAACCTCTTCTCAAAAACTCATAAGATGCTAAAGAGAGTATATGGAGTTAAATGAAGAGTATTTAACCCGTGGTGAAGTATTTCTATATATTTAGTTTAAACAAAGTATAATACTATTAATGAAACAGAATAAAGAACAAACAAAACAAAATAAAGTATAAACACAATATTTTAAACTGCCTTGTACCGTAGTGCTCATATGCTAAATTTATTCCCACAAGTTTTCTGGAGTCCAGCTTTTTAGATATTCCTGCACTTGCTTAGAATCTAAAACCTGAACCACATTTAGTTGCTCTTGCTGCTCCTCCATTCATTTGACTGATAAATGCAAAATACCGTTCAGCTTTGGTGGGTTTGCATGATTTGTTCGACCTTGTTGCATGTTGCCAGTGTTGATTCTCGTTGATCTCAGTGTTGTGCAGGTACCAGCTGTAGGTGGAGTTCACTGCAGTGTTTTTTTATTTTATTTTTTTTATGGTGGATGGCTCTCTGTAATGTTGCGACATATGTGGATGTGTTTCGTCTCAGGGGTGTTGTGTAGGGATGTGATCAACTTAATTCATCAGTGATGATGAGATTTGTTCATATTGATCAAAAAGGAAAGCTCTGCTTTGGATAGTCAGGGAATGATCCATCATTTATTTTTCTACTTTCCTGCTCTGGTTTTTTTTAGTGCTGTAAAAAAACACACACACCCACACACAATCCTGCAGACTCACCAGTTGTGCAAAATGACGGGGAGTCTCAAAGGGCCGTTTAAACTGAGCTAAATAATAGCCTAGTTAAAGCTAATGAGCCAGCAGCAGTAATGATGCCCTGGTCAACAAAATTTATTCCACAAGACGGGGAGTGAGAAAACAGGATGTAAATCTGATGGACTGATGTGTCTGTCCCTCCTACAAGCACAGGAGAAACTCCTGGAGCTCCTTCTTCATGGCACTTAGATGTCAAGCGAGTGTGTCACCAGGGCATGCACATGTGTGTGTGTCTGCTCTTTGTGTGTGATTTGCAGAAAGCTCATGAGGTGGAGCAGCAGTCGGGCTCCAGAGCGAACCCAGAGTACGTGGACCGAGTCAAGCTGCTGGAGAAGGAAGTGAGCTACTACAAGGACGAAGTAACCAAAGCTCAGACTGAGGTGGAGAGACTCCTCGACATCCTGCGTGAGGTGGAGACGGAGAAGAATGACAAGGATAAGAAGATTGCTGAGCTGGAAAGGTAACCAGTACTCTGTATGTGAGGTTTCTGAAGTCAGCCTCTCTGCTCTGGAGAAATTATCACACAAACAACATTTGTAACAAAATAAATGTAGGAAGTGGATCTACTGTATTTTCCTACAATGTCTCAACATATAGAAGAAAATCTCCTTTTCATCAGTTTTCTTGAAGCAATTTATATAAAATAGTCCTTTTATTTTCTTGTTGTTGTGCAGATTTATTTATGTTCTGCTGGAGTTTTGACTTATTGGTTAGTTTTTTTTTTTTTTTGTGTCATTGTTTATCCTGAGGTGCTATTTGTCTTTAATTTTTTTTAATGAAATTTTGGAAGTTTAAGTTAATTGTTTTTTGAATGTGTTTTTGACCTCTTGTTCATGTTACATGCTCCAGCATGAAAAACCACCTGCAAGATGATAAAAAGCAGATTTAGGTCTTGTGAGTCTTGGTCACAGAGGATTAGGTTTGCATTAGTTTTGAGTCTGAAAGCCAGAAGAATGCCATAGACTCTATTTCTTGTGTTGAAGTTGAATTTTTTTCTTTTACTTTTGTTGTTGATTTTGACTGTAATGATAAGTTTGCTGTTGTCAGCAGTGTTGTATAAAGTACCACAAAGTGATACTTGAGTAAAAGTACAAGTATCTTACCAAAAACTTACTTTGGTAAA
>JARVJO010000365.1:17897107-17928218 GCA_031762555.1 Cynodonichthys magdalenae
CGAGCAAAAATGAAATAAAAGTGACGACTTTCTACTTCTTGCCTTTTTTAAAAATGTAATGAGTAGAAAGTACAGATGATTGTGTGAAAATGTAAGAAGTAGAAGTAAAAAGTAGGCTGAAAAATAATTACTCAAGTAAAGCACAGATACCCAAAAAATCTACTTAAGTACAGTAACGAAGTATTTGTACTTAGTTACTTTACAACTCTGGTTGTCAGGAAGTGTTACGTCTGTGATGTGTGTTTGGTTTCCCACATATGAGGACTGAAGGCTTTTCCTGTTTATCTGTACTGTTTGATTTGTTATATTTTTTATTGGTTTGTGTCATTTAAAAGTTTGATATTGGGATGGTGTCATTAGTTTTGGATAAGAGCATTGGTCCAGATTTTTCAGATTGTTCTGCACTTTGACTTGGCTATAATTTACCTGAAACAATGTTTAATCTGACATCATGAATATTGTTTTAACTACTGTAGAAGCACAGATGCAAATTATTTGCATTTCTCTTCTGCCATTGACTCACCAACAATGGTAAAAATACATAAAATATTTTAACTTTTAAATTAATAATAGGGTCTACTTTGTTGAGTGCATTGCTAAATTGTTAGCAGTATGTTAATTGAGTGTTTTTGTCCATTTTTGCCATCTTTACCCTTTTTTCATTCTGTTTCCTTTTCTGTCCTGTTTCCTTCTTACCTCCTGCCATCGATTTATTTTGACCTTATTTAACTTCCTTTGTTTCTTTTACAAATTTAATCCTGATTTTTCACCCTGTTCCTTATCTCCCTTTGCCTATATATTAAACTCTCCCCTCCCCAAAATATTAATAAACACACACACACACACACACACGAACAAACAAACAAAAAATAAAAAATCCCAGCCCTCCCTCCACCACCCATCGCCCTACCCCTCGTCCCGGTGGCAGAGCTCCCTCTGACCCGCTCCCTTCTGTGTCCGCCGCCCCCCAGCAGATAGGGGGCATGGTGTGGGACTTCCTGGGAAAGTGAGTGCTCTGCCCTGGCACTTCAGCTCGGCTGTGTGCTTCAAGATGTTGACTGCGCCTGCTGCAACTGATCTGGTTTCACCTGCCTGCCTGCTCTTTTTAGGACTCACACATCATTGTATTAAAGTGACAGACCCTGTTTGCTGTCTTTGTCGCCTTTACGTACTCCTGCACACGATTCAAAGATCCCTGCATTCAAGTTTGTTTTTTCTTCTCTTGCACACATTTGTTAACAACTGTCTGCTTCTGCCTTATAAAAACATTTTATCAGCTTGCACGTTTGTTATAATAAAAGCGTGCAGAGGAGGTTTTATCCTGCATGTAGCTTTGAGAAACAGGTCATCAAACATTTTGCTTCATAACATTCTCTAAATGAGAAAATTACTTGAAATACATATTTCTATTACATTTAAAGTTACAATTTATTATAAATCCTTTGTGTTAATGGTTTATAGTTTGGATTTTAAGTGCGCCACATCAACTCATCCCATTTTAAGTGTATGCCTAAGCAGACATATATTAGTGGTGGTTTCTGAGCAGCAGATGGTGCTCTCTGTTTTTAGCTGTTTGTGTAACGATGCATGATAAAGTCAAATCAATCACACCAAGGGGTTCAGCAACAAATTTTAACACTGGTGCTGTCAGCTGTAATTCATATCTTTGTAAAAAAATGCACCTGTATAAATTGTATATGATCAATGCCAGCAGTATTTATTCTGCTGCTGCTGTACTATTATTAGGTGATTTTGTGTGGAGCTTAGTGTGATTGTTCCAACTAGCCATGAGCCAGTTTGAAACAACCATGAGCAAAAATTTTAAGGGATTTTTAAAACTTTATTGTGAGGTAAAAACAAGTTCAGTTCAATTTTCTACCACAATCAAGTAACCATTACCTTCAGTTACTATAAAAAAGCTGTATATATCAAAAATAAATTAGTTTGCATTATAGCCTGTCTAAACGCTTGAAATTGGCCTCTGTTTCTTTAACAACATCCTACCATTTCTGACACTCCTGCTACAGGAGAGGGGTTCTCTGTGGGGCCGGAGCTCAGCTTCAGACTGAGCTCCAGGGAGGAGCTTTGTACAAATAGGTGGTGCTTTGGCACCAACAGGTGAAGGATGAGAAACTTACCTTTCTATAACCAAAAAATAAAAACACTCTCTCCGGCATCTCACTATAAAATAATGTAAACCATAAGAATGATTTGACTAAAAACTTTAGTTGTTTTGACATTGAGATGTTTTAACACAGTAATACATAACTGGTCAATGCCTAGTTTTGACTTTTTCATTTTATTTGATGTTATTGTTTATAATTACTTTTTGTGCATCACATGCAGCCACATTAGGTTCTATGTATTTTGTTGTGTTTGCTGCTGTAATTATTCCCTTCCTCTTCTTATTCCATCCATCCGCCCACCTCATCCAACATCTCAACTTCAATTCACACCCTTTGACATAAATCCTGCCCATTTAACATTTTCATCTCATTAACCTCACCAGCCAGCTTGTTTTGTATCAAATTGTCTCTCCCAGCTTGTCCCACCTGCCCTGCCTAGCTTACTCCACCAGATACTAAAGGAAATTATTAAAATAACTTGCATGATCGGTGTGAGGCAGTGTAGAGGTAGGCTTTTGACTGGATCCCTGTTTCTGTCTTTTAGATCAGTTGGGAATCCTTTGGAGATCAATCCCTGCATTAATAACTAATTAAATCCTTCGTCGCCCACTTACAGCTTCCCCTCCTCTTTGCTCAGCACTTTTTTGCTGCCCTCATGTTTTTGCCCTGCTGAACTCTGCCAGTCTGACTGCATGTCTGCCACTTCCAGGCTTGGCAGCAGATGCACAATTGTTCCGCGTTTTCCCCCAAGAAAGTGCATCTTGCATTAGCTGCATCAGCCTGCAGAGCAGCGACTGTCACAGGCGTGTCTGCAATCTCATATTTTTTGATAATTATAGCACAGCGTATTCTCCTTTGGGTATCATTGTTTTCTTGCATTTTTTTCTTATGTACGTTCTGGGTCTTATACCTTTTTTTTTTTACTTTTTTTTCTGTGTGTTTTTGTTTTATTGCTTCCAATGTTTTCCTCACGTGTCACATCATCTTCTTGTCTTCTATCTTTTTTCTCCACCCATCTGCAGTTTAGCTCCCAGGTAAGTAACTTCCCTTGTAACCATCCCAGTTCTCACAGTGAAACCTGAAAGCAACGTCAACAATGACATGAGACTCAATTCTGATACTCATGCACTGTTGCTACCCTACTGAGATCATGGCTGGTACTATTTTCTGACAAAGATGTTCAAAATGCTTTTGGCGTGATGTGTTTTAAATTATGTGCTATTACAGACAAGGAGGTAAAGATCAGACTAAGAAGGGTCCAAACATCAAACTGGGACCACAAGGAGACAAGAAGGGTTTAGGACAAGACCTTCGTAAGGAGAGCTCTTTAGATGGTGGCCACCACTTAAAGGTGAAGGTTTAACTTACTGATGATACATAAGTAAAGTAATGTTTTTTACAGTGGGTGTTTTCATTTGTTCCTACAACATGCTTGCTGTTGGTCAGCTGGAGGAGCTGATGAACACGCTGGAAAGGACGAGGCAAGAGCTGGACGCCACCAAGCAGCGTCTCTCCTCCACACAGCAGTCGTTACAGGAAAGGGACAGCCATCTGACCAACATGAGACAAGAGCGCAGGAAACAGCTGGAGGAGATCCTCGAAATGAAGTTAGTATTCTCACTTGTCTGGAGGAGAGGGCCCTACTTTTTTACTTCTTTTAATGCAATATAATTCATTTTTCTTAAACTATAACATTAAGGCAAACAGTTAAAAATTCACTTTGAGGTACTTTGTTTTAGGTTTTGTTAGGTTTAAAACAATGATTTGTGGAGGATTTATGAGTAGTCAGTGCCTTACCTGCAGAAAACAGTGATCCACATATTGTAATTTTAAAGAATCGAAGAGTCAAGCTTAAAGTTGTTGGAGTCAAATAATTATATCAATTGAAGTAAACTTTTTCATATGGTGAAGATCTGAACGTGTGGATAAAAAAAAGTTGCCCTTTTTTGTGTTTGTATAAATTGTGTGTAGCAAGAAAAGTGACTAAAAGAGACAAAACCTGAACTTGGTTCCAATCCTACACAATTTAACAGAGACAGAAAGAGACAGAAAACAGAGAGGTCTTAAATATCCAAACCTGTGTTGATTTATTGGTGATTTGTGCCTGGCATGTTTTTGTGCACAAAAGCTGCTCAGTGTTCAAGCTTAGTCTCACAGTCTAGACTAAAGACCTTCATCAGGCTCTTTGTAGGAAAAACTCCCTTTGTTGGGACATTTTAAATTTGAGTTTTCAAAAAAAGGGGAAAACCACAAAATCCTAACATGCCCTCTTCCAAGCTGTATTTTGGACTGTTTTGAACATTGATTATTATTTTTTAAATTTTCTTTTTAGACAACAAGCACTGCTCGCAGCCATCAGTGAGAAGGATGCTAACATTGCGCTGCTGGAACTGTCCGCCTCCAATAAAAAGAAGACCCAGGAGGAGGTGCTGGCTCTGAAGAGGGAGCGGGACAAACTGATGCACCAGCTTAAGCAACACGTTAGTACTACTGCTTTGCCTTCAGGACTAAGAAAAAATAAGAACAAAGCTGCAACATTCAGTCAGATATTTCATCACATGGTTGCAGCATGACTACTTTTGCAGTTTTGGCATTTTCCCTGATATTGCAGCTTGTACATTAAATCAACTTCAAAAAGCTGAACTGAAAACATCCCACCACTTGACAGATGCAAATTTTACAAATTTGTTTTTTTTTTAAGTAGTAATTGTGTGGCTTTTTATATTATCATTATTTCAAAGCTGTGGTAACATTGGTGTGAATCCACTCAGTATAATTACTTAAACCACATCATGAGTTGGTTTGAGGAGCATGTGGTCGTATTTTTCAGTAGAGTAAAATGAAAGCTTTCTGGGCATCCACATAGGAAATTCTGTAAATATTTTTAGCTCCTGGTAAGAAAAAATAATGAATATTGACACAAGCCAATACTAAACAAAAACTACAAACTCCTCTAAAAGCAAAACCAAAGATTTTACTTAGTGCTGTCTATCCTAGAAGCTGACTTTAACTATTTTAACAATGCAGATAAATGTAAAGTAGGCAGTTACATTTTTCTTTTTTATATTGAGTGAAGCAGTTTTTTTTCTTCATTTTACATTTCTGCACAAAGACCGATTCAGATTGAAAACTGCAATAAGTTTCAAAGCCTGTTTAAATCAGCAGAGTGGTAATAATTCTTGAGATCTGTTCCATCTCAAAGCTGATACTTTATTATCTTTTTATATATAAAAAATCAGTTATAGACTTACTGCAGCCAAGGCTTGAATCTTATAGTTTTATTTGTTTATTGCAGTTTCACCCTTGAAGTCCAGCCTAATGCTACTTCTCCATGATCAATTTCAGTTTGGGAGCTCAGACAAACAACAGTTTGGCTTCTTTGTGTATCGAACTTGCTCCAACACTGCTGCAAATTAATTATCTGCAGAACACAAAGAACTCCTACTGCTGATTTTTTGTTGTTGTTGCATTAATTCTGAGATAAAAAATAAATTTAAAGAAAAAAGTAACTGAAGTATACAGTATCCACAAGAAAACATCTACTAATAATAACAAGGGTCTCTATGGGTTGGCTGTTTAGCATAAGAAAAAGAAGATTTAATTGTTAAACAAAAGCATACAGTCTTCTCTAAATTGCCAAATAAATTATGGTTGATGTAGTGGCTCAGTAGATGTGTTGCCTCTCAACAAGAAGGTTGCTATATTGAATCCCAGCCCAGGGACCTTTCTGGGTAGAGTTTGCATGTTCTCTCTGTGGGGGTTTCTCTGTGGCCATGGGTTTTCTCTGGAATACTGACCCTACCCTACCCTACCCTACCCTACCCTACCTTATCTTACCTTACCCTACCCTACCCTACCCTACCCTACCTTACCCTGCCCAGCCCTGTGATGATTCCGAAGCTAAACTGTACACCTCCAGTGTTTCTTAGATGGTTGTTAAATTAAATTACAACAAATGTGTTGTCTTTATAATGTTTTAATTTTTTGTGAAAAAAAACATTATTTATAAATGTCCATAAGCACTCACTGGTTTGTTCTTGCCACAGACTCAAAGCAGAATGAAGCTGATATCTGACAACTATGAGGATGAGCCCTACCATCCCCACGCTCCTCACCACCAGCCACAGGTCCCACATGCTCAGCCTCAGCCCCAGTCCCAGTACCCCCACCCAGCCCATGCCCAGCAGTCTCTGTACCCACATGGCCCACACCCACAGCACCTGCAACACCCGCAGGCCCAACCTCAGCACCCACATCCTCAGCAACCACAACCACAGTACCCTCAGCACCCTCAGTCTCTGCCTCAGCACCAACAACATCCCCGTGCCCCACAGCCTCAGCACCCCCACCAACAGCACCCTCAACATGTGCCACCTCATGGACATCCCCAAGCCCAGCATCCGCACCCCCAGCACCCACATGGCCCTCCCCAACCAGGACCACACCCCCAGCATCCTCATCCTCAGCATCCTCAACACCCACAGCATCCACAACACCCTCAACACCCTCAACACCCTCAACACCCTCAACACCCTCAACACCCTCAACACCCTCAACACCCACAACACCCACAACACCCGCACCTCGCCCAACACCCACGGCATCCCTCACCCCACCATCGAGGAGGACCGGTCCGAGGACCCCCACATGCTGGCCACCGCCCATCCCCAGACCAGGTTAGTATTTGTTAAAGTTAACAAACATCAAAGAAAACTTATTTAAAAAATCTGTAGTGCTAATAACACGAAAACAGATTATCTTGTGAACACAACAAAGCGCTTGTATGTATGAACTCCTTTAACCGTTTAGGCTTATATGGTGGCTCTAAAATTAAATATGAAGTACTTTTAAAAACAGTCCAGTCAAAGCAGTTACAATAATAACAAGTTAATTACACACCAACAAATGAAAATAATGTTGACATGTTCAGTATATCAGTCGGTAAAAAGTATTTTCTTCATACACAGGATGACGAGGAGGGCATTTGGGCATAGCTGTGACAACCAAAGTTGTTTTGAGGGGTAAGGAATGCTTGTTTATTAGTTTTAAACACCATTTACCTACAGCCTGACATTATTTTGTCTTTTTTCTTGCATTCAGATGATTCAGTCACTATGGGAGGAGCACAGCCAACCCATGATGTTAAAACACCACCCAGTTAAACCTTTATTACTTTCAGTGAATCAGTACTTGGAAACAGTGGGAACTTTGTTTTTGTTTTATTTTATTTTTATTTTTTTTTTATTTGAGGAGAAGGAGGAGGTACTCAGGTGTACAGATTCTGCATTGGGACTGGCAGCTGAGAGGGTAAAAAAAAAAATGATGCATTTCTGGGATTATTTTCCTTCAAGCTGCATCTAACTCTGTTTTTATATTCTGAAGGTGCCACTGGACCTCCGCTTTGACTGAACAAGAAAAACATCCTACTCTTTCATTCACGAATTAGAGAGACAGACAAATGTCTAAATGTTGCTTTGATAGACGTGATCACCATGGAAACTGAGGTCTCAGAAAAGTCGCCTCACCCGTCGGTCACCTGCGGAAGGAGACTTCTTCATCCTCCCAGCTGGGATCTCGTGACAGTCTCTGCCAGCCCAGAATTCTTTCCATCGTCCTTCTTCCTCCGACTGTTTTACCTGCCTGACTCACTACTCGGGCTCTGAATGGCTCCTCAGCCTTACGCTGTCCCGTTTCCTCATTCACGCTGCCTTCCTGACCCCTGTGCTGACATCTGACCCCTTCATGTAGCTCTCATGACTCTCAGTGTGCTATTTAAGTGATCAGTGAGCTGTATTCATCATTTGTGGGACACAGGGACTGATTATTACACAATCACACATCATCCATGACCCTCCATCCTTTAATCTCCTAATGTTTCCCACGCCTCATTTCAGTCATTTTAGGTTTTCTGTTGCCATTTTTTTGTTGGCACAAGGAAGTACTTTTGGCTAACCCATGGGAGCACCTTGAGCCTTTCCTGCTGTGTTTCCTTGGCAGGACGATCCCTACAGGCTTTAGGGCTAAACCTCAAAGCTGTAGTTCTTATCAGCATCTTTTTATTCATGTTACCTCATGTCAATCAGAAATAGTCACATAAAAATCAATCTATGCAGATGTCAACATAGAGGGGATGTTTTGTTTAATTATCCATGTGTATTTGAATTAGTGTAATTATTAATCATCCAATCAGAACGACCAAGAACACGGTCCTCAGATTCTTATGATTTTATGAGACTATGCACCTCCTCTGTGTTGCAGGATTTTTTCCTAATGGTGCTTCTGCTGGTGCTCAAACTAAATGGTATCAGAAGACCTAACCAGAGCATCTATCAGTCCTTTTAACAGTTGAGGGACTTGATCCCACGTCGGGCTTCATAAACAACTGTAAAAGACTGCTTTGTACATACAGTTCCACAGTGGGGAGGCTTTGTGAACTCTGTTAACATGAATCACACACATTTCCCTTGAGAAATATTACAATAGGTATCGTTATAGACTATGACGTGGTGAAAGAGTCCAGTAGATGTTTCTGAAATCTGAACTAACGTTAAGGGCCTGCTCTCCTCGCCCTTCTCTTCCAGCAGTAGTCTGTGTGACCTCCCCCACACATAGTGACTCGTTCTCTCCTTCTCAACAAGGTGGCCTGTGCCTCGTAAAATATGTATACATAAAATAGATATGCATATATTATACATATAGAGAGAAATCTATAGAGTGTGTCTATATGTGGTCAAAAAAAAAAAAAGAGTTTCAAACTGACAAGATATGATTTTTTTTCCCCTCCTTTATAGTTATTTTTCTAACTGGCTGTAGGTCAGAGATGTTTTATTTAGAGAGTTTCATCTATGATGTGAAATAAAACCCTTCAGCACCAAGTTAACATTCCTTGTCTGAAAATGCAGGACAGCCCAAATAAATAAAAACAGCTTTAGAGCAGCAGTAAAAAAAAATACATTTAGAAATGTATCCAGATAAATGAATAGACTAGAAAAGATATGATTACATTCCTTCTTATTAAAGGTAGAGTTCAGCTCTTTTAAAGTGGGGTTCCGTGGAAAAGTTAATTTATTAACGTACTGCTAATAGCAAGTTGGAGAAAAGCTGAAACCAGGGCTGCCTTGTGGCGTAGGCTGTATAGGCAAATGTTAAGAAAAAAAAGTATGCTTTTTTATCAGAGTATAATTGATTTAGTTTGTAAAATAGTCACAGGTTACTCAGGGTTACGAAGGTAACTTGTCCTGCTTTGTTACTACATGAGGTGTTTTGTGGTGCAGCGGATATTTCATGATAAAAGTATCATGATGCAGTGAAGACTAATTGCTGGTGTTCAGTGCAGAATGTAACAGAAAACAAAATCATTTCAGTTATGATTTAAGATAAAGTTCAGGTTAAAGTCTGGTTTTCAGTGTTCTACCTTCATAAAAATAGGTTTTATGTTATTTTATTAATCTCAAGAATTTAGTAAAATGCTCTTCAACTGATTCAAAAATGTAGTTTTGAATAGATCTTTTATAACATTTTCTGGGGGAGTTTACTCTTCGACACCCCCCCAGAACTGCTTCACTCCACAGCTGCTCATTAACATGAACAGGTGTTCCTCATTGCTGTCAGCAGATATTGGCAGGTATGAGGTATATTTTTGTTACTCTGTTCCAAATTAATTATATTGTTAATTGTTTTATTTAGACAACCTGGTTTCTAAAGATAAAAATAATATCCCAAACAAAACGATTTCATTTGGTACGTGAATGTATGTAAATTGTCAGCACGATTAGAAAGTTGCACAAGGGGTGCCACAGGGAATCTTACCTAGGGCACCAAATTGGCTGGGGTCAGCCCTGGCTGAGACCAAAGCTGATTTCTGCACTTTTTAAACAACTCCAGTGGTGAACAGCTCATACTGATTCATGCAAACAAATATTATATTTATTTGTCTAGAATTTTGTGGTTATTTGCAAGTCTATATTGCAGAACTTTCAGTTCAGCAAGAAGTATTTCTAAAAGAAATATCATATGTAGTTAGTTGTTAAAATAAACTTGATTTCTCCACAGCAGAGCTATCTGCAACAGGTGCAATTGTAATAGTTCAGAACTTTTCCCCAGAAACCCACTTCAAAACATTTGAACTATCCCTTTAATGTCAGAACAACTCAGCTGAAGACCACTTGGCCTGTGGTGACAAGTTTAAAAGCAGAAGCAAGTTGCTTTTTACTTTGTAGCTCACACAGGCAGCAGTGAGATTCTGTCTGCTTGCACTTGTGACTGAGGACGATCAAACTATCCTCCAAACATGAGGTTCAGTGACTCTGTCTGGATGCATTTCCTTTGCGTGTTTTTGTTGTCGTCGTCATGTGAACAAAGATGGTGATGTATGTGACTGTGGCAGCTGATTAAGTACAGAAACTAACACATGGTGTTACAGTATTATGGGGTAAAAAAAGAATCAGACTGTTACTAATCCCCTCTTCCTCCCTCTGTCCTCAACGTGCCTGTGTGTCAAGTATCGGGTGTTGTGTATGCCTTTAGATCTACCCCTACTTCACAAATCATCTTATACACGTCTGCTTCCCATAATAACCTCTATCACTGACCAAGAGTCAAGAACTTGTTTGTATTATTTTTTTATTTTTATTATATTTTTAAGGAAAGACAATGCAAACAGACAGAGGAGCAAAAATCCTCTTAACTTCACCATCAGGGCATGGTGGAGCACAAAGCCTCCATTTTCAGGTCCTTATCTACTGAATACTTGAAGTAGGGAGTTTTCCTACCATAGGATACATGATTTACATGGTAGACAACATAGAACATTTTAATTGTGCCCATGCATGCTGACTTTTACATTATGTGCCAAATGAAGGTGAGGATAACATGTAGATAATCTCCTGTTCTCTATGCAGAGGGATTTCTCTACTGTTGTGTCAAACATGACAAAAAAACAAAAGCTAAACAGACTCTAAGGTTTAGAAACAGGGGCTGCTTATCTGGGCTTAGACTAAAAGACTAACCCTAGAAATAAAAGCAAGACTTGCACTTAGATTGTGTCAAAGCAAAAGAAGTAAAGGCTTCATCTGTGCCTAGAAGCAGCTGTGTAGAAAAGCATGTCGATTCACTGCTCATTTTTAAAAGGCCTTCAAAAGAAGTAAAATAAAGCCTATCATTTACTTAATCTTTATTGCTGTAATCAAGTTTTATTTTGTGGTTGCTGAAAACTTTTGATCCAACAAATCACTGTGACCAATGCCAGAAACATTTTTTGTTTGTTCTGACAGAGAAAATGTTTTTTTTTTTTTTTTTACTTTTTTTAATCTCATTTTTACGTTAAGCTTTACTTTTTCTATCATTTCTGCTTATTTAAAATGCCAGTTTGAGACTGTACTATTTCTAAAAGTAAATGTTTTGAGCTGTACAGTACAAAAAAACAAAAGGAAAAAAAAGCTAGGAACTAACTCAATGTGTGTCCAGCATGCTGAATGATCATTCGTTTGAACGTGAGCTCGTCTCCAACAAGCGTCATTCCTCGTCCATTAGCTGCATCTGCATTGTGCATTGTGACGGTGTGATGTCGTGTTTGAGACTGACGTGTGTCTCACTTACTGTGTCCCCTTAGTAGACAGCCTGTGCAGTTTTGTGAGAGTGCAGCATGTTATTTTGGGGGGAGGTTGTATCCGGAAAAGAGAGTTGTGTGAGTGGGTGCGTTTAACTGCAAATGTGTGTGTGTGTGTGTGTGTGTGTATTTGTTATGAATTTAAAAGAGAAAATTCTATTTAAAAAGAACACTTTATCAACATGTCCTTGAATGGGGGGGAAAAAAAGTGAGACTGGGCAAGTTTCGAATGACGCATGGATAATACGTAATGGTTGGTTTGCTTTTTTTTAAACTATAGGAGGCTGTCCTCAGTGCCCCAGTTTGCTATTGTCTGTGCTGTATCAGAATAATACTATTGAGTGTTGGCCAGCTTGTTTATATCCATCAAATAAAGGTGACTTTCTTTCTGTCTTTGTTGCTGATTTTCTGCCCTACTTTAAACACAGTTCCCCCTTAACAATTGTGTTTTCATGCAAACGTGTTACTTTAACCGTCTATTCATAGAAGTTTCAGATTATTTACAGTCAATATTGATAAATAAGGTGAAAATATGATGCAATAATAACTAGAATAAGAACAGAAAGACTCCAAAGTGTAAAAGCAGAGTGTAGTATTTATTTGAGCATGTATATAAATGGTAAATTATGCCAATGGTAAAAAAACTTATAGAACACAACCAGTGAAAAAGGTATAAACAGTTAATATCTTACCTGTTGCAGATAGATCTTTGACTAGTCTCAGTAAGAATGGGAGCATGTCTTCTCATGAACAAGCACAGTTTAAAAACAGCATTTTAATGCTTTTTAGCTCATTTTCAGACTTTAAGTGGATGGATAATCATTAAAAACTGTAGCAATCAATGACTTAATATTTTAACTTGTAACAGAAAGCTCCTGCTTTGTTTGAAGTGTTTAAAAGGTACAACATGCCAAGTCTGTTTATTCTGCTTGTGGCCTTCATCAGTTTCATTCAGCTGCATCTCAGACATTATACACTTCTACTTTTTTTGATTGTCATTAGCCAGAGTAGGCTTTATTCTGTTACCATAGCTCCAGGTTTCACTTCCAAAATAAAGTACTTAATAATACGTAAAAAAGTCAAAACAAACAAAAAAATGTATGTCTGCTGTTAGTTATGTCTTTTCAGTTAAAGTTTCTGAGCTTCAACGCCCCTTTAGGAAGCTGTTCATCAGGTGATCCCATTTCTCAGAGAGCCAGTAACCCGCCATGGCTGCCGCTGCACCTATAAACACAGATGTGTAGACCAGATCTCCCTTAGCTGCGAGTGTGGCCAACGCACAAAGCACCACCCAAAAGAACATTTGCTGCAGCACCTCCAGTTCGTCATCCTGGATATCCTCAAACAGACCTTTCTCTTGAACACCTGCAGGGGGAGACAGAGGAGGGGAAAAAAATTGTGAATTTTCTTCTTTTTACTGTTTTCGAGCACATGTAACCAACAAAGAACCGCACTCACCGGGCAGCTGTTTCTTCACACAAACACCGTTTTTTCGGATGAAGCCGTCAGCGCAGTCACAGCGGAACGAGCCTTTTGTGTTGATGCAAATCTCATCCAGACCATGACAGGCGAGCACCAGGTCACTACATTCATCTATGTCTGAGCAAACCAAAAATGAAAGGATTATGAATGCATAAAAAAGATCCAAATATCATGCACAGTTGTTTAATTTTTAGTATTTGTAATTACCTAAACATTTGGACCCTGTCAGTCTGTATCCAGGCGCACATTTTCTGCAGCGAGCCGGTCCACTACCCATACAGCCCACACAGGCCGCGTCACAATCTGATGAACCAGAAAGCATTTAGTTATTTTACTGACACACCACACTGCACTACCATCTAATACAAACATAATAAATAGGAGAAGAAGAAAAACACATCAGGTAGGAGTCAACATTTCATTTTCAAATAATAAATTTTAGTTTCTTATGTGGGTTAAATAAATATGGGACTTCTGAAATGTTGAAGATAGACTGTTTATCTCAGCAAGACCCAAAATGCATTTGTGCTGTGTACCTGTATGGAAATTTGAACACTGAACTCATACTGATGAAGGCATTCAACCCTCAATAAAATATTTGCATAATTATAAAGTTTTATGCCATGGCTTTTAAAACTCTAGAAGCCCACTGTTCAGGCCTCATGTGAGCTGCCTCAAATTCTACTGTTGTATAGTTTTTCCAAAATCAAACTGTAAATGAACTAAACAAGATTTTCCAGGTAACTTATTTACATCCAGAATGGAAAAAAACACTAAATTTATCAGCTGATATGCAGCTGAAATCAGCTCCACCATAGTACTTAAGGTAGTATAGTTAGTATAATTTGAATTCTGCTGTGACCAAACTGTTGGAAATATTCATTATAAATTCATACAGAATTTTGGTGTGTGCAGATTAAGTTTTAGGACTAATACTATATTGGTGAAATGCTAAATAGTTATTCATGAAGGCAAAAATATCATTTTAAAGTGAGGATGTGTTGTTTTATCACAAATGGTTGATCTCATAAACCAGTCTGTTTCTCAAACTGACTGAGTTTATCAAAGGATTAATTTCAGTTTGGTTACATTTCTCCAAAATTTGTTACAATATATATATTTTCCACCATCACTGAGGTACTAACCTCTGCACTCAAAGGATCCTTGTGTGTTTAAGCAGTAACTGTTCAGCTGACAGTTGTCCAACTTAATGCCGCACTCGTCAATGTCTGGAACAAATCAAATAAATCCATTTCCTGCCTGATGCCACACTGTAGCTATTATGCTGTTCAGACCAGGTGCAAACAGCTGTGTAAATATTTACCGACACAAGTGTAGTTATGAAGGCTCCACCCAGGTCTGCACTCTTTACAGTCGTCACTTCCTGGCCCCGAACACTTGCTGCAAGCATCTGGACAGCTGTGCACCTGGGCAGCCAGCAGACTCCACAGCAGCAGGTTACACAGAAACCACCTCACCTCCATCTGAGTAGAAGGTACAAGCTGTCAAAACACAAGGCATGCTCTCACTCATGCTACCAATTCCTAGAAAACACAACCACATTATTGATAAATGCAAATTGTTATATTTTATTAGGAGTCAGAGACAGAATAAACATACACGTGTCAGGTGTTTCCCAAAAGGCTGTACCTTTAAGTGAGCTAGGAGTGATGAGGTGATAGGCCTACCGTATATTCAACAAGACAGCCTTTTTATTTGAGTAAATATTCTTCATGCACTTTAAAAGTCTTAATACTTCACTGCGATTCAAAGGAAAATGATATTCCAACACACATTTAGTTTCCATTTCAGTGTTTCCCATCTGCTATAAAACACAAACTAAATAAAATAAAATGCCACACAAACTATACAACACAACATTTTACACAATTTAAATACTTGTTATGGTAGGCAAATCCAACTTTTCCATATTCTTCGTTTTAAAAATAATTCTTGCAACACATTGTTATTAAAACTTAGCATTTACCGCTTTTGCTTAATCCAAATTTCATTTAAACAACTTTTTACAATATAAATGTTGGAGAACTGTGTTAAACATATGTGAGTAATGTGCAGAACAGTTGTGTCACAGCCGCGTTCAGATTTCAGATAAAAATGTATCAACAACACGCTCTAAACTCAACGCTAAACCCTTCGTTTAAAGTGGATTTAAAAATATCCTACTGAGGATAAATTAGCGTGTTTACCTCCGTGTCGTCAGAGTTTGTACAAGAGTATTCAGTTAACTTTAAACCAAGGGAATCCAGCCGACACTTGACTTGTTAACCGTACTGTCTTTGTTTTGATTGGAAACTTCAAACTAAAAGTTTCCCGAGCGAGCGGGGCTCGTGGCATCCATAAACATTTTAAAACACCGCCCCTCTGGGGGGTACTGGAAATAATAGCAAGCGTATTCTTGCTCGGGGTAAACTGACACAGGATCGAACCAATAAGAGCCGCCGTTTACTGACAGAAGGCGCGTTGACGGATTTAAAGGTATAGTTCAGATATTTTCTGCTGTGTACATTTCGCTGAACAACTTCAGTTTAGAAAACAAAGTTTCATTCTGGCCAGATTAATTAGCTAAATGGCTAACTAGGTCATGCTAGCTATTGTAGCAAAAATAAAAATGTTAAATTTCATAGTGACTTATCCAAACCCTGCTTAATAAAAATGACACTACTGTCAAGTTCATGTTATACATTGTGGTTATTTACAAGAGCAAACGGCAGAGAAAACTTAAAAAAATGTGCTATAGTATGTAATGCAAACAAAGTAAATACAATTTTCTTGAAGCACTTTGAAATGACCAAGAATGGAGTTCTTGAATATGTTACTCATATGACATCAAACATAAAAAATGTTGCCCTGAACCATATCAATTAGTGCAATTTACACAGGAATTGCATCACATATTCATATGCAAGAATGCGTCTACCTATTTTCAACTCTAGTCCAACATTCAGAGTTTATAACTCAAAACATTATTTATGTTCATGATATGTTTATAAAGTTTTTGTCAGATGATTTTAGAAACTTATTAGCATACTTTACTCAACAAATATGAGCATAAATTTGTACCAACAAATCAAAATGGTCAGAATGTTCAATCCCAAGTATTTTTTGTCGCCACTGATGATCTGTTTTCAGTCACTTTGGCTGTTTCTGTAAACAGAAACATGGGGTAGTTCCAATAACAAATTTTGGTTTCATATCTTATTAGACAAACATTGTGCAGATTTTGTTTCTTACTTTAAAAAATTGTTTGGACCAGTCTTCATGAACTTCCAAAGAGTAGGGACAGCTGGAATCAACATTGCTTTTGGCTGATCTGTGACTAGCCATGAGCTTGTCAGTCCAGTCAGAACGTCCTTCAACTAAAGTTCTTCAAACAGTAAGTAAGATATTAAGTGTTGCAGCCTTCTAACAGAACATACATTAGAAACAAAACTTGTTACAGTGTTACCATTTAAAGTAAATGTCACAAAACGAGCAAGAAGAAATTGATGAGCATTATCAGAATATCTCTGATCTTTTCTATTCTACAGACATTTTCTTCTTTAAAATAAATATTGGCACTGTAGCTTCATTTTAATATACATTTTATGTAGGACCATGCAGTGCAACCTAATTTATGCAGCTTTGCAAGTAGGTTTTCAGAAAACTGCAGTAAGAAAAACATTTTTCTATCCATCTTAATTTTAAATATCTGGAGTCAAAGTGTCTCTTCTTCATCACATTTCCTTCACTCCAACAGTAGTGTTTGAGACGTTCCAACTTTAATCCAGAAAATATTTCTATGATGATGTTAGATTAGTCTGTTCCCTCCATCAGTTTTAGGTTTTCACCTCCATTTAATCCAAGTCTTTCTTCTGGGGCCCATATCTGTTTCTGCAACAGTCAGCTCAGTGAGGAGCGACTGGGTCTGAGAGGGGAGGTGGAACAAAGGCAGACCCCGTAGCAGCTCTGGTAGATTCATATCAATGTTGTGTTTATGGCTGGTGTCAAAGTTCACCAGAACAAAACGCTCAGCTGCTCTGCCCTGCATTTTGAGTTTGTGAATAATAAATAGTGATGCAGTAAACAAGTCAGCGTAAGGACCCATCAACTGATGTGGATTCTCTGCATCCTCATCTGTGTTTAATTGGATCCACTCTTCTATTCGTTCTGAGGTATTCTGGGACAAAGTAAGCAGGACTCGACCGCCCGTGCTGTCCATCTTCTGCAGCTGCGAGTACAGCCACACCAGAGGTCCCTGAGAGCACTGCTCCCTCCTGCTCCACCGGTCCACGGACACACTGAAGGCCTGGCTGCAGAGGAAGGAGCCCAGCTGATCAACAGACTTTGAGACACCAACATCCTCATCTGGGGGGCTGAGCAGCACCACGTGACCCTTTCTGCCAACTTCAAATGGAAAAGCAACAGTCAGAGATGACATGTATTGTTGTAAATTCATGTTTATTTCTCCCAAAAGTAAAAAAAATAAATAAATCAGAACTCACTCTTCACAAATCCTCCATAACGCCAGCTCCATGCCCATTCTATAAAAGTCAGAATGTCACAGGTGAATACAACAAGTGTACATACAGTAGCTTTATATAATCGCATTTTTTTTTTACTACGAGTCAAAAGATTCAAGATCTGGTAAACGTGATGAAGTCTATGGGGAGAATGAATGAATGAAAGGAGCTTTTGTTGGATGTGCTCTGGGAAATTCCAACCAGCAAACAATTCAGCTTTTGTCCCAACTGGAAACATCAAAAATTAGACGCTGTGGTGTCTTTTTTTCACAGATTGTATACTTTTGAAAACGTTCTTACACTTTTAACACAAAAAAGACATATGAAAAACTTACTTTTGACAAAGTCATGAAGGAAATAAATCATGAGCATGGTCAGAGAAACAAGGAGCATAGCGCCGACAACCAGGAGGCTCCAGCGCCACCTGCCAGCTGCAACGAGCAAAACAGAAATTCACATTTTTGGAATAGCCAGTAATAAACACTTCATTATCTCTCCAGACCAAAATCAACATCTTTAATCATAAACCTTTACATACTTACAATCAATGGAGCAAAATGGGCCAAACTGCTTTTCTTTTATGTTCACCTGCTCAAATAAAAAAACATAGTTGAGCCATTCATCTTTATTTTTTATGTTACGTGTAAGATAGAGGTTTTGAATTGCTTACCATGATACACTGTGAAAACTGGTCAGTGATGTTTTCAAAGGCTCCTTCTTGTTCCTAAAAGGGACAGATGTAAACTATTACAGATCCCACATAGCAAAACTTGTCTGGCCCAGTTCTGGCCCACACAATGCACGAACACTCTTAACACTCGCTGCAGCAAAGAATGACAGCCTTTTGGTGGCCCAGATTTAGTTTGCCAGAGGTGGTTAATGCATGGAGCAACACCACATAAAGTGAATCACAACCTGGCCAGCTGGCACTGACAGATTTGGACCACTGAAACCAAACCACAACTGTGCCAGTTGTTGTACTGTACACAACCAGGCACAGTTGTGGCAATCCACCTTAAAAACAGATCCACCGTTGCCAGACCTGGCCTACATTTAGTTAACAAACCATTTTCCATGCCAGCAGTCAGTCAGCTTGACACCAGCTCTGACTCACATCTGTCTGCTATGTGGGATGTTGTGCAGCTGGAATTATTAAAGTGTGCCAATCTTTTCTAGCTGTATTAAAATTGATTAAAATGATGCACAAGACATGTGCAGTATTACTTTTTTTTTCTCAATTTTTCATATTGACAAATTCTAACAATATTAAGTAGAAAACATTAATAACTGTATGTCAGGTACTTGTGAAGCAACATATGAGAAGATTTTTTAGCTATGGCAGGGTTTGCACAAAAAAACAAAATAATACGGAAGAGAAAAAGACTTCATATGTAGCCAGTTCTTACCCAGAATCCCTTGCTGTTTTGTTTCCATGCACCATCAGAGAGCTGCTGCATGTGTATCATTCTCTTGCAGTTACTTTTGTAGCAGAGCTGCACTTCCCCCTTCAGCCTGCAGGGGGTAGACAGGTTCCACGACAGCATTGTGTTCCCATCTCTCATTTTGCTCAGGTTTACATTCACTGACACGTTGCTCCACATGTTCTGTTTCAAATAATGTGGAACTTCTGAAATAAACAAAGAAATACAAGATGACTCAAACACATCAAATTGGATTAACTCTTATGTAAAGGTTGTTAGAAATATTCTGCTGAGAAAGAGATGTGTATATTCGGACCTTTGTCCCTGAAGGGGCAATTAAGTGCACGCCTTGGACTGTCCTCATACCATGCCTGTGGCACATGAAAAAACACACTCACATATTAGCATATTCTTCTGAAGTGAGCTGTTGATGTTTTAGCTGAAAGACATAAAAGGACTCTACCTGAAGACATAAGCAGGAGACCACGGAAGACAGCGGGATGGATGTCCGCTCCAGTTTCTAGAAAACATACATATCATGCATGACTTTATTGAAAATCAATAGTGTAGTGTGGGGTGGAGCAGGCATACAGTAACAGTAGTTATTTTAAAGTCAGCATTAAAACAGTTCTTAATCTGCTCTAATACAATTATCCACATAACTTAACGTTTAAATGTTTATTGTTTATTTTACAAGGACAGAAAATGGATGACTAACACTTTTGTCTGTTTATAGCTTTCATTAGAACTGTTGGTTTTATATTAGGCATGGTCTAGACCAAAGTCAATATATGACCGAGTATATGTAGAGCTGGGTCATGACTTGGTCAGGTCTGCTTAGTATGCCAGCCTTATTAACTTCCTGAAATAGTAACAACAAAATTTGGCTTTAAGATTGAAATGGAAACATAATTTTGAATCAGAATTTCAAGAAATAGAACTCTGTCTGCTACAACTTCTTTCGTTTTGTCCTGCAAATTTATAATTTGCTGAGAAAATTGTTTAAAATATTTCTTAAGACAATGAGCTTCAAACATAAACATGTTCATTTTGGGGTTTGTTAAACAATGTATGGGGAGTTTACCAGAAAAAAAACAAAAAAAAACCAACTCAAAGTTCCCTCACAGATAGTTTTCTCTTTTTACTTAGAATGTGTGAAACAATTTTCTACCTTAGATTCAAAGTAAAATATCTTAGAAAATGTAAAACAACTTAAAGAGGTTAGATTTAAAGGGCCAGCACTAACCCGACAGATTCCTTTCTCCTCATACTGAACACACATAGAGGAATGAGTCTTGTTCCTGCCCTCAAACTGAAGCTCCATCTGATTCATCTCTTCATTTAGAATAGTTTTAATTTTTGGCACTGAAAAGAGAAAAAACAGAGTATAATATAAATTCTTTCTCTTTTTTCAGAATGAACGTGGCACAAAATGAGCTACTCTAAAAAACGAAATGTTGGATTTATTTAACCATGTTATATCAACTGGTTCCACTTAACTGAGTTATACCAGTTTTTAAACCAAATAACATGAGTATGTTGCTTTGAATTTACTCAGCTCAGTTAAGTGGAACCAATTGACATAACATGGTTAAATAAATCCAACATTTCAGGTACTTTCCCCCTCTCATCTTTACCTTGACATTCCGGTGGAGGATTTAACAGTTCCTGAGAACACACTGTGGAGAAACAGGAATATGTGTCATAAAACCACACATGTAGTGACCTGTTATAAAAAGTTCATTCCAAAGGATTCATTTTGTAACTCTTTATGACTCTAAAACTTCTCAATGTTTCATGCCATGAGATCATTTAGAACTATGATTGAAGTAGATTAAAATGGTGAGCCCCACCCTACCTTCATCTAAAGTAGGTGTGTCGAGTTTTTGTGTTGGATTGTTTAAAACAAATATCTGATTGCCGAAGTTAACCCCGTCTGACAGAGTGATCACCATGGAGACCTGGAGAGAACAAACATGTAAACTTTACAAGATGAGGTGACTTATCAGGAGTACAGAGTACATGAAAATGAACAGTACCTTGGTCTGGTGTTGTTGAGAAAGAGCAGCATGATTGACTGTAAACTCCACTTTCTTACATGTGGATAAACCCACGGGTACTTGGTAACACACAGTCACAGAAGCTGCTGCAAAAGAAAAGCACAACAGGGATTAAAGAACAAACAGAAAAAATGTCAAAAAAATATTCTAAACATTGCTATCTGTCATTCTTTTTAATGTTTTGTCACCTTCTGGTGAGCAAGCAGATGGTGGCAGCCACAATTAAAAAAGAAAAATGTGTAGGCATGAACTGAAATCTAAGCATTATGGACACAAATCTAAGGATTTAGACAAACCTGCAAAATAATTACATAAGATTTAAACATGAAACTGAACTAAGTGTGGAGTGTGGATCCACAGGTTGGATTGAAGCACAGATTTAGAGCTGAGATGAAAAGCAAAGCTGACAGTTTACCTGTCCATCTACATTCCAACACTACGACCATGAGGTATGGATCACGTAAGGCCGTCTAAATGTGTGTGATCTGTTGGCACAGCTCAGCCCACAAACAGCGTATATAGACTTATTGCACTGGGTGGGCTTCGATAAGGATGGAGTTGCTCTCAGTGCTCAGTAATGCAGCTGGGTAAGAAAAACAGTAACCAATGTTTCTGTTAATTTCGCTCGACCTGCTCCACTGCAGGCAAAGAGGAAGACAACTATAAGCTTTAGATTTCTGTGATGGGCTTACTCGTCAAGTTCAAACCAGAAGTAAAAAAAATTATAAAGGTAAACAAGAACATTTTCCTGCAGAAACATGCAGGTCACACATGATAGTAATCTCAAGTTTCCCGCAGTTTTCAGGAGTAACTGATTTCTTTGTGCCGAACAGCACATTTCACGATCTACTTCTGTAAAGCATAGGGGTATTTTGCCCACCAAAGGGAAACCTAACCTTGTTACGTCAGGCTGCAAAAGGGACTATGTGTTCTCTCTAGTCGGAAAACCCACCAGGATCCTGTTGGAGGAGATAGAGTGGGTAGATACTACTTCCTCGACTTAAACTTGGTATGGATCTTAACTCTCCTGCAGCTCCTGTGTCAAACTGGCCGTGTGAGTCATTTTACATTAAAGGCAGAAGGACGGTTAGGTGGCGAAATACTTACATGGGACTGGATTAAACTATTTTTTTGTACACAGGAAATTATATTTTCTCAGTGATCAAAACAACTTACTACATCTAACATCATATATGTTGAATTTTACCAGAAAAATAAAAGCAAAGAGTTGTTTTTCACTGTAGGTGGATTGCCTACAAGCAAGACAAAGTTCTCTGAGTTGACTCAGGTAACATAGTGTATAAATAAAAATGTAACTTACGTTTTTCACCCATTGTCTCCTTGTCATCCTCATCACCGCCAGAATGATCTTCAACCTCCAAATTCTTATCCAAAGGGATGTGGAGCTCTATCTCTATCACCAGACACAGCGTACATGCTGGTTTGTCCTCACAGCAGAGCTTAAAACCTGGTTGAATCTTCTGAACATCAACGGTGCTATTTGCTTGAAAAAGAACATTTTCTATGGTGCAGTCAGAAAGACCCTTGGAAACAGACAATCACAGAGAGGGAGACGCAAATTTCACTCAAGGAACTGAACAAACAGCAAATATTGACTGCTCTGTATACAAAACACATGCTGCCAGATGGCCATGCTATCAGTTTTTAATTAATTTGGAGTATGAATTTCGTAGAGAAATTACATTTCAGGGCTATGTCAATACTAACAGGAAATTAAAACGTGCAAATGTCCAATGAAAACACTCCTTCCTGCATGCAGCTCAGTGAATGAAGAGTGTGTATTTTACAATACCTGTGAGCAAACAACTGTATTGCTGTCATATTTAGATATTTCCAAACTCCAGGCCGACTCATACAGAGTCAGTAAAAGGCACACAATCCATCCAGGAGAAAACATTGTGCTTCAGAGAGCCGCAAACGTCCAACAGCATACTTCTTCACATCTCTTGTTCAGGTCCTGCGGGACACTCTAGCTGAGCAGGTGCATTGTTTTCCTCTTCATCATGCAAACTGGCATGTAAGGCAGTGAGCTGAGACAATGAGCCTGTTTCCTGGGTGTCACCTCTGTTTGAAGCCTGGCAACGAAGAGATTAAATTCGAGATTCTTTTAGTTTAATTAAAAGTTTAAACAAATTTGTTAAATACAACATCCGAAACTTTGTCATTTTTTAAGTTCATAGAACCACCTAAAACGTGTGCTGTGACGCCTTAAACCACAATCAACCAAAGTCAAAAACAGAAAAATGGAGGATAAAGTAGGAATGTGTTATTGTACCGTAATAAATTGTACAAATTAGCCTATTAAAGGTTAATTTAAATTACTTACAGTATTGAGAAATCCACAGAAAAGCTCTTCCGAAGTATCCGTTGGTTGTCAGACACATTACACCTTGTCAAAGTAAGCTGTAAGTGTGTGAGTCATGTGAAAACTGCACCACACTTCTCATCAGAGTCCTGATTCGTGAAACGTCCCACCCTCTTTTCTCCCTCTCCTTTTTGTGTCTCACGTAATCCTGAAACTTCCTGTTTTGTTCCTCATTACAGAGTAACCAACTCAAACCACATGGGGTCAAAGTCCACGTGCCTATTTTTTTTTAAATAAAGAAAACAAACAAAAATAATTCTTTAACATCATTTTTACACTGAGACGTGTGTTTAGCTCCTCATAGCTGCTTTATGAACAACAATGGATGTTATGGTAACCTTTCTTGTGGTTTGCACTTTACTGTCCTCACCAACGGGTTTATCATCTTTTTCTCAACAACTCACATACCTTTGCTCCACAGTAATAAGTGACTTCAGTGAGTGACGAGTTTGCTAAGGTTACACAAAGACACACGCCTCTCAGAGGAGCTGGACTGGTTTGACCACATAAATTAAATACGAAACGGCTTTCAGGGCAAATATGTGCAGACAGACAACTGTGGTGTGACTTGTAAACTGGGGAAAACAAAAACTTCATATTCACTTTAGAGGAAGAGAGAGAATCCATGTTTTTATTACTGTGAGGCAGGAGGTCTGGAGTTTGCAGTATAATAAGGATCTGTCCCTCAAAGGTTTCTATGGCTGCTATAATTTCTAGATGAAAATGAGGTTTTGTTCTGTTTAAACAACCTATTGTCAAACATGAAACAGAGCAGAACAGGCTCCACCTCTATAACCACGCTCTGCTGCTCACTGTTGATCCACTAAATATATATATAAAACAGACTTTTTAGTAAATAAACTGTAACTATTTTCTCCATTGTTTATTTGTTTAAATCTTTTCTGTTTGATGCTAAAAGACAGATAGTTATGCTATTTCCTTTGTGTTTGTTTTGTTACTAAAATGTCTCTGGAACCTCTGGAATTTTTTTTGGCATTACCTTGGTTTTTATGTTATCAAAATATATCATAAACTACTGGACACATTTTAACAAAACTCTCAGAAAGTTATCACTGGATCTACATCAGATTATTTTTTGGAGTCAATTCAAGATATTTGCCAAAGCAAATCGACTAAAGGCTGCTGAGTGTCCTAAAACTGTGAGTTTAAGTCCAGGTTGTGTCAGAAAGGGTAAAACAATTATGTTGTTTCTGCAACTTCATTGCTTTATTAACCCTGGGAAAGGATCAGTCAAAAAAATAAAAATAAAAAGTAGCCGTTCCCAACAAATAGAATTATACTTTATTGATCCCAAGGGGAAATTACAGAAATAATACTTCAAGTACAAATTTGCAACTTTACAATAATGCTAAACAGGTATAACTTGGTCATTTTTCAACATGAGATGCTTTTATTATTAAAAAAATGTGCATTAAAAGGCAGATTTTGCTAGCATTCTTCGAAGGAAAGTTTTAATTAAAGTTGATTACATTTGTCTTCATATAAATCGGTGCAGCTACATTGATCAAGATACGATTAACAGATAATCTTTTAGCTTTAAATAAACAGGTTTCAAAAAAATTAGCATGAGAAGTTCAGGAATCACAGAGAAGTTGTTTTGCTGAAGCTCTGAGCTGACTAAATCACAGTTGAGAGTCTTGGTGCATCACATACTGACCTGGCAGCAGATGCCTGGAAGAAAACAAAGCCAATCAGGCTGCTGGTTATACAACTTATCAACAGCAAGTAATTCTGGAAATGCAGTCCAAACAGAACACTATGTTCCAGAAAATCACATAACTTTCTCTTTTGGTCTTTACCATGCAAACAGTGTGTGCAGCAAATTACAGGTTACATTTCAAACATTCATTGCATATTATGATGATTGGGTCAACAAAGGTTGTGTCATTACAAACCTGTTGCAAACAAGGTCAAATTACACGCCTGGAAGTATAATTTCTGGCTATGTTACTAAGTTGAATTTATAAGTGAACAACAAAAACACAGCAGATCATTATAATGTCAACACTGCCTATTTGAGTCGATGTGTTGAGATGTGTTTATTTTCTCTTTGTTCTGGATGACTGAGAATCTACACCAGCCTCTGAGTGTTTGATTGAGATGTTTGAAAACTCAGTGCATCAACATTTATTATTCAACTGAACTCATTTTTAACATAAACAATGTTTTTTTCAGTTTTTGTCTTATTTTCCATTTCAATCACTTGTGTTTTCTACATATTTCAGCATGGTGTTGTTAAATTTGTGCAGAGATGAAATCTTGAAGGGGTCTCTGCAAAGCATGATCAGGTGAAATGAGCCAGCAGGATGTTTCCACAGGAGGGGAAATACTGTAGTCATCAGCAGAGGAGCTACAAAAATGACACAAAAAGGGTTAGAATATTGAATTTAATCATCAATAAATGCAAACAGCTATTTGCATGTACAAAATGTACCTGCTAAAAGAAATCTCTTGGTCTTTAATTTTCAGAATTGTTGTTTGATTTTGCGTCTCCTCCTTGTAATCTGCAAGATTTAAAGCTGCACAACAAAGTTTAACAACAATCAAATAGCAGAATAGTGAAATGTTCAGAACAAATGCCATAAAAATCTGCAAGAAGTTAAACCAACTCAGCTGCAAATCATTCAATATATTGTTGATTTGATCTTATTGAAGTAAAAGGGGAAAAAAGAGAAATTGTTAATTTTCTAATTTAACATTAAGCATAAAACTTTGACATGACTTTTTTTTTACCACAGCAGAAAATGTTTGTTGATGGTGAAAGGTTTATAAAGACAAAATTGTTAACTGCTAAAATTTTCAAAGCAACAAAATCAGTCTATGTAATGATATTTAGTTTATCATTCTAACTAAAAAAAAACTAATCAGAGTTTATTTTCAATAACAAAACCCAAATGCAAATACTTATTAATAAGTAATGCAAAGCTGTAAATACAAACAGTTTTCACTCACCAAAAATCCCTTCAGTGTTGTTGGCAGATGGCTTCTGTCTTATAACTGGCCAAAGGAATTTGTTTCCATTCTTCTTGTGAACTAAGATGACCACCTGCATGTCTTCAACAGAAACATCTGTTTCTTTTTCTCTCCTGATCACTGTCACACTGGAAACATTCACACAACCTGTTGTTAACTTCTCCATCCTACTTTAAACATTTTTATACAATTACAGCTGAAGAAAGATTATAATGAGTCAATCGTGTCTAAAAAGAATCATTTATTAATTTTTGGCTTGAATTTTTGTCTGTTTGTTTTTTACATTTGTAAATTGACTTGTCATAACTGATGTGATCAAAACAGCAAATAAAGGCAGCAGCAGAACTGGTTTTCCACAAAAAATAATTAATTACTGATCACAGTTTTTTTTGTTTGAGTCTCGGTTTGAGTAGACCATAGTCAACAACAACCAAAAGTAAAATATTGTAGTTTCACTGTTTTGCAAAAGTCGAAACAAGCTTATTCAACAGGTTCTGTTCACACAATTTGTCCTGCAAATTTATAAGAATGTGCATTATTCTTTTATTTTAAAGATTCAGTTCTATCTATCTATCTATCTATCTATCTATCTAATAGACTGTATTTACAATGTACTATAGCTCCTTTCTATCCAGCCAGAATAACACTACAATCTGTGCTCTCATTTATTCATTCACTCACACATTCAATCCGCACTCTCTCCACACAAAGCTAATACAGATAAGTCAATCTATAAAGATGAAGCAGTGCTTTAACTCACACTCAAACACTGATGGGACACACATCAGAGGAAGTGGGGGTTCAGTGTCACTTCTACATGTGACCAAATCATGCTGGAATCAAACCACCGACCCATTCAGCCACAGCAACCTTAATCTACCCATCTAACTACCCATCTATTTACGCATCTACTACTGACCCACCAACTTCTAAGTGCTTTATCTCTGGGTTGATTTATGAAATGCTAATTATTATGTTATGTAAGCTCACTTTCCAGTTGTGATGTGATCCTGTCCTGTGTGGCGTGTTGTAGACGGTCCCTCTTGAATAGTGACTCCCTCTGTGTCAACCTCAATACGTTGGTCACTTCTGACATGGATGACAATCTTTGTGAAGCCCCCGTTTGTCACTGAATCCAGCTCACCATTCATACACAACCCTGATACAAATCACAAATACGATTGCACCAAAAATCAGGGCCTAAGTTTGAAAAATTAAAAGATGCACCACATAAAGTTATATAATGGAACTTAGTGAACTTAGGGTAAAACAACCCATCTTGTGATGGTAAAAACAAAAAATATTACTGACCCCTGCTGGGATGGTGAAAAAGTTTAAGAATGACTTCTTCATCAACTTCAAAACACATCGGTGTGGAAAGAGTCTTAGCTTTCACCAAAACCCTGTGTGAAACAGGAGCTAGGAAAAAAAGACTGTGTTAGGTCACAGAAAAAATAGTTTTAACCAAAATTGTAATAAAATAAATCTGATGATTATTCCATCCAATCTTTTATACGGCTCTGATCAGTTGACTTCTGTGGTCCTTCAATAAAAACAACACACCAACAAAATTTCATTAAAAACCAACACAGAAAATATATTTTAGAGCACATGAAATCAGACCATAAAAAACAAAAAACAAAATAAAGCATCATTAAACAAAACACAACAGCAAAGCAAAAAACTAAACAAAAAAAACATTTTTTAAACTCCATCATATTTATGTAGCAAGTAAAAGGATGCAGGACAGGGCAACCCTGTTTCTGACACATTTTTTACCTGTTGAGGGGAGCAACACATATGATTTCTCTATGCTTATTTTTTCACCCTTTTCAATCAGAACTGGTTCACCAACATGTGAGATTGTAAAATTAACAGTGAACTCGTGTCATGAGCAATAAGTCCTTAATTAAGAAGAAATCAATATTTGTCTTTTAAAAATTTACTACAAAATTAGAAAAATCTAATTTCATGAATAATGGATAAAAAAGTAACAAAACATAAAAAGAAAAAATCATAAAGACTTAAAAATAGTTCAGAGGAGGTTGAAAAATTCTTAGATTACTGATATTGTAAACCTAAGATGAACAAGATTTTAATCTTATGGGTATCAAACAATAATCAATCTGTTGGACAGGATCTTGTTTATTTGTTTATACAAGGTGAGTTTACACAAAGTTAACTATTTCATAAACAGTTCACTTTGGAATTTGAAAGAGACAGAGGTGTTAAGATTTGAGCACATTGTTAGGTTAGTGTTTATTTACTTGTTTGTTTATTACTGCAATCAAGGAAATGGTTTTTATCAAGTTTGCATCAGATTCAACCAGACTTGACTTTGCTTTAAACTTCCACATGAGAGAAGAGCGCCTCATTCAGACCAGCTGGACATTAGGCAGCCTCACCCTTTAGTGAGCCTCAGAACAGGTACCTGGTCAGCTTAAGGCTGTGTCACACTGCAAGATTTTAAAACAGTCGGCTGATTTTCAAAGTCTGAGAGATTTCACGCTTAAAAAAATTTTTAAAAATCCTTGATATACCAGGTTTGGTCCTACAGTGTGTGGTGTACAGACACACGGCAAGAGCGAACACACCACACATGAAAAGATATTTTATTCATGAACGTTCAGATGTCAGATGTGAAATCACGCAAGATTTCGAGAGATCTCGCAAGAATTTAGATGTCTGTGGAAAAATCTTGCGCGACCTCCAGAGATGTGAGTTCAAAGTAAAAAAAACAGTTGCGACGTGCAACAAATATTGATCATTTGTGGACTATTTTTATCAGAGGAAAACTCATTCCATCGGACTTTTAACGTCTGCTGTGATTCTCCTCCGTGTTTACGTCACCTCGCTTTCTGATTGGCTGCACGTCTATTCAACAGGCTGCAGCACGTTTGCTCTCGGGTGAACACACCACATGCTGGGATATCAGGCCAAAAAAATCAAACACGAATATCCCCGATTTGAGTTCGGAGCGGTCCTGATGTCCTACCGAGTCGACTAGATCCCTCTTAACTCACCACACACGACAGGAATATCTGCTCAGATTGTCTTTAATGCCAACACTATAATCTGGACGTCCTTAAGATAGTCGGAAGGGCAAAATTGGACCAGAATTCGGCATATTTATCCTGCCGTGTGATCCAGGCCTGACAGGATGGCTTGGAAGATTCTGGCTCTCCAGAGTCTGTGACTAAATCCTTTAAACCAAAAATATTTCTTGCAGTCAAACAAAGTTTTCTTCTCAGGTTAACTTAACCTTGGATGTTGGCTTTAAAAATCTTAGCTCAGAGTTTTCGTGTTGTTCTCAGATACGAGGATCATCAAAACAGAGACAGGACACTAAGACAAACAGGAAGTGAAGTGAATTCTCCCAGCGAAGCTTTTTGTGACAATCTGTGATCTTGTGTGCGTGCTTTGTTCTTGTGCTCTGTGTCATTTCTCACCTCAGCCCTCAGTTCTCCAGCCTGCAGCTTTTCCTCTCATACCTGTTGCCACTCATAATCACCTCAGCTGTCTCCACTTTCCACTCAGCCCTGCTTGTATATGTTCTGCTCATTTCCTCTCCACCTCCGTCCGATCATTGCTCTTTGTTTACTCATGTCTGTTCCAGTTTCCTCCCGTGCTCGCGTTTGATTTTTGTTTTTGCTGCCACGTCAGCCTTTTTCTTTAATAAATATTTTTTATCTTGAGCTGCCTGCCTGACTGTCTGCATTTTGGGTCCTACTCCACTCCCTGAATGTGTCACTTTTGTGTTTTTGTCAGTCACAGTCTCTCAGTCTCTCTCTCTCTCTCTCTCTCTCTGCATGCTGGGAGTTGGTGGTGGCGTGTGGTGAGCTGAATGAAAGTCTGAGAGTACTTTTTAAACTTTTTCATCGAGTTTTTCTTACAGAAAAACAGTTTTTTGCGTGTATGATTATTGTGCTTGGTTGGACTGTGTAAGTGGACTTTGTTGTGAGATAGACATCCGCTTCGGCGGACGGGTGGCAGGAGAGATGGCGTCTGCAGGGACGTCATCCCTGTCAATGGGTCATGGAGTGAAGGTGGTGCCGCAGCCCAACACCACGGTAGAACAGGTGCTCCTGGCCATTGGAGAGAAGGTAGGACACAATAATATTGGCTATGCTTCCAGAATGAACAAGGGTGTGGTTGTTTTCATGAAACAGCAAGTACTCGTAGCTGAACTTGTACAGAGCGGCGTTACACTTAATAATGAGTTTCTTCCGGTTTCGCCACTTGCGTTACCTTCCACAAGGATCACCGTGTCTGGAGTCCCTCCATTTGTTCCTAATGAGACCTTAGAGCAAGAACTGAGACGTTTTGGGAGGATGGCAAGTGGTTTTCGTACTGTGAGTCTGGGTTGTAAGGACGCTAAACTGAAACACGTGCAATCACTGCGCAGACAGGTGTTTATGTTTCTGGATTCACCTGCTCAGACACTTGAGGTTTCCTTTCGGGTGAAGCACGGTGATGGGTTTTACATGGTATATGCTAGTTCAGGAAACATGAAAT
>JARVJO010000365.1:17934331-17952388 GCA_031762555.1 Cynodonichthys magdalenae
ATTGTGATTTCATTACCTCACTATTCCTGCACTTTCACCACGAGCCACAGCCTCAGTGTACTGCTGCTGAGCCTGCTCCTTCGTTTTCACAACTCCATCATAAACCTGACCATCTATAAACCTGCAGACAATAAACACAAAGTTTGAATCATAGTCTTTGTTTGTTATTACTGTTACTCGTCATTTTTTTCCTTCACATACATTCTGAATTTACTGATGAAGGCATTTTTGGGAATCTGAACATGAAATTCGATTTCTTTGGACTCATCCATACGATTGGCCACACGGCTTGTGATGACAGTGGTGGCATAACGGCCGGTCACAGTGGAGTTGATGTGAAAGCTGTAAATGTCCCAGTTGTCCTGTACAAACACAGACGGTACATTCAAAAAGAGAGAGAGAGAAAGAGAGATATCTGGCTAACAACCATCTGATCAGAGATAAGAAAACAATGCGTTGGTGGGTGAAATCTTATTGGTGTAGCTGCAGAACAACCCCCTGCTGCATTGCTAATCAAACAAAACTAATCAAACATTACAACAAATAATAAAGTATTTAGGTCTTAAAATAAGCTGTTTGTTGTTGTTGAAAAGTCTTTGTTCACTTTGTTTTGATAAAATAGTTAAAATTGTTTTGTCATTATGAGAAAATTTATGTAATTTTAATCGTTTTTATAGAAAATGTTAGTACTCTAATATATCTGCACATGTTCTCAACGTAATCCAGCAACAAAATAAGTAATGTAAGCAAACGCAACATGCACAAATCAATAACCCAAAAACAGCATTTAGGGTACAAAAGCCAAAAGTCTGGTTTGCTCTATTTACCTGAGGGTAATCTTAGAATGACAGCTAACAGTGAGATGCTAAAACAGACTAAAAGAAATCATCAAGATATTTAAAAAAATTAAAGTTACATTCTGTCCACTCTGTTGTGAGTCTGTACCTTGTTTAGTTGTGAAGCAGACAAAGCCAGCAGCAGCCCAAAGCAGGTGAGGTGCACCCCAGCAGCTCTCCCCATTTTTCTTCACAGCAGCTTCAGCTCAAACTGTTCTTTAAACTCGAAGCACAGATTTATTTGAACCCTTTTTTTTTGTAAAAAAAAAGGTTAACTCTTTATCTCCCGGTTGTCTCCTCCTTCAGCTGCTTTCCCGTCTGCAAATAAAAATCAAGCCCACACACAGAACTTACCCCTCTAACTTGATTTGCTGTAACTCAGCTGTGTAAATAACCTTGTGCAGCGTTCAACCTCTGCACTTTGCCAGGACTTTGTTGCAACATTTATTTTGTACAAAGAAAGAAAACACCAGTGATATAAAGATGACATTTTTCACTAAACTCGTAGTGAAATTTTCTATCAGACATTTTTGAGTTTTAATCTGAAAATGTTAGAGTATAATTAATAGCTCAAATGCTTTTGAAAGCTAATTTGATGCCATTCAGATGCTAATTTGAAACATTATTTACTTTAATTTGTTTGAAGGCATTCAGTAAAGAACTGTACTTTGTCTTGGTTTGATATCTGCACCCACACATATCCTTAAAATATATTTTAATTTGATTTCAGCAAGATTAGATCAAAAACCCATTTGTGAAATTCATATGTATTGTGGTTGTTCACTCCATGTTCACAACTGATAAGTTGTGTGATTGTGTTGTATATTTTTGTTTTTTTTTTTACTTAAAAAAAATTGCCTCCTTCCAAAATTCTTATTTCCAGTTAAATCTGCACATCAAAGTCATTCAAGCAAGACGATGTTTGCTTACGTAAACCTGCAGTGTATTGGCACAGAATAAGAAATACTGCAGACCTGCAAAACATATACTTTGTAACAGGAATCACTTTGCTCTTGAGCTTCAGCTTTGTTTGGAACTGTTGTATCTCCCTCTATCTGCAGGCTTTAAAGCTGCTCAACACAAAGTAAAAAGTCAGACTGATTATAACAAATTGTACAAACTAGGTGGAATTATTAAGCTTATTGTTGAATTGGTGTTCACAAATACAGAGACATTAAAATATTGCAATAAACAAACATTTTTTTATCTATAATTTCTACAGTAATGTTGGCAGATGACCTGTTTTAATCATTGACTTAAATTACCACAAACTAGTGTAATAGTCAGTACAAATATTTGAATGATTCCAGATGATTTTTCTAATGTTCGTTCATTTCATCTCTTCTCAAATTGTGGAGGTGCAGATATGGAGAGTTTGAAGACACAGCTTAATAAGAAGAGGGTTCAGATGAGAGGTACAACCGGACAGGATTCAATTCAGCAGCATAATTGTTCCTACTTTGTTCCTTATTGTTGCTTGATTGCTGATTTTGCAATGAATGATCTTTATATTATATCTGTGCTTGTGGGGTTAGTTAGGATAGATAAGACCCAGTTGTTATATAGCTCACATTTTATTTCTAGGAAGTCTAATATTATACAGATACTTTCATATACCAGCTTAATCTTGTTCAGGGGTGGAAATGGGTCTGTAGCCCATTTCCACCAACACTTCAGAGGTGGGTACATGCTGGACCAGTTACCAGACCATCATAGAGCCCAGGTCTGGACAGTATGTACAGTATATGCAAATGGTAATGGTGTTGTCCATCTAGGGGGCACCACAAATGGGGGATAAAAAAAAGTATAAAAATGTATCATATGATGCAGTCACTGGTCCTCAGTGTGTAAATAGAAAACAAAATAAGGAAAACAGAAGTTTCAGTTATGATCTCAGATAAAGTTTAGGTTAAAGTCTCAGTTTCAGTGTTTTACCTTTTATAAAATATTGATTTCATGTTGTTTTAATAATCCCAAGTATTTAGTAAAATGCTATTCAAATGGCTAGTAAAGACAAAGTTTTGAGTAGATCTTTTACAAAATTAAATAAACCCTGGACCCCCTTCACTTCACAGCTGCTGGTTAACATGAACAGCTGTCCCACATTACTGTCAGCAACAAGGAACTTCTGAGGTAGACTTCTGGTATTCTGTTCCAAATGAATTATATAATTAACTGTTTTAATTGGACAACCTGATTTATAAAGATTAAAATAAGACAAAACTATTTAATTTGGTATGTAAATGTTTGTAAATTGGCAGGGTTAGAGTCATGGTAAGGAAGTGGTGAAAAATTTTGTATTACATCAGAATATCAATGAATCTCAATCAAAAATCTCAATAACAGATTATTTAAAACAGTTAAACAGAAGTTTTAAGAATAAGTTATTCAACGATAAAGCTCTGTGTATGTTATATAATGCAATAATTGTTCCACATTTGATCTTGCATTGAAGTCTGAGGGAAATCATGTAACAATTACAAATCCTGTTTTTATTTTAAAGAAAAGAGCTGTAAGAATTATCACAAGAAAACATAACTGTCACCCATCAAATACGTTATTTTGTCAATTGAAATTATTGAAGTTTTATTATTTGGTTGATTATAATATTTTATTGGTTATGTATCAGGCTCATAAAAACACATTACCTTTAAACATCCAATTAAATTTTGTTAAAAGAAAGTTGTTACAATCTCAGGGGGATAGAGATGTTTGTCCAACATAAATTTCGAACCAGTTTGAAGGAAAGGTGTACTTCAATCCAAGGAATAAAATTATGGAACAATCTAGAGAGTGATGTTAAATGCCAATATGTGTGTTTAAGACAATGATCAAAGTTGGTTTGCTGAAAAAATATTAAATATTATAATTGGTATCTATATGAATTGTTGCTCAAGAAGGAGTTAACTTTTTGGTTTGTTTTTGTTATTTGAAGATTGTTGTTGTTTAAAATAATTTTTGGGATAAATAGGGGCAGATATAAGATTTTTTCTTCTTTGCTGCCTTTCATTTGATTTGTGATTTGTATTTCTTGTATATAAAATTAGTTTTTTTTAAAGAAATTAATAAACAAAGAAAAATCTCAATAAGTCACATGACAACAATCTGGCTTTGTATGTGTCTGGGGCACTGTTAATAAGTGACAAATATTTTATGTCAAGCAAAAACCTTTATTCTGATGTCTTGAAGTATGTACAGCTTTGCTTTTTTATTTTTAAAGAGTACTATTTGACAAGGTTGGAAAGTGCTGAGAAAGCTCGTGATACAGCAGGCAAAAGCAAATATACACCTAGCTTTCAAACATTAAAGATCAAAGACAAAAAGCCTCAGTTTAAAGCACAACGAAGAAAAAATTACTGCATAGAAGGTGTCCAAAAAAATTCTGTCATCACTTAAAAAAATTTCTGCTGAGAAAACAATTACCTATTAAAATCCCATGGCTCATAATCTGCTCACGTTGGTTTATTTTAAAAGTGCATAAACTGTTTTTTACAATAATCTTGTTCTGTAAAGTCTACTGTGATGGCTTTTGTAAAAGTTTCATAAAATTTGAAACAAACCAAAATCTGATTGTTGTTAATGTTGGTTGTATGTTTTCAGCGTGCCCAAAGTCTTAAATTTGCCTCTGTTACATAACTTTATGCACAATGTCTTGTTGCTTCAAAAACCATATCAATTGATTATTTGTTAAATATTACCCCATCGGTACAAAAAAAAGACATGTCACCCCTCTGAAAGCAACACTTCAGCTTGTTACACCATCCTAAAAGTTTCCTATGAAAATTATTTAGGTGACAGGAGAATTTATCTGATTAAAAAAAATGTTTTCAATACCATACTTAACTGCAAGACTGTAATTAGAGGCAAATGATGGACCAGAAGACTTTGTTGAGACATTATCTATTATGTCTAACCTAAAAAAGTTGCACAAATTTTTTTTGTCTTTGTTTACCATCAACTTCAAAAAATAATAAAACAATCAATAATCTCTAAATCCACAAAGGCAACAAAATGTAAAGCTACAAACAGCAGGTGCCGAGGTATTGAATGATTATAGTAAACTCATACATCAGGGCTATTCAACTAAATCGCTCCAGGGGCGACAGTGGGCTGGACGGAAGTCACCTGCGGGCCATCCGTCGATTAGCCCTGTCATACGTTGAGCTCTTCAGCCTTCTTTGTTACAAGATTTTAACACCAACAACCTTCTTTGAGTTATTAAACTATCCTGAACCTTTGAGTATAATTTGAAATAGAAAGGCTGTAGTGCAGGTGTGAGATCAAACAGGAAGCTGAGAGATTTAAGCTGGATGTAGTTGAACTCTGACACTTGGGTTGATGAACCCATCTCAGGGCATTATTGCACTCTTAAGTCATAATATGTGAAACAAGAAGTAAGAGTTAGTTTATCTCAACCTCTTCTCTTTGTGCTGGGTTTTCCCAGGTGAAAGAAAAAGGTGGCTTTCTTTCATCATCAGATTGAGGAACTGGCTTTGTTGTTTTCATTTATGATCCTAATATCAGCTTGGAACAAGAGGACCAACAACATCTCCCAATGTGAAACAATAAGAACAAGGTCAGTGCACCCAAGTGTTTAAAATGGATATACTGGAACCTTCAATCAAAACCCCCAGCCCAGCAGATCTTCAACTCCCACCTCTGGCAGAGCTGGGGACATAGAATCCACATGGACTATGTTTAAAACCTCCATTGCTGCTATAAATATAGGGAATTGGATACATGTACTGTAATTAAGCTAAAGTCAGTGATTTTCTGGGAGACCATCCAATCACAGCTGTGCTGTAGTAGGGAAGCAGAGTTGCTTAAAAAAATTGCTGTTGTTGCACTGTGTTTCTGAAGGTATGTCCCAAAACAATCTGCTTCTTAATCTATGCAAGAGTGCATCAAATCTGTTTAGCTGGTATAAATACTTTGGATTTACAAATAACAGGGATTTTATCTGAATTTGGAACCATGGACCAGCTGTTTATACTTGAATAGATACTTGGAGGATGCATGGCAGTTTACTTTGTGCATTTTATGGACTTTGAAGGCTCTTCCAATAGTATTCCTTCTGAAGTCTTGTTGTATGTGCTTCAAAAGCCTGCAGTAACAAGTCTTTTGATGTTGCTAATTTGTTTTCTGTATAAAGGATGTGGAAGCTTGCTTAGTGTGGCTCTCAGTCACCTAGATTCATTCACAGTTGGTGTCATCCTTTATCACAAACATTGTTTATTAACCTTTATGTTCATAACCTTTCTTTCCAAAGTGTGAAAAATGTCTGTTTAAGGTTAGTTTTGAATAGCATGTTCAGGTTTTTACATGATGTGATCATATTTGCATTTGAAAGCAGAGGATCTTTCATATATTAGACTGGTTTGTTGTCAAATCAAACCAATGAAGCTAAGAATTGGAACCTTTACGTTTGATGCTATGATCCTCATTTGGAAAAGGGTAGATTGAACTCAGCATAGGAACAAATTATTGTCTCAAATGGAAAAGTAGTGACCAAAAAATAAGATCACAAGTTCAACAAAAAATACATTTCTTTAAAAAAAAAGGCAGCTGGTCTCACCTTTAGGCCTATAGTGAAGAGTTCATTCATCTGAAAAGATCCTAAATCACTGCTTCTTCATATTGAGAAAAACCAGCTGAATTTGTTAGGATCTCTAGAAAGATCTCTAGAAAGAATATTTCCAAGATGCCTTCCAAGTAATGTATTTTGGATATTTTCTGCCAGGAGGAGGTTTTCTATATCAGAGCTGACTTGTGAAGGTTTTGACGACTTGCTTGGAGAACTAAGGCTAGGGTGAGTCAGGCCTGGGGATCTCTACTCACTATTTCACTTACAACCTTGTAACAGATAAATGGTCGCAGATGGATCAATGTGTATCTAGGGTCTGCTTTGAGCCTAAATGCTTTTCTTCAGAAAAACTGAATCTGCTGTTCAAGGCACTCTCGTAGGTAATTTTGCACCTAAAAGTTTAAGTTCAAGTCCGTTCACATCTCCCAAGAATATTCTGAGCGCTTGTGCTGGAAGGATTTCATTGATAAAGAATGAAACCTATCTACTGACTGAGCTGAGAAAGTGGAGTAAAGCAACAGGTCCTAGTGACCAGGAGGTCAATTCTTCACAGTGATGGCATGATGGTTGCTAAACATGTTGCATTAAGACCCATAGCTGCATACTAACCTATGGATTATCCAGTGTTGACTGTCCAAACACAGGGAGCTATGTACAAGAATTCATATATATACATGTAGCAGCCTAAATAAGATGAACAACAAAATACATGAACTATTTATATGAGTACAAAATGAATGAATAGTACATTATGTACATTCAGGGAGTTGTAATGTACATCCATAAATAATGACAAAATTATGTACCTTCAGTTCTGATTAGGCTAATTATACATATTTAATAGACCTCTTTTCATCAACTTGCATTCAATTATTTCCTATAATGTGAGCATGAAGTATGTGAACTCAAATGAAACAGAAACCATAAAACTCAAGAATGGAGATGGGTATGTACACTGGTCACACACATGCTGGTTTAATTTATACACTCTATGCCCTCTATGCCCTCTATGCACATAATATAAACAAGAGCTACTGTAATATAACTATTTGGTAACGGATTTGGAAGACCCATTGCTACCCAGATTAGAGAGTCTTTGCTTTGGGGTCTGTCAGCTGATGTGGCGATGCTGAAATGGGACTAGACTGAGTGGAGGGCCCAGCAGGAAAGGCAAAGACTCTTGAGGGAATGGGAAAGAAATAACCAGGCCACTGGTTAAAAGATAGAGGGGATGGCAAGGCTCTGAATGGGGCAGGAGAGTGTAGCCGATAGGCGTGATGGGGCTGTGAGGAGGGGCTGGTCATCAGTGTTGACCCAGGGCTATCAGGCCATGATAGAGGCAAGGTGCAGGCTACTGGGCCTTGGGTTGTCCATGATGATGCCTGAAAAAAATTGCATAATGTCAGAAACAAAGCTAAATAGGATATTGCTGTAGCATTTATGAACATATTATGAAACTCACTTCTAAAGCACTAGCAGGCTGCTCGTGTGTCAGCAGTCCAACTTGATCCCACTGCTGCTGTCCATAGATACTCAGAGAAGTGGTGCGGGGCCTGTGGGTGACGATCAGAACCTCCTGAGCCCAGTCATCCATCAATCCCTGCAAGTCTTCAGGCATGTTATTTACAGTAGCATTCATGGATGTGCCTTTTTTGTTGTTGCTGTTATTAGCCTGAGCTTGGGCAAGGCCAATAACAGGCTGATGAGGAGGAGGAGGTGTAACAACACCGGGCATTTGCTGTGACTGATTGAAAGCTCCAGACGCTGAAGCTCCAAATCCTGAGAATATGCACACACATTAAATTATTATGAGTGTGGGGTTAATACTTGGATGAAGGAATTTTGATGAATAAATAAATAAATATATTTGATATGAGACATAATTTTACATACTGCTGCCTCGCTCTTTACCAAGACACAGTCTTTTCAGTGTGGACCCTACAAGATAAAAAATGAATAAGTACAATTTTCAGTTTTACTACCAAGAGTGAACATTATCCAAAATAGAGCTTCTGAATACAGCCACAAAAAAAAGAAACAAACAAAAGCCAACCACAAAATTATTAATGAGACCTAAACATGACAACAGAGAGATAAAAATGTCATGCAAGTGAGAACCATATTAGTTTTAGAAAACATAAACAAGAAACAGCAGAGCAAGTTGAAAAAACAAAATTTGTAGTAAGCTGAAAAACATTCCTCATGCACAGGCCTAATTAAAAGTATTGCAAGGTGCATGAAACATTACAACATAAAAATATGGCAAAGTTACAAAATTAAATATGTTACAAAAAAGGTCATCTACATTGTAGTAAACTGAAAGTTGAACATCTGAAACTGCAGAGAAGGTGTTAATGCCTGAAAGTGAGGATAACTCTTTAATCGTGTTAAGACATATTTGGTTTGAGAAAAAAATATGCCAACTGATCTATCACATTTGGAAAATGTTTTTGAGAAAATCCTAAAATGTGAAAAACATCCACATGATAAAAACCTTTCTACTTGAGTTGCTTGAAAAAGAAACAAGACAAACAATTTAAACACTGCAAAGTAAAATAAAAGGCAGCACTGCTGCAAAATATTTTGGCCAAAACTGAAAAAAAAAAATAGTTGGTGAAATGACAAATAAGGCCAACTAAAAATGTGAAGCTATAGAGGAAGAGAAGGGATACAAACAGATAGACAAAGACACAGGCCCGCTGAGAAATCTAGCTCGTGGTTTGCTACTGGATTTATTGGTCACTCTTTCAGATGGTTGAGGGTAATTAGACCAGCCTGTAGAGGAGCATATTGAAGGAAAAAAAGATGAAACGATAAAATGAGCAGGAACTCAATCTCCCAAAATCAATAAAAATATATTTTTTTATTTTCATACTTGTTTTTTGTCTGTTGTTAGAAACAAAGAGTTGCTGTTATTCTCACCATGACCAGGTGGAGCCTGTGTGCACACACCGTCTCCATGTAGTCCAGCATAAATATTATCAGAAGACAGAGATCCTTTGAGGGAACAGGGCTGCTGTGTTTGCACAGGTTCAGAGGTCGAGGTGGGGAGGTGGCTGGTGCACGACCGTGGCCTGCTGTGGGCAGGGAAAGACGTTTTGCCCGGAGAGCCGTTTAAACTCACTGTGGGCTCAGCTGTAGCGACAGCTGCTGCAGCAGTGCCTGAACACACAGAAAAGCATGAGGAGGAGACGAGTCTTTGTTGACTTCTGCTTGGAATATTGACCTGCTTGAAGTTTAGGAAACAAACTTACTGGATTTGCTGGAGTCACTGGTTTTGGTTTTGACATTTCTAAACTGCTGAACCAGAGGGCTGAGAAGTTTCCCTGGCTTCAGCCGGTGCCTGCTGGACCTCTTTCTACGGCTTCCATGTGGCGCGACGTGCAAGAGACCAAAACCAGGCGGAGGAGCTTTCCCAAGTCTTCGATACAGCAGCTCCACCTCTCCTCGCTGATGTGCTTGTAGCTCCGAGATCTCTCTCAGATGTCTGAAGGGTGGAAGGCAGAAATATAAAAGCTACTTGCAAGATAAAAGAAAAGATTTATTTCATTACACTTGCATGGAAAAAAAACCCTTACTTCTCCCTCAGCCTCTGAAGTTCCTTTTTAATGTCGGAGTCCTCCATCTCTGAGTCGTTATCACTGCTGGCGTAGGCGGAGCCGGGCACACCTCCATGTCTACCTGGTGAGTCAGAGCTCTGCACACTGCTGCTGCGACCGGTGCGCCGGAGAAAGGCCACTGCCCTCTTCATGAGGTCACTTCCTCTGCGCTCAGAGCGAGGGTGATGAGATAAAGTGGCCGGAGTCGGCTTCACGGGGCTGCTCTCGGCCCCGGAGTCTGAGGACAGGAAGCGAGCATGGACCCTAACATCCACAGGGACAGAGTCCGAGGTGTGAGCGCGAGGCAGCGACCCCCTCTTACCCATGGAAGGAGGCGTGTCCAGGTAGAAATCAGGTGGGGCAGAGTAGCGGCTGCACCGTGTCCTCTGTGTGATTTCGTCCTCGGTGCTCACCACAGAGAAGCGGCCGATCGTGGTGGAGGTGGCCAAGGTCTCAGCCTGGACCTGGTCCCTGGTGTATCCGACTGGGTGTGCAGGGGAGGCTGCGCTGCTCCAGCTCCTCTGCTTCACATCCCGTCTGTTGGCCACTTCAGGAGGAACAGAGATGATCTGAGAAAAACAAGAAAAGCAGTTTACATGTTCTTCATTTTTACAAATAAAATCTGACAAACACCACACATTATTAATCAAGTGTAAAAAGATCCCCTCAAACTTTGTTTCGTACCTTAAATCGACCTCTCGTTCCAGTGCAGGACACAGATTGAGGGATGTGTCGTCTTGAAAAAGAAGCTGCAGAAAGATTTCCATAACATTTAACTAACATGTTAATTTTGGTTTAAAACTAATGATTTATCAGAGCCAACTATCTACTCGATGTAATAATAATTGTCATACCACACACAGCTGAGTCACTCAGTGTGCTCAAACTATCCATTCTCTCAGGAATTTGAGGCTTATTGAGACGGCAGGAGAGAGAAACAACAGTAAGAAGTAGAAACCATTAATCACTGTAGCATTATTTCAGATTAAATCTTATTGTAGTTTAACACTCTTCTTGTTTAAAATACTTTTAAATGAATATATTCAAAGTAAAGTTAAGGTTACTTTCAATACATTTGAATACTAAACTAAACATTTCCAGTCTGTATTTTTTGTATCTACCAACTGTTCTCCTGCCCTGTAGCGTCCCTCCCCGATAGGCCCTGGAGTGCTGTTTCCTGACCCTCCTGTAGCGCTGTCAGGACCAGGGGGAAACTGAATGTACTCTGTGCCAGATCCTGGTGTCTCTGCAGCGCTGCCCGATGGATACATCGGAGCGTACTCCTGGTAAAGTAAATTCCTCAGTTTTTCATCCAAAGTTTTAATGGTGCTGTCGACAAACCCCCCGCGGCCCAGCCGTCCTTCGCCATCAGACTCAGAGGGCCCTCCACCGTGTTGGGATGGTGCTGGACTTTGGGGCAGAGAGGACACTTTGGTCCCTCCCACAGCTGAAAAAGGCTGATGGAATACCACCGGCTGCTGTGGCAGGTCGGGGCGTGCTGTCGAGGCGTACGAGACAGAGGATGACTCTTTGGTCAAACCGAGCTCCTGGAGGGGGAGAGGGGTGAGGGGGGACCCACCCTGTGAAGCGCCCACATCCAGAGATAGAGGCATGACGAGAGGACAGCAAGGCACCTCATCTGCAATAGAAATTGGACGTGTCAAATCGAGCTTCGGCTGAGCAGCATGGGTAGGAGAGACGGACCCCAGGGGAATCTTCTGCGACTCTTCCACTGGGAAAAACGTATGAGGTAAAGACGGGGGTAACGTCTGAGCTCTGGCTGGTTTGACTTGATTACCGGCGGACTGGAGAGAGCTGACAGCCGGTTCCAGTGAAGATGCTGACTGGAGAGTCGGGGGTGCAGACACGGGAGGTGACAGAGCAGCCAAAAGAAGCGGGTCTGTGTTCGACGTTATTGGGGGACTAGAGAATCCGTAAACATCAAAGTGAAATCCTCCACTTCCACCTGACACTGTGGAAGATGACCCCTCTTCTACAGAAAGAAGAAAGAACAAAATGAGCAAAAAGTGGCACATTATTAGTTTCTAAAGCTGATAAAAGTTGACCAAAAAGAGCTAAAGAATGTAATTCAGCTGCTATAAGTTATTGTTTCATGTTTCTGCCAGACATTATACTGACGTTGGTGTGTAGGAACACAGTGACCTCTGGAGGTGGAAGGCCTTGCAGTGATGCTTTCAGCAGGCTGGGAAGTGGCTGAGCTCCCAGGTGACTGTGTAGCTGTTCCTTCAGATGGGGTGTCGTGACTGGACACGGGTGTTTCCTCCACTGGGCAGATTATAAACCATCGTTTCCCAGTGTGAAGAACTGTAACCCAGGAGTTCAGAAAGAAATCACAAAATCAGTTTAAATCCATAAATATGGTTACAGTTTTTAAACAAATAATACCTGTTACCATTTTGCTGATACACAGGCTGAGGTGCTCCTGGCTGCTGACTCTATGGGAGATGTTCACATGTAAGCTTTGTCCTTTGCATTTGTAAGTGTGTTATTACAGATATCTAACACTTACGTACCTCTCCTACCTCAAACATCTGGTCCTGCAGTGTACTACAGCTCAAATCTGTGTTTTTTTCATTGTCCACGTCTTCATTCAACATGTCTTCAGCCTTATCCACAATGTCCTTCAGCTGATCAATGAAGACCTCCTTTTCCAACGGTAGAATAAAACCGTTCTCCACCTGTAAACAGTGAGTTTTAAAGAGCTTTATTAATGTCACAAACATAGGCAAAAGCTTGTATTTAAATAAGCTGGACATACCATGTAAGTGGCAATTTCCTCCGGAGCATCTCCGTCCAGATCAAATTTAAATGTCACCATTTTGTGGTTGTGAGTCTCCAGCTGACATTCGACCATTTTGTCACCAGCGTTACAAAACTGGGTAAAGAGGGGTTAATAATTTGCATTAACTGATATTTAAGAACTTAAAAGGTCTGAGGTTTTTTTGTTGTGGCTGTAAATTACACAATAACTCACATTGAGCATGCTCAGTTTGGGCTTGCTGGTCTTTTCTTGCCTGGAACGTGTGCGGGCAGACTTACGATGGTGTTTTCTGGGTTTTACATCCCCCTTGCTTCCACTAGCCAAGCTTTCATAGCCGTCGCTTGTTTCTTTACCTGATGCTACATCAGAGTTGAGGCTAAAGAGAACAAACAAGACATCCCATTTCAAAACTGCATTCAAAAAATAACGTTTGGAAAGAGCTGAAAATTAGTGTGAATCTAAATCACACCTGTCATAGGCGTAACTGGAAAGTAATAATGCTTTATCGCGAAGCAAGTCCTAAAAAATAAAAACATGTTAGTAAAAAAACAGTTAGAGGACCCTTTCTAAACAGTTTTTATTCCTAATTTGAGTTTTGTTTGCTTTGCTGCTATTTTTTACTTTTACTTTGCTGTTCTGTGCTTCTTGTAAAACATTGCACAACTTGTATAATGTTAAAAAATAATTGGTTTAAACTATATAAGGATCTGCTTTGTGCCTTTAGCAAACTGATAATTGACTCAGTGAAAGAATCACTATAAGTTTATTTATTAGGAATAGATTGATAAAAATGTATTTGAATACCAATTAGAAATCTTCAAAGCGAAAATGACTTTTATTTTGAACTCTTTAAAAATCTTATAGGTTTAAATCAGTATTAGTCTTAAAATTGTACAAATGTTTTTATACCTCCATGCAGGGCTCTTGTTGAAGGCTTCCAGAGATAGATGCTGTTTCTATATTTTGCTGAGTTGTAGTCAGGCTGGCACACTCAGGCACTGAGGCTGTTGTCTGGATGCCAGCAGGCTGCAGAACTGAAGCTGCAACAGGAGCTGCAGGTTGAATTGGTGCTGGCAAAGGGACAGAAACTGGGTCTGGAACCAAACTATGGGTGGGGATTTGAAATTTATCCATGGCAAAGGGCGTACCAGAGTTTATTGAAGAGACTGCTGTTAGCTGTGCAGTAAAACCTGATGTAGATAACGGTACTTGAACTTGGGTGGAGGACATAGATTCCAGTGATGGTGGAACATGTGTTGACATTGAAATTGGGGCTTTAACAAGTGTTGAGGCGGGAGTTGGAAGCGCTGTCGCAGCTTGAGCTGACACTGGGGCTGGAAGTGGAGTTTGAGCTGAGACTTTAGTTTCAAACTGGACTGTAGCTGGGACTGAGACTGAAGCTGAGGCTGGTGCTGGCGCTGTTGAAGCTACAGAGAAGTTTTGACCAGCAGCAGTGGTTTCTCCCCAGAGCGCAGGCTGACCAGCAGGCAACAAAGAAGGGACTTTTTCCAAAAGCTGAACATCTCTCAGATTCCCATGGGGAGCAATCACCTACATTAGAACCAACAAGAAATTGCCCATCAGTCTAACTGTCTTGCTCTGAATCTCCAAAGGCATGCCATGCATGCATTACACCAACAGTACAGACACCTTGGCTAAGTACAGATTCAGGGGCTGCATCCTTCGAAGGCCAAATCTGAAGGCTGATTACGTCACAACAATGCACCAAAGGCTGTCCAAATTCAAAGTCTACTCCAATTGCTGCCCACAATGCATCCTTTTTGCCTAATTTGAGGACTGACTTCAATGTATCCTTCTCATTTCACCCTATCCCAGGATGCACTGCAGGCCGACCGGGAGATTTAAATAAAAATCTGGAGGTACAGAAATTGAAAGTTTAAAGCATTTGGGATGTTAGGCTTTTGTCATTTGCATAGGCATGTTTTTAAATAATAATCTTGTCAGAACTCATTGTAAACTAACTTGTATGGCAGATCCCTTAGTTATTCGTGTACTGCATCTAAGATATTTTGTTAATTTATAATATCAATAATATTATATAAATATTTTACTAATTTTGATCTTCATTGCCTCTGTTTAGTGCCGTCATGGTTGCTAAGCGACAGGACATAGGACGGGGTAAGGGTGGGAATAAAGCTGGGTCCTTTTAAAGATGCAGTCCCTGAATTTGGACCCATCCATTGCCACCTTAGTGTAACAGATTTCTCGAGATCAAACCATTTCAGTGAGAACTGAGTCAGATATTCACCTGGACAAGCTGATCAGTCAGTTCCTGCTCAGGATGGGAGGCAGGAAATGGGGCGGGTTGTACCTGGGAGAGAGGTAAAGTATGGGTGAAATGGAAGCTACTGAAGTGTGGCTGAGATGTGGGGGGGCCACTTTGCTGCTGTGACACCACAGGGGACTTGGCCAGTCCAAGCAGTGGAACAGCAAGCGCCAAACTGGGCACATGTTGAGGTGTAGATAGAGGGGTCTGAGGGGTGCCAAGAGAAGGTACAGATGGAAGGGCTGCATGAGGAGTGAGAGGAAGAGAGGGGAGGTGAGGTGAAGGTGAGTAGTAGGAGCTAGATATCGGAGTGTCGCTGCTGCTGTAGGCAGACGGCAGAGAAGCTGGGGAAAAGGTAGGGGGCACATGAACAATGGGATATGATGAGGAAAACTGGGAAAGAAAAGGGGAAAATCAAATAAAATGAACAGAGACAGCGACTCGATTCATACAACATCCGCACAGGTCCTGTGTGTATTACTGCAACCCTGCACATTTTACAAGCTGTTCAACTCCAACTTAGTACTTAGTTTATTCTTGTGTTTCTAATATTACAACAACACACCTGTGTGCTGATCTGCAGAGGCAGAAGGGGTGGGGGAGCGCTGCAAAATGGAAAACTGGAGGAGGGATCAGGAGGGCTCAGGTGTGACGCTGGCTGGTCAGCAGATAACAGCTATGAAAGAAGATCAAATCAAACCTTTTGAATTGGAAATGCAGATTAAGTTGTGAGGTTCAAATAGACCTTCTTAACTTGTCCATAATTAATTTTTGTTTAATTTGTTATTACTTTTGTCCAAGCCCAAGCTATTTTAAGCCAAAAAGACTTTGTGTCAGAAATGTCAAAATGTGTGTTTTAAAAATTTGAATAGATCTATTTTAGTTGTTGGAAATGCTTCACTGTGACTCAGGTAAGCTGCTGAGCAAGCAGACTTTAATTCTGTGTGGTTTGTTCTGTGCTGCTCTACCTGGGATGGGGCAGCAGCTGGTTGGAGATGACACTAAAGAGAGAAGAGACAAATGGGAAGGAAACACAAACAACATAAATAGACTTTTTCATACACAAAGAGCACATGTACTAAACAACAGAACAGAACACATTCACAGCAAAAGAAATGCAAACTTTTGTAACCATCTTCCTAACACAAGAAATATATGTTTTTAAATAGTTGGTGACACTAAATTTAGCATATTATCACATTCATTTCCACTTTGGTGGGTTTAATAAGAAAATACTTCACATTCAGTATTTAATATGTAAAGATAATTTAGGATAACAGCATCTTCAATTTACTAAGTCTTGGAAAACATTTAGGGAAACCAACAGGGTTGGATTTTGTCAAGAGTGGAAAACCTTCCACAGAAACAAGGTTATGCCAATTAGCCATAACATTAGGACCATTGATTAGATTGTTTTACTATTGTTTGTTGCAATGTCAAAAAAATAAAACTCTTAATTCTGCCTTTTACAGGCTCTACTTGCCAAGACATCTCTCAGATGTGACGCAGTGAGACATGAATAATCTTAGCTGTCTGGTCATAATATTATGGCTGATGTATGTATATGGCGTTGCCTGGCAGGGCTGCATTGAATATCTGTATATTTTGACTTTTAATTCTTGTTTGTGTGTGCCCCTCTTTACACGTGTCACCAGAGGTCAGTCTCAGTTTGACGCATGCAGTACCTGCTCCTGGCTGGGCTGGGTGGTCTGCAGAGGTGGGGCTGCAGACACCATCTGTTTACTCTGCTGCACACCAGGGGCTGACATAGCTGGAGCAGAACCCATCTGCCAAAAACACAGAGAACAGACCACATTCAATAAAGTTGTTTTCTTAGATACAACTGTCTAAAAATAAACTAAGCTTAAGATTTAGTGTTTTAAAGCAAAAGCTGTGACGAATGGGGTGTTTCAGGGATTTATGTGGTTCCTTATGAGAGGTTACAATAAGAAAGGGAAACTGTAGCATTAGTCAGTTGCTATTATATGTTATGTTCTCTAAAATACACTGTTTATAATAAACAAGAAATTGTTAAATTAATGCAAACTACGCAGGAGCAGAAACTGGGTGTTAAAAGGAGCTAGGCTGTTGGCGAAATCATAAAAGATACTGCAGACTGCTGCTATGCAGGATTTAACCTACATAAAATCACCTTCTCTAACATACCAGAGGATCTGCTCTGCCTTTGTTGTAAAGTTGTGATGACGGCAGCTTCCTGTTAAGATTAGGGGTATGGCAGAAGGGAGCATCCAGGCTCCGACTCTTGTCAGTGTGCTCAGTCATGGAGACAAAAGTGTAGCTGTGCACTGGCTGATTAACATCTTTTCTATCGTAGAGGGTGGGAGAGCTGGTCCTGCGACTAACAATGTGATGGAGACAATAGTTGAGAAGGCTGAGGTCTCCACTTTCACAGAAACTTTGCGGGAACACGGCTCGAGAGGACGAGGAGCGGCGTGAAAGCGGGGTGACCGTCATTGGCTGACTGTTTGATGACGAAGCAGGAGCTGCGGCTAAAACGTGAGGAAGAGCGGCTGCAGAGGATCTTAAGAAACAAAGAGATGTAGGTGAACGAGGAGCGGATGCAAACGAAGTGTGTTTGTGTGCGTGGCCCAACGATCCTCCCCCTTCAGTTCTGTCCTTGAGGAGAAGAGTTGTGCAAGCTTTGCAGCGGTGAGGCTGTGGGCTACGTGAGACACTCAGACAGACTTCTGGGGGTGGTTGTAAATTCAGAGCAGAGTGAGGAGAATTAAAACAACTTGCTGAGTCATGAGGAGAACGCTGACGTGAAGGTAAAAGAGGAGATAACACTGAGGCATTCTGGGTACAGTTTGAGCAATCTGCAGCACGCAATGGACTCTCTGAGCTATGGGAGGATGCTGGCTTCTGTATCGGACACAAGCAAGGAGCTCGATTTATTGTTTTAGAGGCAAAGTGAGTCCTACACTCTAACATCTCAATCAAGGAGGCGC
>JARVJO010000365.1:17966067-18002036 GCA_031762555.1 Cynodonichthys magdalenae
AAAAAAAAATCCACGTTTGCCTTTTTCCTTTCTTACATTACGTGAGCTAATATATGTATGTAATAAACCTATAAACAGCATTGGAAGTTGATATTTCTCTATAAAGTGCTCAGTTTTCTTCCTGCGGCCGCCCCCAGGTTGGAGGGGCGGGAGTCGGCAGCTCCACTCTCATCTACCTCACAACAGCGGGACATTTTACATTCAGTCTCTCCGCTGTTTGGGTCTGATCCCTGCTGCTGCGGACCAGTGGAAGCCCCCACATTACAGCTGCATGACGAGGCTTTTATATATATACAGGAAAAAAGATGGCTTCTGAAAACTTGGAGATGAACGGTGATGCTGACCGAAACGGCGACACTGAGGTAAGAACGGAAAACGGATCGAAACCAGTAATGATCTGTGATCCCACAGAAAAACTCCTGTTTTTCCCCGATCTATATAATACTTTTATAGACTTCTTATCTACGTGTCTCTATCCAGTCTACTGGTGTTAACTACAAATAGTTTTCTTGTTTGGGATGTGAGGTCTTTTTGTTCCTCGCTTCTGCTCAGTGAGGGGTCAGCTTTCTCTGACAGACGAGACGCGACACTGCGTGTGTGTGTGTGTGTGGGAGGTGAACTTTCTATGAGAGGGATGAGGTGGGGTAATGACTGACCCAGAACAAGAGCAAAAAACCACTGATCCTAATCATGGGTCTGTGACAAAGAGTTTTTGATCAAACAACACATTTTAGTGCTAATATATGCTGTGGTTTAGAAAGTCTTCAACATTTAATGCATATTTATAGGCAGAGTTTTAATAGCTACACTGTTATTAATATTGGGGTATTATTAGTGTTTTCATATACTTTCACTTTTTGAGGCGACTTCCTTTTTTTGACTGCTCTACTCATAACACAGGAATCTTCTTTTAGATTATGTAACAAGTTTTTGGCATAAAGGAAAAAAACACTTCCTGAAAGTTTTAAATAGTTGTTTCCAATAATTTTTACTTAACCTTATTTCCAAAACTATAAACAAAGACACATTTTAAACTTGAGATGCCATTGAATTGGTCAGGATTCAAGCTTTTTTTCGACTTGGGGAAGATGGATGGATGAATAAATATATACTTATCTAAATCTATATAATCTATAATCAGGAGAGTAAAAAAAAACAATGTTTTGACATGTATTTAGAAGAAAGGATGAATTAGGTTTTGAAAGTAATGTAAAAATCTGATAAGTTAGAGAGTGGAATGAGAATAATATTTTATAAAATGATTTAATGAGCCTGTATGCAGAGTTTGTACCAGCTGGAGACAGTACAGCTATACCAGAGTACACCGTGCATTCCTGTAGTTAAATGAAGAATAAACAGAACTGTTTAGACTTGGTTGAAGGTCAGGATTGGAATGAAATGACCCTAAAATTTGAAAACATTTTAAGTAGGGGTGTAACAATACATTGATACACATCAGTATATAAATTAAATGATTAATGATTCATGGATCCTTATTATATGGCCGACGTAGATTGACATCATAACTCCATCACAGACTTGTGAACTAAATTAAAACAAAATCGTATCATGACAGAGTTTGTGATAGAGAAACATCTTAGTCATTCAAACAACATGATAACATATTGTGATTCACACCTCTAATTTTAAGTTGGTGAGAAATAAAAGAGCTGAACATCATTAAATTTAGCATGAAATATAAGATTAGGATCTGATTTAGCTACTAAACACCACACAGGTTGAATCATTTTAAACCTGCCAGACTAGAACCAATTTTATTATTGTGTGTAGTAGCTGTGTAATATTAGCCAAGAAGGAGGTTTAAATGGAGAACATCATAGTTTGAATCTTTTGTTAGCGGCAGTAGAAGTGCAATACAGTGTTACATTTTTTTTAAACTGTTGACTAAACTGTGCTGAAACATCGACTTATTCAAAGTCTGGACAGTAATCGTAATTTAACGTAAAGTTTTTATTCGGTCCAAAAGCACCACAGCTAAAAGATGGATGAGAGTGGAGAGATCGGATGGCAGGTAGCGACCCTCACTCTCCTCCGCTGCATCTTTTCCCTCAGTGGTCCGGCAGGTTTTTACAGCTGCAGAAAGAGGAACACAGACTCGGCGTGTGATGCTGCCAACCTATAGCAACAAGGTCCACTTTGTTAGAGCGCTGAACTTTACTCCACCCAAATACTGAAGAAGTCCTCAAGGAGCATGAAAACACAATGCTTTGTTTGTGAATGATGCAACAGTTTGAGTTTTTTTTATAAACAGTGGCATCTTTGTAAGATGAAGGTTCAGATTTTACTTGTTTTTGTTGTTTTTAGAAAAAATATCTGAAGCGAATGTGTGACCTGTGATGTTCTTTATGACCTCAACTCAGTGACCTTCTGTGTCGCAGATTCTGCAAAGAAAAAGAGGAAAGAAAAATTTATACTTCTGTTATTTTTTCCTCTGCTTACAGCAAACTTTTAAAATTTCACAATTCATGTTTCCAATCACACCTAAGATTTTCTTGAAAAGTTTTATGAATATGTTTATAAATACAATAATTAAAACCGCCCTAACAGTCAATAAAACATTTGCATAAAACTGGTTCAACAATTTGTTTAATCCCCATAAAATGAAAGAACCAAAATGTTTGTGTCAAGTTCAATTATCAGTTTAATATTTATTATTATTATTTATTATTTATTATTTATTTACAAAATGTTCTTGTGCTGTCACAGTTCGGAAATTTCTCAAGATGTTTTGTCATGAAAAGGATTTTTTTTTTAGATTTTAAGTTCCAGTTTGAGATCAGAAGCAGAGGACTTCTTGTTCTGTTCTATAAAAGAAGAAGTGAGTTTTTAACAAAAGTCATAACAAACATAAGATAAGATATTATAACATTCACCAAAGCTTTACTTATTTTTTTAGGTCAGAACTGAAAAGTGTTTGAGAAATGTTAATCATAATAAAATCAGTTAAATCTGAAATCTCTCTCAGATCACAGTGAAAAAAAATAGTTCACAGGTTTTCCTGTTGTCCTGATGTTTGGGTTTTGTCTGGGTTCAGGTCCCGCTGCGGGACAACTGGCAGCCGCAGCGCAGACCCCTGAACATGAACCACTACGCCAACAAGAAGAGCGCGGCAGAGAGCATGCTGGACGTGGCTCTGCTGATGGCCAACGCCTCGCAGCTGAAGGCCGTGCTGGAGCAGGGACCGGACTTCAGCTTCTACCTGCCCCTCATCGTCCTCATCAGCATCTCCCTCATCCTGCAGGTCTTGGTGGGAGTCATGCTCATCTTTATAGGTTCGTTTCAGACGATCCATTTACATTTAAATATAAGTTAAAGAGTTCTGAGCTTTATAGACCTGCATGAGAGGCCTGGTGAGTTGTGTAGTTTTATTGGATATTTTGTGACTGATTAACTGAGTCTTATTTCTTATACTGAGTCATTTACTTTAAACAGTTAGAGAATAAACAAGTCTCTTTTTAGTATGGGCTTCACTCCAGTAGACTAAACTATAATAGTTTACATTTCAGCCTCGGAGTGAGATGGAGTCTGTAGAACTGAAAATAAACATTTAACTGAGAACTTATAATCATTATATTTATATTTTTTGCATTTTATTCAGGCTTCCAGTCTGAACAATTCTTTACAGTTTAAACTGTAATTAGGGGGGGGTCTGTGTACTTTTTTAAACTTTTTATTTTGAAAAACTAAAAACTCAGTTATTCTACTTTTATTTGATATTTCAAAACCAGGAAAATGGGTTGTCATTTCATTTTTCTCAAACCTGAAGTTCAACCCTGTGTTAATCAGACCATAGTTAAATCAATAACGTTTTAAAAACAGGCAGCTGCTTATAAATAAAACACTAACCAACTACATTAGCATTTCTTTAACTAGCTAACTGCAGACTGTATTTTGTATTAATATAGCTAATCTAGCTAATTTCTTAAAAAATAAAAATGTTCTGATAATGGGATGAATAAATAGTTTTACTTTATAACTTAATAGCCAGGCAATGTTTTCCTGTTTTTGGAGTATAAAATAATAGAATAACTGATTTTTTTAAACAGACAGGCCCACCAGCGCTTGAGTTTTTATCAGAAATTAAAAAGTTTTAATGTTGACAGCATTTTTGTGTTTTATCGAGTCAGTTTTAACATTTTATTTGTTGGTTTGAGTCACTTACCCTCAAAAATAAGCACAGATTAAACAGCACTGGAATAATGTAGCAAAGTGATATAAGGATAAGTCTGGTTGAGCTCCCCCAGCTCGACAGAACCAGAGTCACGAGGAAGGCTAAAGCCATCCTGACCCAAATCACCCTCGTCTTCACCATTACAGTTTAATGGCCTCTGCTCGTAGATACGTGTCGATTAAATATAACACAAACAGGTATAAATGTTCATTTATCCCCTTTAGTGTCAGCCTCATTAATAATTTGAGATAAGCCCAAATAAACTGTGGTGGTATATGGTGGCTGCATAGTTGTGGTGTACTTTTGCTCTTGCTGTCTGCAAAACTAATTGCCCCAAAAGTTTTTATCTAATCTAATGTAAAATGAGAAACAAAAGACCAAAAAGAACACAAACCATGAAGGAAGGCATTCATGTCAAATGAGAAAAAACAACTTTAAACAGAGGAGGAGGGTTCAGGTTTCAACTCTCAAAAACTTAAAATACAGCAACAGGTTTGTTTCTTAATCAGTTTCACTCCAATTCACACCTTCCTGCATTTGATGGAGACGATTCCCCTGTGAGGCAGACAAAGAAAGGACTTCACTGTGAGGGCGAGTAGTTCCAGGTTAATCTACATGTATCTAAACACTAAGGTACTGATTCATTGGAGACAGGAATATATGAAAATCACTGGATAGAATCAGTCATATTCTGAAAACTGGTTTCACTGATGCCAGTTTGTTGCAACATATGATTAGGCCTGTCACAATAAACAATAAATCAATTAATCGTATGATAAATTCAATTGAGGAAGATCAATTAAAATGAAGACAATAATTATTTGCCTGCTTGTTTGTTTTTTTCGTGTCTCCCTCTTTTCTACTTCTTAACGTGGATCCCGTCTCTTGACAAATATAAAATATGTCAAATTAAACTCTACGGAAATTTTATGAGGACTCCTTGTTGGAGAGAAATAATTTCTCTGTAACTCTGGCCATTCATTGTCCTCTAAGAGCTGAATCCTTCCTGAGAGATTTTCTGGTCTGGCACCAACAGAGTTCCATACTGTTTGACTCTCAGCTTCCAAGTCTTCTCCATGTTGATCTCTCCTCTCAGCCTTCTCACCCATTTGAACTCATGTTGAGTCCTTCACAGCATTCATCTCTTCCAGACGATGAATCTTGAGCTCCAACACCGTCACCTTTTGGAGAAGCTGGCAGGAATCCTCTTGAAGCTTTCCTGTCCTCACTCTCAGCAGATGATGTTTCAAAATCTTCAGGTTCTTCAACAGCCAAAAATAAAATCCAATGTTCTCTGCTTATTCAAGGTCATCCATCACGATCGGGGTCAACAAATTAAAGAAAATAATGCGTTGTTCAGAAATGGTATGTCACTGGATTTACTCTCAATACTTTAATCTCAAATCAGGTACAGCACAGCATTCAGCACAGGCCTCAGCGTAAGGCCTTGAGCTGAGTTTAGGAAACAAAGCAGCCCAGCAGGCTGACTCTAACAGAGACTGCAAAACTCTAACAACTTCTAAAAACACTTCCTGCTTACACCCCTGAAGGTGGTAACCTTTACGTCAGACATCAGAACGTAACATTTTTCTTTAAGCTACAGACAGAACACAGGATAAAACACCAACTCTGTTTTAGACTTAATGCTGCAATGATCAGAAAGTATAAAAATACAAAACGGCATCAAACATTCAGTTAATTAATCTCCAACAAGATTATCGTTTATCTCAATAATTTCTGAGACAATTTATCGTCCAGTAAAATCTGTTATCGTGACAGTCCTACTTAGGATGGATGAAAATTTAAAAGGTTATTTGTGTAAATAAAAACACAGAAACTACAAACCCTGACATTTTCTGCAGGAGTGTTTAATTAAAATTCTTCACACAAATCACTGAAACTGCAAGATTTTACATTTCAAAATCCAACATTGGTTTGCCATAGCATATTTTCAAGCATGTGAAGACTTCATTATTTCAGAATTATGAGTGAAAGTTTTGAAACACGTGCTGCCGTTTAGGAAGAGTGGCAGCAATTTCAGCATGATTTTTTGTTTGTTTTAGTGAGACAATGCCAGACTACATTTCCATGCATTCACTTAACAGGATGCTAAACTGCCCTTCCTGTCCTTCAGACATACCACCCATTCAACGTATTTTGTGTAAAAAAAAAAATTTATACAAGACTCTGGTTTAGAGTTATTATTTAGAGTTAATGCATAATTTAATGAATTTTTTCAAGTTTAATAAAAACTAGCAGCAAAAATAGTTTTTTTAAGAGGGCTATTAAGTTTAAACGATTAGCAATCAAATCAATTTGTTCTCTTTTACACAGCATCTTAATTGGAATACCATTTCTATCACAAACTTTAATATTACTCACAATTATACAGACAAATACTCACTGGCTGAAGTGTTAGAATTAAGGCTATCCTCTCCCCTCACACTGGTCTGATGGGCCCCCTTCTGCCGCTGGCTGTTTTCTTATCTTATCCTAACAGAAAAATATTATTGTGGAAGAGTGAGTGGTGTTTATTTAAGACTGAAGAGGGAAGTGTTGGCCTCTGCTCTCAGCTGTTTCCAATTTTAACCCCCTCTGTTTACTATTAGATGGATGTAGTCTCAGGAGAATGAATACAACTGAGATGGCACGTAAAACAACAGACTTATTTTCTGTTTAAAACAAACCCATATGTTCCATTCACGGGTCAGTGAGGCACGTGATTTCTCACCAGATGAGGAAGATAAATATTAACTAACTGGCAGAGTTACAAGACACTAATGTTTTTCATAAAACCTTCAGGAAACATTAACTAAAATGTGAGAGGAAACTCCTTACTGCCCTCTTGTGGGGGAAATATGTCACTACAGCTGCTTATGAACATATTGAGAACTGCTTTTGTTTCTTTCCCAGTGAAGTGGAATCTAAACGATGAAAGCACGCACTACAAGCTGAACATCCTGGAGAACATGGCCACAGCTTTTGTTTTTGTCATCGTTGTAGTCAACGTCTTCATCACAGCCTTCGGCGTACAGCGGCCCAACCCGGGACCCACAGCACCTTCTTGACATGATGCTCGACTACTGCCGAGCCAGATCTCAGTTATCAACCAGACTTATTTACCAAACAGGATGGTCGTGTTATTTATGGTCTGCCTTGTCTTTATGAGCTTTCTTCCTCACCACGGACCTGAAAAGGTGTTTTTGTTTTAATTTCCTCAACAGTTCTTTTGTTTTGACCTCCCATCATGCTCAGGTTACTGATGCAAACAAAAGATGGCTTTATTAAACAAAAATCAGGAACACCCTGTACTGTTTAAATGTAAAAATAAAAACACTGTGACCGCTTCCTGAAAAAAGACTTTCTGCTGTTATTTTTAAAGTTTTTTGTTTTAGTTCATTTATTTTGTAACAGAACGTACTCCATATGAAGTCTTCCTCTCCTGCATGATGCTTTACTTTGTACAGCAGCTTTACAGTGGGGGTAATGTATTTGTTTACAGCGCTTTAAATGTTCATCATTAAACGAAGTGGACTTAGTTTTTTTTAAGTGCTATGCAACATGTAATATATATATAGATTTCCATGAATATTACTTAATGTCTGTATTATCTGTTTGTGTATTCACTTTTTGTAAGAGAAGAACTCTTCTTAGCTTTAATTATACACTCTTGGACAGTCATTGTTAATTATATTTTTAAATAAAACTATAAAACCGAACTGTCACTCATGGTTTTTATTAAAATTTTCAAAAACTAAAGAACTTGGCACACTTGGACATTTCTCCAGAACAAAGCATGACAAAACCAAATATATTACCAAACACAAGAACAAAACAACAAAAGTGTTGTGTAACTTAAAAATTGCACTTCATTTTGAAACCATTTTATAAAGTTGTTTACAAACTACTTAAATATCCAAATTTAATTTAATGCAAATTATTTACTTACAAACTTTAGGTAAAAATAGACTTGTTGCAAAATCTTTTTTTCCCCCTAAAAACCAGGCACATTCGGTTTTATCCAAGAGCTACAGCTTACATCCATTTATTATACAATATTTATCACTAACTGGCAGAAAATATTTTATAAAATCCATGTTAAAAACTAGGCTTCTGTACCTCAGAAAGGGTTTGTAGATGTGAGATTAAAAACTCCAGTAAGCCTGTGAGTCTTCCAGTGAAAAGCTAACATGAACTCAGGCCAGAAGGAAAAATAAAAATGTTCTATCCTGCCAAGAGGAAACAAAAGCAAGGAAAGATACTGAGGCGTGTTTCCGTTTTGTTTTGTTTTAGCAACACGCTGAAAACAGGAAGTATGGTTTTAGATACTCACGAGGGCAGTGAAGGCATCTTCAAAAAAAGCTTGAGGTATAAAAAAAAAACTTGGTTAGAGATGCCACGAAGTAGGTGGCAATGCCTTAACCGTATGTGTGTTGCTGGCCTCAAGGGCCAATTCCATCCTTGTCAAGGGGAGTGCTAACCTTCTCTCCTTTCATACAACACAGTCTCCTGGACCGGCGAGCCATAATATAAAGACCGAAATACGCCAATCGGTCTCAGTCACGGTCCAGGTTCAAATTGTTAATGATAAAAGTTGACTATTTCGTCTGTTGTACAACATAATCATCGGGTCACCAAAACAATACGTTATTACACCGTTTTATTCAACTGTTTATACATTTTTACTCGTAAATATCTACACCCACAATGCATTGCGACCGAAAGATGGCATATCATTAGTTAAAAAGTATCACGTGATATCTAAAACCGCTCAACACGTTCAAATTTAGCTTTTCACCCAAAATATCGTTTAGGGTTGTTCTGATAATCTGATTTTTATACTTTTTTTTTACGCCTTTAAATATGAGCTGCAGAATTTATTAAAGCGCCTAAAAAAATAATTTAAGAATGTAGTTTGTCTTTTGTCCAGAAGATGGCGCGCAAAATCAGGTTCATAACCCTCTGGTCCAGGCTTTAGAATATATACAGCTGAGCTTCAATGTCTTATATAAACAATATTAATAAAGTAGTGTTAGCGCAATACATTAAATAAAAAAAATTCAAGCAAAAACAAATAAATATACTTATTTTGGGACTGCTTTGTTTTCTTCCCCTCATTGGATGTTCAGGACACTTGGCCTATTTACCCAATACAACAAAAATAGTGATTTCTTTCTAAATGTTTTTGTATACAAATATTTACACAATTAGAAATTGTACAAAATTTACTCCTGCCTCAAAAATATTTTCTCCCTTTAACCCGTTTAACAAGACATGAGAATAAATGAGCACAAGAGCCAAATTTGTGTCTTTCTCATTTCAAACTAAATGCAAAATAAAAGCTGCACTGTGCTTATTTTACACCATGAGCAAAACCTGTTTTGGGTACTTGAGAAGATACAGAATGCCTTAACAGTATCAGTAATTTTGAAGCACCAACTGTGAAGGAGTCACCCATTACTTCATGAAGCCTTCTTCAGAGTACCAAATAAGAACCTCCTGAGCTTTTCTTTTCAAGCCAAGAGCTGCCATCCCAAGGGCCCGGCTGCCTCCAGACACTTTAGCTTCTAAAGGAAAACAATGACCAATACAAAGAAATCAGGTTTTAAATTAAGTAAGCCAATAATGTAAAAACACAAGTATTTAAACATGTTGTAGAAGAAATTGAAACACTTTTTACCGCTGTAGTAATAAAGTAAAGCCATTCCCAGAGCCAAGCTGAAACAGCCCAGGAAGAAGAAGGGGCCTGGAATGTGTGCAGAAATATAAAGGTCAGTATTTAGATTCAGCTTCTGTAAAGCAATGCACAACACTACTACAACACTTGCAGTTTTAGACTGCTTACTTTTTGTAATGCTGACAAAACAAGGTTTAATTCTACTGTTTTCGATACTTCAATCATATAAACGCACTTCAAAATACTTTCAAACCTCAAGGAATATGTAAAATATCGAGATGATTTTCTGAAAAACCTCAGAGGACTCTAAACCAATGAAACCTATTTTTCAGTCACTGAAGACGTGAAACTGTGTGTTAAGAATGCACCATAAGTAGACCACAAAAATGTTCATGCTTCTGGCAGTGAGATAATTTACTGTCACATTACTCACCTCTTTCATTTAAATCATATTTCTGCTTATAAGCATTAGATAGCATGAGCGGATCCAAGGCATCTTAGACAAAGGATTAAAAAAAATATTAAAATCTAAAATATAATACATGCAAAACTTTGTTTCTGAAAGAACCTAATAATCAATAGACTTTTGAATGAGATGAAATTGTTTTTTTTTTGTTTTTTTGGTGCTTACTCCTGAGGCGGAGCCGTGTGGGCAGGCTGTAGTACACCTCCTCCACATGAAGATGAAGAGCTCTGTAAAATTCCCTGCAGGCTTCCTCACCTTTCCCCTGCAGGTGGGTCAGGAGCTCGCCGAGGCGGACGCTTGTCGGTACGTCCAAATTTCTGAACTGTACAAACATCAAAAGTTAATACATGATAATAAGTCTGTGATTTGCAGGTTTGTCTGATCTCCTGAAGGAATCTGTGTTTGTTAAAAAAAAATCACTACTTATGTCAAAGAGGTTTTTTTTCTTTATTTCCTGTCATCTGACCCCAGGACTTAAAGCCAAATAATAGTGCTGAACTCATTTCATGTGCAAAGATGACATAAAAACTAATGCACTAAGTGAGAAATCATGCCTGAAGTTACTTGTTATGTACTGACTGTCTGACATTAATAGGTGGCAATCTGAAGCAGAGAGACCAGCCTTCCCATTGAGAGCATTTGCAAAATTGCTGCTGTAAATTTCTGCTGAAAACCTAGTCCCCGCTGCACACCTGGCTGCAGGCAGGCCATCTTCAAATCCAGACTGGTGACTGAGCAGGACTCACCTTGGTGGCCTCTTTGTCTGTGAGGATCTGAGGGTAGATTCTGTTGAGCTGCAGGATGACTTTGTCTACCAGCTCCGTGTCCAGTCTCTGCTCAGCTTTCAGGAAAGAGCTGTCCTCAGTCAGCTGCTCGTGGAAACTATCTGTCCGAGTGCAAAAGAATGTGAAAATGTGCAGCAAATATGAGGATAGCGCAGAACAGGCTCCGTTGTTATATACGCGAAATAGGCAGTTAGGGCTAGTCTTATATATATATATAACTCAAATTACTACGAAATAGTTTATAGTAAGGCTCTTCTATCTCCTGTCAAACTTTCCAAAGGAGAACTTTTCAGAGAACCACTTGTATGACATTTCACCGTCTTTGAAAAGGCGAGGAAAGCTTTCAGCGGAGGTAATGTTAAAAATATTACCAATAAAGGGGTACATACATAAAATAAAATGATTCATTCGAAGTAAATGGAGAATTACTTTGTATTTTCGGTAAAAATCGACACAAACCTCCCATTTTGACGTCCCCTGTTGAGTTGATTTGGACGCGCCCAGTGACGTCATTACGTCGGGGCTGGTAGTTGTACGTCAAGGAGCTCCGACAAAAAGAAAAAACTGCGTTTTCAGAATAAACACTGTATTAAAAAGGTCTAGTATAATTTGAATAAACCACACAAATGTATTTAGTTTTGCAAAATTTAAAAATAGTTTTGCTATAATTTAAGAGGTTTTAAAAGCAGTAAGCAGTGTCATAAGTACATCCAATATCTGTCTGAATGGAAAAAGAAATGTTTCAGATTGGTGAACAATTAAAAAGACCAGTAAATAAACCAACAAACACAATTGACGTGTGGAAGTTAGATTTATTTCTTCACCAGCACTGGCTGTAGTAACAGGAGCCAACATATACTTTTTTAGTTTAACCACAGTTAAATTGTAACCAGACATCTAAATTCCAGCCCCCCTATTTTAACAAAAAGGATAATGAACCCTGTAGTCTGAGCAGAGACAAATAAATAGAGATGCAATTGTAGCAAGATGGCAGAAAATTAATACTGTCACAAAGTACAAACATTTACTTTTTTTAATTTTTTAGAAACCTGTTTTGCAAATTGCACTTACAAAAACAAAACACACGATGGCACTGCAGACATGTTGCTTTTAGACGTAAAATATAAAAGTTGTATTAAAAATTACTTTAAAACTTTCTTTCTGAATAAACTTTATGAATACTAACAATGCTTTGTTAACTTATAAATCTTTAAAATATTTTAACATAAAAAAATTCTCCTCAATCAAAGCACACTTTTAGAGCCAACAAAAACTCAGCAGAGCTGTAATTTTGAAACAAATTTGACAAGTTCAGTATAACCCTCAGTTTACAAACCAGCCTAACTTTGAGCTGCTGTAGGTTGCAGGATCAGAGTGATAATGTTAAACATTTATATTTGCTGAAGAGAAGACAAAGTAAGCACACTTTTTAATTACTGAGCATTATTACTTAAATCTAACATATATCCATTGTTTGAGTTTACCCTGCAAAACATATATTGTTTTTTAAGGCTAACATAATACCTGACGTTGCTGCTATGAAATAAATTAGGCAAAGAAATATTTCGACACTTGAAATTGTGACAAATAATCTCACAGTAAAGAGTTAAAAACACTGAAAGACTCAAACAAGCTTAATTTTAGAGACATTTATGAATAATCTATGAGCAGATATGTGATAATAAAAAGTGCTCGGTCATGGTAACAGGCATCACTTTCACTTCCATCTTCATCCTTCCGCTGGTTCAGCTGTCGTCGCTCTGAAAAGTCCTGGAAGACTGAGTCATTTTCCAGTCTTGTCGATATAAAACTGGAAGGAATTTTATTTACTTGTTTTGGCATTCTTAATCAAGGTCCTTGGTGAATACTGCTGGATATGTTCTGGTGTCTGTAACGATGGGATAGAAACCAGGAACACAGTGTAACAGTCACACTCCGATAGGCTTCTTTAAGGACACTTGGCTTGAGGGGTTCACTGTGAATGAAGACAAAATACAATCAAATTTCCACTGTGTTTATTATTTATCTAGTTGAATAGTTTATTTTCCATGTGTCCAACATGCAACATTTAAACTCAGACACTCATGCAAATTGACAGATTTAATTAGCGTAATCTACTCTATATTTTGGAAATTCAGTTGCAACAATTTACCTGATTTTAATTAGAGATCAGACATGGATTTAAAATTAATCAAGACTAGAGTAAATAATAGTAGCGTACATTCTATGCAGTTTTCAAGTCCACAATTACACAAGTAGTTCACAGAAATACAAATGAAAATGATTATATTGAAGACTAGGGGTGGGTAAAAATATCAATTCATAAATGCCTTGAAATATATTTTTTTCTAATTCAGAATCGATTCAGAAAATCCTCACATTCAATTCAATCCTTTGGCCAACCTATATGTTTTTATGTTTGCACTCCATATTCAGAAAAAGTATTATCGTGCTACTGCTATATTTTAGGTCTTGAAACTAAGTGTGAGGTTGTTAACAATAACTAGACAAAATAAAAAACAAAATAAAATAAAAAACAGCAGACAATGACGTACAATCAACAAAAGAAAGAAAATGTTCAGCTTAATCAAACAATTATTATGTATTCTGTGGCAAAATTAAGTGTATTTAAACCCTGAGCTGAACAAATGTAAATCTCGTCATGTTTTTTGTCTCAGTGTTAATCTGACTCACATGGTGGTTGGAAGAGGCTCCCTTTCCCTTTGTTTTGCCCTTGCCTCCCACTGCTGTGGCACTGCTGCGTCGTGCCTGTTCGTGGTCGAACTCCAAATCCTCCAGGCGTTGAGTTAAAGCCAGTTTCTGCTGAATTGCCATGCGCAGCAGTGAATTCAGCGTCTTCTTCTCGTCCTCAGCAGCAGTCAGCTGCCTCTGCATGTCGTCCAGCTGGGTCACATACTCATCGCATCTAAGAGGAGGAGGAGACAGACCGAGAAGGCAGGATAAACATTACTGCCAGTAGGTGGAGTAGTTTGCCTCAGATTGATCCCTCTGCTTTTCAAACAGCATTTTCCAGAAACAAATACTAACAAAATTATAAAAATCATAAGCAGAGATGTTCAAATGTTTCTCTTGAAATGCTGGGAGGAGCAAAATTGCTCATTTTAGCCACTTCACTGAACACACAATAAACACTTTTGTTTGCTCGTCTAAAAATAAATAATTTCACGTTGTTAAGAATAAATAGGAACATCGCTCATTATCTCCACAGGTATCACACATTACCTTGTCGCAAACATGGCTCGAAGGGAGGAGAACGTAGCTGCGTCCTCTTTCAGAGCCTTGAGCTCGTTACGGAGCTTCATCATGGTCTCGGTCACCATGGTCTTCTCACTGTCATACTTGCTCTTCAGGTTGGCCAGAGCAACCTCTGCTGTCTGAGTGAAATGGAATATTACTAATTAATTGTTGGACTTCTGTTATGGTTTTTTTCTTTTTGTTGTTCTGTCAATCATGAATTGAAACTCTTTCACACAGCAGATATGTGTACATATGAACACACGTATTTGACAAATCATAAAGCTCTGACCTGTTTGTTGGCCTTGAGCACAGCTCGAAGAGTCGCAATTTGTTCCCTTTTGGTGCTAAGCAGGGACTTGAGTTTGAGGATCTCTTCCATGCAGGCTTCTTTGTCTTTGTCCGCCACCGTGCTCAGTTCCAGACTGGCAAGTCTCTGACGGGACAGCTCTGTCGTCCGGTCCACTGCCTGCTGCAGGTGGAGGATCTGGTCTCTGATGATGGCTACGAGGTTATAGATGTTCATGGGTTCTGGGCGGTGCTCTGGGGGGGCGGATGCCGTAACCATGGCGCTGCTGGAATCACAGCTTCTGCTCCCACTGATCAACCCGCTGGTGAGAAGTACGGTCTGGTTCTCCTTCCTTTCTTGCCCCCTTCTCACCGCGGCCTTGCCTTCCTTGTAGTAGTCGAGCATGACTCGATTAGGGGTCTCATTGTTACACATGCATACATGGTTGTACAGATTAGCCAGCTCTTCACTGAAAGCTACGAGTTCATCCTGGGCAACGTTAAGACTTCCGAGCGATTCTCCTGCTGCCTGGCTGACCAGCCGGAGCTCCTTCTCTAGACGAATAACTTCCAATTTATCTGCTTGGCTTATCTTCTCAAGCGAGAACAACTTTGATCTCAAGTCCTGGACATCGCTCTCTAACCGCACTCGCTCCTCCTCGTATTGCGTTCGACACTCCTCGTACTGCGCCCTCAGAGTCTTCAGCTCTTGCCTCAGCTCTCCAGCTTCAGAAACAGCCACAGTGTACTTGCACTGCAGGATCTCAGGACCGTTGATGTCCAGCTCGTAGTAGTCTCCGTCATCATGGCTGTCCCGGTCTTTTTCGCTGTCGAGTGCGGACTGGCGCTCCTTGCTGGCCTGGAGTTTCCTCATCGCACTTAGGTTTTCAGTCAGTCTGTTAACGGTTTCTTTTTGCTCGGACACAGTGCCGTAGGCGTGTTCCAGCTGCTTCTGGCTCTCCTGCAACGAGTTGATCAGGGCCATTTTTTCACGCTCAACCTTAGGGAGGGAAGAAAAGGCCAACGATTCAATTATCAAAAATGTGTTTGACAATAAACCTTTTGGTCAACATTTTCTTTCTGTGCACTTAATCCAAAAAAACTGTACAATCAGTTGTAAACTGTTTTGAACACATTCCATTGCTTTGATTACTCACTTTAGATAAATATTAAACCTATAAAGATTAGAAAAGGAAACTGAAAGTCTAAATGGAAGATCTTGCCTTTTATCACAAAATAATGAAATTACTCGGGTCAATCAGCATGGAGTACTGCATTTATTCATGTATAATATGATCTAGAGAACAATGCAACCTTCATTTTTTGAGTTTAAAAAACAAAAAAAATCTAATCCTCAAGTCTAATGCTCAGATTGATCCCTCTGTCCCTCTAATTTATGACAGACTTCAGGATTTTTCAGCCTGTCAGGGAGCTTGGAGGGAGAACAGATGATTCATCCCCTGCAACACAATATTATATACAAGAAAATATTGTGGTTGTACATTAGAAAGAAGTTGGTCAAAATTGATTCCTGTGTATAATACAACCCCCTACTTTATGGATGATTTTTTTGGCATGAAATTTCTCACATTGTACACACATAAATACAATATTTGCTTAACGTCCTGGCATCTAATAAATAACGCCCTCAAACATCTTCGCTGATATTTAAAATGTTTTTTAACTGAACAAGTACAAAAACAAGGTTTCAGGCAATGCCTATTTTTAGAAACTAAAGCATTTTGTGTATTTCCTACCTGTGCAAGCTGTTGTTTAAGTTTCTGTATCTCCGAGATGTTGAGCTCACTCAGCAGGTCATCCACCAAGCTCGAAGCTGGTTTGAAGGCCCCTCCTCTTTTGTTCATTAACGTCCTGTTGTCTTCGTCGCTGTCACTCGTCTTGATTAAGCCGTTCTCGAAGCCTCTGATCAGATCATCGTTGTCAGGTTCAAGGACGGTGGAGAGATCCTCGTGGAGTTTGGGGTTATCAATGGAAATATTAAAAGAGCTGTTGTACACGGAGCCACCAATGGTCATATAGTGGGAGAGCTCCTTTCGCATCGTGGCCTTCTGCTCACGCTCAGTCTTTATGGTTTCTAAAGCCTCTGTCAGCTGTCGCTCTGCGATTTCTCTCAGACGCATGGCTTCGTCCAGCTGGCTCTGCAGGCACTGAGAGTCCTCCTCCAGACGACGGATCTCATGTTTTAGACCTTCAAATTCCACCTGTGCACATGAACAAAAGGCTAAATAAGTCAAGAATGAACTCTATTCAGTTGGGTCTGTTGTATTTATGCAAATGGAAAAAAAACTAACAGGTTATCAGAACAAAACAGATCAAAACGTGACAAAGAGGTCATGAATAATTTCAACAACTTCCATGAGGGTCAGCATGGGCTTATCTTTTAGACTGTTTGTCTCACCTGGTTCTGTCGCAGCACAGACGCTTGTTTCTGGAGAGAAATATTCTCCTCCTCCAACTCCGTGTAGTCCTGCAGCAGCCGAGCCTCCCGAACTTTATACTCTCTAATGTCATCTCGCAGCTGACAGCGCTGCATTTCTGCCAGCTCTGAGTTCTGCACACAAAACAAAAGAACAAGAGAATTTTATTGCAAATCATACAAACAAAAAAATTCTCATTTCAATCTATGGTTACCGTCACTGGATGTATTTTAGTGTAATTTGTGACCACGCAATAAAGACTACATAACTGCAGTGGTTTGCACAATGTGACTGAAATATCATCCCTTTAGCATGTATCACATACCACAGAAGCAAGACTTCTGCAGGAAGAAATGTAGGCTACTCAATACAGGACATCCTTTGAGCCACTTATCAAGGGATATTGATTGATTTTGTTCAGAAAATCATCAGCAGAAACAAAAAGAGGGTTTGAGTTGAATGTTTGATAAAATTAAATTCTAAATCTTAGGAAAGCAAGATAAATTACCTCTCTAATCTCAAGGGCAACTGCAGATAGGCGGTCATTTTCTGCTTGTGCGCTGGAGAGGGATGCTTTGGCTTGACGGAGCTCATTCTGTAAATCCAGGACCTTCTGCTGGTAGAGAGCCTCCTTACTGGCAGACTCCAGGATCAACGACTCCTCCCTGCTTTCTCCATCTGCTGCCACCTTCCTGTGGGTAGAGTGAGCTTGTCCAAAGGCCTTGTCATAAACAGAACGACAAAAGAAAAACTCATTTTAATGGGGAAGTGTATCTACTTAAGTGCATCGAACCATAAACATACTTTTTGTGGTTTGTTCTGTTCTTACAAATACAGCATGCAATTATCAACATTTACCTCAAAATTTCATTTACAGTACAAATATTTAAATATCTAACAAAGAACCAGATACTAACAAACAAACTGATATACAGATTTGAGCCACATCAGCCAACAATCACTGACGTAAAGCTAAACTGGTGATTTAACAGCTGTTGTCCAAATGTCACCACAAAGCAGCTGCTCTTTCCCACAAGATGTGATTTGAGGAACAATCAGTGGTGGCTGCTTTGGTGTGAACTGATCAGATGCCTTTGTTACAAATACTGATGACTGGTTTCTTTACAGAAGTCAGGACATATAACAACAATCAAAAGGATCATTAGTGACTATAGTGTGATCAACAGTATGAGTAATGTAATATGAACAAAACCTGTTCTCATACAATTCCAGGGACCTACAGTCTTCAGTGGAATAAAATTGAGTTGCTAGTACTTATATTTGTATTATTGCTATACTTCATCAGTAATGTGTAGTTTTAAAAACACGTCTAAATAACTTCAAAACCATCTAAGTTTTGTTAGAGGTTTAAAAATCAGTAAGTAAATTTTATTTATATAGCACCTTTCACAGATAAACATCACCAAGTGCTTCACAAGGAGCAGAGATAAAACAAATACAACATACAATAAAAAAATTAATATAACTAATAAAACATTAATACGTTTAGCTAAAAGCTTGTCTGAACAACAGTGTCTTAAGCTGCTTCTTAGAGAAGTTAACACAATCAACCTCACAGAGACACAAAGGCTCCCCAAATAACTTCATTTTGAATTTGCTGAGCCACAGTAAGCAGCTGAGAACAGAACTGTAAATAGAAAAAAAACAAACCTGCTGCAATAAATTATTTAACAAAGTGAGCACTGGAGATGCTTTTATCAGACAGTAACTACAGCGCACAGCAGCTAAAAAAAGCTTATATGGAAGTCCTTCAGGGAACGGTTCCTCCAGTGACGAACTGGTTGCAAGAAACTGACTGCACTGAACAGAGGGGGAAACCCAAACTTCTCTCTTGAAATACAACCTTATTTTCTAACAAGTTAAGATTTTAGAAGCTAAAGTTATTTCTTCGTCTAGATGGTTTGAGGGAGAATTTTGCTCTGGCTGTGTTTAGAGAGGAGAAGAGGTGGGGGTTTCTTTTTTCTCTTAAGTCAGTTACTATCTCTTTTGTTTTTGTGGTGTTCACAACCATGTTGCCAGTCTCTGCATCACCTCCCTGTACTCAGTTTCATCCTCCACTGGTAGAAGTTATTATTATTGTTTGAAATTATAATTATTTTTGAAAATAGGGGAAGATAAAATTTTTTTTCTTCTTTCTGCTCCCTTTTGATTTGTACTTTATTTGTATATGAATTTGTTTTGTTTTTAAATGAAATGAATAAATATTAAAAAGTCTGTCTCGCCAGTGAACCTGAATTGTACTGGATGGATGTGTTGGGGCGCAGACATGACTACAGTGAAATGGAGGTGGATGAGCACATAAAACAGATGGAGGGAGCTAAATCAACAACAACAATGTAACAATTTTAAACACGACACAATGCTGAAAGAGAACATTTAATATATCATATGCCACAGTCAGCTGATTAAAGTGATTTTTTCATGACACTGATGTTAGAAGCATATCAGTGACTGGAAAGTGGTGGAATAAAGACACTAAGAACAGAGTTAAAATCATAAAATATTTAAACATTTTGTACAATTTACAGACTTGGACTGCATGCCGAAATGACTAATTTTCTGTTGTTTGTAATAAAAAATTACAAAAACTAAACTGCCTGAGCTATATGAAAAAAAAAATAATATCAAAACAAGAGTTACAAATAAGTAACTTAATAAAAAAAATTAAATAAGCCTAGAGGCTAGTTTAACAGATAAAAAAGTTTATCCAAACAAGCAATCAGGAAATGTAAAAAAAAAAAAAGGAAGTTGAGGAAAAAACATGATTAAGAGATATCATATTTCTTAAAACTTGCTTGACATGAGGAAATGTCTGCATCGTGTGTAAATTACACCCAGGCCTAATGTTTTTCCCTTTTATAACCTAAAGACAAACTAACTAGACAAGTATAAAGGTTTAATAATATGATTAGACGCTTCAGTCATCACATTCCGACAGCAAGTATGGGCAAGTGATCAGTACCTGGGAACTTTTTGAATCCCTGAAGGCAGAAAACACTACACCCGTTTAAGATTATGTAAATAATATATATTTAAGCATCTCGTTTTGCAGTTACATTTGAGTTTATATCACATAAGGTTACAAATGAATGTCAACCAATACTTAAGAAGTATCTGTCTGCGTGGCTTTGACCTCATGTTACCTCCTTCAGCTGGTCCAGCTCCTGTCGAACCGCCTCGTATTCCGTCTCCAACTCATCAAATCTCTGCTTGAGCTGCTGCTTCTCCTCCAGCACCGCCAGCCCATACTCCGCCGCCTGGATCTTTTCGTGGGTCGTTTCTCGGAGCTCTACGGCCAGACGCTCCACTTCGGCTCGGAGCCACTGCGGCCCAGCTTCTGACACCAGCACCGCTTCGGGATATTCCTGCTCCTCCATTAGAAAACCCTTGGCGAGCCGCCGAGTCGAACGGTAACGGGACCCAGCCCCGACTGTCTGTCTGGCTAATACTAGCACAGGAGGAGTGCAAGAAAAAAAACAAGCTTACAAATCAGTGCTGTCTTTGTTTGAAGCGCATTGTCACAGTCTGTAAGGCGTTCGGCTCCTTGTGCCTTTTTCCCGCCACAGACATCTACAAAACGTTCAAACTAAAAATACTTTTATCATCCTCGACTACTTTCCTGAGTGTCTTCATGAGGCTGGCAAAGGAAACTTCAGTTGAGATCATCGATTGGAAAAAGCTCTCTCCTTATGGTATTCAAATCTAAATAACTGCGAAGGGAATTGTAGTTTCACGTGAGACGCTCTTGTCTCAAAGATTATTAAGTACATCTGCTTTAATGACTCCAACTACCAGAAAGCTTAGCGCGACTGTGTCAAGATGCGGCATTTGGTTGGAAAAAAAGTTGCAATGCCGCCATCTAGTGGTCAGATACCAAGATTACAACATAACACATAACTATTAAAAAACAGAGCTCGAGGTTTACTTTTTTAATTGTACTGTCAAAAATTAACTTGATAAAAGGTATTAAGAAGTTGGCCTATGTAGCCTACGTTGCACCAACTAGTATATTAGTTATACATATATCAAATACACATTTGTGTAAAAAATATTAATTACCAGTACATTTAAGTATTACTGTATTTATGTATGCAGTTTTACTTTACTCAGCAAGATCAATCAAATATTTGTCTTTTTTTATCATTGTTTTAGGTAATTTGAGTGTATGGAAGTTCATTCCCGCAATTATGATTAGAAAAATCTTGAAGTCATACTTATAATTTTTCCTTTGAAATGATACCAACTTGGAGTCAATAAACAGAGACAAGCAGGTGAACATGTTTGCATATTTTTAGCTAAAATGACTGAAGACTTCTGTGTGAGTGAAATTTAATCAAAGCAAGAGTTTGATCCTTAAAGGCACACAGTTTAATGTCCGAATTGAGATTTTTATACTGTTTTTTCATTGCTTTTAAGCTGTAAAATTAAACTATCGTAAGACAAACAGTGAAATAAATGTGAAAGTAAAACAATCCTATCAGGGACTTTCTTTCTGCGACACTTGGCAGAGTGGTTGGACCAGCTTTGAGAAGGCTGTCATCAATGTTGTTGCTGCTGCACCTGTCTGGAGAATCAGCCCAGGTGAACTCAGATGGTATGTACACCTATTTTATAATTACAGCTTTATATTTGTGTCAGTGTTAATTCACTTCATAACTCTGCATTGATGTCATGTGATATACTTGATTCTTGGTGCCCTCTCTGGTTTTCTTCCTGCTTTTTGTTTATAATAAACATTGTGTCTTACTTCTTTAGGGAAATGAAAGAAGTTTTCTTTATGACTTCTTCCAGCACTGTATGTAACTTTTAACATCCCTTTGTTTGAATTGCCTGGTGGTGGCAAGATCTTTAATATATATTTTTTTTACGTTTTAAGATTATACATTTAAACTGCCTTTTTTCTGGACATTTTCAGTTAAATATTACCATTTTTATTCCATCTGCTTTGGTCTGGGATGTGGCATGGCACTCTATAGACCATTTTACTGTAAGTATATATTCTGCACACAGTTAGGTACATAGTACTGTTTCAATAATGTTCATGTCATCTGTTTTGTTAGGATGAAATGTTTTATTTTTGGATGTGTTTTCTTTACAGCGCTCTCCCTTCCTTTAGTCCTCGGCGTGTTTTTTACTGTAGCGTTTGAGATTCTGGGTGTAACTTTGGGTAAGATTACCTTTTTTTACTTTCAATACTTCTGTCTTCCTCCTTTATTTGGTTTAAAACACTGTTCTTCATGTTGGTTCATAGTTTCATTTTAGAGCTCTTGGGTTGATAGTCATGTGTTCTTTCAGATCTGCCAGCCCAAACTAAAAGATGTAAAGGCCCTCCTTATGACAAAAGAGGTACAGACCCTCAATGTTGTGTGTTAATTCCATTAATTTTATTTCTTTGATTGAAAATAACTTCTAATATTTGATGGTGCATTAATATTGCACTGAATTTCAGTAATGTATCATAAGTATGTCTTAAATGAAGTAACAATACTATTTCTGGCATTAAAAAGGCCTCATCATTACGTTTCACCTCTCTTCAGATGCATACTGGGGATTTTGTTTTGCACTTTTTATTGCAGTCTTGCACCTTAAATCATATCACGGTGAGTACTACAAACCAACACCACATATAAAAAATATAAAGTACCTTGAGGAAGTTGTGTTTTCATTGTTTTTCCCTGTGCTCTCTTTCAGTCTACACGCTGTCTTATGGATGTGGAATTATCATGTTTGCCCTAAGAGGCGCTAAAAGAAAATACAGCTATCTGCGGTAAGTATCTGAAAAGCTGAATTTAATTTTGCTGATTATTCTGATGGATTGGAAGACTTTAAAGTTTATTACAGGTTAGATTTGGCATCTTTTCTTCTATTATTAGAGTCAAATAACAGGAGTTTATCTGTCTTTCCTGAACAGGAAGCTGAGAGAGAGACAAAGCGCCTGGAGATAAAATGAGTTTACAGCCGCAGACTGTAATAATAAATGTAGGTTTAGATATAAAATCAAAGAGCAAACTTGTGTTTGGTAAGATTACAAGTCAGATATGTTTTGAAGTCATCTGTCATCTAATTATGCTATTTTTAGCACTTTATTATTATTGTTGTTGCTGCTCCCACAACCCAGAAAGATGAAGGCAAGTAAAGAAAATTAATAGATCAAGGGATTAATATTATTGCTGCTGTTATCTTCAGATGGTAATTTTCTAGTTGAAAAAAAAAATGTATTTATGAGCTCAGGGATGTGAATGTATGTATACAGGAATAAATAATTTATCATACAAATAAATAATTACTTTATAAATAATATATTTAATGTATTAATGTATTTTGGCTACACCAGACTTAGTTAGTCTCTGCTGTTATTTGTGAGCAGAATTCTATGTAAATAACTTGTACTGCAAAATTAATTAAAAAGTTACTAACATACTGTTCTCATGAACCACAGGAAGTTTTGAGTCTGGAGTTATTTTACGACAGCAGCAAACTTTGTTCTTTGCTCACCGTAGCTGTTAATTAGTTAGACTTCAACTGTATCTGTCTACCACAGGTTAGATATTAATTATTCATACTCTTCCTATAGAAACTTAATTCAAAACATTCAAACTCATTTTTAAAAAAGACATCACCACAAGTTTTCAAAGTCAAATGCAGAGGACTTTATTACCTGAAAGTATGGGGCATACAAAATTTCAAGTAACAAAGACGGTGTTCTCTTGTTCACAAGTCAGACGTATCAAGTAACCAATCTACTTTTGAAGTCGCAGCCTGTGAGTCACATTTTCAGTCAGCACTAGGTGGACCTGTAGCCCTGAGATGTGTTTGTTTAGGGAAACTCAAAAGTCAAAACAAAGCTGAAAAAAAAAATCACAGTTGAACTCATAAAAACCTAAATTTTATGATGTGACTTGTGGTTTTGTGTGTCTACTCTTTATGACCTCGCTACATTTGTTTGATTTTTATTTTTGCACTACCTTCTACAAACAACAATCAATTTTGCTTCGTTCTGACACTGTTGCCACATTAAAACACAGATACTTTAAAGCTGGGCCCCACCTCAGCATCAGGAGCTACAAACACATAAGCAGAACACATGTTGAATATCACACAAAGGATTGTTTCAAACAGGGATCAACCATCGTTGACAACGTTGCTAAGGGCAGTATTTATTTTCTGGACTAGATTAGTGACAATGTAGAGAGAAAAGTAAGGAAATGTTTGTTACAGAGAATGTGTGTGTTTGTGTGGGGTGTGTGTGACAAAAGCACAAAGGTAAGTGGAAGTCTACGTCAAGGTGAACTGCACAACTCACAACACTTCGGCACACTTTTTTTGGAGGGTGTTCACGGTGAATGACTTTTAAAGAGCAAAAAGGTGTTATGATTCCAAAACGTCGGTGACTGCTTATCATCATCTGCAGGAGGGTCATGAAAGGGGTGGGTGGGGCTCAGAGAGAGTTACTTGGCATTAGCGGCGCTGCTGAGCATCTTCCGGATGGCCTGGGTGATTGCATCGCGGTCGATGCCGTAGGCCTTCAGGAGCTCGTGAGGTTTGCCACTTCGGGGAATGTGGGACACGGCCAGGCGGTGCAAACTGAATCCGGACTCGTTCACCACTGCTGAAGACACTGCTTCCCCAAGACCACCTGTGGATTTTATTAAATTATAGAACGTGATTTTAAACAACAACAAAAAAAAAGCATCTGGTTTAGACACTATTCGTCGTCCAGTCTAGTTAACGCCGTCTCCATTTTCTTTCTCCTATGTGGCGCAGGGCAAGTCTGAGTGTGCTATCTAGGTCACAGTCAGCCCCATGGGCACATGTTCATTTAAGGAAATCTGACAGCACTCTGCCTCTCTGGCTCCCACATTTACAAAACGCACTACCGCACCTTGCCTCCAACGAAGGCACGCAACAAAGCAGCTTGGCCTCGGCCAATGAGCAAACGCCAACACAGCACATCTAACTCAGCCCATGGAAACAACAACCCGCCCAATGACAAGAACCAATAGCAGAGTCCTAACCAGCAAGATGTGTCAAGACTGGTCGGTTAGCAATGGTTATTAAAAATGCAAAAGCTGAGCAGCAATGTTTTTGGAAACCTACCTTCGTAGTAGTGGTCTTCAACAGTGAGGATTCGTCCCCGGGTGACACGTGCATGGTCGATAATGGTTTTTACGTCCAGAGGTTTGATTGTGAAGGGGTCGATTACTCTCACAGAGATCCTCTCTGGAAGGCAAGTTCAGTGTAGCAAAACATTACAAACAAACATTACCATCTTACTCATTTTTACCAAATAAGCACTGATTTTTCAAATTATACAGTTCTAAAAAATGCCAGAACTGGTGATTGATATTCGTGAGACTTGATCTGCAACATCTGGAGTACAGATGCACATATTCTTTAGTTTGAATAATTATGCAAGCAAAAGTAATAAGGTGAATAAAATGGAAACTGTTTAAAGCATCTGACTCCTTGATAATGCTCTCATCAGAACAAAATCCATTAAAGCAAATCTAAAGGATAACTCTAGTTAAAAGTTTAAATGGTTGTCGATGTGCCAAATGAGAACTTATAGCCTTATTTTCGTCTGCAGGATATGCGATGCATAAACAGTGAAACTCTGCTGGCCTGTACCTTTCTTTAGATGCTCAGCAGCAGCAAGTGCCTCATGCACCATCACTCCAGCTGCAACCACAGTCACCTGATCCTCCTTGCTTTGAAACACCACCTGACCAAAGCAGAGTTATCCTCACTTTATTGTTTCTTGTGTCTATTTGGTTTAGCCATTTAATCAGAAAACAAAAACAACCTCCTTACCTTTGCCTGTCCAACGTGGAAGTCTTCATTGCTGTTGTAAACAATGGGGTTGTCTTGGCGGCTGGTTCGAATGTAGCAAACACCCTTAATAAATGGAGAAATTGACAAGAAGGTTAACACAACCTAAAAAAAGCAATATTTTACACAAGTGCATAAACTCTGGAGTTGCATTTTTAATACTTTTGTGGTTGCAGCCAGTTCCACTGCCTTTTCTGTGGACACGCCATCACTGGGATAGAAAATGGTCGCTGTGGGAAGGGCTCGAAACATGGCCATGTCCTCAAGGCTCATCAGAGAGGGACCTTCTTCTCCTGTAGGGTTGACATGTTTTATTTATTATAATTATATTAAGATCATTCTCAGAGGTAATTACGTAGCTGGGTGGACTGATGCATGCAGGAGCATAAAGGGCCAGACTGGATGCAGGCTACCTGGACTAACAAAGGGACACCTGGTTCCCTGCTGACAGCTTCCAGGGCAGACAAAAAAGGAGAAGAAGGGGAGGATTGAGTCAAGGCTGAAAGGCCAGTGGGTGCAAACAAGGGAAACACAGCATTAGAACGAAATAGAACATTCACAACAAAGCATTTTCTATTTATTTTAATTTGGGTTACTGTGACGTGAGGAAGGAAAGGTGATAGGAGGGTGAAGGGTCAAAGGTGAACCTTTTTGAGGGTATTTAATGGGAGAGGTGAGAAGGCTTGTGGTGACTGTGGCTCATCAGCAGCAGCAGTTTACTAACCAGTAGACAGACCGCAGTGGGAGCCACACAGGTTAATGTTGCCCTCTGAAATGGCCGCCATGCGAATCTGGTCGTAGGCACGAGTAAAAAAGGAAGCGAGCGTACTGGCGAACACAACGTTCCTCTCTCGGGCAGCACATCCCATGGCAACGCTGACCTGAGAAAGGAAATGATTGGTTCTTAGTGCCTTTATGACAGAAAGTATAATATTCCTGAGCAAAGTGAGATGGATGGAAACCACACAAACCTAAGATTCCCTAGAGGGTCAAATATCTGGAGCAAAACCCCAAATCTCTTTGAACCAAAGCTTAGAGTGAGTGAGATGAGTTTTCTTACAAATCTCTGCAGCTTATTTGACCAAATGGACAGATTTAGTGGCATATCTCCTTCCACATATAATTTCCTTTCCAGAATACTTTCCCCAGTTTCATAACTTATACATTGTCAAAAACAACACTAGGCATAAATTGCTGCGGAAATAAAAATACTACAGCACAGGTAATGTGGAATTAGTTTTTATATTGAGGTTTTCTTGTTCTAATTCCTGGCAGCCACAGATACCACGCCCTTTAACGTTTGACTTTTCCTCATGCACTTAGCCAGATGGTTTCGTCCTCTGCACTGATTAATATTTTACTTCTGAATACACTTGTCGCAACTGCTTATCGTCATACACATGCCTGACCTACATTAGAGTTAGCTGCTGCTGGGAAAGGCACAGCAGGAAAAAAAATCAGTCTGATTGATAAAAAAACTAAAATAAAATATGAGCAATGACAAAAAATATGTAGTTATGCAAGCATATATTAAACAAAGACTTATATTATTTTATTATAAACAGGCTCAGTTTGCAGCAAGGTGTGCTCAGAACTTCAGAACTAACAAGGGAAAATAAATCCACGTGTTTTAAATTACAATGTTTCATAAAAGCAATTTCTGGTTTTGCAAATCATACCATGTTCTGCTGAGAGAAGTAGCACTCAACAAAACGATTAGGATGCTCATTTTTAAAGATCTCGGAGCAGGTGAGGTTGTTGGTGTCTCCATCCAGAACCACGACTCGTTCATTGTAGCGACCCAGCTTGGCCAGAGCCATTCCATAGGCCCTGCGAGTAGCAATCTGTAAAGAAACCAGTCAGCTGTCAGTTTGGCTGCAAATATAGAGGCAACTTTGGACTGACTCAAGTCCTATATTTGATCATCTAAATTAAAAAACACCCACTGGACTTTAAATAAAAAGACTTTAATCCTTGTCCAAAACTAAAAAAAAAAAAAAAATCAGTAAATGAAGTTTTAAAAGTATGATAAGAACACAAGTTAGTTTTTACTTTATTCCTCATGGTATAATTCATTAAACAGCAACAAGCTTTTTATTTTAGATTTGGAGGTTTATTTGTAAGTTCTATAATACTGAAGGTCACACTTTTGTTCATATTTCCAGTCATAAGTTTTTGTCCAAGTGTTTATATGTGCCATGAACCTTTTCTCCAGCCTTGTAGCTGGGAGCGCTTGGCATCCTGATGTTCCTCAGGCTGACAGGTGGGGAGTCCTCGATGGGGGCGGGCGGGTACAGGTGCTTACTGCTGCTCGTGATTCGGCTCTGCAAATCCTTCATCACCATCTCAGCCATGTCTTTGGGCAAAGCTTTGGCATGCCAGCCCAGCTTATCCTCAGCAGCTGAAACAACATGAAACAATGGTTATTTTATCTGTTCTCACTCATGCTGTGGTATGGATGTCCCAGTGGGTTTGTGTGCAAAACAATTACCTGGAATGCCTTTGCCCTTGATGGTTTTAGCGATGATTGCAGTGGGCTGATGGCGTGGCTGGCTCAAAGCCTTGCAAAGCTCTTCCACACTGTGTCCGTCCACAATGATGGCATGCCAACTATACACACACATGCATTTATTCACAAACTGTATGTTGCACATCAGACACGCGTAGATGAGGTTTTTATTTTTTAGGCAAATCCCACCATCGCTGTTTTACACCGACAGCCTCCACCTCAGTTTTATTACCCGAAAGCCTCACAGCGCCGCTGGTACTTCTCCACATGATGCTGCAGGGGGGCGGGGTCACTTTGGCCTAAACGGTTGATGTCCATGATAGCCACCAAGTTGTCAAGCTGATAATAGGAGGCAAACGACATGGCTTCCCAGACTGAGCCCTCTGACATCTCACCATCACCCAGCAGGCAGTACACACGATAACTGAGAACAAGACGAGGATTTAATTAGAGTATATTTGTCCACTGTAGTATGTCTCTCAGATGGACACTTTTCCAGTTAGGCTGATTTATTGTTTTTTTTTGAGTGTGTCACCAGGATGATGGAAACTGAGCAAGCAGCCTCCTGTTTCAATAGCATTTTTTTAAAAATACAGACGAGGCATCAAAATCACCTTCAATGAAAATAAATGTTCTGCCAATATTGCAAATGAAAAAATACAAAGAATCATGAGCCGTGAGCTCAATATCTGAGTTTGAATGTGAGATTAAATCTGCTTGGATGGTAAAAATAATTGAGATACGACTTCAGCTGCTGCTGAGGTTATTAGAGCAGAAGAATTGGGAGTGCAGGGCATGTAGCTGCAGCACACACCCACTGACTGTGGAAAAGCCTCATCGCAAAAATTAGAGCACGGTATTCTGCAGAGCGAAACCCTAAATACTACCCAAAAATATTTATTATCAGAACATTATGACTGCATTTATCATTTAATAGTTGGGTTATTTATATTGCACAGATTTAAGATGGATTACCTGGATTTATCAAAGTATTTCCCAGTGTAAGCCATTCCACAGGCCACACCAAGACCCTGCCCCAGTGATCCGGTGACTATATCAACAAATTGTTGCTTCTGAAACGCACACAGATCACGAGCATCATTATTATTATGGTGATTTCCTGGTGTTTGGTCACTGAGGGGAGGTGTAACTCACAGGCATTGGGTGGCTCTCCAGAGACGAGTCGACCTGGCATAAACTAAGCAGATCGCTCTCTTTCAGGAAACCTGTTTCAACCCACATGGAGTACAGAGCAGGGGCGGCATGACCCTGAGAAGAGATGTAAAAAAGACAGGGATATTCAAAAATCCATGCATGCAAATATGAAGAGGTGTCCAGCTGACGGCAGCCCACCTTGGACAGGATGAAGCGGTCGTTGTTGAAGTTTCTCGGGTCGTCAGGGCGGTACTTCATGTTGTGGAAGAAAAGGACCGACATGATCTCTGCCACGCTGCAGCATGATGTGGGATAACTGCACGACAGAGATGATGCTGTTACCCAGAAATACAAAAACACTCACACACCACGTTAACGTTGCCATCAGGAGCAGATTTTATTGTTTATGTTTACATTATTATTTGGATTGTTAGTCTCAAAACATTTAACAACACTTTGCAAATTAAAATAGCATCATTCAGACGTAATCCAGAGAAGGTTGATAATAATCACGAAGACAGAATGAAAACTGTAAAAACAATTAGAACCACAAGCATTAATAGTCTCTGATTGGAGAGAGGTGATTAAAATCAGACTGAAGACAAAATAATTTGCAATGCATTTTAGTTTTGAAGAATTAATTACTGCTTTAATGAGAAATTATTACAAAAACATACTATATTGGAAGTACTCCACCTGTTCCAAGAAATCTGATAAATTATTTCTATGTGTATTTTTTTTTTTTTTTGTATTTGTTTTCAAGAAAGAGGCTTAAAGGCTTAAAACATTTTATTTCTGAGGTCCAAACTCATAACGCTACAAATTTTAGTGTGTTTGGTTTGTCGTAATATATAACTAATCCTCTATGACGTATGGTTATCTGTTGTGTCCAAACTAAACCGAAGCACCAGTGCTTTGCTGGATATTATTTGGAACGAAGCATATTTATTAAAAAGAAAGAAAAACAAATGAAAGCAATATTATTAAGATTGAACTGTGTGTAGCAATGAGATGAATTCATATGTACAGTGAATGCTGCAGCAGGTTATGAAACACGAATGCCCCAACATTTATTGTTTTATTTAAAGCGAGTTATCATTTCAGTCACTGTAAAAAGACAAAATAATTTGCAATGCGTTTTAGTTTTGATTGAAATAATTTCGATTTATAATGTTAATAATTAAATTTTAAGATTTACAATATTTTATCTCTTTGATCTGTCTAAATGTATCAAAAATATTGGATTGATAAAATAACCTGTTAAAAAATATATAGAATATGTTGTTCTTTTGGTCTTTGTGTGGGTTTCTGTGTGTGCAGAGTTCAGCGCACACAACTGTCTTAATCTGTGCACTGTTCGAAATCAACAAATAGACTATTCCAAAGGGCATGAACACATTTTATATGTTTCCATCTGCAAAGCATTCACATTACTAAAACTGTGTGTAAATAAGTGGATATTACCCACCCACTTCCAGCTGCTGTGGTGGCCTTGATGGAGTTGATTCGGAGGCGGTTGGCGATGTTCCTCAGCGCCTGAACTGTCTGCTGGTCGGGCTTGTGGTAATCCTCCATGAGGGCAAAATGTCGAGTTCTTCAGCACCAGAAAAAAGTGGACCGACAACAATCCTCGGACGGGTTTGAATGTGTTGGTGTGTGTTTGTAATAAAAAAATAAAACAAAAATAAAATAAAGAATAGCACCTTTAAGAGTGTGTGTATGTGTTTGTGTTTATGTGTGTGTGTGTGTGCAGAGGGATGGAGAAAGAGAGGGAGAGCAGAGGACAGGGTGGATTTATCCTACAGGGTTGTGCAGAAAAGATGCACAAGGACAGACACACAAACACACAGACGCACGCATAGGCAGAACGCTGGGGGTGGAGGGTGATGACGTAGGATGGGTGTTACTGTTAAAATATAAAGCAATGATTTTATTGGTTACTGAGAGACTGGGATGTTGTTGGAGTGTGTCTGTGTGAGGGTGTCTGTGTGTCTATGTGTGTGTGTGTGTGTGTGAGTGTGGGGGGGGGGGGGTCATTTGACCCTGATTCAGTGTGACTTTATTGTCTAAACAAATAACTCAAATAAAGGATGGTTGAAAATTTTTTGTTTTGTTGACACAGTAAGTCACTTTTCCTCATAATGATATATCTGAACAAACCCTAATATTATTGTTATTATTATTATTATTACTACTATTATTACTACTACTACTGCTACTATAAACATACAAATAAATGAATAATTGAAAACAGCAAATTTTGCTACTTAAAGGAAGGTTTTTCTTGTTTTTTTTTTCAAACGACCTTTTCCAACACATGCAGATGAATTCAGCTGTAAACTCCGGTCCTCATTCTGATGGTAATTAAATCTGCATTTTAATTTTACACAGTGTGGAAAAAATATCACATTTTAAACTCAGGGATAAACTGTGTCTTTGTGTGTTTTTAAGATTTTTATTTTTTTTAATGTTTGTTTTGTTTTTACCATGAAGTGAAACTGAACCACAGGATTTTGCCCAACATTGTACAGTATATATACAGTATATATACAGTATTTATACAGTTTATAGTTTTGTCTTAAATTTCTTTTCTTTTTTTTTAGTGGAAGTTTTTTTTATCTAATGTTTGTTTTGTCAGTTTATGAGCTTTTGCTAACCCCAAAAAATGCCCAAAAAAGCAAAATAAATTAATTAATTAATAAAAATCAAAAGCTTGTTACTTAAGAGGACAAAATCTGTCCAATCTGTCCTCTCTCCATCCCCACCCCCTGGTGACATCTCTGGAATTCAGCTGAGGGGGAAAACAAAGTGTATTATGGAAGTATTTTTAGTGACTTCCTTTAGTGCCAAAACATTTTCTTGGTTTCTATCAATTTCTTTAAATGAAGTGTTTGGCGTCATGGTCAAAAGTGATGCATAACATTTCATTGTAGAGAGAATTGTCCTGCCATCTAGAGGAATGTCTTTGTTGGTACATTTGAGCTTCTGTCTTGCAAGATAAGAAGCTGTTTAAAAAACTGTACATGATGCATTATAGCTCTTGATATCACAAGAAAATTACCTTTTTTTTCCAGAAATTTCATAATTGTATGGTGCACTGATCAAGGATTAAAATCATTTCAGTTCACCATTCCTGATACTTTTTACAGTCTGGGAAAAATGAAACTAAAAATGATGATACAGCATTGTGTAAATGTTTTAAGGAATCTCCCATGTATTTCTTTATATTTAGCTTTAAAGCAGCCTGACTTTTTTTAAACATAATCTTGATAAGCATTTTTTTAGGATTTCAGAAATTATTTCAAAAATATTTTTCTTTTAGCTTCTTTTCTTTACAAATTTTACATGCCATTTATGCATTTTTTAAACACTTGACTTTGACCTGTGAATCAAGCCTTAAAAATGCTCCCAAACTTTAAAAACTAACATATTGTGTCAACACATTACAGAATAAACAGAATCACTTTTATATTGGATATTTAGACCAATTAGTGTCAGCAGTCGATCAAACAGAAACAATTTGTCCCAATTTCTTTGGTCAAATCTGTGACAAACTTCAAAAACATCAGTTTGTCACATAATGATCAACCAACAGATGATACATCTCTCAGGTCTTGTATCAGGTTTATTTGTTTCTTTAAGACACAAGTTTTACATTTAATCGACTGTAAATGATGTGGTAACCCCCAAGGGGTAAAACAGGTCCACCTGTCTTTGACCCTGGTCTCAGAAGGCCTCCCCAAAGAAAGACAGAACTTTGTTCTTGTTCAAGCTTAGTTTAGGCCTAATAGTCCTTTTAATCCTTAAAATAGACATTTTATTTTCTTTGAGCATTTAATATCAAAATAATAATCTTGTTTTATTTTGATATATGTTTTTCTTTTAACTAAAAGTTATTACCATTTGATAAATCAAAGAATAATTTCAAGGTTACTTAATGAAAAGAAAAACAACTTATCTTTTCCATTATACTTTATAAAAAAGAAAAACACAAAAAGAACTTTATTACAATGTTTCTTTATTTGTTGTATGCAAATCATTGTTGTTAATCAACTGTTGTTCAACAGTAATGGGATTATCTGTTTTTCTTTTAATTTTTATTTTTATTAACTTGATTGCTATGATATAGTTATTATGTTTTCATGAAATGCAAATGTTTATTTGTGTCTGAGTCTTAGGCAAAAATCTCAAGTTTTATTTTGTCTTAAATAATTCACATCTCAGTTATAAGTGAAATGCTAACTCAGTTTTCACTTAATATTTGTCTTGCCAAAAAACTGAAAAATAAGAAGAGAATGATCTGATATTGTTTAGTCTTTGTAATGTGCAGACATTCACAATATTTTATCAGTACTCTGGCAACGGCAGTTTCTTAGACCTCTGAAAAATGTGTCCCCCCTCACTTCTGAGATGGTGATTACGCCCTTGAACACTCTGGTTTAATCCACATCTAAACCTGAGGTTTGCTGTTTTTCTGTTAAAGTTGTCAGATTAATGAGAAGTCAATACGGACGCGTGTGACTATTATTTATTTAGACTTTTATCGAAATTTGATTATCTACAATGAGTTGTACATAAATGATTGCTTTTGATTGTGTAAATAAATGATCTTGTTTATTATTAGATCAAATTGAAATCACTTGTTCAGACATCTTCATTGTGTGGTTGTTGATAGAAGTTACTTATTCCTAAAAAAGAAGAGAATCCGTGATAATTTCCTCATAACCTCACGTTTTGAGAAGTGTAAAGAAGCAATTCATTATTTGATTTCTTACAAGGATTTATGGTTTTTAGTATAATTTTTTTTAATCTCACTTTTCTTATCTTACAGGGACACTGGATAGACTGGACTGGACAGAGAGAATAAATGAAAAAGTAGCCAAGAACCAAAAAAAAAATAAAAACTGAAAAAATATTGATCAAGACCACTTTGTCACAAGACACTCTGGCTTATTGGAGACAAAATGTAAAGAAATTAGAACTGCTTCAGAAGTTTTGCACAGTACTGAATAGTGTAGGCTTATCTGTAGGCCGTTTGAACACAATGAAACTTTTAACGAAAAAAAAAACTATTTGAAAAAAAAAAAAGTTGAATTAAACCAGGCATCATCCTGCTTCTTTTTTCCAGTTCAAGTAGCTAAAACCCAGCTCCTTGTCTCCTCCCACTGCCTCCGTCACTGCTTCATGCCATTTACAACCTGTATTGTTGTAGTCTATGTTGTAATATTAATTAAAAAAGCAGCAACATTATATAATATCGGTTTTGGAAAATGGCAACTCAGGATACCTCAGGAACTTTACTGTCAGACCCGGAAAGTAAGTTTTCTGAAGAACCAAAGCGAGTACAGAGGGACGTTTCAGCATCCCAGTATCCCAGTCATCTGTCTTGTCCCTCTCTGTTTCTTCCTCCTGCCTGTCTTGCTCCAGCCCCGCCCACTCTCACCTGTTTCTCATGTTTCTTTCCCAGGTGTTTCTTGTTTTCTCTCATTAGTTGGCCTTTTTATTCTGTGTCCTGTCTTCGGGGTTTGTTGGTTCATTGTGCTGTTTCCCCCAGCCTGTTTGGATGTGTTCATGTTCGTCAAGCCTTGTACCAAGTGAGTGTTGAGCTGTCAGCTGTTTTTTGCTTTACATTAAAGACTTTGTTTTTTGATCATTGAACCTGCCTGTGCCCTGGGTTTATTCCTGCCTCACAATCATGACGAAATTATTAGCAACAATGATCTAAACCAGACCTCACTTACACTGTGTAAATATTACCTAATTCAGAAAACAAATCAGTTAGTAATATTTACTAATTTTTCATGATTTCAACAGAGTGCTACATTCTCACATGACCTTTTGACCACCACTGGTCATGTCTCACAACTAACTGAACTTTATTTTTGAAAAGAAAATTATTTACTATTACTATTTTAGCTTCAAAATATGTCTGCAGATAATGCTGATGTGTCTCTTTTAATAGCCAAAAGAAAATAATCATTGCTAATTAACATGATTTTTCTTTTTAAAGCTATTTTTATTTAAAGTGTGTATTACCATACTATGATCTAATGATGAATGATTTGAACTGTCACTTAATTTTAACATCCAGTGTTTAATGTAACTGACTGTTGTCTTTTTATTCCTTTTCTTGGCAGTGGAGAAAAACAACACCTGTGCGTCTGTTCGACAGAGAGCCACTCTGTACATTCAAAATAATATTCTCCCCAAAACTAAATGATATGTTTTTCTAACAGAGACCTGGTTATCTTTTGTTTTGTCTACAAACATACATGTGTCCTCCACGTCGAGAGGAGCCAGTTGAGGTGGCTCGAGCATCTGGTTAGGATGCCTCCTGGACGCCTCCCTGGTGAG
>JARVJO010000365.1:18002136-18012531 GCA_031762555.1 Cynodonichthys magdalenae
CTGGGTCTCTCTGCTTAGGCTGCTGCCCCCGCGACCCGACCCCGGATAAGTGGAAGAAAACGGACGGACAGACGGACATACATGTGTCAAACAAAGCTGTCCAGTTTTGGTTTTCAGAGAGCTCTGAGCTGAGATTTGCCGAGTAAGCTGGAAGTTTCGGAACCGGAGATGGACCAGAACTATTTTGGGAAAATGTAATTTTTGATTACTGCAAACAAGACGTTTGTGCCAAAACGGCAGGTCTGATAAGGCTGTTGTTACGGTGGGCCAAGCTGTACCAGGGTCCTTTTCTGCACAAACCTATCCGCATGACCTCAGGGCAGATCTGAATCATCTGGACCTCACAATCCGGCACACAAGCCTTCACCTCCAATGAGACAGAGGGAAGTCTCCAACTATGGTGAGCTGATGAACTGTACTTAATCAGCCGTTACATGTAAGTTTTCACTGAACAACCTGGTTTAACAGCCGAGGCAACGTGATTTTTCTTCTTTCTGCAGTAAGATAAAAGTTACTAAAATTAATCTGGCTCAGATCTTAACACCTTCTTTCTAAATTTCAAGAACTTATAGGTTTTAACCTGGGTCTCTTGTCAATTAATTATTAGAATAAAAATATTTCCTTTGGGAAAAATATATTTTCATTCTTTAAAGGTTTTAACATCCAGACCTTATCTTAACCAGACGTATAACATTAAGTCTACAATCCTTTTCATCTTTAACTGTTTTTGAAACCTTTATTATTTGTCTTTCATGTTATTTTTAATGTTTTTGGTCATAATTCAATTCAGTTGATTCTTGTTTTTTTTTTGTTATAAATTACCACAAAGGACAAAGCTGGTTCTTCATTTTGGCCTGAGATAAGAATTCACTGTTACATCATACAAATTCATACTTCAGTAAACATGAGTCTGATTAAAAAGTGACCTGGTGCCCCAACTTGGAAAAAAGTGTAGTAGGACAGAAATAGTTAATCACCCTTTCTGTTTTTCTCCTAATAACTCACTACACAAGCTAATATCTGCTAACCAGTTCAATAAATAACTGATTCCATTGACTTTATAAGCTTATTTTAATTTTAAACTGTTATGTTCTGGTCAGATCACATTGAGCTAAATAAGATCAAATCTGCTTACTTGTGTTGTGAAATGAGACATTTTCCTGTTTATCTTCTGCTGGGCAATCCATAACACACAGCTTTCTGGCATTATTTAAAACAATACATAGATTACAGTATATACACTCTAAAATTTAAATAATTCAACCTGGAAAGACTCACACAGATAAATATAGCAGTTAAACAGTTTTATTGATATGACAAAGTTCTTTGGCACTTGAGCCCCAGCAGAAGATGTGGGAAATAGCAATCAGCTTAGGTTTTAGGAATAACGTCCCTAACAGGGGCTCAGACAATGGTGGTGGTGTGGAGGCCTGAGGGAAGCTGTAGCTGGAAGAGCCTGAGATGAAGGTGGAGATGGGTTGAACATGATTTCTCAAACATGCATGAATGAATCAAAGCAATACTCTCATACATGTCGAGTTGTATGGATTGTCCATAATTTACATGGATTTTCCATGATGTATACATGTAGAGCAATCTCATGGATTTTTTCAAGTTTTACAGATTTTTTTTAAAACCTCAGTTTCAAATTTATTTAACATGTCAAAGCCAGTAGGATGTTAAAAAACAAATAACATTAAATAACCGAATCAAATCCAACCTGCCCTGCTGCTAGAAATAAGATCTCAACTTCTCCCCATCCTCCTGCTTTGCAGCAGGCGCTGCCATCAACGCGTCTGACAGCACCCCCCATGGAGTAAGACCCACCACGAAGGCAAGAAGATGAACTTCAGCCACAGCTCCACCAGAGACCATCCTGGACACATCTTCCTGGCTTTAAAACATCAACTGCTTACTGCTATATATCAGTATTTACAATAAAATAAATAGATTGAAAGGACCATTTGCTATTAAACCCACTGAAGTATATGTTTACCCCACATCTTTCTCCTTCTTTTTCTGCTGAATAAAAAAATGTCTCTACACAGCCCAAACTTATTTTTCCACTATATAAAAATCTACAATAATAATAAGAAAACCTGGGACAGTTAAATCAACTGGTGACTCAGAACATGAGGAGGGAGTATTGCAAGTAGGTATCTCTGCAGACGAGTAGACGTTTCAAACTTTTTTCAAGGGGCACACCTGATTGGACAAGCACAAAAGGCACGTTACTCAGGAATGATTGTTGCTTAGGCATTTCTTTATATCATTAGCTTACTTTTCTAGCATTGACTTTCAGATTTATTTTGTTTCACGAACTTGTTACGGAGGTAATCAGAAGACTTGGGAATAATAACAGCTAACAGATTATGTTACCTGCCGTTATTATATGTTTATATGAAGAGAAAATTTCTCAGGATCTTGACTTACTTAAATGGATGTTCTTAGTTGTTATCCGTCTCATACAATGTGTCCAGACTGTCCCTTCTCTACCTCCTAGTGGCTTGGAAAGCACTTATCAATCATTTGTATGAATGCATTAAGGTGAAGTGGGTTTATCTCTGCCCCCGGGACTCGGCGCTCCAGTGGTCGGGCCGGCTCGATGTCTTTGGACCGGGGAAAGCACTCGATCTAAGGTATGCTGATTCAGGCTGTAGCAGGTGCTTGCCCATGACGTACATTGCTAACAGTTGCTAACAGAGGGTCTGGGTCTACTCAGACATGTTTCAAACTTTATTCAGCTGATCTCTGTGGTGCTTTAAACAATTACTGAAACTCGTTTATAGTTCGATTTATTTCATGACGAGAGAGGGGAATATATTTAATCTTAGAAAACCAAAATCCAACTATTACCCTATCCTTGCGATTTGGCTCATATTTCTGTCTGTGGTAGCTAAGTGATTCATCAAGTTTCATCAAAATCCGAGGTGGATTAAATTTAATTTCAAATTTTACAGGCAAATGAGCTTTGCAACGGAGGTTAGCCACCTCTTCTGTTGTCCAGGAAGATAGAGAATATACCGCCGGACAAGACCTCTGAGCGGCTTATTGCCGAAATGTCAGTGAGTGGAGTGCTTTCTTTGCGGCATGACAACCCGATCGGAGTCGTGCGCCCGCTTGTGCTCTGAAAGTTTTATATAAATCCATTCGGTGCTTTTTCAGCGTGTCTGAATTCGGGGGCTGGATCCTTGTTCAGCCGCATTTGTAGACCGATTACGTCATAGCGCAGCGACTAGGACTGTCCAAATTCATGTCTGTCTGACATATTACTTTTTGACCCAAAAGTTACTTTTATTAAGTTTTGAGGTGAGAATGTAGCATTGTAGAACTCTAATATCTGTTTGGTTTTGCAACATTTGTCTTAATTGCAATTTTACTCCGACGCTTTTGGATACATTCGTTCCCACTAAACGTTCTGCTGGGCAGCTATCAGCTCAACGGGCGCTCGAAGTTCGGTATACATATAGAGGTCGTCTGACTCCCGGTGGCTTTCCCCGATGAGTGGAAGCTAAACACAGACATGATTAAGTCAGATTAAATCTAGGCCGTTATTGTTTGTTTTTTTTAAGTATTTTATTTGTTCTTGAGCAAATCGGTTTGGCTGGCTGAGATTTAAGTTAAGCTTCCAAATGTAATAATTTTATTTAACTGTCATGTCTGACCTAAGAGCTGGAGTAGGCTATTTGAAAATTATTATTTTTGCTTATTTGTATTTCTTGTTGTTCAAATGTACTGTACATTTTTTAACATTTCATAAACTATTGTTTTTTTCATTCTGTAACAGCCTTTTCAACTCAAGAGGAGGAATTCAATTTTAAATGTAAGTAAATCTCAATACAAAACAGTACTGTTGTTTGTCACAGAAATGGTTTAATATTTTCTGCACATGAATCTGATCACCAGAAATAATACGACTTATCTCAGTTTAAATGTTAAACAAGATATGTTACTCTCAGTTTGTTAATTTGTCAATTCAACCTGGAAAGACTCACACACAGAAAGATAGCAGTTAAACAGTTTTATTGGTGAGAGAAAGTTTTTTGGCGCTCGGGCCCCGGCAGAAGACATGGGAGCTGCATGCTGCTGAGAGCCAGCATCAGCTTGAGTTTAGGATAATAGTCTTCCCCCAGGGGCCCGGACACTGGTGGTGGTGTGGAGGCCAGAGAGTGGAGGTGGCTGAGAAGAGCTGGAGACTGAGGTGGAGGTGGGTCGAACTCGACTAAGGAGCGGGCAGTCCTTGGATGACTGCTTTTAACCTGGATCTCGGCGAGATGATTGGTACTGGCGCCGATTGACTGCAGCTGGGCGTGAGGTGCGGCAATTGGATGGAGCAGGTGAGGTAAGAGTCTTCCAGCCTGAATTTACGCACAAGCTTCATTTTGTTTTAGGGGGCAAGATGATCACCCCTTCACTGTGGCCAAAAATTCAGCCACCACAGCTTGGAGGCACAATACCATAATTTCCAGCCAGCATCTCTCCACTTTTATTAATCCCTATTCAATACAGAACCAGTGTTTTCAAGATACCAGTACTGTTCCTCTTTAGTAGTCATGTCAACAATAACATGATCCAATACGTTTGTTGTTTCTGTGGAAAGCTGTATCCTGTTAAACTTTTCAAGTAGTCCTCAGTTTGGATCTTGAGATTTTCCCTCTTATTTTCTGTATGTGCTAGGTCAAAACTGGAGAAGATGGGCCTGCAAGGAAAGATCACCTCCTTGCAGGCAAAAAAAGTGGGATAATTAAAATAAAATACAAAGTATATAAATTTTTAGTGCCACATTAACCCAGGCCAGCCTATGTATGTGTCAATGGAGCAGCCCTGATGGTCACAAACTGCTTGCAAGATGATAGATGGGAATAGTTTCTTGTTCCTATAGCAATGACAATCAGGGCAGCTTGGACACTTGATCCGGATGTGGCAGCCGCTGATTTCACCTGCTGCTTTTAGAAAGGCTCTATGGCGTGCCAGCCCTGCAAAACCATGGGATTCTACATCCAGGTCCTCAGTGGTCTTTGGAGGTGGATGACCTGGTGGTGAATGGTCACCACCTCTGTGAGCCTGTGGACAATGTCATGGATGGTTGAACGAGGCATCCCAAACACTCTTGAGACCACTCTGTAGGATGCGCCACTTGCCAACCAGAAAAAAAAAAACCAAGGTCTCAATCATAGCATCCCATCCGTGTCATTGATCTTGGTTCAGTAAATTAAACAGCACTGCCAAAGACTCCCTGCTCAACCGAAAATCAGGTCTGGTGTCCTCCTCATTAAAGAAGCGGTCCGGGACTGGTACACTAAAGTTAATCCTGCAGTACAGGGGTCTGGTCTAGATAATGAGAAGATGGAGAAGAACAACAGAACAGTTTTAATGTAGACTTAGATTCTTTTAAATTTATTAGAAATCATTTAAATAAATAAACTAGAAGATCAAATCATAAGTGTTCAAGTGTATATTTGTTGAAATAAGTTTAAATTTTAATTTTATTCATTTATAATTAATTTTATTAGCTATAACTAGCTAGTCATTTATTGGTTATGATTATAGAGTAATTAAACCTTACTTTACTTGAATATGATTTCTCAGCCTGAGAAATAACACTCTTCTGCAAAATAATACAATTCTGCAATGATGGCACAGCTGTTCAAGTTCCTCTAAAATTAAAGAAATGCACAAAAAACGGAGGAAAACTTAAGGCTCCATCACTGCTCTGTGCTCCATGCTTGTCATGTTGCTAGGCAATGGAAGTTACACCGAGGTGGGGGCGGAACCATCGGAGGCCTGTCCGAATTCACAGCTGCTCACTTCTGGCCTTCATGTTTTTGCGGCTTCCGAAGGACCCAGCCCATGTAGGCTTGGTCCTTGGAAGGATCCAGCCCCTGAATTCGGACACACTGGCAGCTGGCTAGCTTTAGCAAAAATACCTCAAAACCATAAACATCAGGTTACCGCAGGTAGTTGTGGGTAATGAAGTTCAAAGTTGGACCTTGAGCCAGGCCAGTTCGCCTGAATGCATATTATTAGCCATACAAATGATAGATAAGCGCCTTCCAACCTACTAGGAGGTAGAGGAGGGTCAGTCTGAACACATTGTATGGGACTGATAACATTTAACGTTCATTTAAGTAAGTCAGGATCTTGAGAAACTTTCTCAGGATCAAGACTTTCTCAGGATCCGTTTATTTTTCTCCCCATATCCTGTTACGGGCTCCATATACTGTAGATTTTAATATAGTTGATAAATAAATTCAGGATTTACTGAGAAAAGATGCAGAGGGGTGTTTTTTCTATTTTGCAGAGGTGGTGGGTAAAAACTGAGAGCGGATGGAGATATTTAATTTATTTCAGCCACCAGCTTGTAAGGAGGATTATCAGAAAAAACGTGGCATGAATTACTTAGAATAACTTAGGTTTTACGTGACCAATAAGCACAATTCAAAAACTGCTTAATAGTTTAAAATATGCTCTATTGACACAAATTAAAATTATAAAGTGTCTAATCCACAAAGCTTACCTTTCCTTTGCACGTCTGTCCTCTGCAGTCTGTCCGCTAAAAGTTTTACAGCACAGCGTCTTTTTCAGTCATATTCCACTGAAATCACATGCCTGCATCATTCAGGTAAGCTACATTTCCATCCATCCATTATCTTCCGGTGGGGTAGTGGAGGCAGCAACCTGAGCAGAGAGGCCAAAACTTAATTTTCCCAGCAACTCAAACCAGCTTCTCCAGTAAATCCCAAGGCGTTCCCAGGCCAGGCCTGGGTCTTCCTCTGGATCTCCTCACGGTTGAACTACCTTTCTTTCCTATCCAAATGCCTCGGTCATTGCTGACTGGTAATCTTCCAGAATCTTCCGGTTTAAAATGTTTTGGACAAGATAGAATGAATGCAGTCCGTTTGACTTGAACAAACTTTACTGTCTGAAGGTTTTAGTTTTTTGGGAAATAATGGACATCAACTCTATATTTGGGTGTATTACTGCAGAGCTGGTCAACACATGGCTAAATGGTCTGAACTTATATAGCACTTTATCAAGTCCCTCCAGACCCCAAAGTGCTTTACACTTACAGTCACTCACACATTGATGATGGTAAACTACACTGTAGCCACAGCTGACAGAGGTGGGGCTACCATGCACTGGTGCCACTAAACCTCTGACCACCATCAGTAGGCAAGGTGGGTGAAGTATCTTGCCCAAGGACACAAAGACTGAGACAGCTGGAACAGGGGATTGAACCGGTGACCTTCCGGTTCTAGGACGACTCCCCTCACCACTCCGCCACAGCTGTCCCCTGTGAGAAAGATAGTTTATTTTTTAATTTTTTTCTTGAGAAAGATAGTAGATGCTGCTGCTGCTGTATAGTAAATCTGTCTCTGCCTTGAGTCGGACCCCTCCTGACATCATTGAGCATTTATGGAATAGAGCAGCTTTTTCAGATCAACAGCTAGAAAACTCACTAAAAATCTTTTTTTTAACACAATGTTATTTTTGAAGAATTTCAATTAAACATACCTTGGATTGTTTTATTTCTCTATCATGTTTTACTGGATATATAATTTGAAAACATGGTGGGTCATGGACTTTTAAAGACCTTATCTCAGAGAAATGTTGTTTTCTAAGTACAACACCAGAGGACACTGTCTTCATATTATTGTTGCGTGAAAGCTGAGATGGAAATGCTTTAACACAATTGCACCCAGTAACCTTGTCAAAAACTGAGAGAAAGACATTGGAGATTGATTATGTTTATTTATATAATTAATTGTTAAATCAAGGAAATGATGAAGAAATAAAAGAGGAGTCATAAAAACCTGTCAGAGTGAAATCAGATAATGGTCAGTATTTGGTAACAACATGTTACCAGCCATGAGGTAACATGTTTGATGTGTTTGATGAAAAATATTAGCTTTTTTCTTTTCATCCAGATCACTCAGATGGTATCATGTCTTAGTTTCCTGTCCTTTGCTGCTGATGGAAGGTCACATCACCTCTGCATTCTCCAGCTAGGGCGATGCCGTTTCTCCAGCCCCGTACTTCCGTCCCAGCTCCACCGACATTGTCCTTCTCCCAGTTTTCTAGCAACTCCTCTGGGCTCCTGGGTCCTGTCAGAAAAGCTTCTCCTCACAGAGCCCCACAGGTGCCAGCCAATGGGAGCCCAGGAAGACAATGACACGTGGTGGTGTTCGACCAATGTCTGACACCCACAGCTGCGCACTTTCTGGAGGGAAAGTATATTCAGAAAGCATGAACGTTTCTATTTTTAAATCTCTCAGGCTGGAAAAGAGGAGCAAAGCCACCACTTTGGAAACAATGCCTCCATTTACTGACACAGTACCAAGCTCAGGTGAGACAAGCCAAATACATTCACAGCATTGTTGCCCTGGAATGACTAATAGAATTCCAGAAAGTCGCCCGACTACCACTACACACAGATCTACAAATGCGCATTCTTTCACACAAAAAGCAATTTTCTCTGATTCATGTGGCCAGATTCTCACACTCTGGTGGATCTCAGTATGCCGCTTTAATGCCAGTCACTCCTTGGGGCTGGAGCCTGTTCCTCTCTGCTCTTATCAGTCCATTTCCTTCAATCGCCCCCGAAGTCACCGCACTGACACGGTGCTTGGCCTTCTTTCTGAGAGCTGTCTGTCACGCAGAAGCCAAACCTACTGACAATGAATGAGACAAAAGCATCCAGGATTTATGGTCATTGATTCATTTGTGCATGCCCACGGATGAACTGAGTTATCATTCTGAGAAGAGGGTTAAGACTTGAAACACACACAACAAAACAGGAAGTGAAAGTAGCAAGGGGTGCCTTAACTACAGTATGTGATGATCTAAAAGCAACACTGCTAAAAGAAAGTGAGATAATTAGAGCAAAGATGATTGAATGAGCTATTTTAATGACTGGGAGGGTTTCTGATCAGCAGAGGAAGTGGATAAAGAAAGAAGGGGGGGGGAGTGAGCTGAGTTGAGTCTGAGTGTGCGTTGTGGCCTCTGCGGTGAAGTTGACGATGCACTGGGAGAACAGCTGCGCTGCAGGGCTTTCAGGCTCCATCACTACTGTTCTCCTTCAAGCAGCTCCACCAACACACACACACACACACACACACACACACACTCCCTCGCTTCCACGCTCACACACGGCTCTCATAAACATGCAAAAGCACAGACTGTTGCATCAATGCACACAAATATGCTGCAGTAAGAGCCAGATTTAACATTATGCATGTTCAGATTCTAGTATTGTATCAAGTCACGTGTGCTTTTGGTTGTTTCAAAGTTTTAAAGCAAAATGACACAATCAGTTTTAGAAAGATGCTGAGTTGAGATGCAGAGAACTGAAAGGCTGAATGGGATTAAGACACTATTTTTCAACCTGATTTAAAAACTAAAGGCCTTGCATTCCTTGCAATGCATATCAACCACCACCTTCCATGTCTGAGTTTTAGACTCTATCATCTTGTGTTAAAAATGTGAATTGTATGAGACTGTGGGTTGCAGGAATTTAGGTTAATCCTAAAAAATAACATTATGAACAATTTCATGCAATATGACAAGATGTGACAGTGTTGCAAATGACTTGGAAACAACCACATCAAATTCTAGCTCAATATCTGTAAAATGATTTTCTTTACAGGCCTTTTTTGAGTTCAGCTGGCGATCAGCAATCAATGATTTTCTCCAGAAAGTTTCATTAGAATTCATCCACTGGTTCATAAGGTGTAACAGATATGCATGAACACACACACAAGTTTGTATTTCTATCCTTATTAGGACCTTTCATTGACTTCCATTCATTTACTGGTCATTTCTACAGCATAACACTGAACCCTTACCCTAAACCTAACCTCCCCAGTACATGCCTAACCCAAAACCTAACCTAAAATCAATTCACACCTTAGTCCTAAACTGAACCCCCAGCCCAAAAATGGAGTTCCACTATATTAGGACTGGTCTTTGGTTGGACTACTAGTCTTGACAAGGTAGGTGTGTATGACAGAAACGGTCCTTAAAAGGTAACAAAAACAATTACACACACACACACACAGACAGACAGACAGACAGACAAAGACAATATCATCCACTGTCAACATTTAGTGGTGGACAATGATGACTGCAGAAAACAGCAAAAGGATGGAAGAATACAAATAAAAAACCATCTCTGCACAGCAGGAGTAAAATACTACAGATGTGCAGCTTGAACTGCACATGGGAACTAAACTCATCTTCATTTCCCTTCAGAGATGGTTACCTGTGTGTATGTGTGTGTGTATATATATATATATATATATATATATATATATACATATATATATTAGGGGTGCAACGATACAGAAAATTCACGATTCGGTTCGATACTTTAGTCTCACGGTTCGATATTTTTTC
>JARVJO010000365.1:18015161-18042322 GCA_031762555.1 Cynodonichthys magdalenae
GGAGCAGTCAAACACAGATCCACTGATCCTTCAACACAGAGCATCTTCAGAAGACAAGTTGATAAAATAAATGTAAAAAATCTGTATTGTTTGATACAAGGGTGTATTGTTCGATACAGGGTGTATTGAACGGTTCGATACAAATACATGTTGCACCCCTAATATATATATATATATATACATATATATATATACTCTTTCATCTGCCATTGCAATATTACTAAAATTAAACTCTTTGTTTTTATAATATTCAAATTAAGTCAGTTTAAGTCAGTTAAGTTGGAGAAATATAATGCAGAAGTGGGGCAAACTGCATTTTCAAATCCACTTGCAGTGTTATTGACTGAACACTGTGATTTTTTCTCCTGAACCAGTGATTTGAAGGTTTCAGTCCAGTCACACCACAAAACTCAAACACATTGGTGCACATCAGCTGTTCCAGGTGAACGAGTACTATGGCATGACATTGTTACTTCCACTACCTTCACTTCCATATGGCAGGGTTTTGTTAGGAAACATCGGAAAAGAGGAAAGGGGTCAAAAACATCAGGTAGGACATTATATCTTCATAACCTATCCACAGAACCCCACTTAAGAAAAATCTAAACCATCACTTTTAATTTACTTACTCCACCAACTAGATAGATTTTTATAAAACACAAACTTTCTCTAAAGCAAAATGTTGAATCTTCACTGGTTCATTGAGTCTAATGCAGCACACAGTAACCTCCAGGAAATGCACACAGATAAACACACACAATCAGCCTAACCACAGGTGAATAATTGAAGATTATTCTAGAAGAAACCATTATCCCGGGCAGACAGGTAAGCTGATACAGTGAAGCTGGTCCCAGTCCTCGTCCAGTCAGTCACTCTTCACCTCTCACCAAACACTGCTGCAGCTCTGACCAACCAGCCTGCTGGGAGAAGATGACGTCTCGCTGCCTTTTCTTGTCAAGTTGGACTCGTAGGTGAAGAAGGAACCTAACTCAGCCGGTCCAGTAAAGCAGGTAGGATCATCACACTGATGATGACGGCCCGTTAAAGACTAACGCAGGCACAGAAAGAATTGAATCTGTAAGGGAAGTTTTCATGCTGTCTGTTGTCTTCTTTTGCTCAAAACCTTTTTTTCTCTATTCTTACAAATTTAGTGAATCAAACAGATCTGAATAAATTATATTTTGAAATAATATATATTAGAACCCGCTGCACTGAAATGAACTGATGGGATAAAAACTAGCTGTATTAAACTGGACTAAATTGATGTGAAATATTTGAACTATAAAGATTTAAATAAGGCTCTTTGGGGGATAAGGGTGTGTCTTGAAACAATTTGTGTCTGCCATGTTTGTTATTTGTTTATTATTGAACTTATTTGTGTAGCAGCAGAGTGGTGAGGCAATAAGTTCAGTATAACAGGTCCTCTGAGGGTCAGGACTATCATTTGGTCATTATTTTTTCATAAAGGTGGTATTACTGTGCACCTGTAAGAGTGCTTTTTGATAGTGGGTTTGATGGACAGGCTTTTATTTTTCCAAATATTTTACAGACATTTTGCAGAACCATACTTTTGTTGCTGACATCAGAAAAAATACATGTAATGTTTGAGATCCCAAATCAGCACTAGACAAAAGGCAATTTAGCTATTTATGTTTTGGTAAAAAAATGTTTTTGATTTGTGTTAATATAAAGGTTTTTATCATATTTAAAAGAAACAAATCCCCAAAACTGTGAGGGTATCCTTTGTATACAGCTGAAAGCCTTGAGTCACAAGTCATGCGTTTAAAAGCAGCGACTGTAACAGGAGAGACAGGTGTGTTGCAACGAGACTGAGCGAAGACGTTGATCGCTTACTCTCATTATGAACAGGTGACTTTCTGTCAGAGGAAACAATGCATTTTCATTGATGTTGGCAGGAAAACATTAGAGCAAAAAGAGTCAAACAAATGTTTTCTTCAGCTAAATGACTTTAACTCAGCATGCTGCACTTATCTGTTCATAACTCATTTAAATCACAATAATAATTTGGCAAAACTGGACCTTTGTTTTTCAAAATGTTATTTTCCCCATCACATAAGTCACAAGAAAAGAAAATGTCATATATAAATTGCATAAACATGCAAATGTTCAGTAAGGTGTTCTTTGAACAAACGTTTTAGCAAGTTTTTATAGTTGACTATTTAAACATAGTTTGCCATGCTTGATAGAATGTGGGAAAAGTTGCTGTTTTATGGTACTAATTAATTTAATTTAAAGGATTTAGATAATATTCGTCTGCTGTAACCATTCACAAATGTAAAATTGTACTTTTATAAGTAAATTAACCAGGGAAGAAATTGTGTTGTCGTGTGATTAGGTTTGATTTAGTTTATTATGACTATATTTGAACTATATATTGTATTATTTATGTTTTTCTTGTGACTTTTTAAAATTGTTCTGTGAATCTGAAGGTTAGAAAGGGAAGACAAACATCTATGCGTAAGAAGAAAAGCTTTGCTTTGAACCTACAAAATAATTAAAGACTGATTCACACAGAGTGATTTAATAAAACGAGGAATGATAACAAAAGAAAACATTGCATGACTATTATAAAATATTCAAAGACTAATGATATTATTATTTTTCCAAAATTTGAAAACCCAGGTTGTTTTAATATTTTTAATGAATTATTTAGTTTCTGAATAAACACTAAATCAGTCTAATCAACAAAGTTTTTCATGGATCAACCCTGTTACCATCCCCCAACTCAACCTCTCTATCCACCAACCCACTGACATTTGACCAAATCTGATTTTAAAAAATACAGATATTAATAACTTCAAACACAGTAAAAAAAAGAAAACCTAAAATAAATATACCTCACATAATCTGAATTGTAGAAAGACCTGCATGATTTCTGGCTGAAGATAAATTTAGATGTAAGAGCAAATAGAGGTTGTGAAGTGGAAGCCTCTGGATCACTCTTTTTTCCAACCATATTTTATGGTTCTTCTCAATTATTGGAAATCTAGAGCTGTCTAAAACACAGGATACACAAGAAATGTAGTACTTCTGACTAAATTTACTTGGCCTAAATGATCTTAGACTACAGGCAGCTCAGTTAAATAGCCTTATTTAGATAGAAACTATTTTTTTATATCTCAAGTGTAACTCAACACAGAATCTAAGCTGGATTAGTTCGTCTTTGTATGATTTTTATAAATAAATGTATTTTTGTTTTATTAATTAACGCAGGTAAAAATAGTCCTTTGCCAAAGCACCTATTTGACCTGTGCAGAAACAGGAGCGTGAGCCAGGAGGAGGAAGAGGAGGAGGAAGAGGAGTAACCAGAGCTTTGCCTGCTGATGAAGGATCGTTTCACTGTTCAGTGGCGCCGTGACGCTAAAGCAGGCAGCGGACAGAGGATGCTCTGTAGTCTGGTGCGCACACTCCTCCTGTCTCCGCACTGAGCACCATGATGGAAGAAGAGCCTAATTAACCGCCTCCGTTCTCCCGATCGCTCCGGGAGCTGATGAGTTTTAAACCGAACCCCAGACCTGCGTCTCTCTCGCTCTGAAGACCCCCCCACCCCTGGACAACCACCCCTAACCCCCCACCCTCTACTAGGAGCCGTGTTTTTACTGAGCGGAGAGGACCGCGGCGGGACTGGGAAGTCTTCAGAAAAGGTACGGGGCTCGGTTCGGGTTCTGTGACACCCACTCCTATACAAAAAAAACAGAAAACCTTGAAGTTAGCCTCTTAGCATGGCTGCGTTATTCGTTTATTGTTAATAATAATGATAGTAATAATAATAATAATGGCTACTTTCATCTCGACGCTGCCCGCTGGATTCAAGATTGTAGAGGGGGGATCGTGGCTTTGTCAGAAACAATACAAACATGTTTTATTTTACATTTTTGCAAAAACTGGTTGTCATGTGGAGCGTTAGCCCCGACTGTTGGAATAAGGTTACCAGCTGTTTCTGCAGAACATCTGACGGCTGCGTTGCTCAGTTTTCACTCTGAGAGCCTGGAGTCAGCCTGTCATTTCACGTCGGCTTTTTTTAAGTGGGTGAGAGGAATGAGGGAGGGGGGGGTGACCATGTCTTACCACCTTGGTGGTGTCCAAGGAGAAACATAAGGACGCTCGATGATGGGTTAGTTTGTCACGAATCGCTCATGGTAATGTCAGAGCTAATTTTCATCTCAAGAAGAGCTCGATGTCGCTGTAAGATTAATAACACACAAAACATTTTAAAACACGTTATTGTTCACACAGAGCCTGGAGCCTTAAAAACGAAGCACCAAAAATTAGATCTAAAGCAGTGCTTTTTTCCCCCACCCAGTTGTGGAGTCATGCATTGCAGCAGACTAACACTCATATCACATTTTGTTGGCAGTAAGAAGATTAAATTCTTCTCGGAGCATCGCTGCAATGTGACCTTTTTCTGTTCCTTCCTCTGCGGGGCCTGCATGCGCGCGTGCAGTTCAAGGACTTCCACAGCTGATGTGACCAAAGTGACGGCTCAGAGTGGCAGCTCTCCTGTTTTTTTTTCTTTTTTTTAAGCACGCTTTGTTTGTTTGTTTGTGTACCAGAGCTGCACAAAGCATCTGCTGCAGATTTTCACTTCCTGCGCTCAGCTCTGGATTATTATTCACCACAAAACATCAAAGCCAAATATGCTGCCTGCCATATTTGTTGTAGTTCTGAACGATGCAGCCTCTTTTTCTTCTTCTTTTTTTATGGGTGCTTTTTGATTTGTGGACAGATGCATTTCACATCTGGTGACATAAAACTCCTGTTTGCATGATCTACAGAAACAGTGCTTGTGTTTCAGTGGAGTAGAAGCAGATCTGCTTGCATAACATCTCTGAAGTTCTCTTTAGTCACAAGCATTAGGTCAGTAGCCTAATGATAAAAACAACTATGTTTAAAAATATATATCTTAATTTATGATTATCCTTTGTGTAAAGTAAAAGTAAAAAAATAAATAAGTGGGATTCTGTGAAAAGGTTAAAATAAACAAATAATGTCTTACCTGTTGAGGATAGTTATTTTTTTTGAATGACCTAAAGAAATAAAATTTACAGGTACTCATTGCAGACTGGGGACAAAAATATTCTAAAATAAGATACAAATTCCACTCAGTAGTTTTTACTTCCTCTCACAAATGGTTATGGACTGATGGCAACTACCACAAGCTTTTATTTACCTACGGAAGCAGCAGAAGTGCCTGAAAATATAGGTCAGCAATGATGTCCATTGAAGAGCCGTATGGGATGGAGAAGTCTGACAATTTTGAAGTATTACTGTTGTACACTTAGTTTTGTTTGAGTGAAGTATGTAAAAAAGTGATTTGTTTGAGTGTGTGCATCCTAAAGTTCCACCCGTCTGAAAGAAATACGTGTTCGTTTAACTGCAATTCATGTCAGAACCAGATAAGAGACTCACCAATACGATTTTATTCATAATGTAAATGTAAGAAACCATACAAAACCCAAGTTTAAGTCTGATCTCCTTTTTAATGCTGCTCCCAGCATTTCCCCTCCCAGACTCTCTTCACATTCCAAACAACATCTTCAGAACCAAAGTCACGCCTTTCTCTTTCCTACGGCTGAGTGACAGGTTCCCTGACAAATCAACTCAACTCTCTACTGTTTCTTAGCGGTTATTAAGTGTTGTCAGTGTTAATAGGCATGTATCTAAACTGATAACATTCACAAAATATTTTATACAATTCCAATATTCCCCTAAGAAAAACCAACAGAATGTGTAATGTATTAAATCAGTTTTTAAGATAACTCATAAATTCCTTCACGTCCATTTTCTTTTTACACACTGTTGTTTTCAGGGTTGTGGGAGAGTTGGTGTTTGTCGTCATTGTTTAGGAGGCAAGGTGCATTCTGGACAGCACCCTGGAGAAGTCCATCACTGGAACAAATAGGGACAAATAGAGACAAATAAGACAAACACTTCACACTGTCACACAATGTAGAGCTGCCATTGAACCTAAAGGTCCTGTTACATTATAATATTAGACAACTTATGCCGACTTGTGAAAATTTTGTTATGACTATTTTACTCATATCAACTATAAATTTGATCTAACTAGTCAAAAAGAAGATTCCAGTAGATTTTTTTAAAATTCCATCTTCAGCTTAGACATCTTTAGTATTGGACAAACATTTCAGAAGTTGTCTACAACGTTATAGTGTGACAGGGCCTCGTTAATGTTTTTGGTAAGTGGGAGGAAACTAAAGTACTCGGAGAAAACCAAAGCATGAACGGGGTGAACATGCAAGCTTTACAGCTGTGTTTTGTAGAGGAAACTCAGAAGCAGCTCATTGATGTGATTTAAAAGTAGATTTTTAAATTATCAGCTTGTACTTAAATTTTTTAATAAAATGTATTTAAAATAAATGGTTGGACATTGTAAAGGTAGTCATACATTTTTTCTCAGTCACAAAGAGAATATTTCATGTTTCTGTTGCTTTAAGCATTATATTCCTTGACATTACCAAGCATATTATAAAAACTGTGAAATGTACTAATATCATTGTTTGCATCTGTTTATTTCAAAGGCAAATTATGCCAGCAGCATCGGAGCCTCTCGCCCTGGTGACGTGCCAGCTGATTGGTCAGACTACTCTGCCCTGCTTTTGCCTCCTTGTCTACCCTGACAGATCCATGCTGCTGGATGCTCCTCAAAGAGCCACTCCCGCACCATGAGCGCCAACGGGCCTGCCCCAGAACCTGCCCCCGCAGCTCCAGAGGCCCCTCCCACCTCCACCCCAGCGCCAGCTCCAGCCCCGACGGCACCACCTCCTATCGCTCCACCTGCCCAGACATCCTCTACCATACCGGTGGGTGCTTTGGCACAGAAGAAGCGGCAGCAGTATGCCAAGAGCAAGAAACAAGGGAGTAATGCCAACAGCAGGCCACCCAGGGCTCTTTTCTGCCTCAACCTTAACAACCCCTTACGCAGGGCCTGCATCAGCGTAGTGGAGTGGAAGTATCCTTTGCTGCCATGTTGGAATGATGACTCAGAATCTTTAGCTCAGATCAGTTCTTCATGAAATCTCAAAATGACAAATCAAAATTGTTGTCAGACATTTTTAGTGAGGAATCAAAGATGAAAATTGGAACATCAACAATACAAATCTGTCCTCTTTTTTTTTTTTCGATGTGAACATAAAACATAAAAACAATACAAAATCAAAACAAAGGCAACATAAATAAACAAGGACATTCTCAAGACCCCGCCCCCCCTTTTTTTCCTAGGACTTACATTTTATCACACCGAGAATCAAATCCAATTCTCATCAAATAGAGTTATCGATAAATTGCCGAAGGGGTTGCCACGTTCTATTGAATCGCTTTAAGTTATTTGCTAACGAGAACCGTATTCTTTCCAGGTGAGAGAGCTTTACCAGTTCCTCCAGCCACAATTTAATCGATGGAACCTCTGATTTCTTCCAGAACAGCAACACTAGCTTTTTTCCTATGATGAAGGAATATGATAAAAATTGTCGTTGGTATTTATTAAAATGTGAAAGTTGAACAGAAACTCCAAGTACAATCAGAAGTGGGTCCAGCCTCAATTCTGTACGGAACATATCTGAAACAATTTTGAATATGAATATGTATATGAATTTTGTACACAAACAGTAAGAATGAGAAGTGTGGCTTCTTCAATATGGCGTTTGTCACACAGTGGGAATGTGATAGGGAAAATTTTATGTAACTTCACCTTACAGTAACGAAGCCTGTGAATGATTTTAAATTGAATAAGACAGTGTCTAGAGTTCAATCAAAAATGCTTTGAAAGATTTTTTTTTATTTTGTTGTAATTTTCAAACAGAAAAACTATTCAGGCACTTTCACAAAACACTTCAAGCTCATTGAGATGCCTTCTGAGCACCTTGATGCGATTTCTGAAAAAAGCCAAGGCAGCATGGGAACGCTAACCCACTGTTTTTGCACCTTGGAATCACTAAGCAAAGTAGAAACAGAGCTGTAAAAGTTGACATGTGAAAAGCTAAACTGACTGGACGTGATGTAGTGATGACAGTCTGTGAGACCACCTTAAACAACAATAAACAAATTATTTCAGAGAAGATTGTTGATGATGCGCAATAACTTTGCTTTTAGCTGAAGAATGTGGTTAACCATAAAGAGAATCATTAAAGCTTAGTTAATTGATCAAAAGTGGTATCGGAGAAACGTTTAATGTGTAGTGATTCACGTCAACCCAGCTGAGTTCATTTCTGAAAGCTCACATCTACGAGGGACATAGCCGACCAGATTATTGAACCATAAGAGGCAACTTAAAGTCAAACAATTTTTTTTGTGGCAATTTCCCCAAATGTTTGTGAAAGTGCCTAATAATACTTGCAGAACATTGAATTGTAAGTCATTTTTCAATGGTAAAAAGCTGATATAATCAATTCAAGTTCAGTTACCTGCAGTATTGTTCAGCCCAATTATTTCCAGTTTAATTCAAATGTTGCAGCCCAATACAATCAGGTTTTGAGTCACATTTGGTTACATATAATCTAATTCAATTTGATTATAATCCTGTTTAATACAGTCAGATTAAATACATTTTGAAATGCCAATTAATTAAAAGCTAAGAAGGCACAGGGTGGTGGACAAAAGCTGAGTAATGATTAGTTGTATTACTGAAAACATTTTGTCTGAATTCCCTGCTGTTTTGATCATTAGTCACTGCTGCACTGTATTGAGTAGGTAGTACCTTTAAAATGTCAATTTAACAGGTGTGACTCAGGTCATTTAAAAAAACAAAAACACTCGATCCAAACTGGGAAAATTCTTCTAAACCTGTAAAATAAATAAGACAAAGTCAAGTTGAAAAGAAAAACTTTAGAATAAACATCAGGAGTCAGTTTATTTGTTTTAGGTTTATGTTGCTGTTGTTAGTGATGTTGGAGAGAAATCTATTCCGGTAAAACATTCTTGTTTTCCCCATAAAGACAAAGTGAAAGTCACCATGTCCTGAATCCTGAAATACTGCAGCATTGTCGCTGTAGATAAAACGTCTCACTGGAGGGTTTGTTGCTTAAACAGATGGCAGCATCACAAAAACCATCAAAACGTTTTGAAAGGAGTATGTCCTACGTGTATGACAGAGGTAAATATCAAACTAGGTTTATATTTTGTGTTTGTTGGGGGAAAAAAACATAAATGTCCCCAGGGATTTATGACAAGTACACTTTAGCAAATGCAGCTGCAGCCGTATCAGGTGTCCCAGTTTGTTCTGCACGGACAACAAACATCAGCTCAGTCCCTGAAGACGAACTCATCAGTTTGTCATTGTTGCTCAACACTAATAATATTTAATTTTGTTGCACATTTAAAGTACAGTTGTAAAAAGATAATTTATTTTTAAAAAGTTTGTATGTTATGCCATTTTTTTTCACATTTTCCTAAACTTCTTTCCTCAGGCCATTTGATGTCTTTATATTAATTGCTATTTTTGCCAACTGCATGGCCTTAGCTGTCTACGTCCCTTTTCCTGAAGATGATTCCAACTCCACAAACCATGACTTGGTGAGCACTTTTTATCAATCATTTAAATTTTATTTGTTTGACACCTGTCGCAGTGTTGTGGCTTGCATAAATTAGCTACATTTATGTCAGTTTCAGTTCAATGCAATGGCTTATCTTAATAAAAAAAATGACTATTTAGAGTGTTTGTAAAAATAATAAAGTGTTTATTTTTGCATGTTTTATAATCAGGACAAAAGGAATGGAAGAATGACTCATCGTTTTATTGGTTTGTCTATAAAGTGGTTTCTAAGTTAGGAAATGTTGTATCCATAAATGGGGTCTTAGTCGATAAAGTTTGAATAAGTTGAAATTCTGCTTAAAGCTTTTAAAGAGAGTCATTGAATGTAGCATTATTCTGCAGAATCGCTGTGCCTACAAAAACAAACTCTGAATCGGTGCTTTATCATCTCGCCATTTTCCTGTACCAAGATTTTTTCTTTTTTTTTTTCTTTTTATTTAGCTTCCTATTTTTAGAATTTGTTCGTCATTGCACCACTCCGTGCACCACTTTGTGCATTTATGTCTGTATGATGAATTGTGGGTGATGTAGTGTTGTAAGCATTCCTCCGCCGCTGAGGATAAGCGTGCTCTTGAAAAGCCAGACAGACACACAGTCTGCGGTGCTTACGAGAGCAAAACTAAGCGTAGTGTTCAATGATTAATGAGCAGCATGTACCGTGTGTCTGCAGACAGTTGGATGGTTATAGCTGCATGTAAGAGTAGGAAAGTCACGCAGAAAGCTGTTTCTGTATGTTGCATTGATTATCAGGTTTAGTTAGAGAAAACACAGATTTTGTTAAATGCATATTTGTGGTGCTACTTTAGTGAAGTGAGGTGTGTTGCTTCGCAGTGTGACCTCCTGGAGGGTGACATCTGGGTGTCTGTTTACACATCACTGGTGCATCAGAGGATACCGGGCCATCTGGGACATTACGGTGTCTGATACATTACGATAAACAGTGTGTTGTCAGTTTGAGTTGGTACGGAGTGCAGAAGAGGTTTTTTTCAAGTATAAAAATAAACCATTTTGATTTATGTTATTGATTTTTCTTTAAATCTTAGGGTGAAAACGTCTGTTTCATTTACGTTTATGAAAAATCTCCTTTTAGCTGAATTGCAGCTCTTGTGTGCTGTTTTTATATTGTGTATATTGTTGATGGGTACTTACTTATGTCTTTCTCCATTTTTTCCCTCAAAATGTCTAAATAACAACTGTTTTTAGAGATATACATCATACAAATGAAACCGTAAAGTGTAGTTTGTTTATTCATTTGTAAATTTATTAAAACTTTCAAGTAAAAAAAGCTTTCTCATACATATCATCTAAGCCTCTAAATTTATTTTATTTTCATTTATTATTGAATATTTTAACACATTCATTAGGAACAAACTGAAAGCCAAGACTGACCAATCCCAGAACTAAAAAAGGAAATTTTTGCAGTGAGAAAGCTTCATTAACAGGGTGATTCAAGGGACAGTTCAAATCTTTTAAAATGGGATTCTGTGAAAAATTTAAACTACTGTTTACTCATGAACACAGCATTAATCATTGAAATTGTTGCAGTCTCAAGCATGTAAACAGTTAAACGCAAAATGAACATTCTTTAGGACTGAGGATGATTTTGCGTTGCCCATGAAAATGGTGAGTACCGCAAACAACACTTTGCTATCTGCCATTGTTATTCGCGTAAGTTCAGAAAAAGTATTGACTGCTGCTGTTCGTATTGCTCATGCGTAATTTCAAACTGATGCCAGTTTTTTTCAAAAACCTACACTCATAAGACCTGTATTCAAAAAGTGCTGGTGTTGTGTACATGTACGGCCAAACCTCAGCAGAAAAGCTACAAATTTTGCTAGCATCTGCTACCATTTTGCCCCACTTAGACTAGCCATTAACTCATTGATCTGGTCAGAATTGTTTTCCCATAAATCGAAGTTGCTCAAAGAGCCAACTACAACAGGCAAGATACTAGTTGTTCATACCTTCCCCATGGAACCGGACTAAAATAAAAAAATGAACTAAAATAAAATATAAAACAACATCCTGTTGACTAAATAAAATGATTGTATAAAATGATTTATATTTCTTTTTAGTGGGGTTTCCAGCTAAAAAAAACAGCTTTTCTATGGAAACAAATGTGAATCTGCTAAATTTAATGTTTTGCTTGCAGTAATGCTATTTGTTGTTTGGTGCCTTGGACAGCTTTACATTGCTTTCATGGAATTTGCCTTTAATTCAGCCGTGTCAACACGATATCAACCTACCACAGGGGGAATAATGCAAGCTTTCCTTTTTTCAGAAGAGGCTGAACAAAAGAATTATTTATAGGGCAGGTGTGTCAGCTTGGTCTTAGTCGCTTTACAGAGTCGTGGCCACAGGAGTAACTGGAGAGATTAAAATGCTGAGTTGGTTTTGTGAACCAGCAGGTAAGTACATAGTGGAGATTGGTCTTTCACACTACTCTGTTCTGCAGCAATAAAGGAGAACTGAGGGCTGATATGAAACCTGAGCTGGAGCGCTGAGTGGCCTGATGTGTAAAGCAAGGATGGAGTTATGTCACAGAGTAACTGAATCATGCAGTGATAACATGTCATGTATCTTTAAATGCACAGAGACTCTAAAACCTGCATTAGGCTATCTTGAGTTTCCTTTTTATGCAATGCTTTAAAATTTAGCATAAATTGTTTTTTAATTTATAATAAGAGTTGGTTCTCCACTGAGTAAGGTGCTACAGAGCTGCTTCAGCATCATATAGCTGCATAGTCATGGAGGCTTTAATAGCCTGAGTCTGCCTGGCTTGTTAGTGAGGCTTGGTTAAATGCAGCAGCTCTTTATAAATAGAAAGCAATTTCCTCCCCAGGCAGAATAGAGGGCAAAAGATTGGGGTCTTGCTACCACCAGGAGGCACAAGTGAGTAACAGGATGGAGCTAACGCTCAAATATGCACGTGCACATGTGTAATGACACAGAAAGGAAAAAAAAAGCTTGTCAAAAAGTCACAGATTTAGTCTCAATCATTTCTAGATCATCTAATTTTTGCTCCGCTTTTTCAGTAATTTTACTGCAAAAGTACAAAGTACACACAACCTGTCCCACACGTGACTGAGTCTCCTCTGCACCCACCTTTCTGAAGAGACAGACAAATGAATCCACAATACTCCCACTTTTGCTTTAAGGTCATTTCTGTCTTATCTATCTGATGCTGAACACCCCGGGCAGCTCCTGCCGAAGGTGGCTGAGCAAAACAATGACCTTTTCATGGTGAGTGTGATTCATACATCTCATCCTTCACAAAGCAACGTTCAGCCAGTTGTGTCTTACATCAGGTACTGACTGTGCCCATGTCACCATCATTGCATAACTCCTGTGCTGCCGAACTGTTTATTTTTGTGTCAACAAAAGCACACCTAAAGATTGAAATGTCTGCAGTCAAACCAACTGTGCGGTTATTTTATTGCCATCAAAGACATCATAGTTTGAACCAGCATTGTGTTTTTTATTGAATCTATGATTTGAAAATCAAAAGTGTGTAACTTACTATCTGAGAGCAGGTCAATAGGATCATTTTTTATTTATTTTGATGCCATTTGTCATTTAACTTCCACATCCACTTCAACGTTACAGGCAGGATTTGTTTAGACTGTGTAGTCATAAAGAGCAATGGTTCACCAAGAAGTCATTTCTGATTTAAATATGTTTGAACAATTATTGTGAACTTGTGACCATGTCATCACCTGCTAACCAAACTCTATCACGAAGATCTTCACTGTAAAAACAAGCATCCAGTGGCTACTGTCAAAAAAATTCAAGATATCCATCTATTTGTTTTAAAAGATGGATGGCTGGATGGATAGATGGATGGATGCATGGATGGATGGATGGGAGCAATCATAAGATGAGAAGTAAATCCTGGACAGACTGCCAGTCCTTGTGTGTGTGTCACACAAGACGGACAACCATTCACACACGTTTGTTCTTCTATCCTCATGGGGACGTTGCATTGACTTCCATTCATTTTCCGGTCATTTCAATAGCCTAACCCTGATCTTTTACCCTAAATCTAACCACCGGGTAACAAAAACGTACAAACACACAGACCGAAAGTCAGTTATAGAATCTTTAATCAACCTGGTATGTTTTCGGGCTGCTGGAGGAAGAAAATCCTCACCTGAACAAGGAAAACTTAAATTCCACTGCTGTACGCTGATGTGATTAACAGAAATCTGATAGTTTTATAAGTATTTTATATAATTCTCCATCCTGCTTTTTCAGTGGAGTTTAAAACCATAGATGATACAGCTCTTGCTTTCTATAATACAGTTTATTTTACTTTACGTCAAGGTTGGAAATAAATGCAGCTCCCACAATCATTATTTTTGGTAAACTTCCAGCTTATGTCCAAAAATCCATAAAATATTTGTGAACCAACTGTTCACATCTCAAGAAAGATTTGTAATATTTTCAGTTTGCTTTGGTTAACCATTGATACACAAGTCAGAAACAAAACAAGATAATAAAAATTTAGCGTACAGTACTTTTTTACTGAAGGGCTGTTTTTACCCACTTCTCTTTTCCTGGTGAAGCTGGTGCCCATCTCCAACAGTCACTGTGACAGAGGCGGGGCACATCTTAGGCAGCTCGCAAGTTATAGGCAGCTATTTACCATAACTTGTGCACAGCAGTAATTCATCCTGCAAAGTGTGGGGTTCTAAACAATAATTTATCCTGCTGGTCCTGTTTGTCCACATTACACCAGTGCTGAGGAAGCAAAAAAAAGATTTATTTGGAGGTGTCGTCAAGGTTTATGAGTAAGTGTTTTGGCTGAATAATGTGCTACAGAAGAGTGTAAATGTGTACATATGTGGGGAAACAGTTGGCTCTGTATGTGTGGGGATGTGTGTGCGTGTGTGTGTGTGTGTGTGTGTGAGGGAGAGAGAGAGAGAGAGAGAGAGAGAGAGAGAGAGAGAGAGAGAGAGAGAGAGACGGCTGGCACGAACAGCAACGTCTGGACTAGGGACTCCTGTGGAGATGATGATAGAAGAATGTGTTTAGTCACTTAACGTAACTGCTCATTTGCGGCTCACACTAGCACTGTCCCTGCTTGTTATCCTGAATGTGTATTTCTGCACGTGTGTGTGTGCAAGCATGAGGGAGCACTTGCATGTGAGTGTGTGACAGAGGCGAGCCACGGAGTGTAAAGGGAGGCATAGATGAGTGGTGTGGATATTAATGAGTGAATGTGCCATGCTAATTTTTTTTACTTTAATTAATATTCTACACATAAATCAACATAATTTAGAATTATGACCTGTACGGTAAAGCATGGTTAGTGGTCTAATAACATTTTCAGTGCCACGAAGCAGGTTTATGTGTTGATTTATCACCATTCTGGAAACCAAACCAAACTCAACACTACTGGCCTTTTTATTTTATTTTTTTTAACTTTTTTTTTGTTAGCTGGCTCATAACCTACATCTCCAGTCAACTCTGACAGTGTTCATGGTATTTGTTAACACAGGCTGTTCTGAGCTGATTTATTATCAAGTCATGTACTGGACTGAATATATGTTTGATTCTGTTTAAAAAGCTTTTAAACAGTTGGAACTGTATTTAAATTAATGGTCTCTGTAGCAATACTTTAATTTATGGTACTGATGATTATTCATTTGTGCTTTAATTTGTGCACTCATTTCCTATTTCATAATTGTGATTGGTCCACTTTACTTTTTCACATGCATTGTTCACATATCCAGAGTCTGCAAACCTGGGTTAATTTTCTCATTAAATACAGGTGTAATTTTTTAGACTAGTTAGGCCCGAGCTCCTTAGCAAAACTTGTGTGCTATGAATAATCTTTGTAAAACAAAGCTCTGGTGTGAGAGAGTCAGAAGGCAGGGCTAACAGAAACAAGCCATTGAACATACAAAACAAGAACAAAAATAATATTGATCTAACTGAGCCTAATATAGAACTGTAAACACTAAATCTGAACTGTAAAATCATAATGACAAGCAGGTTTGGGTTTCAGATTATCAAGTAAACACCCATAATCATAGACTTGAACACAAGAAACTAAGTTAACAAAACAAAAGATTTTAATAAATAAAAAAGAGATGCCATCAGGGCAGCAAAGCAGTTATTAAAAGAGAGTAGCGGTGTGGCTAACCAGCAATGCAGACACAGGAAACAAGAGACAAACACAAACAGTATGACAGAACAATGACCAAATGATAATGTTAGGAGAATAAGTAGGTTGGTAGTGCTGATTACTGAGTAAAAACAGCTGAGTCTAATTAGCAAATGCAGGGCTGAGAAAACAAAGACTTAAGAACACAAGAATGACAAGTGAGGAACAGAAAACAAACTGATTACGAGAAAATCTAAGGAAGGAACACAAGCAGATGACTAAAAACGAGGAAATAATGACTGAAACTGCAAACACAAAACCCCAGGATTATGACAGATAGCTGACACAAGTAGGTAAATGCCTTTTGACCAATTTAGTCATTTAGAAAATTAAACATAAAAATGTCGTTAGGATAAAACTGTTACATTTAACTTCACTGAACATTTGTATGAGAAATCTCAACACAATCAATTTTTATGCACTATAAAAACATATTATTTATTAAAGCAAAGTATAAAGATTAGCATTAAGACCAAACTTGTCAAAATGCATCAAATAAGGTCTTTATATGGATGTTTAAAAGCACATTTATTTCTCAAAACCCTACTTTGATAGTAGCGTATGCTCTCAAATCTCAAAATACTTTTCACTTTAGTAACACATTGCGAGCATTTTTGAATTCTTAAATGTAGACACATTGTTACTTTGGCAGATCGATGTTAGTCTGCAGTGTTGTTGACAGATTTCAATGTATTACATTCAAAAAGAGCTGTTGTTTTTGCCAATATGATTAGTCTGTTTTTGTTGTTTTTATTGATTGGATGAAGCTCAGAGTAAAAACCGATCTGTTGTGCATTTGAATATGAATCCATTTAGCAAAAAACAATATTTAGTCTCGACTATAAACAAGAAATAAAGGGTGAAAGCTCTAGCTATCCTGTGAAAAGCTGGTGAAGCGTGTGAACGCTGCTGGCTGGCTCGACTGGGCGGCCCTGACTGATCTATACAGACAAGAGATGGAAACAAAGATGGAGAGCAGGCTGAGAGAAAACATGGTGTTCATGCAGTGATACTATGTGTCATCTATTTCAGTGAATCCAAATATATATTGTGTTTGTAAATGTAAAAGTTGGTTCTAAAACCTACACAGGGTGTGTGTATCTTACACTGATTTTGTGTTGTAGTTGTTGTATTGGCTCTGCGTGTGTGTGAACGTCTGGTCACACGCAGATATCACACATGCGTGATGTCACTGTTACTCATTCTGGGCTTGTAGCCACATGCTCAGATGGTCAGACATGCAAATATAGTATAGTAACAATCAGGTGAAGTAGGAAAACATGAAGTCCCATCAAATTTTTAAGCATTCATGCATTTTGTATTTTGCTCAGTATGTGTGGGTTTGAATTTGAGTCATCTGTGTTTAGTCTAGTTCTGCTGCTTATAAAGGTGTTTTAGATATTTGTACCATGAGGAATTTAAATGCAACAGGACTTTGTCAAGTGTTTTTTCTCTAGTTTTTTTATTTTTTATTTATTGCTTTCTTTGTTACAGTAAAGCCACTTGATTATAATAATAAATTCTGTTATTCCTGACAGCTTTGGAAGTGGAGTGATAAAGTTTTTATATCAAAAACCAGAACTGGATTCGTTCAAAACATTTTGTCTGAGTCTGATTTGTAGTTTAGATTTTATTTTTTCAAGTAAAGCTTTTGTTGTATGCGTGTCCTGGTTCAGATTTTGTTTGTTTTTTTATGTTCTTTATGGTTTAGATTGTTTTTGTTTGTTTGTTTGATTGATTTTGAAAAAGGTAATTATTTTATGAAATCAAGTTTGAGATTTGTTAGTCAACATAAAAATCAAGTATCTCATGAAAGCTAATGATGGACGATGACTCTGAGCAACATAATAAATATATAATTAATTACAACAAAGAAGATACAAAACATTTCTTTACTGATTTATTATCTCCTGTCGCTGAGAGGTAAATGTGTGCATTCATGTGTCCATTTGTCAATTATTCTATTAGCAAAATATTTCATGAAACACTAGACAGATTTTAATAAAATTCACAGAAAGTAATCATTAGATGTACATACAGCTCATTAATTTTTGGAGTCCACCTGATTCAAGACATCAAACACAAAGATGGCTGTACCTCAGGTAATTTTACAGATATTGAACTAAAATATAGTGTGGTAGTAACTGAGAGTCTTAGCTTTGGCAAATTGTGCAACATCTATGTTATTGCTGAAGCTCACATTATTTCAGATTTGTCCAAAATGCCTACAAATTTATTTCTCAACACAAGATAGTCTTAGTTTAAGACTTTTATTTGCATTTTCTAGGAACACTAATTTAGTATCTAAATAACAAAATCATGTTTGTTCAACATTATTCAAATTCTAAAACCAACAAAGTGAATTTAATAGGTTTAATAAATCAGTCAGTTGATTCAGACTTTTGTTTTTATCACTTTAAGAAGCTTAGTTTTAAGATGCAAAACTCAGAGCTGCAGTTCAGACCATCTTTGTAACAAAGTGCGTGTTAATACAAACGGGAAAGCTGCTTGTAGTGACAGTGAAATAAAATCTGACTCCACAGGGGATCAGCACAAAATGTAGTTTTAACATCAACATCTTGATGTGCGTGTGACAGAGTCGCACTGCAGGAAGTGTGATGTCAAAATAAGACAAACAAACTCAAAGACATCAGGCTACACTTTTTATTCTTGCTATCTTTGTTTCCATTTCTTCTAATGAACAAAACCACATTATGTTTTCTTTGTGACAACTGGAGGGAGATAAATTGCAGCTTACGGACACCCTGTTCCAAGCTGTTAATAGGTTCTTGTCGCTGCTGTCCGCCTGGCTAAGTCATCTGGTGAGTTATGTAGAAGTGTGCTCAGCTCAGTGGTTTAGCAGCATCATATGTCATGGTGAGCTGATCAGCTGTGAGCTGAAGTGAGGTGTGCCTGTAGATGTGAACACTCACCCTGTGGCACGGCTGGGGCTGTTGCTGTGGAGGTTAAAGTGTTGTTTACTGATACTTTGACTGTTACTGTACATTTGGTTTTGGACCTTAACAGATAAACTGTTTTTTATGCATATTTGGGAGAATAGTAGGTAAGGCGGATATATTTACTAGTGGTGTCCCTGATACCAGCATTTTTACAAGTACTCATACTTGTTAAAAGTACCCCTATACTTGTAACCAATACCATTTTTATTTATTTATTTATTTTTTGGATGTTCACATCATATTTTAAGTGCAACCTTAGTGCAGAAGATGACGTGACGCCACATTCAGCTTGCTGTTTACAGGAGTAAATACTGATGCTACATGTTAGCATGTCAGTTCTGAAGTTGTGCAATCAGAGCCAGTTAAAAATGATCTGACATGCTTGCTTAGTTCACTGTTTACATTGGAACCTACCTCTGGCTGCTCCGGTGCAGCGTGTATTTATGGACTGAGAGCGACATCCTGGAAGTAAAACTAACTAAAGTATGGATCCAGTTACTTTAGTGTTGACACAGTCTGAAACCAACGTTACTATCATAAGTTTCTGTGGATTCATCCAGAACATGGAAAATTCAAAGAAAAAAGACGTAGCTGAAGACGTGTGGAGTTACAGGATTTAAACTACGTGACATTTCTATTACTTTAATCACCCTCAACTCGCTGACGTAAAAGTCGGATAAAATGAGTGTTCAGACTGAGGTCGCTTTGAAAAACATTAGATATGTAGTACCAGTTTCTAAATAAAAGAAAAGTGTTTTTAGGATCATTGGATCATTAACATTTAAGTAATCAGTATCGTTATCCAAACTAAATTACTCGGTTTGAGATAAACTGGTTTTGGGACACTCCTAATACTTACTGCTGGTAACATATAAATTGTGCAAGAGCAGGGTACAAACAGTATCATTATAAGAGAATGCAGCACATAAATGAACTACGGTCCAATTAATCATTTTCTTCACCTGTTTTATTTTTTGTTGGTCGCAGGCAGCTGGTGTTAATCTCCAGCTGTGAGAGGCGAGGAACACCTTGGACAGGTCTCATCACAGGGATACACAGAGATAAACAGGATGAATAAAAACATTCACACTTTCACTAAGGAACAATTTAGAGTTAGCAACTGATCTAAGAGGCACGCGTTTGGTCTGTGGGAAGTAAAGACTCAGACTAGGAGATGATACTGTGACCTTCTGATTGAGAGGCGACAACTCTAACCGCTGCTCCACCGTGTCGTCCTTAAACTGTGATGACTCAGACGTTTATGATACTTTCTGTTCTCTATAGTTTGTTTCCTCTGGTATTTCTTTCCATTTTTACTTTATGCTCACAGTTCAGTGTGTTAATAAATTATTATTAATAATTACTAATAATTACTATTTTGCTCATTAATTGAGAGACATTATCTGCAATTACATTTAACATGCTGTTCTGAACCAGGAGATGGCAATTTGCATCATTTAACTGTAGCTCTAAATGCTAAAATTGTTCAGACAGCGCATTATATTTTTACTCTACTTGTTACTTTTACATCCCTATTGCCACACAAAAAAAATATTTTTTTGTAATATTTCAAAGTTATATTCTGATGTTACTATACCATGATATTGTTTTGGCTAAGTAATATATATTTTTATTTTGTTTAGCAGATAACAACAGCAGCAAATCTCCATCTGTTCATTTAGTTTTTTATATATACCTCTAAAACTGTTCACTCGTCTCTCTGTCACTTCCCCTTCACCCTCACATGAATCGCTCTGTTATCTTTGCTCCCTGCGGCTCAAGAACGCTCAGTCACAGAGGCAGCGGCCCTAAGCTTAACTCAGCCTTTTCTTTCAGTAACAAAGAGGCCCATGTTGTTTATTCTGAGCTAAGTGCTTCACACAATCTGCAGTTAACCGAGGAGAAAAATAAATCTGGCAGCCTGCGGTTCTCCTGCATTTATAGTGTATACTGTCCACATAAGGACTCCCTCAGGAGTAGGAGGTTATTATCTATATTTTAGTATATTTGTAGGTATTTGCTTGTGTTTTGTCCCCTGTGTTGAAGGTTAAAATCATCTCTGGGTTTGTTAAGTGGAGTTTTTTTTATATTTTTAACATGACCTGCCTCATGAATAAATGATTGTCTCCTGATCTTAGCGAGGTCTCAGGACGGTCCTAAACACGTCGAGTCACCTTTGGATTATGCAACCTCGGTTTCTCATGCAGTAAAACACACTCTGCCTGGATGTTCGTGTGCCTCTGCTTTCAGCTTCACTTCTAGTCGACCTCAACCTGATGGCTCAGTGTTCCTGTTTTTCCCTCTGCTTCTGAAACAAACAGAGAAAGGAGCACGGCTGAGCTGCATCTTTTCTCTCTCTGCACACAGAATCGTCCAAAAAGCTCTAATTATCCATGCCTTTTCTTTCACTGCATTTGTTGTGTTTTCACCTCTCTGCTCCTCTCTGGAGAATTTATTTATTTATTTATTTATTTATTTATTTATTTATTTATTTATTTATTTATTTATTTATTTATTCATTCATTTATTTATTTATGTATATATGTTTCTTTGTGTGGATTATTGACCATTTCTTTTTCCACAGTTTCATTCCATTTTACATTTACAGGAACAGTATGAAAACGAAATTGTACGTATGTTATAAGAAATTTAAATTAAGACGTGAGTTGACCTGAGGAGAAAAAAAAAGTGCTTTTGGCTGAGGTGGTGTTTTTTTACACGGGTTTGTAGATTTTGAGAATGAGTCTGAAAAATAAATCGAATGTACATTGGCCCTCGTTTAGCTAATCATTAGCCTAGCCTGGTCATAGACTTCTGCCCTTTTCTCCACACCCTATTGTCTGAGACTGATGTGATGGTTTAAGCATCATTAACTATTTGACAGAATGTCAATTTAAAGATGAAAACGATGACAAGACGATCTCTTAAAGTTTCTGTTGAGCTCCTGAACTTGAGTCTGCAGCTTCGGTCTTCCTTTACACTGAAACATGACGGTGACCTGATGAGCTGTAAGGCTGTGAATGTGTGTTCGATCAGCTGACCAAAATCCTTTTGTAGTGATGTTTTTAATTGACCATTATAGTTAGCTGATGGAATTTTGTTAAAGTAAGCCCACTTTCAGAAAGCTTTACCTTTACCTACTGCTTTGTTCTATTCTGTGTTGCATCAAGTCTCAGCTACTATTAGTGGAGAGTGGGTACACACCTGGACAGTCCATCATGGTACAAACTAATACACTCACACACTCGTGATTAAAGTCAATTTCAAATTATGAATTAATTTAAACTTTGAGTCACGAGAGGGAAGTGGAGCACTTCACAGAACTGCAAATTTTGCATCAATACAGATTAAATAATTTGACATTCATTTCCTCATTTTTTATTATTTTATTCTAATATTTTAATATGTAAAAAGTTCTGCACCAATAATTTAATCAATATTGTGTAAAAAATAATAAATAACATGTTGACATGCAGTATAGCACTGTGTTATATGACTGTGCTCATTGTTGAAAACTTTTTGTTTTCATTTTGTGTGTCTGCAGGAAACAGTTGAATATGCCTTCCTGATCATTTTCACAATAGAGACCTTCCTGAAGATTATTGCTTACGGTTTGGTGATGCACCAGAATGCATATGTGAGGAACGGCTGGAACATGCTGGATTTTGTCATTGTGGTTATCGGGTAAGTCTGCACTTTCGCTTAATTTTAATGAGCTGAACTCTGATTTTAACATTTTTCACATGTGAGGTCACAAGGTTTTGTTATTTTTAGTTTTCTGTTCTGCTCGGATTTACGCCTTGATCTCAGTTTGACAGTTTACAGTATTTGTGAGAGAAGTTAAAAGTTGCTTAAGCCTTTGCTCATAGTGGACAAGTGCTAATAGAGTGCCTCATACACCCACAGTATATGACCCAGAAAAGACAGAGAGAATAAATCAGAGCTTTACCACCGCTGGTGTGAGTCATCATCTCTCCATTTTTTTTTACGTCTTCCTCCCGTCTCTCCTTCACTCACACTTTGCTGTCCTCCTCTGTTACATCTTTGGAGCTTATTGTTATCTCTACCCTTATAATAATTTCCTTGAAGCACAAAGTTGCAAAGTTCGATTAACACACTTTTAACACAGAACTGACAAAAAAAAATGTATTACAAAATTAAAGTCTTTTTATAACCCATAAACACTTTCATATCATACCAGGTGCATGTTTTCAGAATCATTAATAATCTACAAGAACAGCTAAAAAAAACATGAAACAAGATTTCAGAACAAGTTCCTCAAAGTTGTACTTACAATAGACATTCTGTTATGGCTAAAGAACAAATTAAATACAGATTTTAAATAAAGAATGTGGCAACATTTTCAACCCTTTTATTTAAAAAAAGACAATTCATGCTGTGCTCTCAACCTCACTTTGTCCTCAATCTTCTCTCCTACACATCTTATCATCTTCATAGCTTTTCACATTTTTCTCTCCTCTTCCTCCCTTCCTTTCTTCCCCTGTCCCCTGCTCGTATTTCTCTTTTAATATACACACAGTCGAGTGGGTAGCTGGGTCAGATCTCCGTCTGTGTGCCGCATGCAGTGTTGATCTGCCGTGCAGTGGAATGCAAAGAAGGCTGCTGCCCCTGCTAGGCGGAGCGACTCTTGCTGCTAAATCACTGGAATGAAAAACTGAGATAATCCAGCTAGAATCTGATGTCAGAGAGCTGCAGTCCACTCTTAGACAAGAATCGGGGTGGATGGGGTTTGTGGATGTGCAGATACAAAAACATGGTGTGCTTCTGGTCGTTAAATGGCACTTAAATGCATCTATTGCCCAACGCCAAAAGGTTGCAGACAGTACAATTGCCTGTGTCAATGTGTGTGCATGCATATTTGCTTTTTGTGCTTCATAATATCTCATGAACCAAACTCTCACAAACTAATAATTGATTGTACATCTACAACTGTTTTTCTTTTTAAGTCATTCCTATTCACGAGGCTCAGCACAGCTGATCACCCTCAGGCAACACAGAAATGGCCATAGATCAGTCAGTTTTGTAGATATTACTCTAATGGTTGGTGTGGTAGTAGCTGAGAGTCATCTCTGATAAAAATTCAGAGTGAACAGATTGTGTGAAAATATTTCCAATTTGAACTAATTTTAAAGCAGACTTATGCGAAATCCACTTTTTTAACCATTAAATGCATTTTGTTGTGTACTTTGAGTCTCTAGGGGTAAAGAAAATTTGTATTCAGTTTCTCCCGGTGATGCATGGATATCTTCATATTCTTGTTGGGTCATATTTTTCCGTCTGTTCAGTTTTATCTATTCACTATTACGTTTGTTTGTTTTTTTAACAGTAATGTCACAGTATTTACTGCAGAACTTGTAAATTCAGACTTCTGCAGGTTCTTTCCACTCTGGGTCAGACTCTCATTTCAACCCCTTCGGACGTTTACGTGTATCTTGACCCTCAAAAATCCGTAATTTTCACAAAAAATCCTTGTTACTTACATGCGATCCAAGAGGGGTGGGGGGTGACATGCATACTGTCGGCCACAGGAAAACACAGAATGTGGGGTGGAGATAACAGCATCTGCAGCACAGAGAAACAGAGAGAGGCGGATAGTGAGAGGTGGGGAACTGTTCCTAGCTGAAAAGGGAATACTAGTATTTATTTACAAGAGGGCTTAACACCTGAATACTGAGCAAAAACTTTAGACCCCCCCATAAAATCTGATTCACCTGCTGAATACTTTGGAATTTTGCATACAGAGTTGTTGATATGTGGGGGTGGGGGAAGGGTCTCTTTCAACCATGAAAGGATGAGTAGTGAAACCTCCGGTAGCAGACGGTCAGTCTGCTGTGACTCAGTGGAGCAGAAGTTGGAGCAGACTGTTGCTGAAAGGCCATCAGAACTTCTTCCAGCGTCTATTGGCAGCTTCATTCACTGCTTTTAGACCTCAGCTTTGATGTGATGAGTCGAGATGATTTTCCCTCCTGGCTAGGTGAGGGATGTCTAACTGACTGTAATGAAGTGTCCTCTTTCACAGTTAGAAATCCGTTCACAGTCCGTCCCACTTTGAGACCAGAGCAGCAACCAGTTTTCATGGTCAATCTTTCTTCTAAAGAAGTTTAAATATTTAAGCTCCAGAGCAAAGTGAGGCCTTTAAGATATTTATGTATTATTGGTAGTGTAAATCTGATTAACAGAAAAAATTATATTGACTATTTTTTACAAGAAATTGGAACAGATCCTACTTGTTTTAAATGTCCACATGTTTCTTTTATGAGTGAGTGATTGTCTGATTTGAGTGTCATGGTAATGATCAGTCACAAACAAAAGCTTTCAGGTACATTTTAATGACTAAAATGATTGCTTATAATAACCAATTACTACAAGAAGCCCATAATACAGTGTTCTGAGTAACATGCTGTACTTATACATAATGTGAACATATGGTTATGTTATTTAGTTTCACCATGCAAACACTAGGTTCAATTTCTACCTCTTCTATTCCAAAACCACAGGTTCAGTAGATCCGTTTATAAACTGATCTGTGTGTGTTTGTGTTGCCCCTGTGATATGACCAGAATATATTCTGACCCTTGCCTTGCCTTTCAGAGATAAACTCCAGCTTTTCCTGCAACTGTAAATAGGACAAAGTATAATTGAAAAAAAATATATAAATAATATGGGGAAAAGGCTCTTTGGGGGTCCTTAACTTGTTGACCTTATCTGAAAATGTTATGTTTAATGATCAGATTTTATCATCAAAACACAACTTCACATTTGGAACTAGAGCTGCCAAAGGTTTGACCTAAAAGATCTTAACAAAAAACTCAATTATTTAATGACTGTCATGACAGTTGTCGCTAATTAAACAGTATTTGAATTAAATATTGTCTTTGTTTCCTGACAGACTCTTCAGTGTTGTCTTAGAATTTTTGACCAAAGAAGATAAGGGAGAGGGCGAAGAAACTAGCACCCATCCGTCGCCGCACGGCCATGGAGGTAAGCCCGGTGGATTTGATGTTAAAGCCCTTCGAGCCTTCCGTGTGCTGCGACCCCTGCGGCTGGTCTCAGGAGTACCCAGTAAGTGGTCCGAACTTTGGAGTTTTCTATAAATAGAAACTCTTTAAAAGATATGTTAGGTTAGATGCACATAAAATACAAACTATCACTTTATCATCTGCCATTTGTGTTGCTTCTGTTCTGAGTCGAGCTGATTCTTGTAACCATGTTCTTCTGCTCTTTCAGTCCCAAACAGCCAGGCCTCTTGTGAAGAGTTCATTCTTCTCTTTGCTCAGGTTTACAGGTGGTGTTGAACTCCATCATTAAAGCCATGGTTCCTCTGCTGCACATCGCCCTCCTTGTCTTGTTTGTCATCATCATCTATGCCATTATCGGCCTGGAGCTTTTCATCGGTAAAATGCACGCAACCTGCTACATAGTTGGCACAAGTAAGTGCTCTCGGCTTTTCTTTTACACATAAAAGCAAATCAGCCTTTTAGGTAGTGTGCTGTTTATGAATTTTTTTTGTGTGTGTGGCTTGACTTAAAAAAAAATCTCATAGATTGCTATAATAACTTATACTTATGGTATAAGAGGAATAGGCAAAACTTTTTCTCATACTGAATAAAATGTTTGTGATTTAGGTAGGATTTTTCATTGGAAAAAAATGTTTAAATTGATTTTTTCATAGAATATAGTGCTAGAGTCTGAACTAACAAATCCAGTGCATATAAAATAGTTAGTTTTTTATACTTCCATAACAAGCTGAGGTCAACCTGTCATTGATTTTCTGTTTATAGTCGCATGATTGATGCTCAGTACACCCACTCGGTCAGTGCTTTCTTGGAAAAATGCACATGTTTTGGCAATACATCCTCTTCGTGTTGGGTTATTAGTGTTTAATTTGCTACAGGGTGCAATTTTTCCAACAGAGCTTGGCGTCACTTGTTTTAAATCAGTGCAACATTATTTTACAGCCAAGTTCTCAGTTGTAACTGTTAACAGCAGATGTATTTCTTTCATTGGCTGATAATGGAAACATTTACAGTATTGTGCCAAAGTCTACATCCGGAATCTAATTAAAAAGATTTTATTTATCACTCTCAAGCCAATGCCCCTCTTTTTTTTCACATATAGTGAAAGGTAATTAAAATTAAAGGGTTAATCAATTTTTTTAAGACTGTGTAATCTGTCTGCAGCAATCATATATATTACACACACACACACACACACACACACACATATATATATAATATATTAAGAACAGTAAAAATTAATTCTTTATAGTAATTTTTCTACATTGTGTCACTTTTGCTTCAGTTATTTACACAGACATCTGTGGTTTACTCCCATGACTGGCTGTACACTCCTGATCAAAATCTTAGGACCAGTCAAAAAATTGCAAGAATTTGCATTTTGCACTATTGGATCTTAATAAGGTTCTAAGTAGAGCTTCACAATG
>JARVJO010000365.1:18042521-18081742 GCA_031762555.1 Cynodonichthys magdalenae
ATTCCCTGCTCAAAAGTTCTTGTCTCTTGCACTGATTTTTTTCCTTTAACATTGTGAAGCTCTACTTAGAACCTTCTGAAGATCCAATAGTGCAAAATGCAAATTCTTGCAATTTTTTGACTGGTCTTAAGATTTTGATCAAGAGTGTATTGGAACATGTGTTCGGTTGCAATACTTCCCATGTGAAACTACATGTCTGCATAGCAATACTAAAATATTGTTTATTATTTTTTATTAAACCTTTATTTTACCAGGAAAATCCTATTGAGATTAAAAATCTGTTTTGCAAGAGAATCCTGGCCAAGACTGGCAGCGGTACACATAGATTACAGAACATTCATCCAAAAGTTGAAATTTGCTTCAACGAGAGAATATTTTGAAAGTGTGAGCTATTTTAAAGGGATTCCTTCTAAATAGCTGTCAGCTTCCTCACAACACGTGGCCGTGTGAAGTTACACAGCCAGCAAATTAAAATAAAAGTCCCCACTCAAATATTGCTTTTACTGAATTCTTTGAGTTTTATAGTTGAAACATACAGAAAAATAAAAACAAATGACTAACACACGTCAATTTTACATATACATCCCAAATGATTAACTTGGCTTAAACAGATGTTCTCTACATTTTACTTAATTAAATTGATTTGTGTTTGTTAAGCACTTGTTTAAATGAAGTCTGAACTGGGTACTTGAAAAGGCAAAACTCTTGTAAGGTGGAAACATTTAGGTACAAAAGAGCTGCTTTTTTATCTTTATCTTTTCAACACACTGGCCTCACTAGAGAAAATATATCAAAGATTGTATTATAAAGGTAAGAGCGCTCACTCGCTCACATGCTTTATGTAGTACAATATGACAAGATTTGTCACTCGGATCTGATTTTGAACCCAAAACATCTTAACCATTTTCAGCCTTCATTTACTTAAACCAATCATTAACTATGAATATTTTACTCTGTTAACAAAACATCTTCACTCTCCAGATTCTCCCATTTGAATTCCCATCTACTGTCTAATGCATGTAAGATGCTGACTACTCAGAACTATTGCACACAACCTAACTCACATGCACTACACTACTGGTTAAACCAACTCTTTTGCAAGGTGTAAAAATGCTGCACACCCATGACGTGTGTATAGACTAACAGAAATACTTAATGCATAAATGATTTTGTTCCATAAACAGTCTGATGCTTTCTCTTGCTGTAGATGTGATAGATGAAGAATCAGCTCCATGTGCGATCTCAGGGCATGGGCGCCAATGCTCCGTTAACGGCACAGAGTGCAGAGAAGGCTGGCACGGTCCCAACGGTGGCATCACCAACTTTGACAACTTCCTGTTTGCCATGCTGACGGTGTTTCAGTGCATCACCATGGAGGGCTGGACAGACGTGCTGTACTGGGTGAGTCCCTCGCTCTCTCTGCTGTTCTGATGGCCCATTTTCATAGCGCGTGACTGACACATGCCTTCAGCTTTAATGTGTCCTCAAATCAGACACACAGCAGTAATGTGGCTGACAATGTGGTGACGAAGCTGCTGATCATTTCTTCAGGCAGCTCTTATGTCTTAGATATGATTGATTGCGCAAATAACTCTTCGCATTTATCAACTCTTAACAAATACAACTGTTCTGACATTATCGATAATCTTACAAGGCCAGCTATTTTTTTAACTTGACACAACTTCCTGAAGTTTCATGTACATTTCTGGGAGATTGATGAATTGAAATAGCAGAGAAATGCTGTAGAACAGTTTAGTTTTTTTGGCTCCATCTTCCCAGCTGCTTTTATGGGGGGTAACGAGCCACTTAACTCAACTTCGCCCATTTCCTCTTCAAGTTGTTCCTCTTTTAGAATCAATCCTACAAATATGGACACAATTTAAACTTTACTATCTAATAATTATCAAATATCACTCAATGAAGCACAAACCGAGACTTGATCATCTGTTTTAGTCTCAGTCTTTGACAATTCAGGTTAGGATTATTTTTTATTGCTTGTATGTTTTTTTGGATCAGGCAGATTATATCAAACACTGGACTCATGAAGCAGGGAATATGAGATGATTTTCATTTCTTGCAAAAGTAAAGAAAACATTTCAAATGATCAGGATGTCTGGTCAATTTTATTTTATTTTTTTTATTATTATTTAGGAAGAATAACAACTAAATGAAATGACCCGGAAATTCCAGCCTTGACAAAAGCCATTAAAGCTACCTAATTGCTAAAAGAAAAGAGCATCACTGAGTTTTCAATCATACAGTAGTGACCTAGTTGGGTTAAAGTACAAGAAAGTTTGGATTAGGATGTCTCTTCATGAGCCCAGATAAATGGAAATGCTAAGTGCATCTTAAGAAACTTGTTTTCTGTTCATTTTTTCTTCCTGTCTGTCTCTTAAAGCTCATTTCTCTGTTTCTGCCTCTCTTTCCCCACTTCTTCTTCCACTCTGACTTCTTGCTCTAGATGAATGATGCTATGGGCTTTGAGCTTCCATGGGTCTACTTTGTCAGTCTTGTGATCTTCGGCTCCTTTTTCGTTCTTAACCTGGTTTTGGGTGTGTTGAGTGGGTAAGAACCTTCTTCTCTTCAAAGACAGTGTCTTTCTGCTCGGTTGCAGGTGGGAAGTTCTCTGTTTTTGTTTAGTTTTCTGTCTGATAACTGGATACTTTTGGATCCCGTAGGTCAACGATGCCATCGGATGGGAAACCCCCTGGATTTATTTTGTCAGCCTGATAATCCTGGGGTCCTTTTTTGTTTTAAACCTTGTGTTAGGTGTGCTAAGTGGGTAAGAGGCAACTTGTGCAGTGGATTTGATCTGCAGTGTGCAAAGCGTGTTTCCATGTTTGGGATGTAGTGGCAGCTTATCAATCAATATGTGCTTTGGCTGCAGATTCTTTTTGCATGTGGCATGTGAGCCACACACACACACTGATCCTCAGGATATTTCTACCAATTGTTTTAGACACAAAAACAGCTATCCAGCCCACATTAGAAAGTCAAAATGAATTCTTTCTCAGCCTTTTTTTTTCCTGACCTCAGTTGATTTTAAACTCAGATCATTTCTTTGCCAACTGCAATGCAAGCATTTCTTTTCCCATCCTATCCTGAACCTACTCAACCTCCTGAAAAGAGAATTAATCTCATTCCTCGCCTTTCACTGTGTTCCTAAGCCCCTCTCAAACCACAGTTTGCTTTCCCAGCTCTGTGGAGTACAGGGGGGGGGGGGGGGCTGTTATAGTAGAAATAACTCTGGATTGTTGACCAACGGGAGAGTTGTTTGTAATTTTTTTCTTTTTTAAAAGCCATTAATGGTTCATTAAACTCTCCTGTCAGGGGACTTTTGTGGTCCCCTTTGTTGCTGCTTTTAATTATTGCTTGCCACCGAAAAGCAAGGCGGACAATTAGGTTTTTGCTTGTATCTGTGTGTGTTTGTGTGTCACTTTGATACCAACATGTCTCAAAAACCACTGGATGGATTTTAATGAAATTTGCAAACATTATCATTACATAAACATCAACAACTGATTAAGCTTTGGACTTGAAACAATTCAAGATAAACCACCACAGCCTACTGAACAAAACATATATTCTGAGTGCAGAACAGACCTGTAAACTCAGCTCTGTTAGTTAAAAATCTCATGTGCTGCGCTGAAACTTGAATAAAAAATTCATTGAATGTACTTTTAAAGCCAACCCAGTCACAGTTGGCCACCACAGCTAACTGATTTTAGAAAACACAAAAACCGCTGTAACTCAGTCTGTTTTACAGATGTTTAGCTGTGTTTGAATGATCTTTACCACACATTCCAAACATGATGTTGTGTGATATTGCATAAGATTGAACATAACATTAATTTCAAGGATAAACCTAAAGAACTAGTTCCATCATTACTTTGGCAGGCGGTGTGCATTCTTTCAAGGAAATAAGAAATGTTTTGGCTATGTTTGCAGCAGTTTTCTAATTTCAGTTACAATGTGAAGCAGCCATCTTACCCCTAAGCAGCTGTATGATTTTTCCAGACTGGATTTATTTTCCCTAAAGTGATTCTGTTTTATGTTTATTTTTTTAATTCAAATCTGCCATTATTGCAGTCTAATTACATTATGGTATAAAATTATACATTTAGTCACTTTCATCTTGTATAACTAATAAATGATGATTTCATGCTAATGTCACATGTCTCCATCTGTCTACCTAAGTTAACTTTTCTGTATGTTTAGGATTCTTGCCTAAAGGAAACGTCGCCCTGCTGGGCTCCATGTGTACATAACAGTGTGTCTCTCAGATTTACATCTCCCTCCAGTGGCTAGACTTTGCAAAACCACACAATATATTCAGTCATTATGATTATGAATGTTGATAGTTTAAAAATGTTTTATTGTTTAGGATGATTTATGGGGTGACATTTTTGGTTTATTTTGTGTGGATTAAAGTGTTTATCTTGTTTGCTGTGAATGTTCCTTAGAGCCTGTGTTTGTCGTGATTCGTGCACTTTTTCTCTATTTGCTTTTTTCTTTCTTTTTACCCATTTTTTGCCTATTCAACTTCAGAGAGTTTTCTAAGGAGAGAGAAAAGGCTAAAGCTCGTGGAGACTTCCAGAAACTGAGAGAGAAGCAGCAGCTGGAGGAGGACCTGAAGGGTTACCTGGACTGGATCACCCAGGCTGAAGACATCGACCCCGACAACGAGGACGAGACTGATGAAGGGAGCAAGCGTAACCGTAAGCGCCTTCCTCCACTTACTCTCTTACGTGGTTAAGAGTATCACATTTGGTTCTTGCAATATGAAACAGAATATCCAACAGTTGTTGAGTGCTTAAGACTTAAGTGCTTTGCAACTTTGTTTAAGGTCACCAGGAAACTTTACTGAGCGGGAGCTTTTAAAAAAAATCACATCCACAAACTGTAGAAAAATCCTACGTGAGTTAGACACAAACTGCATGCAAATATAAAAATACACATATAAGCTTTAGGGTGAACAGAGTAGCTATGAGCAAAACAAAAACAAACAAAAAAAACATAAAACTGTCAGTGTTTTTGTATAAGATTGTTTTTGTGCTTGCTTCTCATCATTCATCCACATTTCTGTGAACAGATAATATCCTACATGTTACAGCTAGATTTCTGAATAACTTAAGTTGGAAGGAAAAGAGTTTAATTCTTTAATTCTCACCAGTTTGATGAGTAAATTGTCTAAGATAAGATAAGATATCAATTTTTCATACCTGTTCTACAAAACCCCACTTTAAAATATTTGATCTATTTCCTCAGGGTGGTTAGTAGAAACATCTAACATGTTTTATTACCACATTTGGTGTTTGTCACTCGTGGAGGATGCTGTAAGTACTACTGGAATTATCTGAGAGGAGAAAAAAAACTAACATAAGACTTGAGCAGTAGAAAAACTTCTCATCCAAATCCTCTTTATTTAAGCTGCACAGATGGAGAACAGACAACTTCCGTCTGCTTCACCTTGTAGTTTTAATGCTGGATCTCTGTCACTCTGCTCATTATGTTACCTGCACAGTTTTTATGTCCAGTTTTTACGTGTTCTCCGTCTGCTGTCACGTATCCCGTCTGTCATTTTCTCTTTTACAACTTTTTATTTCTTTCGTTTTATTAGCAGTGTTGTCATTTTACCTTAATGTGAGCTTCTATGTTAAGAGCTGGAAAGTCCGTCCATCTCTGGCTTTTAGTGTTTAGCCGAGAGTCCGTGAGCTTCACATGTCCTCGCCACCTTCAGATGCTTTCTGTGATTAATAGCTCTCCATGTTGTTCTTCTGCTCTCCTCAGTGTCTGCAGCCCATGTGACTCCTGCTGCTCTTGTCGTTGTTGGATATTGATATTTTTGAATACTGTTGTTGTCCTGTGGTGCTTGTCTGCTCTGACCCATTTTGATAGCAGTCCATTCTTGCCCCCCCCCCCCCTATGTTCCTCCGCTGTGCCGTTGTGTCTAAATGCATGGGCTTGCATGCATTGCACATGAAGGGGTGACTCTGGCTGACCTCACTGAGAAGAAGAAGGGAAGGTTTGGGTGGTTCAGCCAGTCGTCCGACACTCATGGTAAATCCTGTGGTTTTTCCCTCCAGTGTTCTTTAGCTTTTGTGTCTCAATGTTTTTCTGTGTTGTTTTGATGCTCTAATTGATTAAAGAAAGAATATAAACTGATGTTTGTTCTAAGTCAGTATAAAACCTGTGTCATTAAAAAAAAAAACTTTTATGTTTGTTAGGCTTTTTGTACCAAACATGATTATTATGTTAGGTCTGAATGGCAAATGACGAAATGTTATCAACTTTCCCTCATATGTTTCTAACTTTCAAACTGTTACAACATACATTATATTGCTGGAAGAATAATGTGAGAATATTTCTTTACTTATTTTCACTACCTGTCGTTAGTTTCTGTATTTACCTGTTTCTAAGCTAAGCCCTGTAAGCTGAAAAATAATGAAAATATATTATTACTTTCCATTTCTGCCTGCAGCTTGTTCTGCAATGCAGTAATTATAGATATAGTTAGGTTAGTTTATTATATCTGAGTGGACCACAGACAGCGGCGCTCAGAGTGAGCTGACAGCTGTCCTGCAGAAAAGTAAAATTCTCTTCTTTTTTTTTTTTAAAACTCCTTACTTCTGCCTGTCTTAAAACCTCCAAGTGAGGAAAACAGGTCTGAATAAAACAAGCTGTTCCTACTCCTGCTACTGAAAATTGTTTGTAAGTGAGTATGTTTTTGTCAATAAATCATCGACCGGACCCGGTAGCCGATAAATATCAGTCATTTGACCCAGGTCAGAGGTCCACATTAAACACTTTCCTTCTGCTCTCAAAAATCTATTAGACACAGATGAACAAGTTTTTTTGTCGCTTGTCCTTTACAGCTGGAAGATTAGTAGTAAAAATGAGGGGGGCTTTTGTGCAGCTGAATAAATATGTTGTCACTTTTTTTAATGTTAATTTTCTAATTTTCCATAGTTTTTCCTCCACAGAGGACTAACAAACTGTTTCTAAAAATAAAACTCTACGTTTTACCTGCTAATTGAGTCCAATTTGCAAAAGGAAACACAGCTGTGTTTGGTAGCAGCCTCACATGGTTAACTTTCTGTGCCCCAGTTTAAAACCAGGGGCTGAGTATGAATAAAGGGCTAAACCCAGATCCAGCAGTCAGCACTATTTTCAGAGCTGTCCAACGGCTCAGGAATCAAAGCCGACACAACTACAGAAGCTAAGCAGAGGCACGCTCCCTCTTATGCATTTAAGAGTTGAGACATTTCACACAGCTAATCACCGTGTGTCTGCACAGTCAGTCGTACTAAAAGAATGCTTTGAGTGCAGCATTTCAAACAGAGTTATGAGCTCGACCCCTTTATTTCAGTCCGATTCTCATTGTTCACATCAGTCAGTCGACCTGCCTGTCCCGTGTCAGCCGTCTGTCAGCACCTTGTAGTTTAAACTGAGACTTTTTTTCCTTTATATTTAAAATAAACTTGCTTTTTGTTTTAGAAAATAAAATCACCATCAAAAACCTCAAATCTAATGATTTTTTGACTTGGTAATAATTTACAGATTTTTTTGTTTGTGCAAGTTTTCGATGAAATTTATGAGGAGTCAGACTTCTCTCTGTGCACTGGCCCTCACCTAACAATTTTGTATTCACTTCAAAGTGCACATAGTTATAATTTTATTTGTAAATGTTTGCTGTGTTTGCTGCAGCGAGCGTTCCGGCCAGCGAAACAGAATCTGTGAACACCGAGAATCAGAACGGGGAAGAAGAAAAGACACCTTGCTGCGGCCCTCTGTGGTGAGCATATACAGCTTTTTTTTTTTTTTACTGTAAACTGGTATTAAAATAATATTCATGCCACATGCTTCAGGGTCAGTCACACATCCTTCTTTTCATGTGATTTTAAAATGTTTGTCCAATAATGTTCCTGACTGAGCTCTGCTGCAAACCTTCATTTCTAAAATTAGATTTCTGTTTTCTTTCAGTCAAAAGATCTCAAAGTCAAAGTTCAGGTCAGTATTTTTGTGTAACTGTAAGTTATGTGACTTAGTTAGACTTTTTTAGAGTTTTAGACTGTGTGCTCGGCTTTTGTTTTACTTCATCTATAATGAGCCTTTCCATGGAATGATAAATGTACAGCTTTCTTTAGGTCAGCATGTACCATAAAGTATTTTTAGAGAAAAGCCTTACGCAGTGGTTTTAGCTCATTTGCTGCACAGTGGGACTTGCAAAAAATATCCATGCAGTTTCCACCGAGGTTTAGAGAGTTGTAACAAGACTGCATCGTAAGTTTCTTTTTTACCTGATGTCATTACTCACACCAAGACTTGTTTTTGTAGTCGGCGCTGGCGCCGCTGGAACAGATTTTGCCGCAGGAAGTGCCGTTTGGCGGTCAAGTCGGTGCCCTTCTATTGGCTGGTGATCATTCTGGTGTTCCTCAACACCCTGACCATATCATCAGAGCATTACAACCAGCCTCTGTGGTTAACCCAAGTGCAGGGTAGGCTTTGAACTTCAATCTCCTCGGATTTTGTTCTTGTTTACATTTTTTCCTGCAATAAATGGAGGTTGTTTATTTCTGTATGATGTGTTATATTTGAAAATTGTGACTATTTGTAGTTATTTTAGTAAAATGTGTAAAATGTTTGTTGCTACATGACGCCAGAGAGACCTGACATCAGAAACATTGTCAAATGTATAAATTGTATTCTAATTTGTTGTTGTGAACACTGCCTTCCTTTTTATTTGTGTTATTTTTCTCAGATGTAGCCAACAAGGTGCTGCTCGCCCTGTTCACGTGTGAAATGTTGGTGAAGATGTACAGTCTCGGGCTCCAAGCCTATTTTGTTTCCCTCTTCAACCGCTTCGACTGCTTCGTTGTTTGTGGAGGAATCACTGAAACCATTCTGGTCGAGCTGGAAATCATGTCCCCTCTTGGCATCTCAGTGTTCCGGTGCGTCCGACTGCTGAGGATCTTCAAGGTCACTCGGTAAGCTTATTATCTCACAGAGAGTCTGTGTGCAGTTAATGTGCATTCATTTCATCTCATGCCTTTTATTTCCTTCTCGCTCTCGTTTCTCCCAGGCACTGGCAGTCTCTGAGTAACCTGGTGGCTTCTCTGCTGAACTCCATGAAGTCCATTGCTTCCCTGCTGCTGCTGCTCTTCCTCTTCATCATCATCTTCTCCCTGCTGGGGATGCAGGTGTTCGGTGGAAAGTTCAACTTTGATGAAACACAGACGAAGAGGAGTACCTTTGACAACTTTCCCCAAGCCCTTCTCACTGTGTTTCAGGTATTTAGAGTCTGAAGTGCTAATATTTATTTAAACATAATCAAACTACACGAGAATCGACTGTATTTTGCCTTTTGTGGCTTTTTTGTTGTGTGATCATGCTGATAATTTAAAGAAGTTGCAGGAAACTATTTTAAAAAGACTCTTCTTTCTTGTATTTTATGCTCGATGACGTGCCATTGTTGGGTCCATTTAGATCCTGACTGGAGAAGACTGGAATGTTGTCATGTATGACGGGATCATGGCGTACGGAGGCCCCTCCTCCTCCGGGATGGTTGTGTGTTTTTACTTCATCATTCTTTTCATCTGTGGAAACTGTATCTTTGCTCATCCAGACACAACTGAGACCTTAAAATAATATCTGCTTTCATTAAATTGTGCACCGTTAGATAAATAACCTGTAGTACTCGTTAGTGGAGTGTTGCTCTCCTGAACCCTGCTCAGATATCCTCCTGAATGTCTTCTTGGCCATCGCTGTGGACAACTTGGCAGATGCTGAATCTCTTAACACAGATGAAGGAGACAAGAAAGGGTGAGAATTTCCTCTTTAGGTCTTTTAATAATAAACACATTTCACACACAATTTAATTCTCCATTTTCTAATCATTAAATTTGATGTTACTCACAGGGACAAGAAGGACGATGATGACAATAATGAGAGGGTATTTATTTGTTTCATTCAATACAATCTCATCTGTACAGTTTGACACACATTCACATGTTGAGCTTTTCTGTCAGGATGATGAGGACGAGGACATCGATGACAATGCAGCGGATGAGGAAGACCCAGAAGTTCCATCAGGGCCTCGGCCGGTCATCGCTGACCTGGTAAAGAAGGAAAAGATCATTCCTATCCCAGAGGGAAGTGCCTTCTTCATCTTCAGTAACACAAACCCGTAAGTCACGCTGAGATGGTGGCCTGTCCACAAACATGAGCAGGTTCTGTTTGGTTTGATCCCACTAAAGTTTTCTTTCCTTTCTCCCCCAGGGTGCGGGTGTTTTGCCACAGACTCATCAATCACCACATATTCACCAACCTCATCCTGGTGTTCATCATGCTCAGCTCCGTCTCTCTCGCTGCTGAGGATCCAATACGAAACTTCTCAGCCCGCAACATTGTAAGTCGGACAAACTTCCACACAAATATAACTGTAGCTTAAATGTAAAGACGTGCAGATGAAGTAGCTTTATTAAATAATTACTTCTTAAATTAAAATATGGCTGTAGTGTTTGCAGTGTCTGAAAAAATCATCAGCTAAATTAATCTTCCTTTTCTACAAAAATGAAATTGGAATTTTCCTCTTCCTATATTTTATTAACCTGCTTTAAAAGCAGCATCATTAGTTTAATGAGAGGATTTTCTCTTTTTATTCTGTATTGCAGCACAGTAATTATTGTTTAGTTTGGATTTGATTGCAAAACGTTTTGTGCCTGATTTTATCAATGAAATTCTAAAATTCACCGTTTACATGAGAACTTATGAGCTAAAAACTGTAGGAAGAAATTATACCAGTAATGGCCAAAACACAGATGTAGTGAATTTAATTAAAAAAATTATGTCAAATGGTTCCACTTAACTGAATTTAGGGAAGGTAATGCATTTACTTTACAGTTATTTTACATTTACTTTATATGTAATTAAAGTAAATCTGTTTTTTAAGTGTAGGAAAAGAACTTAAAAGATTATTCGAGTATAAATTAGAATCTGTGAAAATGAACTGTATTAGATCATTTGGATGTGATATTGTCAATGTTATGATTTTTTTAATCTAAAAAATATCTCAAAGTGTATTGCCATATTTTCATATGAACTGCAGGATTGAAGAATTAGATGTAGGCAATGTAACATAATGCAAACTTAGCATATTGCTTGTTTATTTGTTGAGAGCAAGAATTGAAAAGAGAAACAGATAAAAATGATGCATGGAGTTTGGTAATTCATATAGACACATTTTTTTATGTAAAGTCTGTTGTATTAAATTACTCAGTAAACACAAGTTCTGTGTGTCAGCTAAGAAAAAAACAGAATTTTTTTGAGAAAAAGCACCAGAAGAAATCTTTGAAATTTTTGTCTGTGTTTAAAGATTAAATCTGCTCCCTGTTCTTTCTGGTAGATTTAATTTGCTTGTTTCATTTATTTCCTTTTACAATAAATTAGAAAAATAAAAGTTGACAGAACTGAATAACTGAATTGATCTCGAACTAGTTTCTGCTCTTTTAGCTCCTGTAAAGGAATTCTTTTATGAGCTAAAACTTGTGCAGTTCTTTTTGTGAATACTCAGTTTGCTACTCTTTTTTTCATGCATTTTAATGCAGCATGATCACTATGTTTGAGTTTATAACTGAGTAAATAAACTTTTTGCATTTCTCTCCAAAAAAAATTTTTTTTCCCTCCTTTTTTCATCTTGTTAACATGATATTTCTGAAGCTGCACGATGACTTGTCTTTGTTAAACGTCTGCGTTGCTTTTTGCAGATACTTGGTTACTTTGACTATGCTTTCACCGCTATCTTTACTGTTGAGATCGTTTTGAAGGTAAATGGCCTGTGTCCCCTGTCTGTGCTGTCACTAACCACACCCCAATAACACTCCCAACATCTTGTTGCCTTCCAGGTCCTAGGCTATGCAGATTATGTCTTCACTAGTATGTTTACATTTGAGATCGTATTGAAGGTAACCCCTTAGAATGACCACGAGAGCCTTGCTGCATTCTCTCCCTGTGTGTCACCTGCCAATTAGTACAACCTAGCTTGTTTGTTTCCTTTCTCTTATTCACTTTTTTTTTCATGGCACCTCTTTTAAAAAAAGCAAACAATTATTGTAGCCTCTTTTTTGAACACTGGAACTTAAAATACAAGATTTGCTTGACTCACACTAATAATAAATAATTCCTATTGGGGGAAGGAAACATCACATTTACATGACATTATGCTCACTTGGGTGTAACATCATTCTGGCACTCATTGCTGATGAAAATGTGGACAACTTTAATGCAACCCCTTTTTGTATGATGCAACAAAATTTAATGGGCTGTTTAGACATTGTTCTAAGGCATTGGCTGAAGTTGAGTTTGAGGTCAGGGTTTGTGTTCAAACGTGTTAAAAATCAGCTCCAGTCAAAGCTCCTACCATGCCTCTTGTACCAACTGCTCTTCAGGTTACCCATAAAAGAGGGGGCAAAATTAGCCATGTTCCCGCCGAGCATGGTTCAGTCTGCTTTCCCCGACTGACTGCATATAAATGTGAAGTCGTCGCTGCAGCTGTTTGGGCGAAACCTCGAAAAGTCCACAGCTTTTTGACTCTAAATTCTCCAGCGCTCCTAGTCGGCAAATTTGTGCTTTCATCTTTCTGCAGGACTTCACATTTACATGCACTAGGAAAACAAGTCCTTTACTTTTATCAGTTTAAGAAGAGTTATTTTGGCTGGCTTTATCTTCTCTTCCTACTGAGTTTCAAATTGGAAGCTGCCTTCTTTTATTCTGAGCTAATAAAGAACATGACAGAATGTGCTTTAAGACGACGGTCCACATGAATGTGACAGTAAGGCCATTTCTAATTTCCAATCCCTATAACTAGACCTCTTGCAGATTTGAAAACCCCTGACCTTAAGGCAACAAAATGCATGTTTTATTGCCTCAACCTATAGTGGATTGTGAAAAGAATGACTTACTACTACATTCATGTAGTTAAGGGCCGTAGGGGTGGCGATGGTAGATTTAGCCTCCTGCTCTGAGCTCGTCACCCCAAATCAGAGTGATCTAAAAGAGTGTGGAGAAGTGTGTGCGTGTGTGTGACTGCAAGGTATTGAGTGCTGATTGTGTGCTCTTGTTTCTGTTTAAAAAGTATGAAAAATGTTGCTCTTATCTGTCTGTGAAAAAATGACCTTTTTTAGAGTCTTTAAAGCCCTCTGTTCCTCCCATCAGATGACAACATACGGAGCTTTTCTCCACAAAGGAGCATTCTGCAGGAATTACTTCAACCTCCTGGACCTGCTGGTGGTTGGAGTTTCCCTTGTCTCCTTTGGTATTCAGTGAGTACACAAGAAACACAACACTGTGTTGTAATTTGTCTACAAAGAGGAAGCGTTTTGTATTTTTAAAAGTTGCCTTGATTGATAAATCACAAGGTTTTCAAAGAAGCACTTTCAAAGTTTTTCTTTTGTAGCTGTTTCACATTTTCTATTCAGTTTGTATACATGTTTATGACAGCATATCACATGCAAACACGTAAAAATGTGAGGAACAGACTGTTGAGCCTAAAAAAAACTATCTACAGCCAGTGACAGTATTTTAAAATTAGATTTAAAAAATGGGAAAACATTCATCAAAGACCTGACAGGACTTAAAAGATGCATCATTTTTCAGTTGATTATTGAAGGCAGGACAAGTTTTCAGCTTGCAGCTCTTTAGGAATCATCTTCAGTTCAATTCAGTTTCATTTAATTTTTTTGCTCCTAACTGGCCTTTTGTCAGATCAGTGAGAAAATGTAATAAAAAAAACACCACTTAACAGAACATGGAGAACAAATGCAAAAACATTTTCATCCCATACATTGTTGGAGGTTTGCACTATACTGGGTGTTTTTCTCATGTGTTGTGCATTTTTTCATGTTATTTTTAACATTTCCAGGTCCTCAGCCATCTCAGTGGTGAAGATTCTTCGAGTCCTCAGAGTTCTACGACCCCTGAGGGCCATCAACAGGGCCAAAGGCCTTAAAGTAGGAATTCAAGATGTTTTTATACACTGTAATAAATATAATTTAAATTCAGTATATTAATATTGCCATCTCCCGGTTCTACAGCATGTTGTGCAGTGCGTCTTTGTGGCAATCAGAACCATTGGCAACATCATGATTGTTACCACACTGCTACAGTTTATGTTTGCTTGTATAGGTGTGCAGCTGTTCAAGGTTAGCAGCCCTGAGCTTTAAAAACACATTTATAACATTTATAAAGACATTTTGAAATGAATATACATGTTGTGTTTTGTTTGTTTTTAAAGGGAAAATTTTATCGCTGCACGGATGAAGCCAAGTCCAGCCCAGTAGAGTGCAAGTTAGTGTCACTTATTCTGTTCCTGAACGACAAAACGTTTGCATTTTTTCACTCTACGTTGAAATTTGTGTGCAATGTGTTGTGTTCCTACAGGGGCACCTTTATCCTGTATAAGGATGGAGACGTAAACCAGCCGACGATCCACAGACGAGTGTGGCACAACAGTGATTTTAACTTTGACAATGTTCTCATGGCCATGATGGCTTTGTTTACTGTGTCTACATTTGAAGGCTGGCCTGCGTAAGACTCATTTTACTTTGGCTAAAAGGGGACATATCATGCAAAATCCACATTTTTAGCCTTTAAATGCATTTTGTTGTGTTCTTGGAGCCTCTATGAGTGCAGAAAAGTTGAATTTAGTCTCTCCTGGTTCTGCGTAGACATCTTTATATTCTGTTTGGGTCATGATTTTCAGTCCATTCAGTTTTCTCTATTCCTTATTACGTATTTTGAACAATAATGTCACAGTATTTGCTGTGGAACTGCTAAACAAGGACTTCCAGCGTACCAATGTCACGAACCCACAGTTCCACAGGTTTGTCGTCTTCATTCTCTCTCTCTCTGGGTCAGACTCTGGCTCTAACATGTACGTCTGGATGGACAAGTCTTCTGTTGTTGACATCTATTAATTCATTTGTAAATAAAAACTTTCTAGGATTTAAAGAGACAGCATCAAAACGAGTTGATCAGAGACACCTCAGAAAAGAGGGGCTTGTGGAGTTACAGTAAGGAGGAATTCAGACCAAAGCATTGCAGTTCTACTTTATATAGACCATAACTGAGTGATTTAAATGTTAAAAGGAAGGATTTCAAAGCTTGATTAGTCTCTTTTAAAATACTCACACAAAATGTTACAAGTCTTATTAAAACTTTTTGCTATTCGAGTGTTGTGAACCTCATGCAGCTTCTGTTTGTGTGTCTATTTAGGTTGCTGTACAAAGCCATTGACTCCAACAGGGAGAACCTCGGTCCCATCTACAACTACCGTGTGGAAATCTCCATCTTCTTCATCATCTACATCATCATCATCGCCTTTTTCATGATGAACATCTTCGTGGGTTTTGTTATTGTCACATTTCAGGAACAAGGAGAGAAAGAGTACAAAAACTGTGAGCTTGACAAGAACCAGGTGTGTTTCATTAGAAGTGCGGCTTGAAATTTGTTGATAGAGATTTGTTATAAAAATGGAGTTAAAACTTGTTTGCCGTGTTTCTGTGCAGCGTCAGTGTGTGGAGTACGCTCTTAAAGCACATCCACTGAGGAGATACATCCCCAAGAACCCATACCAGTACAAGTTCTGGTACGTGGTGAACTCCACAGGCTTTGAGTACATCATGTTTGTGCTCATCATGCTCAACACACTCTGCCTGGCTGTACAGGTAAAGTGTCCTGAAACCAATAAGATATTTCAACTAAATCTGCCTTTATTGACAATAAATATACCTCTCAGAGAGTAAATGTTACCTCACTGTTAGCATAATAAAAAAATCCTCCATTTTTCTCCCACAGCATTACGGCCAATCAGCACTTTTTAATTACGTCATGGACATTCTCAATATGGTCTTCACTGCTGTGTTCACTGTGGAAATGTTTCTTAAACTCATCGCTTTCAAACCCAGGGTGAGTGTTTTTCACAGAAACTGGAAATGCAAGTATTGGTTTTTGAAGGCGTGTCTAGATCTGTTCTGTAAGAAACGGAGATATTTGTAGTCACTGAGCATAAAAAAAGAACGGAACTACTCCATCAATGAGAAAGGCTAATCTGCGAAACCACAGAAAGGTTTCGTGTCTTTATTGTTTAGAACCAGAGTTATCAAAGTTAAACATCTAGATGTAAGCAGCATCTTTTTTTTGTTAAACGAGAGAAGTTTGCTTTACAAAATGGTAAACATTTCATGTACTCTTGAATGCTGATGAATTTCACCTCGTTCCTGTTGACAGCTCTGCGTTCCAAAGAAAGACAGGATGCTTGTAAGACAACAGTGTGGCTTGCAGTGTTTACTTTTTAAATTTTTTTTTTGTACAAAACATTTTGAACATTTTTTTTGTTAATTTCCTGACAGGAGTTTGTTTGTAATTTTAATGTTAGCATGAATTCGATGCAGATTTTGTGCCCAGCAGCTCAAGCACTGTAATCATTAGCCCTTCAAGTTGAAGTAGCCAGCAGGGGTTCCTGTTGTGTTTTCAATGAGCAGCATAAGTGCATTTAAGTTTCAGAGTCAAAGTTGGGCTTTTTTGTTTTGTTTTTTCCTGATATGGCACTCAACTCACTCAACGTCGCTCAGGGATATTTTGGCGATGCCTGGAATGTGTTTGACGCCCTGGTAGTGATTGGCAGCATAGTTGACATTGTTCTCAGTGAGATTGATGTAAGTAAGTTCAGCTGCAGTCGGCCTCGCTGCTTCTTGACCTCTTCCCTCTGCTGGCCTCTTAAGCAGCAAGTTTTGATGGCAGGACTGTGATTTCTGTTTAATCTGTTCTTTTCCTGACTCTTGATCTCAATTTCTCTTCCCCCTGATCCTGCCATTCCAATTCTTCCTCTTCCTTTTGATTTTCCACACTTCTCTGATCAAATGTTGGGCTCTCCATCTTTCTCCTTTTGTTCATCTTTTTTCATTTCTCTCCTGACCCTTGCATGTGAACTTCAACAGCACTATTTTGCTGATGCTTGGAACACATTTGATGCCTTAATAGTTGTTGGTAGCGTCGTGGATATAGCTATCACTGAAGTCAATGTAAGTACGACTTCTTTTTTTCTGACTTTCAGGTTGAACTGGGTCCTTACAGGAAAGCCACAACTCCCTTTAATTAAAATATATTTTAGTGGTAGCCACTATTTAAAAATGAAAACTATAAAAATCTGATTTTTTTTAAAATATAATTTATACTTTTTAACTAGTAAAATAATCCCTAGTGTTACATAATAATATAACCCTATTGGCTTTTTTGTAAAGCTTCAGTTTGACTTTTATGTATTTACTCTATTGATATATATATATATTGATTTATATAAACTGCTTTTTCTACATGTTTACTTATCTTTGTGTTGTTTTGTTAGTTGCATGTCATGATAAAATGTATAACAAATATGTTGACTGTGTTATTTTGACCACCACAGTGTGTAAAGCCCTGCAATGCAGTCCTGCATTCCGTTCAGAACAGGATTATTTTTTATCATATGGTTTTCTAATTCTTACTTTTGTTCATTCTGTTCCCATAGAAACTTGTAGAGGCAAGTATGGCAATGAAAAAAAAACAAAAAAAAAACTGTTGCTTGTGTGTAACCTGTTGTTGATCTCAACTTTATCTTTAAAACCCCTTTACTGTTGATTAAAAACATAATTACTTGTTGAATGGTTTATAGATAAGGGTGAAGCTTGGTGACCAGGACAGCATAAATTTATTTTATTAAAGTTTTATTTAGAGATAAAAGTCAGTTGTCTTAAAATTTCATTTTAGGACAAAAAAAGTATTTTCTACATATTTACTGCAACTATTATGACTTATTTGCACAAAACTCCTAAAAAAGATTAAATATCTTTTTTGTGGTTTGGTGCTTGGTCAAACAAGAGTTTCAGCCATTTACAGTAAAACCTTAGTGACATACAGTAGTTTCATAGAATATATAAGATTATAAGTTTTCTTGTCAGTAAGACAGAGTAACACGGACCACCTGCTCCACCAGAGACTCTTTATCCCCACCCTGGGTGCTCTCTTACCTGAGCTGCAGTTCTGTTTTTCTGGAGTAATATTTACCATTTTCGGTGTTGTGTTTCAAAATGTGTCTGCATGAGTGTGTTAACATGCACTAACTTTTATGAATCATAATAATATTAAGATAATAGTGTGTATTTTGGGTATTTGATGTTTTGCATGTGTGTGTTTTTCATGTAGAGTGCAATTTTTAGGTAGGAGTGTATGCAGGGAGTGTGTGTGTGTGTGTGTGTGTGTGTGTTAACTGTTGGGGACATGACCTCATTTTAGATTAATTTCCTATAAATACCTTTCATTTAATTCTGATTCATATTGCATGAACATCATTCAGATGCTGTTCCATTTAACCCCATGGTCTTGTGTTTGCCTTGTTCTTTGTTAGTTTTTGTGACTTTCTTTCAGGCATGAGTTGAACTGAACTTTCTAAATGCATGTTGAGGTGTCAGAACGTCATCTCATTCCCTAACATCTTTTCCATGTTCGCCTCACACAGATGGCACTCGGCCACTCACCCCATACCCCGCCGGTCAGTGTTTTCCATAGAGCCTTGTGAAGCTTGCATCCACTTTTTATTTATTTTTTTATTTTTTGGCTTGCTTTTCCTCTTAATCTTTACCTCCAGACAGAATGGCCCTGGAGCTCTGAGCTTGAAAACCCTACACAACATTAGGGGGTCATATAAAGTTGAACGTTTAAGCTTTGACTTGAGATATCGCCAAATATTCTCTACCTTAAAGTTGTGTAGGCCACTGCAGCTTCGCATAAAGCTGATATAATGCATCAAATATTACGAGTTAAGTCATGTAACAGGCTGGTACCTAAAATTCCTGTTTCAGCTGTAGCCCTCAAATCAAGTTAAAACTCTACATCTTTTCATCAGGAGGAATTTAGAGTAATCAGCTAAATCTGAGACACTCTTAGCTGATCAGAAGAAATAATAACAGCTGATTTATTTATTTTCCACTGAAGGTGGTTTAGATTCAGCTGAGTCTGAGGTTCTTTGATGATCTTGTGTTTGTGTCTCTGTGAGTGACCGTCTTTGTGTTTTGTTTTGTCTTCCTGTAGTGAGCTCTTAAAGCTCACAATGGAGCACATGTGTAGTGCAGGTGTGTAGACTCCAGTCAGGTGCATGAACTCCCACAGTAAATTAATCTCCTTTTTTCCCCTTCTTTATTCTTTCCTCTTTGCCCTTTTTAATTTAAATTTAGTTATATTCTGTCCCTGATGGATGGTTTCCTCCTTCCCTTTTCTGTCTTTCTCCTTCTTGTATCATTCGTCTGAATCGTTTCTTTCTCTTTGCACCGGACTGTGAGCGCTGCCCTGCTGTGGCAGTTTTATTGCAGGGCACCACTGGTTTTGCATGGTTTGCTGCTGTGCTATGAGGTCACTACCGGCTCCTTGTCATTGACATGTTTTTGCGCGTGCCTGCCTTGCTTTTGGCAGCAATGTGGCGATGCAGAACGCATGCTCCATCAATGCTGTGGCCAGGATTACCTAAAGAACCTCCTCCAGCTAATCCAACTTTTAATTTGAAATCATCTCCGCTCATTCTGCACCTCATACTGACAGTTTGTCATGCCGAGAGATCGGAAGGAAGCCATATCTGTCTGGAGATTTTCTGTTTTATTTTATTTTTTTGGTTTTCTGCATTGATATGTACAATATTACTCTTATCAACATTGATTTAAGCGCTTTCTTTAATTTTAAAGTCATATTTATCAGTTTAGATACAGCAATATGATGGTTTTTGATATTTTGCACCTGGATTTTTTTTGTTTTGTTTTGTTTTTGTCTGCAAATACTCAATTATTAAGGATCATACAATACAATTTAATGCTTACAGTGTGATGAATGTCAATCTGTGTGAACAACTGTGTTTTTGAATAGGTCTGATATTCTCAATCTTTTTAATTATAAATATAAACTATGTTAAAGGTAGTTTAAACAAAAGAAGGGTGAGCATCATACAGCTGTATTTGATTTGCTTGAATTTAATCAATACTGTCTACTTTTTGTCTAGTAAGGTCAAATATTTTAAACATTTTTACCAGAAGCTGAAACTTTCAGGGTAAAAGAGTCCCAGACTGTGTGAGAAAAACAGACAATTATTTTATCACTTCATTGTTCTACAACATTTGCTGTTGGTTAGTGAACTCATCATTAACTTTGTTTAAATGTCACCAAAGACATCTCATCATGAAATCCATTTAATCTCATAAATATTCACCGCTACACTGGGGGAGTGATAAAGTTGTATGTCAGTCTTTCATGTTAAGTCTTTTAATGTTTTGTCAGTCTGATGTCCTGTCAAAGGGTTAGTTCTTTCTTTATTTTTTTTTAACGGGGTTCTTAGGAAAGGTTGTGAACAGTTAATATCTAACCTGTCAGAGAAACTGAGTTTAAACCTGGACTGGATTGACAAGAGTGGATTGCAGTTATTTTAAAACAACTTCAATCATCAAAAGTTCTGTAAGGAATCAAACTCAACCTCTTCGGATGTTTACCTCTATCTTGACCCTCAAAAATCCATAATTTTCACAAAAAAATTGTAGTACTCATACACGATATGAGGGTTGACGAATGGATTGTGGACCGGGGGGAAAGAAAGAAAGTGGGGCAGCGTTAACAGCACCTGCGATGCACAGGAGCAAGAAAAGGAGGACGAGGTGAGGTGGAGAACTTATTTCTAACAGCAGAGTGGGTTGATATATGGTTATTTAATTTTATTTATTGTTTTGTTTTTTACATCTTACAGGCTCTAAGACGTGAAATAAAATTTGAAGCTGAGTTTCTGAAAAATAATCTGTTCATATACCTGCAAAATGGGGGAAAATCTGTGTAATTTACTATACAAGTTGACATGTATGGTAACATTTAAACTTCAGTTTATTAACCTTTACATCATTGTCCATTACACAGATATTAGTATTAAATAATTATTTGCAAGAACAAATGGAAGAAGCAGTTATCTCTAGCACTTCTATTTTTATTTTTCCATTATTTAAACAGGCAAATCCTATTGAGATCTCTTTTGCAAGGGCGGCCTGGGCCTAAAGGCAATCTATTGTACATGTTTTTTGGGGGGTGGGGGAAACCAGAGAAAACCCATGCAAACACTAAGAGAACATGCAAACTCCACACAGAAAGACCCCAGGTCTAAACCGGGATTGAACTTAAGACTTTCTTGCAGTGAGGCAACAGTGCTAACCACTGATCCATCATGCTGCTTCTAGAACAACCTGAGGCACTTCCTACCAGAATATCATAATATTTCTGATTAAACTGACAATGTTGTAAAGGCTTTAAAAATTATGTTTGCAAAAACAACCTTGATTTTTTTTTTTATTTGGGGTTGTTTTAAGGCATTAGTCAATCCACTTCAGTCGAGGCCTCATGCAGACTAGCTGTGTTTTCATCAGTCCAATCTTCAAACTGGGGTTGTTTAAAAACCCATCTAAAACAGGTAAGATATTAAATGCTCACAACTTTCCCATATAACCCTGCTTTAAAAGATCTGAATTGCTTTTAGGTCCAGTATAACAATGTTAAGCTGTAAACTCGTTTTGTGGTTGTTGTTAGTATGTCTGTCAATATGCTGAGTTTGCTTAGATGTTAGCAGATGAATGTTTTTGTTTAAAGGAATATATGATATTTTTGTTGTCAGTGAAAACTGTAGTGATTTTGTTTTGTCTATGTTGCTGACTGACATTTGTTGGCGTTATATGTCACAATAAATTTGAACCTAATGTGTTTGGCCAAATATATGTGAGAGCTGCAGGCTCTGTGCAAGTCATTAATGCAGGTCTTTGATCTTAAAGCCAACGGAGACTCCTCAGGTGGATGAGATGGGGGTAAGATGTTCCACCCTACCCCCCCTCCTGTTTGTTAGGGCCATGCCATGTTTGGGTTTGCTGGTTTCAGTTTCATTTACGTTGTCATTTACATCCTCTATACTATCATTTTTTTTTCTTCTACATCTGTTCTGTTGGATCATTTGCATATCTCCTCAGAACATTTGCTGTTTATTTTTCCTAAATGTCTGAAGTTATTTTGGAAGAAAAGTGTGTCGCTCAAACGTGACGCTTGTATCCTGTTAGGTGGGAGCGGTTTTTGAGCTGCTCTTCACGTTTGTACTGTTGACACTGCTACATGGTCTCTGCCTCCCTGTCTGGTGTGGGGTAGTGACCCATGGATGACCCCTGGGATCAGGTCACCCAGCTCTGACCTGTGAACCTCCCGGCTGACCCGCTCGGGTTGGTCCCACTGTGACTCCGCATGCAGTAACTCTGGACTGAGGGTGCCATGCTTGAATAGATGTGTCCTGTCAAGTATGGCAAAGGTTTTTCTCCAGCATGCTTGCCTCCTTGCTTCCTCCTCTGTAGGTCTGTACAGAGACAGGGAATGTGGAAGTGCTTTGAAAGCAGACCAACAGAAACATATCGGCTACCGCTGCACTGCATAGGAAACTAGTTTTAGAATTTGCTTAAAATCTTTAGTCTGAACATGCAAATGACAGGGATGTGTTAAAATAAAAACCCTTTAAACTGATAATTGTCTTTGTTGATGCAGTGCTGCTCTCTTTGCCCATATGTATCTGGTTTAGAGGTTTAAGATCATCCCACAAAGCACAGCCAAGTGCTCTGTGTTCACTTTATACACTGATTCTCCTCTGACTTACCCTGACTCAGGACTGTTTCCCCACAGAACACGGAGGACAGCGCTCGCATCTCCATCACCTTCTTTCGCTTGTTTCGAGTGATGCGGCTGGTCAAACTCCTCAGCAGAGGGGAGGGAATCCGCACCTTGCTATGGACATTCATCAAGTCCTTCCAGGTGAAGCAAAATTTTATTAAATCAGGGGTGTCAAACTCAGTTACACAAGTTACTATAAGGAAGAATTCAGACCAAAGCATTGCAGTTCCACTTCATATAGACCCCAACAGAAGGATTTAAATTGAAAAGGAAAGATTTAAAAGTATATGTCTCCTGTAAATGTTGTATAACAAAGTATTCTTATAGAAATATATTTTTTTCCAAAGTATATTTTATACAGTGTTTAGACCATTCATACCCTAACAAGTAAAGAAAAATAATCCATTTAGAAATACATATTACTAGTCTTTACTTCTTAGGCTTGACTCACTAAAAATCCAATTATTGACTTTCCAAACAGAAAAGAATACAGAAATAAATTGGACTATTGTGAAGATAAGACTGCACTTTAAGTACAGAGACAAAAAGTGAAATGATAAAAAAATTACCTGTGGGGCCAGATAAAGTGTTGACCAGAGACAAATCTGGCCTGCGGGCCTTTAGTTTGGTGCATGTGAAATAAACAATCAGTAACTGGAAGGTAAATAAAAGTTAATCCTGTTCTGTTTGTGCCTGCAGGCTCTGCCATATGTTGCTCTTCTGATAGCCATGTTGTTCTTCATATATGCTGTCATCGGCATGCAGGTCAGTGTTTTTGATTTTCCAGTGCAACTTGTGTTGATTGAGGTTGCAGTTACACTCAGTTAATGTGGATTTCTTTTTTAGGTTTTTGGAAAGATTGCCATGGTTGATGGGTCACAGATCAACAGAAACAACAACTTCCAGACGTTTCCCCAGGCGGTGCTTCTTCTTTTTAGGTTTGTAAAAGCCTTACTGTCCAAAGATGATCAAGAAACTTTACAGATATCTGTCACTCTGCACCCCAGGTGTGCCACAGGGGAGGCGTGGCAAGACATCATGTTGGCCTGTATGCCAGGAAAACTGTGTGACCCAGAGTCTGACTACAACCCTGGGGAGGAGATGACCTGTGGAAGTGGATTCGCAATAATTTACTTTATCACCTTCTACATGCTCTGTGCTTTCTTGGTAACACAATTGTGTTTTGATTACTTCTTCTATTTCTGCTTAGCATTAGTCTGTATCTTTCGGATTTTTGTAACTATAATTATAATTTTTTATAATGTGTTTTAATTCTAGGGGACTAGGTAATTACAATATAAAACCTGTTTAGACACAGACAGTCTGGCTGTATTACATAATAACAATGCAGACCCCAACAATATAATTCACTGAATGTGGTCGATCTTTAAAACTATATAAACTTTACTAAATACTTTTTTCTGTTCATTCAGATCATCAATTTGTTTGTGGCCGTCATTATGGACAACTTTGACTATCTGACACGTGATTGGTCTATTCTTGGTCCTCACCACCTCGATGAATTCAAGAGAATTTGGTCGGAGTATGATCCTGAGGCAAAGTATGTGATTTTGTTATTTAAAGTTTGTGTTTATTTGAAATCCTGTGTAATTTACTAAACCTGCTATTTCTCTGATGTAGAGGCAGAATTAAACATCTGGATGTCGTGACTCTTCTACGTCGGATCCAGCCTCCTCTTGGTTTTGGCAAATTGTGTCCTCACAGAGTGGCCTGCAAGGTTTTCTTTTTGTTTTTTTGTTTTTTTCAAATTTTATCTGATTCTCAAACTTCAAGTATAAAAATAACATATTGGTCATGTTAATGTTCTGTTTTCTTCTTTCAGAGGTTGGTGGCCATGAACATGCCTCTGAACAGTGATGGGACCGTCATGTTTAACGCCACTTTATTTGCCTTGGTGCGCACAGCTCTGAAAATTAAAACAGAAGGTATGCACCAAACATGTAAATTCATCCTCAGGTTTACTATTGTTAATAAAAACGGCTTGGCTCTGGACCGGTGTTCTCTGAGTTTTGTTTTCTTGTGGTTCAGGTAATCTGGAGCAGGCCAACGAAGAGCTGCGGGCTGTCATCAAAAAAATCTGGAAGAGAACCAGCATGAAGCTGCTGGATCAAGTGGTTCCCCCTGCTGGTGGTTAGTGGAACCACCTCATCTATCTTAATTCTTTTCATGGTTCAATACACAAATCAAGCTGCTTGCAGAAAAACACATATAAGCTGCTCACAATTAACATAATAGTTCAAGTGAAAAATACACTCAGACTCCTAAGGTAAAGCTGTTCCATGCTGTTTCTGCTCTGCTCAAGTTCTCCTGGTTGTCCTCTCAGGGTGTCCTCTTTAATCTGTGTGTTTTGTCCACACTCCTTCCTCCTGCCCTGGGTGCTGATGGAGACCACTGACTATCTGCTGGGCTTGCATGGCCTCGTAGACCACAGTGCAAGTGCATGTTGTTTTCACTAACATCTCTGTCCCCCTCTCTCTGCTGTCTCTTTCCTCTCGGACTCTCTGTGGTCTCGATTTTCTTGTCTTTTCTCACCGCTTGAGCTTTTACAGCTTACTGTCCTTACACATAAAAACTCTGAAGCACTTCAGAATATTCTGAAGCAGTTCTGTTTTAGGGTGGTGGCATGGAACTAGTGTTACCTCTCTCTCAGTCTCTGTCCCCAGCGTGCTTGTTCAAAGTGATTCAGACCCCTGCTTCAGAATGATTCTTTCACACTTTCAAACAAACACAGACGAGATTTTCAAACTGGGACCGATGCAAGGATGCATCCATGCTTAAAACATAGCCTTAATTGTTAGGCGCAGAGATGACTGTGTGAGACTTTATATACAGTAGAGCTGCATGTTTGCATGCGCCAAAGTAGAGCATTTAGTTTGATTTTTAAGCATTTATGAAATAATTTGGTTCAAACACTATTATGACTTTTAGATTTTTTTGACAAAAATCAATTATAAATAATCCAAAAAGTGAAAAAGCTAAGCATGCAGATTTTCAGTCATACTTTCTAATCTTTGGATCATGGATAGCAGCTTTTTACGACTTGAATAGGTGTTTGAACAATATTGTACTGGTTTCATACAAATTAAAAGTAAACATACATATTTTCCTCTAAAGGTCTATACATACAGAATACACAAAGCGATGACATTTATGAGCTTTTTTTAATCTATTGAAGGATCCAAGGTAAATACTGAAGCAGAGTGCGTACACCAACAAGATGAAAGTTTGCATTTAGAAACACCTCACTTGTCCACCATCGTAAGCCGATGGAGAACATTTGTTTTGAGCAGAATGAACTTGGGGGGGGGGAGAAAGGCGTCTCCTCCCTCCCAGGGTGCTGTGTGTGGTGACCTGCTGACACAGGAAGCATTTGTGTGGTCTGTTCACTCAGATGATGAGGTAACCGTGGGGAAGTTCTATGCCACCTTCCTGATACAGGACTACTTTAGGAAATTCAAGAAACGTAAAGAGGATGGCCTGGTGGGGGCTCACCCTTCCCAGAACAGCACAGCCATTGCCTTACAGGTGAGTACTCTGGCAGAAAGTTGTCTGCGTGTGTGAAAGGAGAGAGAGAGACAAATTTTGTGAGGGATGGTAGCTATAACATGTAACATGTATGTAACATGTATTTGCACATTTCACCCAGGTAACATCAGGTATGCTAATATTATGGTTTATGATTCAGCAGGTTCATGATGTGGGTGTACAGTATGATTCTGTTACTGTGGTTTATATGTTTCCTATGTGTCTCCCTGTGACTTTAAATATCATACATGTTGATGTTAAGCATGTGTCATTGTCCTCATGTGTTTATAACTCACCTTTCATAAAATCCACACAGCTTGTGGCCATATTTTTTGTCTTACAATATATGGCTACAGTATGTCCTCATATATCATGCAGAAAACTGTCCATACCCAAAGTAAACACCGTCTAGTTCTTTTCATATTGTTTTGGTAGGTAGTTTTCTATCTGGAGAAAAGATGATTATTTAAGAGTAAAAACGTGCTGGTTGCTACTTGGGACATACAATTGTGATCAGAAGTTCTTATACACTCGTCACAGGCATGGATGTGATTTATTTTGGGGCTTTTATTGATTTATTTGAATCGTTCTATTCCAGGAATAATCTCAACAACAAACAACTTTGAAGATTTGTGAAAACAAGATTATGTTGTGTATTTTCTCAAATCCACACAGGGTCTAAAATATTTAGGCCCAAACAGGAGTGGAGTCAGAAGGGTGGGAAAGTGCCATATCTGTCACCTGATTGGCCATCCCAGGTGCCACCCCAAATAATTGACAAGTTAATGGGGATCTTTGATTTTGTATTTACATTTAGATTTTGTTAAAGATTGTTCTCTGATACTATTGTATTATATGATTTTTTAGCTGTTTATGTTTAAAAATGGCTGAATTATAGTCCTTTGTAAAATTAGCATTAGTGGTTAGCTTAATCTGGGGTTAGCATCTGTAATCAGCATTTGATCATTCTTTGTTACTCCACAACAAATTAAATCTAAAGAAGTCTTAAAATAACTAATTCTACTAATAACTAATCCTGTTTTTTTGGATCATACTTTTCAGCTCAAAACAGCTAAATTAATGTCATTTGGAATTAGCTGGGGTGGCCATCTTGAAATATTTTATATTTGTTTCATTCTTACCCCCCCCCCCCCCCCAAAAAAAAAAAAACAAAATAAAAACACAAAGCACAATGGACAATGGACAAGCCAAATGCCTCATGAGGGAAGTTTTTAGGGTCAAATGGGTAATAGATTGAGGGATTTGGATGAGTCAGTGTGGGGTTAGTCTTCAGCTTCACCACAAATCAATATCTAGATGATTAAAACTTGGACACAATAAGGTGTTCCAATGGGACAGTGAGCCCAAAGCTCTGGCCTTAGTAAAAATCTGTGAAATAGCCTTAAAAATCAGGTTTGTGTCAGAAAACCAACCAATTTCAATGAACTCTTCTGCCAAGAGGAGTGGTCCAACACCCAGCCAGAAATATGCCACAAATTTGCTGATGGACACAAATAAGGTGTAATCAGTGTGCAAATTTCTAATCAACATTTAACCAATTGTATTTAGAGATGATATAAAATAAGTTCAAAATTATTAGAGTTAAATCATTCAGCTTTGAAAAAATGAATGTTTAGGTCCATCATTAAAAGCCCCAAATTAAAACAACAGTCATGTCCATGATGAGTGCATGTAAACATCTGACTGCAGAGTATCAAAAATAACACTGAGTATTCAGAAGAACATGTGTCCGTCTCTGTTTTCTCATCAAGTCTGTCAGTTCTGTGAATGTCAGGTGTTGCACAGTTCAGGTGTGTGCATGTTTAGTGGGTGTGTGTGTGTGTGTGTGTGTGTGTGTGTGTGTGTGTGTGTGTGTGTGGTGGTTGCGACTGTAAGCTGAGCTGTAAGATGTGAGACGCAGGTCCCGGCCACCGTGCTTTAGCCCTCTTGTTGTCATGGTTACAGGCTGGCCTCCGCACACTCCATGATATTGGGCCGGAAATTCGCAGAGCGATATCATGTGATCTGCAAGATGACGATCTAGTAGACTTTATTCCTGAGGAAGACGAGGAAATTTATAGGGTAACTTGATTTAAATTTACACAAGGGGAAAATGTTGGACTGCAAAGTTTAGATTAGTGGGAAAAATGGTGTATTTTCATGATGATTCACAGTGTTTAGGGCTTTGTTTTCATTTCTTTTTTATTGATTTCTCCATTTAACAGTTTGAACATTTTCATTTTGCTCACATATCATACCATCTGCAAGCTTTTAAACTTGTTTTTGCTTAATTTACGAGTCAATATCAGTTTCCAGACTTAACATCAATATTACATAACGCTTTTGTAAGAGTTAGAAGCCCTTGTAGTTTTACGTTGAGCATATCTTCACAGCGTAATGGCGGACTCTTTGGGAACCACCTCATGAACGGCGGCCATCGGCGGCCTGACGGGCAGCAGACCAACACCACACAGCGCCCCCTGCAGGTGCAGCCTCCACCTCACTACGCTCACCTGGAGCAGCCGGTGGGGCGTCTGTCTCGAGCTAATGCAATGTCCCACGCCAGCCACGTTCATCGCCACCACCACCATCACCACCATCATCACAACTCGTACGGCAAATCTCCCAAATCCACCAACATCAACCTAAACAACGCCAACGTGTCTAGTCTACCCAACGGGGGGCACCACTACTACTACGACCATGCACCTTCCAATGGATACCCAGGTTTACGCAGTTCCTACTACGACTACCACAAGCCACGGACACCCCAGAGTCAAAGGTATTCACACTGAACTAATGTCACTCATGAACTGTACAGTCCCTGTTGTAGTTCTGTTTGCAGAAAGCATCTCCTCCACAGACAGATTATTATCAGCCTGTTCACAAACCATGACTCTAAACCGTCACCTGAATAACAAGCCTGTTTTCAATCTAATATTTAATTTAATGATTGACCAATAAGACTCATTTCATGATTTCCCATTTATTCAGCTTTGTAAGATGCATCAATTTTTTTTTTCTTTTGTTCCCAAATTGTTTGGTAGACAGTTTTACATATGTTTCTTCATAATCAGAGGAGTTTTTGTTACAAAAACTGAAACAACATTGGAGTACTCGTCGATCATCCTCTATTTTCTTTACACACACACACACATATATATATATATATATACACACACGTGCATATATATGTATCCCACTCTTTCTCCTCCATGTTTCCTGTGTTTCTCCTTCCTAACGAACTTGCTTTCTCTCAATCATTCCTCTGCTTTCTTGGACAGAAGGCGCTACTATGAGGCGTATGTTAGGTATGTTGTTTTTCTAGGTTGGTTCCAGCGTTACTGTATGTTTCAGCAGGAACTAAAGGCCCATATTTGTTTGTTTTGGTGTTTAATTGACTAATGGCTGCAACCGTCCTAAATCCACATTATGTGCTACATGTTGATCAGTTAGTAGTCTGGTCCTTGTCCATCTCTAATATACTGCAGTTGTGTCGATATGTTAAGAATATTATATACATGAGAGTGGTCAGCATGTGAGTCATCCAATTCAAAAACACCTTATTCTCCCAGTTTACATTATTATTTTTATTATAAGATTCAATAAATGCAATCTGCTTTTACTAATAAGTATTAGTTAGATTTTCAGTGTATTAATTCTACTTCCTAAATAGTACAAATTAAATTTGTATATAGTTAAAATTTATGCTCAGACAAACCACAGGCTTAATTATTTTTATAAGTTAATACAACACAGATATTCCTGAAAAAAAAAACAATATCTGCAGGATATTAGTCTTTTTTAAAAATAACCATTAGAATAGTTAACGATGGTTAACTTCCATTGTCCATAATTTAAGCCAAATTATTATTAGTTTATGTGCTGCCATGTTATTTAAATCCAGAGTCTGTTCACTGCGAACATGAAATGGTACCCAGAAAATGAAAGTCCAAAACACCCTCCCAACCTGCCAATAGCTTGTCATTTATACAATTTTAGATTTTTGATTCATGTCAAAGTGATACTGTTAATGAGGATATGCAAAAAACAAAAGATTTTTATTCTCATTTTAGTATATTTTTATGTAAAAATAACCATTTTGGACATGTTTTAATATTTATTTTTTGTTTGCTATATTTATTTTATTTTATGTTTTTAAATGGCAACAACTTATTGTTGTAGATTTATAGATGTTTAGAATATTTTCAGTTAAAAATTCAACCACTGATAAAAACAAAAAAAAAACATAAAAAATAAAACAAAAAAAAAACCCCATAAAGAATCACACTTGACTTCAAAAATAAACGTCATATGTACAAGTCTTAGAAACAGAGTGACACTTTGTTGAATGGTTCAATTTTATATTTGACTAGTGTAATTTTAAATGTTTTTGACATGAAATGGGAGAGTGGGTGCGTTGTCATGGAATGACCCATCATGCTGAGAGCAGCTCTGCTTTCTGCATGTGACAAACTGATACAACCATTTTGAAGACGTTGAACGATACACAGTAGAAGTTTAATGAGAATGTTTTAAAAGCTATTTTAGTTAAACATTTTTGTCTCCTCAACACTACGCTAAGCTTTAATGGTTCATTGATAGACAAAAGACAAATGATTTAAGAATTTAAGTTTTAGGGATAAATCTTTCTCTGTTGTTCAGTATCCTTGATCTGACAGGTAGTTTAATGTGTTGCTGCCCTCTGGAGGCTTGTGTCTGCATGGCAAAGCATGGCTCGTCTCCAGTAATCCCTCTGAAGAGCAGCGATGTGAAACTCTTTAACCCCTGACCCCTGATTGTCCCTCAGGTCACACAGAGGTGACGACCATCACCCCACCATCCGCAGGGAGGATGAGTTTGACGAGGACCGCTTGTCTGGGGAATATTACAGCGGGGAGGAGTTTTATGAGGACGACAGTATGCTGTCAGGGGACAGGTATTACTACTTTATCACCTCATTTTTATGATATTGAATCCTAATCGTAAAATGTTTACAGACGTTTCCCCTTTCTTTTAGCTTTTATGAAACTAAGTTTAAAAAAAAGTGTTTGGGCGTAACGTGTGCTTCAGTTTTCTAACAGGCACTTTGTTTCACCTGACGGGCAGGTATCAGAACAGTGACACAGAGTATGAGACTCCTAAAGGCTACCATCACCCTGACAGTTATTACGATGATGATGAGCAGCCGCTGTACCGAGACTCTCGAAGGTCACCAAAAAGAAGGCTGCTTCCAGCCACACCTCCTCAAGGTTTGTCCTTGCCTCTTTCCTAACTCTCAGCACAAAGAATATTCTTCTCCTAAACGCAGAGGTGCAAAGCAAATAAGTACAAATACTTTGTTCCTTTACTTAAGTACAAATTTTGATTGTCTATACTTTACTTGATTAATTATTTTTCTGATAACTTTTTATTTCTACTCGTTACATTTTAACACAATTATCTGTACTTTCTATTCTTTATATTTAGGTTGCTATTTCTGATTCATTATGATGACGGAGGATAAGGGCCACACAACAAGATTGTTATTATTTTTTATTACAAGAATAAAGTCATAATATTACGAGAACCTTTACACAAAAAAGCAGTCTGTTTTTTATTAGGATTGTTGAGCAACTTGTGAACTTGTTCTTTAGTATCAGTTAAAAGAAATACTTCCTCTTTTCACACATTAGCATCAAATTATCAGTAGCAGGACTTTGAATCAATTGTGCAAATGATTATATGATAAACTGAAGCCGTACTGCAATTAATGGTTGCATTGTCAAATTTAGTCATCACATAATTTGGATGAAAGCACTAACAGTGACCCAAAAGTGATTGTGGACTACTTCATAAACACAGAGACACGATACATTAGGTGTTAGGAAAATGATTATCAAAAGAGTAAAACCATCAGGAACGGAAAATAGACGTCATGTAAGATTATGACTTTATTCTCATAATATTACGACTTTAATCTCGTAATATTATAACTTTAATCTTATAATATTATGACTTTATTCTAGTAATAAAAAATAAAAAAATAATCATTTTTACTGCGTGATTTTAGTTAGTCTAACTTTTGTGACGTCCCTCTTTGGTCCATTTTTGTCCCGTTCAGGTCACAGAAGGCCGTCTTTTAACTTTGAGTGTTTGCGCAGACAAAGTAGCCAGGATGAGCTTCCACATCACCGTACTGCTTTACCCCTGCACCTTATGCAGCATCAGGTACTTCAGCTCGACTCCTGTAATACTTGGCATGATTTTGTCTAACAGAATGTGCTAACTTTATGTTCCTGCTTCTCTCCTGATCCCCTCAGGTTATGGCTGTAGCAGGCCTGGACTCCAGCAGAGCCCATTGCCTCTCCCCGACCCGCTCCACTCGTTCCTGGGCCACGCCTCCTGCCACCCCGGCCAGTAAAGACCAGTCGCCGTACTACACACCTCTCATCCGTGTGGACCGCCCTCAGAGGGACAGTATTGCTGGGAGCCAAGTGTCTGTGCGCAAGAGTTCCTGGTACTCGGACGACCCAGAGTTCTCCCAGAGGACGTACTCACCTGTCCACCTGCAGGTACCACCTGAGTACCACAACCAGTACCACCAGAAGAGAGGCAGCGCAACCAGTCTTGTAGAAGCGGTGAGTTTCAGCCTCGTTGGAGCATTTTTGGAAAAATGTGTGATGATGCATAAATGTTCACTTTCCATCCTGCAGGTTTTGATATCAGAGGGTCTTGGGAGATTTGCCAAGGATCCCAAGTTTGTCGCCGCCACGAAGCACGAGATAGCAGATGCATGCGAGATGACGATAGATGAGATGGAGAGTGCAGCCAGCCACCTGCTGAATGAAGGAATGGCCCCCGGCATCAACGGGGTCAACGTCTTTCCCTTTTTAACTCCAAGGGACTACGAGCTGCAGGACACCGGAGCCAGCTACAGCGACGAGGAGCCGGAGCCGGAACCCAGAGCTCCTTACGAGGAGGACCTGGCAGACGAGATGATCTGCATCACGACTTTATAGCAGTGGCTGGAAAATTTGGCAGATCTGAACTTTGGTGGAAAACAATCACGAACGCAGGAAACAAAAGCAATGCATCTGTTAGCTCTGACCAAAAGAAGTGCCTTTTACACTGAAGGGAAAAGGCAAACAAAGAAAGACATGCCACAGTAGTCCTGCTCCTTGAAAGGCTCTCCACCTGCCAGCGGAGGAGGTCACCGTCCAGAGCCAGCGACCATCTTTCCTGATGTGACCCCCCACTTTAATGGTCTTGACCTGGAGGTAACACAAAGGCAATCAGAGGCCAGGAAAACAAATTGCCCGTGAAAGAGATGGACCAGCTGGCGACGGTGTAAGATCCTCTACAAGGACGGGGTCTCTAAAGGTGATGACAATCAGATGTTTGATGTCATTACCTCAGTCACTTTATTAAAGTTTGGCATATCATGCAAGTTTTCAATGCAAGAATAGAGAGTAATATCTTGTAGTGTTTAGAAATTAAAACAAACTTGATCCCTTTCTTGTTAGAGCAGCAGGCTGTTGTAGAAAAAAGCTAAAGGAAAACATGAAGAGCTCCAGTAGTGTTGTACCAGATTATGCAGGAATTATTTGTCCTATAACAGCATCACTTTGAAATGTGTACTTTTGAAGCAACAAAAGCATTTTGGGGTAAATGCACTAGCAGGCGGGTTATTTTAAAGAAATCTTTTTTTAGAATAGCCTAATTAATATTTCCTCGTTGAAATGCTGTAAATTGTATCATATAACAAGATAAACTTTGTAAAGAGAAATTCTATATTTTGTAATTATGTATGATTTAAAAGATCAGCAATATGAATCCATATTAAACTCTAAAAAGCGGACGCGTGTTATTTTATGAGGTTCTCTGCTCGGATATTTACTTGCCTTTTAGGTTTCGCTTGTATGCACTTTTTATTTTGCTCCGTGAAAACCTTTTTAGAGGTTCTTTAGCGACACATCTGCACAACATATGCAGGGTTTTTTTTTTTGTTCGATCGTACTGACACTAGTTGAAACACCTATTTGCATATTTCGTGCAGAAGAAATTCAAATGCATTAACATTGCTGCTTTCTTTGTTGGAGTCAAACCTTATTATTTAAATTTTTTTTATTGTTATTATTATTTTAGCCCCTACTGAAATGCCTTTTTGCTGCTAAACAAACTAAAAGTGGAACAAACTGATATTTCTCAAGGCTCGTGCCAGGATTTTTCCATGATGTTCACTTTGTTGATTTGGGCGCCCGCTGTAGTTTACGGTCACGTCTTAGCCTTTAAGTGGTGTGTGTGTGTGTGTGTGTGTGTATGAGGGCTCAGGGTGTGTGGACAGCAGGAGACACATGCACGCATCCAAAGGTCAGAAACGTTTGTTCTTTATGGCACGACTAAGGGGTGCCCTGAGAGAGGCGAAGCAATACTAAACCCCGGCCCCCACCCTTTACTCCCCTTTCTCTCTCAGCCTGCCTGCTTCATATGGTTATACCTCTTTAGGCAACTGTGACGACATATCAGTGTCTCAACATATCTGTTTGCACAGCGTGGGTAAATCCTGGACTATTTCCTCTAAAAGCTCAAAAAAGAGGGAGAGAAAATAAGTTGGATGCATAAAGAGCAACTAAAACCAATAAAACAACAAAATACATTTTTTTGTTGTTCTCATCCGTTTTCATTCCCAGATTCGTCCCGTTTCAAACTTGGACTAAATAAACTGCTTTTTCAGGTATCACCACAGCGAGTTTATCTTATTACCAATTATATTTAAGGTTCTTCTGCTGTTTGATTTGTAGACGAGCGTACTCCAACTCTAAACACTGAATACTGTCGTGAAAATGTAGGTTTTCCACTTTGTGTGCACATTGAAAGGGCTGAGTTTTTAACAAAAAAAAAACAAATGTGTTGTAGTCCTTTTTGTTGATGACTGTCACCTAAAAGGACCAATACACATAAAAAAGGCACATTGTACTATTTGTAGCAACTACAGTACTGATGAACTGAAGATATGCATTATTTTGTAAACACTTTGAAGAGTTGTTTTAAACTAAAGATTAAAAAAAAAGAAATTACTTTTACCTCATGTCAGGGATTCCTGAAAAAAAAGAGAGAAATGATTTGGTTAAGTTGAAACCAATGCTATTTAAATATTAGCACATAGCTGTTTGTCTTTGCACAAGTATGTGTTTTAGTGCTTTTGTTTGATTTTTCTTCTTTTTTTTAAAACAAATTTGTGTATTAAAGTGAGACAATTTTGTACTTTTTTGTGACTGTGCGTATAGTTTAGTGGAATCTATATCTGTCATTTACGCCTCACCTTTCAATGCTGGGATCAAAAGAGTTCAAAAATCTTTCAAGGTGCACTGGGGTTTTTTCTGTTTTGCAGGTAGGGAAAAAATAAAGTGATAAAGTACCAGTTTACAGGGAAACACACATTTATTGAAATGTTTGTTAGGTTTTTTTAAATCTTGTTATTATTATTAACAATAAATGTTCAGAGAGCTGTATTCAAATAGAAGATAATGTAACATATGTACAAAAATGGAAAGACTAATTCTTTACTTGAAAAGTCTTGATATTTGCTCCTCATTGTTTTGAATTCAGTAAACATCATTTCTCTTAGTAGCAAACGCTTTAATACAAATGTAACCCCTCTAGATTTTGTATCAATACATTTTTTTTGTATTATTCTTTTTATGTTGGCCTTGACTTCATTTGATATTTTGTTTTCTAAAAACCATCATTAAACTGACTTATGCTGACATACTGGTTTGGTTCATTTGTTTTCTGCACGCAAAACCAAAAAAAAATTACTGTTTTTTTAAAGATAATTCTTTCTAAAATGCTTCTCATATTCCAAACTTTTAGTGACAAAACTTGTTTTGAAATCAGATTAATGCTCAGTTTTTGAGTAAAATAAAAACACTTTTTGTTTGCTGTAAAATAGAAACAACTATCATTCTGAAAAAGAAATTATAGTAAATTTTGACTTTTAAATGTACAGGTTACAAATCAACTTTTTAAATAATTTATTATCCTTGTGGAATCAGAAACTGTCAAAACAATTAATACCTTTAATTATATAAATGCAAACAAAAAAACACACAGTAGAAATTGACACTAAACAATAAGATTGATACCAACATGGGCATTGATATTAATAAGTGTAATAAAATCAACATTTTAGTCTGTGCTCTCCTATATAAAGTAAGAATCTAAATTCCTTTTTTTTATTGTAGTTTTTGAACATTGAAAAAATATTTGCATTCATTTGTTTTCAAGTGATCATTTTGAGCACTTTTTAAAAAAACAAAATCTTAACATGACTGCCAATAGACAATCAATAAAATGTTTTCTTTTTACAAAATGTTTTCTTTGACAAAATTCTGTTCTGGGTTTAAACTTTTTGAATAAACCAAAAAGAAAAAGAAATCACGAAAAGATCATAAAAATGTCATCGGCGTTAACGTTATGATGATGTCATTTTATTTATTAGGTGAACATGTGATATAATGTATCGCCGTTAGGTGGTGCTAATGTGTAGTTCTAAAACAACTGATGGAACTGATTTAAATCTCCTCTAAGCCAAATCTAATAGAATAACGTGAGTGGGGTGTTACAGCACCTGTTTTTTGAGACAGATAATGGAGATATACACCATCCTGCTCTTTGTGCAGGTAAACCCGCCCACAAACAAGGCCCAGCCCACTTTCACCTGTTCCAGTTGATCATTATGCGCAGGTGTTTCTATCTGCTTCATCAACACTTTAGTCCATTCTTCAGTTTTGTCTCTGAATTTGTTTGTGGTCTCAGTTGATTCTTCTTGTGTTACTCAGTGAGAAACCATTAGTTGTGTTTTTGTAGCATTTGTTTTGATCAAAATAAATTCAAGTTGGATTTTTATTTTAGCTTTTCCTGTTAGTCTGTGTCTTGGATTTTACCTAAAACAGATTAGTGATATTTATAAAACCTATTAATTTACTACATTGGACAGAGAGGTGATACCTACAGGGGGAAACATTTCATTTATTGTGAAAACAGAACTCTTTCTAAATTAGAATTAGAATTAATTATAAGAACTGTTTAATTTATCTGTGGATTTTGTACAAATATTCATAAACACAATAAGCTGCTACAAAACGTTTTTTCCCCCACTTCACCACAGGAGTCACCACTGGTTCTGCCCAGGGAGACACTGACCGCAGACAGGACATGGCTGTGTCCAGATCGACCCCTGTCATGTTCACCAGAGCATATGAACAGCTGCCTCTGCTGCTTCTGCATGAGGGACATTATAATCACTGTAGCACTGAATATGGGGGGGGGGATGATGAAGCCAGAGAGAGAACATCTTCTAGACCAAGGGATCAGGAACAAAAATTAAAACAAAGGACCGAAATGGTGCTTTAATAAGGAATAAGGTGTTTGGTATTTTGTTGCTTGAATGACACAGCAGACATTGAATACTAGGGGGGGTAAAAAGTTAAATTGGAACCTGTAGGAGGGACTCTTAAACTCAATTATCATAAAACAATGAAGTGTGACTCACCATGTGAAGACAATCTATTCACCATGTGTCACATGTTTTCAGCACAGTTCTAATTGTGAAAATGGCAAAATAAACTTTTCCAGCATGTGGAAAAGAGACATTCTAACAGATACGAGCTAAAATAAAGTAAAAATACTGAGTGTCAAAGTGAATAACATACCATACCATACCATACCATACCATCTTTATTTATAAAGCACTTTAAATGGCACAAGGCCAACCAAAGTGCTGTACAGGAGACAAACACAACACAACATGATTTTTAGTACATAACCAGCAGACATTCTTACGATTACAAGACTGAACATACAGGACAGATATATATCTACAACACACTCTTCTAAGATCAAAACATATTTGAACAGATTAAAACTTTTTTTAATCTGTACACATTTTAGCTCCCTAAACCTTTTTCTGTCGGCTGTAAGAGTGATCTCAGTGACAGCAAAGCAGCTGATGTAACAGAAAAGTAACAGCTCAGGTAATTGTTTTGTCTCAAATAAGAAAAAGTTCTTTTGAACTGAAAGTGAAAGAACATTTTGTGAGATTAGCTCATGGAGTTGCAGCAATGATGGAAACACTGCAGCGGATGAATCAGAAGTATGAAGGCCTTTATTCGATGGCCAGCAGAGCATGGAAAAGAGAAATACAATATATATAATAAGCCCAGCAAATGTACAAGAAATATAAAGGCTAAAGGTGTAGATCACGTGTTCAATATTTAATTCAAAACATTATTGCAGAAACTGAATAAAACGGCAGAATCAGTCATGTTTTAGAGTTAAAAACTCAATCTGGAGATACAGTTAGGTCGGATTAAATCCATTTACAAACTTCACAACACAACTGAGCAAGCAAGAATCACTGGAATTACTTAAATCGGTGATTTTTCACAATTGTAACAACTGTCGTTTTCCAATTTTTTATTTTTCAATTAAATGTAAGCCAAAATGTCACAAATGAAAAAACTTGAGTACCTGATCATACAGAAGCAGACAGGTACATTCAAGAGAAACATGCCTGCAGCTTTGTGTCCATTAAAAGCTTGTATACCCCCCCCCCCCCCACCACCACCACCACCACCCCCACCACCCCACCCCTTGATGGTTTGCTCAAGGACACATCAGCAGCAGGACTCGTGTCGCAGTCTTATCTCTAACAGAAAACTGGCTTCAGCGCTGTGACGTCAGGCTTCTGTTTATTTATTTATTTAGTTAATGAAATCATTCTGGGAGTCGTCGTCGCGCGCGGGCCGCCGGTCAGAGGAGACACTGGATGATACTGTCCGTCATCCAGCGCGCGCGGTTCCTTATCGACAGGTCCCAGGCAACACGAAGGCCCCTCACAACTTTGATGTACGACGCAATTACTAAACTAATAAAAGCCTCAA
>JARVJO010000365.1:18089317-18123702 GCA_031762555.1 Cynodonichthys magdalenae
CTTTGCTCATGTTCCTGCTCATGGAGGCGTGTCTGTGCTGAGCCAGTCAGCACAAAGCAGTGGGCTGTGAGGCGACTGACAGGTCGTTAGGGGAGGGGGGGGGGGGGGCTGCTGTTAAAGATGATCATTAGCTGATTTTGATTGTGATTTTCCCCCAATTTCACTGGGATTTCCACAAAAACTGGGGAAACACTGAGGCCCTGGGGTCTCATGAGCTCTCTGTCTGCATTAATCAATAATCATGATCAGTGCTTCTGATGGATGAAGCTCAACCTCCTCTTCATGGCTTGAGGTGGAGAGGTGGGGGTCCAGGACTCAGGGTGCTGGGGCGAGGAGGACAAGCGTGAAATGAACTGTTCTGCTCCACTGCGAGTCCACACTCTTCCTTTCAGTAGGTAATTTGTCGCCTCATGTAATGGTGTGTGTGTTTTTGTGCACATCCTGCCCACACATCGTGAATGTGTGCTGTGAGCCTTTTGTGACCCGTGATTATTTTTGGATAAGGTTATTAGAAGTGTGTAAGATGTGGCTGAGTGGATTAGTGTGAACAGATAAGGAGTTTTGTTTTTATTTTGTGTGTGTGTGTGTGCGAGTGTGTATCATCCAGATGTGGGATTATGTAATGTTTTATTCCTCAGAGATGTTGCAGGTTTTGTTCTCTCCCTGGAGGTCCTGTACATCCTGCAGAATCAGCATTATTTGAGGTGTAGTTCATTACCCAGAGCTGCCCGAGCATGACACGTTATTATCTTTCTCTTGTGCTTTGACTCCATTTCAATTACCTTCTTACCATGCATAGCCTTCACATCCAGTCCCACCCCCCCTCCACCATTCCCTCGGCCCCCCCATCATGTCCAGCCAGTCGCGGTGAAAAGGCCTCATGTGCAGCCAGTTGCTCCTGACAGATAAAGATTGTCAGTCATTTTGTGTTGCTGTAAAGTTTTATCAGGCGTTCACCTGAAAGCGGCTCAGCAGCCACGTGAAGGCTCACAGGCCTTGTTTACACCCCTGCAGTGACTGAACTGGAACAGTCAGGTGCTGATATGTTACAGGGTTTGTTCAGTGAGCGCTTAAGTCATTCTGAATGGCGTGTCTCTGTCAGTCATTCATTTTTTTAAAAGGCTTACAAGCAGCCTATCAGTGCTACACAATTCTTTTTTATTTTATTTTATTTATTTATTTTTAGAAATTCAAAGAACCTGAAAAGTCAGTCAGAGTGGAGGAGATCGATGGTGTGAAACTGGTTAAAAACCTGGCAGTGAAGATGGAGGAGATGTTCCGGAAGAAGGCAGAAGCCACCAGGGTATGTGGAGACATCTTACCAATAAGTCATCTTTTATTCTGTTTTATTGGAATAAAAGAATTCAGGTGTAATTTAAGGGGAGGAGAGGGGGGAGTCCTAAATGGAGGAGGTTTTTGTTTAAGGAAGTTAACTCATCTGTAAAGTGCTCATTAAGTCTATATTTGGTGTTTGTCCTGCATGAAAAACTTCAAATGTACACAAGTATTTTCATCACGATGTTCACTAAAGCCCTACAGGTAAAGAATCTGTGAACAGCACATTACTGGATCTATAAGTGGTCATTTTTATACAACTTAATTTTCAAATTTAAAGTCTAGCTGTCCTTCGGACCTTTTCTTTAATATGTGGCTCAAATGAAATTGAATTAAATGAGAAGTTGATGTTAGTTGGAGCTGTTTTCAACATATTTATTTTATATTTATTAATTTCATTCATAAAAACAACAAAAAGTCCATTAAAAAAACAAAGTAAATCAATTATTGAATGTAACGGGTGCAGAAAGAAGATAGAAACTTATCAACTCACTGCTTTTAGAAATAAATCAGGTTTTTAACTGTGTTGTTTTCTAATGACTGTGTTTTGTAACTTCAGCTTTAAAAGTTAAAGTTTTACTCCTAACATGGAAATCATCTCATCTTATACATATTTACTGGCTTTTAACTCATGAGAGTTCAGGTCTTTTTGTACAATTTTTGGTGTTACAATTAATTTGACTTTACTGATTTTGTTGTTTGTTTTTGGCCGTTTGGTATTTTCTTCCTGTTTTATGAACTTTGTCCAACAGAAATAAATGTGCTTTAATAATAAACTTGAACTCAAATTGTGGAGCGTTCATCACAAAGAAATGAGAAATATGTGGCGATGTAGACCCAAAATATGGAGGAGCTGAAGTGACAACTAAAATTTAATGACAAAATCAGAAAAAGGTTGATGAGGCAACACCTTAAATATAAAAAACAAATCCAAGCAGGAGATCAGAGAACAGGAAACAATGTGATGATCCGAGGAGCAGAGAAGATAAAATACACCTGCAGAGGTTTCTGTTTCCAACAGATGAATGAGCATGAAGAAAGGCTGAGAGAAACAATGAACACAACAAATTCAACTAAGGACAAAGTCTGCATGAAACAAGGAAAAAGGCAGAGCTTGTTAATGAAACACAAAAATGCAGGATCACCACAAAATTAATCTTAAAATTGAGCATCCTGTGCTGTTTTAAACAGGAAACATCATATTTGTTTAGTTTAATATTCACTAAGATAAAACATAATCTTTTACTGATATTTGTAATTTTGTAAAGAGAGAACATTGTTTTAAGAAAAATGGATTTTCAGAGTATTTCTTCATTCAGAGGGTCCTTAAATTAAACAACTTAGTCATTTGTAATTTCTACTGTAACAAATCTTTGTATAGAGTGGATTTGTTTCCCACCACCCACAGCAGCAGCAGCAGCAGCAGGCTGAGACCTCCAACTTGTCACCATTTTGGTGTCAGGCCTCTGCAGGGACTGCTGCTGGGGGATGATAAGGTTTATCTCTGAGTGCCTGATCCCATGTGTGTGATAAATCATAACAATTAGAGTGGGAATTACATCCAAGGGGTGGTTTTTTATTTAATAAACAGGGAGATGGTGATTTTTTTTCTGAGTGTAGAAAAAAAAACACTAAGAACAATTGATCAGTGTTTGTCCTCCACAAAAATCTAAGTAAGTCTAACCTCTGTAACATTCAATAAAAAATATATATAACTTAAATCCTGAACAGAATTCATGATGGATTTCTCTCCCTGCTGATGAAACAAGATCAGACTCGAGGTCAATTGAATTCGGTCACCATAGCAGCAGTTGTGTTTATGTAGCAGTTATTTTTGACATGTGTGACAGATGTTAATTACCTGCTTGGCTCTGAACGCGGGAGTGATTTCTCCGGAACCACAGAGCCAAGCACTTTTTTTATTATTATTATTTCCTTCTCCAGAATCGAGTTATAACAGAATGTATCGTTATGAGTTTTTGGAGGAGAGCGGCACAAAAAAAAAAAAAAAAGCCTCCATCCATATTTCTGCTGCTCAGAAATGTGTCCCGGATGTTAATATTAGAACTAAAGAATGGCTCTAATGTAAGAAAAAATGTTTTTGAAATTATTTGAAAAGTATTATTTTGAAGACGCAAAAATAAAAGGCAATGCGCAACTAAAAGCTGAAGGTTTTGGTAGAAACCTCAAAGATAAGCCTGATTTTTGTTGTTTGTTGGATATTTCAGCATCAGAGAGTTTTATTTTAACCTGACTTGTTTCCCCGTCTCTCAGCGGCTGGTGGAGGCGGCGGAAGAGGCGCACCATCAGCATGAAGACAACCCAGACCTGCAGGTGAGGCTCAGAACTATTTTAATGTTATTTTGTTTTATTTTATTTTAACTTAATGATTTAAAACTTAGCGCCCCGTTTGTCTTGAACAGAGATGAGTTATTTTGAGGAGCTGCTGCAAGGTTGAGAGAAGGGTAATCGGTTCTAGGAGGTCTTAATGGGATCCATTTCTGCGCGCTGATGTCCTGTCAGCGCATTGATACATCATGTGATAAGCCGCACACACCGAAGGCTGCCGCTTTAATAAGTTCAGAAGTTTTCATGCGCAGTCATAGATCATGAGCACGCCTCTGCGGCAACTTTAATTACTTATAAAAAAAAGATTTTTGCGCATACAGGCTGCAGAGCATGGAGATAATTATTTATCAGAAACTAAAGATTTGATGCAAAGATTCTCTCAGTTTCTGTTCTGATTTTGTGTTTGTTTCATTGCGGGTTTCCTCTGCAGGGGGAGAATGCAGCATTTCTGCTCTCTGCGCCGCGCGCGGACAAAGATAAATGAAAGTGTTTTGCGCGCGCGGCGCATTGTTTCACTACACGGCTCCAGATTGGAAAAGTCAGCCGAGCAACAAAACGCAGAAATAACGGCGGCACTTTGCAGTTAATAGAAGCATTTACATCATATGAATTCACTCCGTGTTCTCCGACACTTTTCCTCCCTTTCCTGCTGCTCATAGCACCGTGGAAAAAAAGGAAAGATGAGAAAAATCCAACAAGAAATAACGACTGAAATGGAAAAGAGTCGTTTGTCTTTATGTTTACTTTAAAAGGCCTTTTCTTGTAAGAACATCTAACATCAGTTCTTTTAGAAACACAATCTCCTCAAAGAATCAGATGTTTTAAAAGTTTTTATACAGACCAAAGTATATCTGCATATATAGTTTGTCTTTTATTCTTCTTTATATATATATATAATGCATTTTATTATCTTATCCAGCCAATAAGTAACAAAAGGCCCCGGGCGTACAACAGACCTCTACATTGAAATTCCCTTCATAATGACCACATCAAAAAACTAATGTGGAAAATGTGATATCCACCTGTGATAATGATCCGATGTCCTGATATCACTCCCCTCTGGCATCGTTAAGCCAACTGCGCCTCGTCTGACACGTTTTTCACGCGTCATTTCTCTGAGATCAGCTGCTTCCAGGCGGGACAGTCAGGACCTGAGACCAGGAGGGAGAGCTGCTGCAACCTGTTTATGGTTTTTGACGACACACAAAAAAGAAATAATTAGAACTAAGAAGAGGTTTTCTGAAGACTAAAGCGCCACAAAATTTCTGGGACAAAATTAAAAAAATATATTTGACGTTTCTTATATCTTTATTTTTCTGCATCGTTTAAAAGGTTTATATTTTTTTCAAAACAGAAAAAAATGCAGCATTTTATTGAATTATATCTAAAAAAAATGTTGAGATTTGTTAAGGCTGAAACTAATTTGCTAAACTTTTAACAGGAAAAACAGCAGAGTGGATGCTGACTCAGCATTTTCACAATAAGCGTGTTTTTTTTTCTGAAAGCCTTAATGTTTCTGTTTAAACCTTCTCAACCTGCAAGATAAAGATTAAAATGTCTGAGCTTTCATATAAATAAAAACACTTTTTTAATTATTATTAATTATTTATTATTATTATTATTATTATAATTATTAATGATTTAATAATAAATGCTCATATTTGCGTTTGTTTACAAGGCTTTACCTTCATTGCCTGACGCTGAAGGCAAGAAATTACAAGAAGTTCCTTCATTTGTCTGTCTTCTTGAACCTAAGGACTAATTTTAGCAACAATTCTCAGAAAGTCAATCCAAATTAAAATGGCCGCCACAGCTGAGCACAAACAAATGCTTTAACTCAGTCAATTTTACAAATAATGAGCTAAAGTTTGGTATGTTAACAGCTGATTACTATCCCCAACATTTAATCAGAGCATCTTAACTCAGCCTACAGATGTTGAGCTGAAGCCTGGTGTGGTATTAGCTGAGAGACATTCCCAACACATATTAACTAATGGATATAACATTTACAAGTTTGGACCAAAAAAGCTTTAACTTTGTCCCTTCTCTGCATATTGATGGTCTTAGTTTAATAAAAGTCAGCAGCTGTGCATTTCTTCAAAGAATAAAGGCCCTTACTTATATCTGAGTTTCTGACTCACCTGATGTTAACATGGTCATGAATATGTTTGTGTGAATGCCACTCGGCAGAGAATTTTGCTTGTTTTTGCTACTTTGAGTATCCTATTCATTTATTGTGTCAGAGAGTGTTTCAGTGCACATTGTTAAGCTGATATTGACCAAATAAATAGGTCTGTTTAGCACAAAAGGTAAAGAAATTTGTTTCTGATAGATTATTATTTTATTGTAAATGCTTCTTGGCAATAAATCTTATGACTGGCAGCACCTGCGCCACCAGAAACTCAAAACAAGTGTAACACCAGTTAAATAAGTTGTTTGGCAGAGAAGATTTGGCTTTTTTTTTTCATGTGTGCAACCCACATACTCAGCTCTACTGCTCATCCAACAAATGCATGTTCCTTACAAATGTAGCACCATTTAAATAGGAAATTAGGTTTTCCAACAGTATTGCCAAAAAAGCTAAAGCAACAAAATAATCTACCACACACAAATTATATACTGTATAATATACAATAAACTAAAAGAGTTTCTACCATAATAGAGGGGACAGATCTCTGCAGTGTGTGGCCCCCCAGCTCTAACTGCAGCAGTGAACTAGTCAGTGGGCCATCTCAGAACGCTGCAGTGTCGCACGGCCTGCTCCACAGTAATAACCCTGGTGGTTATCGCGCCTCCTTTACAGCACTCCACTTCTGCTGAGTGTGCTCGTTTCTCCTCGCCCCCCAGCCCCTCCAGCCCCTCCGCAGCTCCTCCCTTCCCTCCCTGCGCAGTGCCGCAGCTCGTCAGGGAGCTGCTCAGGCGTGGTATGAGCTGTCAGGAGCTGCTTGATGGTGATGCCCACTCGGTCTCCCCAGAGAGTGATGCTATGGAGTCCATCACCATCTCTCCCTCCCATCCTCCCATCATCCCATCTCTTCTCTCTCTCTCAGTTCTCACAATAAGAACTAGAGGCCACAGAGAGGCCTCTCAGACAGGATGAGTTAGTCTTTTCTCTGCAGCAGAGAAGGACAGGTCAGACTAACTGTGAGCTCAGACTTTTTTTTCCTGTTAAAAAAACATCCTTGCAGCATATCCAACACCTTCTTAGACAAACAAACTGTATAAAACAGTATATTTGACTTCTTCAGGTCAAAGAAATCAAATAAAATCCACATCTTTTCACATTATATGAAAGGTCCTGCCTCCCTTTAAAATACACAACATGACACACACACACTAGCCCTAAAAATAAAATATTATGGTGAGAGGATGCATTTCCTCAGGAAATAAAAAAAATATGTGCATGTGTCCCATTTCCTTCTTTTTCAGTATGAGTACTTCAACGCTGTGCTGATCAATGAAGTGGACGAGGAAGGCAATAACGTGGAGCTGGGAGGCGAGTTCATCCTGGAGCCCAACGACCATTTCAACAACCTCTCAGTCAACCTGAGCCTCAGTGTGGTGCAGGTGCCCACCAACATGTACAACAAAGGTGAGAACTCCTGCAGCTGGCCCCCGGAGACGGAGTGACGCGAGACTTATTGACCTGCAGGAGGTGGATAAACAAGCAGGAAAGATGGAGAGGAGGAGGGGTAAAGTAAGTGGTGAAAGTGAAAAATGGTAGCTGAGGCTGTCACAGACTGTGGGGAGTGAAGTTGGGAGATCGATAACAGTTTAGATGTAAAGGCAGACCTCTCTGTAAAGATGTTGTTCATATGGTAGCTGCTCAGTAGCTTCTTCTTGTCACATCGCCCAGGTGGGCTTTTGTTTGGCTGTAATGGACTCCCCATAACTCTCTGCTCACAACACAAAGGCTGGCTCGTCGAGCAGGAGGAGGAAAGGAGGGGGGGTAGTCACAGCCTTTTGTGTCTCCTTCAGAGGCACTCAATAAGGGACAAAGGTCAATCATGCAGTCAGTAATGGTGACCACCACACCATTATCACCATTTAATGCACTCGTCTCTCTGTGTCCTCATCGTCAGATCCCGACATCGTGAACGGGGTCTACTGGTCCGAGGCCTTGAACAAAGTTTTCGTGGAGAACTTTGAAAGAGATCCGACTCTTATCTGGCAATACTTTGGAAGCGCCAAAGGTTTTTTCAGGCAGTATCCTGGTGAGTGCTGTCAGTTAGTTGTTTCAATGAAAGTTTTAAAAAGTAAACCAACTGGACATTCTTTTTAATTCCAGCAACCTCAGCTGCAGAGTAGTAGTCCAGTTGGTTTGTTTCTTTAATATTTTTTTTTTTTGATTTGTCATGTCCTGGTGACTGAGTATCCAAACCAGCCTCTCAGTCAGCTGGTTGTCAGCATATTTTTTTATTGTTTGCCTTCCAATGAGACAAATTGTCTTGATGAAAGTCCCTCATTTTCAGACCATTTTTTTGTTTTGTTGTTTAAGATGCTTAACCCTGACCAATAAATCATAAAGTCCAAAAAAATTAAAATTATCACATTTTTTTATCCATCCCAGTAGCTTTGAAACACTAAACCAGAGAATAAAAGCGAGCATTAATTTGGGGAACAAAGCGTGTGCAAAAACTACACCTCCACCTCCAAATTACTATTTTACACCAACAGTTTCACCTTTGGCAAACTATTATTTCAGATTCTTATTGGATTGTGTGGAAACAAAGTTTGAGATTCATTTTCCCCTCATCGTGCAGAGAGGTTAATATATTCTTATAAATCTTGCTGTGTGGTTTAGAAACAGAGAAAAAGAAAGATTTGTGCCACTGGAGCAGTCAGCTTCCAAAAAACTGATCAGAACAAATGATTTCGAATTTCTAAAAGGGTAATTTGGTTAATGTTGTAATTTTACAGCCCATCAGAGAGAAAGCACACATACAGACTGCAATTAATCAGAATTTGTCCTTGTTGGTTCACAGCCACAGTGAAGAATGACTCGTTTCTCCCACAGAAACATGAAACTAAACGCTGGTTCACTTTGCTGCTGAAAAAAACAGGTTAAAGGTATTGCAGTCCAACAAATATTTATTAAAAATATTTATTATTTAAAAATAATTAAAATAAATATTTATTTAAAAATAAATGAAAGAAGTCCTTTCTTATCTCCAATAACACTTAAAATTTAAGATTGTCTTTCTCTTCTGAGGTTTGTTTTTATGAAAGATAAAGCAAAGAATATTTTCTCTGTTTTAGTCAAATTAAAAAAAAATGTTATTTTACATCTTCATTTCAATAAGCATTAAAAATAAAAAACATAATTTGTTTATATTCCTTACCAACACACCTGACTGACTATGAGCTCTTCAACCATCCTGTATTTTTAACTCATACTTGTAATTTCATTTATTGATTCATCAGCATTTCCTGCAGCTGGACGGTGACTGACTGACTCTTGATCACCTGCAGTCAGTGGGTTTATGAGCAAGAGAAAATCTGACTCGGCGTTTTTTCTTACAAAAGTGAAACTTCATGACAGAAAACAACACATTGTCTTCTTATATCTGTTGAATTAAGAATGCATTCAGATGCACTCAGTGTGTACTTTGAGGTTAGTATTCCGTCTCTGAATATTTAGTTTTAATATAAATGATCTGCAATAAACACGCAGCATATTTTATTATTACATCTATGGAGACTACTTTAACATGACAGTTCTGTGTCAGAGTACTTTTTTTTTGTTTTTTGTGAAGCTTTGCTTTCTTATTCCTTTTTTTATTAATAATTTCTATTAATTACTATTTATTATTACTTAAAACAGCTTCCATCCCACAGCCATCAGGGCATTAAATACAACAGTGTAAATGTGCAATGACTGTTCTTTTATCAGGTTTGTTTTGCTTTTTTCTAGAATTTACCTTTTCATATTCTTGACACCATGAAGGAAAACTCAGTTTTGTATTTGTTACAATGACAATAAAGATATTCTTATTATACTATATATCTTCCAGGCGTAAAGTGGCATCCAGACGAGCATGGCGTCATCGGCTTCGACTGCAGAAATCGGAAGTGGTGAGTTTCCATGTGTGAAAATGTTGCTCCTCACATGTGAGGAATCATATGTAGGAAATTTCTTACCTGTGTTTAGTTTCAGTGTAAATCTTTAGTCTTATGAGACGGAAACAACAGGCGTAGTTTTCAGTTGCAGCTTCCGTCTTCACGAACAGAATTTCACTCTGCATGCTCTGAAAGCTTCGACCAACAAAGACAGAAAGTCTGATTTAACACCAGTAAATACATATAAAATTTGCACCTGTACCTGCAAAATCGTACATATATTCTCCTCTTACTGCAGTTATGTTCTGTTTAATTTACCTTCATGTCACAGGTACATCCAGGCAGCGACATCCCCCAAAGATGTGGTGATTTTAGTCGATGTTAGTGGAAGCATGAAGGGGCTGAGGCTGACAATCGCCAGACAGACTGTTTCCTCCATCCTGGACACTCTGGGGGATGATGACTTCTTCAACATCATTGCAGTTTGTTTAACTTTTTTGTCTCTTTTGTCTGTGTTTTAGTCACTTACTTCCTGGTCTGGTTGCCTTTTTGATTCCCACAAAAAAAAACATTTAAATGTATCTTTCTGTTGTGTTAATGCAACTTTTTTTCTCCCAGTACAATCAGGAGATCCACTATGTTGAACCTTGTCTGAACGGTACTCTGGTCCGGGCCGACAGAACAAATAAAGATGTGCGTCTCTGTCTGAACATCTGCTGCACGACACAGCAAATTTATTTAACATTAAAAGTCCTTTTTACCCCTTTTTGTGCTTCTCGAACAGCATTTCCGTGAACATCTGGACAAGCTGTTTGCCAAAGGGATTGGACTTCTGGGTGAAGCTCTGACCGAAGCGTTCAGCATCCTGAACGATGTGAGTCTCACTCCAGTAAACTTGTGACCTTCAGTTTAATGAGGAAAGCTGTTGAAACATTTGTCTTTGAAATTTAACTGAAAGAAACCCACATGAACACATCTACTCTTTTCTTTTTCTTTGCTAATTTTCTAGCCTGGCCCTTGCCTTCATACACAGTTCTGCTCAATTCTAGTTTCTCTTCACTGCTCCATCTGGGATTTCTCCCATATTTCTCCAGTGGAAATTTAACCAGGCCAATCAGTGAACAGAAGGAGGAGTTGTGAACGACATAGATTTTCTGCACCGTTTTACTCTAAGGGATAATTGTTTACAGTGCACACAATTTCTGGTTAGCTTCTTAGCTTAGCCTCCTTCACGGTCAGCTGGCGCACTGCATACGTCATGGCCAAACATTAGCAACTGGGTAAATCAGATCCAATCATTTTAAATTTCAACAGACTCCACGCCTCCAGCAAGAAATTGCGTCTCAATAGTTCCAGACCCTCTGTAAGAAGCAAAGCGTAGAACAAGAGGTTGGGTTTTACCAGGATACTAATTTTCTGAAAGTAGTTATCATTCATCTTTTAATTCAGCACACATTATACAGCCATACCACCCTGGTAGCTAAGTAGGGTCAGGCCTGGATAGTACTTGGATGGGAGACCATCTGGGAATGCTAGGTGCTGTAAAAACCAATGTGGGAATTGCACCCACATTAGAAAACCTTTGACCATAAAAGGTCACCTTCTAGACCAGTGTTTCCCAACCCTGGTCCTTGAGGGACACTGCCCTGCATGTTTTAGATGTTTCCCTGCTTCAACACAGCTGATTTCAATTGATAACTGATTAACAGGCTTTTGTTGAACTGCAATCATCTGAATCAGGTGCGTTAAAGCAGGGAAATGACTAAAACATGCAGGGCAGTGTGCCTTGAGGACCAGGGTTGGGAAACACTGTTCTAGACGGATGCCCAATTATCATTCCAATCAATTGAACACATAATAAAAGAATAGGAGTTTCACCTGATCAGAACAAAACTTTTGTTTTACGAGTCACGTTTGTTTCTACAGACAGAAAGCAGTATTGAAAAAAAAAAAAAAGAAAGAACACACTCCACTCACTCACATTTGAGCATTTGGGAGGTGTGTCTCCTGTCGAAACGCTCCGCTGCGACTCCTGTTCCACCCTCCAAACGCAGACACATCCATTCTGAAATGTGATTAATGGCTCTAATTAACACCAATGATTAATATTGCTGCTGATTAGAACACGGGGAAGATAAAGCCAGGAGCCAAGCTGCACTTCCTTTATCTCCCTGTTTTCAGGCGAGCTTCAGCTGCGTTGATGAAGCTGAAGGAGCACAGCTTTTACCTCTGCATTTGTCAGATTAATTAAAGCTCCGCAATGAATATGGTAATCAGGTCGCCGGTAGCTGAGCTTCACAGCAACACAGATAGCCGGTGAATTAAGTTAATATGCAGCCTATCGAAGGCCCGATCGAAGGGGAACTCTCTTAGGTTGAAATTGAGTCAGTGAAGCGAGAGGATTTCTGTAAAACAAAATGCAACGATTGCTCCTTCAGACTAGTGATATTACTTAAAAACATTATAACTTATTGATTTGACGACTGATTTAACCTTTTTTTGAAAACTTAAACATCTAAATTCTTTTGCTTCAAGGGCAATTGACTGAATATCAACAACAGATTACTGATAAAATCTCATAACTGGCAATTATGCACACACTTTCTATGTACTTATGGTTGAACAATAACCCAGAGCACAAACATTCATACAAAGACCTTGGATAAAAAGTGGAGGCTGAGCCTCAGAGAGTAAACAAAGAGCTGCTGTCAGTTTTTAATCACCTGAGAATGATGAGAACCTTCCCCAGACCAGACCGAGTTCCTCATCGCTCTTTATCTCTGAAGACATCTCATCATGTGAAATCACACGGTAAATTAAATTAGTATGCCGTTTCAGTTCTTAATGATGTTTATGATGGTTCACTGTCAGGCTGTCATTTTTCATTTCTTTTTTATAGATTAAGAGTAAAGAAGAGTACACAAAACATCTCCTTGAGCTTAAAATACACAATTTTACTGATTACCATACTGAGCTTTTTGTTTCTTTCTGGAGATTAAATAGGTCAACAATCTGTGCAAAGTGCTGCATGTTGTTGATCTCAAACTAACCTTTAAAGTGGAAGTGTTTCATCCTCTGTGTTTTTCATGTTCTGCAGATGTTGCAACAACTAAAAAGAGACCGTTTTTGCCATCTTTACTACTGAACGATTTTATTCAGAGCTGTAAAATCTAATTGTTTCTGTCACAGATGTAAAGCTGTGTCCACGGAACATTTACAATATTTTATGCACATATTGCAGAAATATGGATATCTAAACTACTACAACTACCTGTTCTTGTTGTCATTGTAATGTAAAAGTGACTCAGGTTCATGTTAAGCGAAATGACAAGGAGCCTCGTCAGAGGGAGTCTGCAACCTGTTCTTTAGTGTTACAGCTGTGCAAAAACTTCCCAAATTTTTTACTTTGTTTCCAAGCAACTAGGCTTTCAAAGTGCTCTTGAGTGTATTTCTTTAGGCTTTCTGAAGGTCTTTCATAGTTTTTTCTGGGGTCTTTGATGACTTTTACACTTTTTCTGTCAAGTCTTTCTACCCAACATCACTGTGTTCACAAAAAATCCAAAAAGACAAGTAGAGGCCAAAAGAAGAAATATCAGACCTGGACAGAAAATAAGTATTAAAAAGCTGTCCAAGTCAAACCAAAACCTTTGAGAGACCTTCAGAAAAACTGGAGGCAAACTGTAAAAAACTCAAAAGTGTTTTTATGTAAGTGAAGGACCTCTAAATGATACTCCTCCTGTGTGATTTAAGAGCAGATGAGCTCAGCAGTATTTGTCCTGTGATTGTGTCACTGAGTCCTTTGGCTCCACGTTTCCACTGTTACAGGTCAATAAAGCACTTAATTACTGCACTGCATCTTCTGGCATCAGAATAAAGCACACCGCATTGTTCAGGGTTACTCCAACACAAAGTGTTGCTATTGACCGAGGCCCTCCTCTCGTCACCAGAAGTCTTTTTCCTCACAGTGTGAAGAAAAGCACGAAGTATTTTACGTGTTGTTTCTTTCCTGTCTGTAGTTTAATCAGACGGGACATGGCAGTGTGTGCAGCCAGGCCATCATGCTCGTCACTGATGGAGCGACTGAAATGTATGACGACGTTTTTGAGAAGTACAACTGGCCAGAAAGAAAAGTAAGTTTTGACCTCTTTTTTAATTTTTACTTGTAGTACACGATTTGTTGCACGTTTTTGTCCTGAACTTTTTGCTTGTGCTGCAGTTTTCCTGCATCAAGGCTATAGTGTGTGTTAATCCTCAAGCTCCTGTTTGACGTTGTGAAGAATTGGATTTTTACTTCATTACTACTTTGTAATGTAAAATCCATGTCAGTGTGAGTTTTTTCTCCAAGATGTTGATGTATTACAACTCACTTCTTCCACCCCAGTAGGAATAAAACATAGGAAATTACCAGCTTTCAACAGCAGAGCATGTTTAAAAGCTACCCTGCCCCGCTTTATTATTCCAGACTCAACATTGACTTTAAAATCTTTCGTCCGACTACGTTTGTAATATCTAAATGCAATTGAAAATAAATTAACAACTGCGCCGTTCACAGAGCAATAAAAGCAACAGCTCGGGGGCTTTTGTTCAGTTCTATAGAACATATGTGTGTTGGCAGAGTGTTTGGCAAAGCACAAGACGGTGTTTGGCACCCCAGCCCCCCGCCCACTCGGTCCCCCCCTCCTACACACACACCCTCAGGGCTGCTATGTGGCAGCCATTCAGTGTTTTCTATATGCTTTATGCTTAGCAAAGCATCTGGAGGCAATGAGCCGTGCAGGTCTGGCAAAGTGTCACACGGTGTTCTCTGAAGGGACAGTAGCACATGCCCTCATCCCCAGACCCCAGCAAAAAGAACATTTATTTATGTTTTACTCATAGCAACAAAAAGTAAAAAAGAAATACAAAGCTCAATAAAAAAGTTCAAATTGCTTTTAAAAGGAAAGCTAGATAGATGAAGCAAAAATGACTTTGTAATCACTTTTATGTTTTAATCTTTTATCTTAAATATGTTGTCATCGCTGTGTTTTTGCACAGGTGCGCATATTCCCCTACCTTATTGGACGAGAGTCTGCGTTTGCTGATAACCTTAAATGGATGGCTTGTGCCAACAAAGGTTTGAGACTTTTTTTGATCAACATTTACAACGAAAGCTTTGCATCCAAGGAAAGAAAATACTCCGATGTGTTTCTGTTAATATGATGGATTAAAGATGTGTGGGGTTTGGTTATGTGCATCTATCTCGTGTGTGTGTGTGTGTGTGTAGGGGGGAGGGGGGTGTGTGCTCGCTCAAACTCCTTCTGCCAAGAGGCAATGGAGTGTCACTTGAGGGAGGGGGGGTGGGGGTTTCGGAGGTCAATCCGCTCTAATCCCTCTTCCTGTCAGTGTCTACCTCTTGGCTGCTCACAGCTGATGGCTCCCACGTGTCGGCGCTTCGGATGAGTGCCCTCTGAAAGGGAAAGTCACAGGCAGGAAAACTGATCGCAGAGGGATTGCAGAATGACAAGCCCCCACCCCATAGACCCCCTCCGTGGAATAACCTTACATGGTCGACATGAAACATTAAAATCTGCAGGAGCCGAGGATTTCTGTGCTGCTGTGAAGCTGCAGCTTTCAGGACTTTTGACAGAAACCTTAGCAGGATTGAAAAATAATTTAAAACATGATGATCATTTAGATTAGACAAACTCCATGTTAGACCAGAAGTGAATTTCCAAGATGCTTCACAAATATCTACACTAGACTGGGATTGTTTACTGATAATCAAATAATACAAATTGTGCAAACATCATGAGCATTCCACACTTTTGTTAAAATATCTTCGTATGGATTTCATAGTTTTTGAACTACAGATACAGGAAAACAACCAAAAAACAGACTGTGACACAACATTGTCAACGTGTGTTCCAAATTCTTTGGACTTCCTGTTCTAGGCAGTCGTTTAAAACAGAATGAGTCTCAGTTTTGCATCAAAGATTTTTAGCACAGCTTCCCCTAAAGATGCTCCATCAGTAGATAAATAGCATCCTCCTACATTCCTGCATCTCCTATGTTATTAGAGACAGATTATTTAGATTCAGGGCCAGCCCTGCAAGATTTCAGGTGGCACCCCTTGTGCAGATTTCTAAATCTCACTGACACTTTACATACGTTCACATACTATATTAAATAGTTTTGCCTTTTTTTTAACTTTAGAAACCAGGTTGTGCAATTAAAATAGTTAACAATATAATTCACTTGAAACAGAAAACCAGAAGTCTACCTCATACCTGCCAACAATTACTGACAGCAATGAGTAACACATGCTCTTGTTAACAAGCAGCTGTGGAGTGAAGCAGTTTTAGGGGGGTCCAGGGACATACTTCCCTGGAACATTTAGTAAAAGATTTACTCAAAACTCTGCATTTTTCATCCATATGAAGCCATTTTAATACATTTTTGATTAATAAAACAACATAAAATTAGTGTTTTATAAAGGTCAAAGGCTGAAAACCAGACCTGAACTTTATCTGAGATCAGAACTGAAACTTCCATTGTCCTTATTTTGTTTTCTGTTTACACACTGAGCACCAGTAGTTAGTCTTGACTGCATCACTTTATCATTAAATATCCTCTGCACCACAGCACACCTCACCTGTCTATGCCTTGGGCCGGCCTGTTTAGATTAAATAAATTGTTTTTTATTGCAGGATATTTCAGTCAGATCTCCACTTTAGCTGACGTTCAGGAGAACGTGATGAGGTATCTTCATGTCATGAGTCGTCCAAAGGTTATCGACCACGAACACGACACGGTTTGGACAGAGGCTTACGTGGACAGTGCTGTGAGTATGATATGCTGCTTAAACTGTTTGAAGCCAGATATAAGTTGGTAGGAAACCTTTTTACATTTATGTTTTCGTGGTCAAGCATGCTTGAGGAGCTAGCAGAGATATTTTACAGTCAGACACTACTGCTCAGAAAACCGTAAAGGTTGTTTGTGGTGTTGCTTGTGCCATAAAGTCAGCACTCGTGTGCAGATCTGCTCTCTCATCCTTATTCTTTATGCTTTCTTTAATGATTTCTGATTATGAGCTTCATTAATCTACATCCCCCCACTACTCGCCTAACCCCTTCCATGTGTGTATCTGTGCTCAAAACACTTCACTTTATTTCACTGACGATTCAATCTTTATGTGTCTTTCCTTCCCCGTCAGCTTACTCACGCATATAAGGTAAATATCTCATCTGCATGTGTTATTTGTTGTCTAAAAGCCCACTGGAGACAGTTCTGAAGCACTGAAGGACCAGTGATGAGATTAAGGTTTAGATTTAGACTCTGTGGACCATAATGTAAAAAGCAGAAATGACTTGAAAGGTTAAATTATTAAATGTCTGTCACATTTTAGTATTTCCCAGGAAGAGCTGACTTTTTTTGAGGTTCTTTCCTTTGAGGAACAGCTGAGAAAAAAGGCGTTCATTGTGCTTCATTCCTGTTTGGAGACAATCTAAACTGTAAAACACACACACACACACACACAAAGGGTTTGGGGAGATTGTCCTCTGAAGTGTGTGCTTTTGTATCGCAGCCTCAGACACACCATTCATCATTCTGTGGATCATTGCACTTTATCTTCTAAAGCCCATAATAAAACTGACATTGGAGAGGAGACCAAGAAGGAGAAGGAGAAAATGGAAGAGAAGGAGGAGTGGGGGGTGGGGGGTAGCCTTCCACTGGTTTACATGTGTGCATGTTAGCCAAGACTAAAGCGGACCAGATTTTTCTACCTTTGTATGTAGTGATGAATTTAAGGAGCCTCCATTCTTCATGTTGTCAGGCCTGCTTGTATACACAGCAGCACACACACACCCACACACACACACACACACACACACACACACACCCACACACTCAGGTACTCTCAGCTCACATGGTGAAGGAACAAGATTCACGTTAAAAATGTTTTAGTGCTGTTTTTTAATCTCAGCCTTTATTCTGATGAGAACATGTTTTATCCAGTGAGACTTTCATCAGGGTCATTTTTAAAGCTTTTACTAGAAAACCTTGTTTTATCAAGAACACTAAATACATTTTCTTTCTAATGCTTGTAGAAACTCTGTTTTTATATTTTTATTTTATAGTCTAGTCCTAAAGCTCTTTGTTTTCCTCTAAACCTAAAGCAATGTTTAGAAAGTGCTGTTTTCAAGGAATGCTAATTTTTGCATTTTTGCACTTCGAGGCATAAAAATAAAAAATAGCAGTTTGTGAAACTCAGGAATCGGTGTTTGGTTTGTCGTCTGCGAGCTGCCGCTGAAGTATTGCAGTACAAGATGATGGAGTGATAAAAAGGCAGACTCGCTCTGTTTTTCAGATATAAATTTCTTGTTCTGCAATGGAAATGAAGTCAAAACGATTTTGTGTGAGTCAACACGATAAGAGGCAGATATTTTATTGCATTTTGTGGAAAAGAAAGCTGGCCGTGCCGTTGCTCTTTGAGGCTCTGTGTCTTCTAGTTTTTTTTTAAATAAACATCTTGTACGTGCAAACTGAGTACATTGTTTAAGTGGCAAAATATTTTTTTTAATCTCAGACAGGACATGATATGAATTGTATAGCATCCAGTGGTACTTTTCTTTTGTAGTAAAATGCAAAGTGAACAAAAAAAAAGATTTTTGAGCAGAAACTTAAAAGATGACGTATTGTTCAAGTGTCCTCCAACATTTCCTGAATGAATTCTTTAATATCTTTCATCAGGAGGAAACTTTAAATGAAAAAAACTATGATTTTGTATCAAATGCATGCATGTTAAAAAAAAAACAGTATATATAATATTGATGCTTATAGATTACCAAAAGTAATTTTAAAAATTCTTAATTTTAGTATTAGAATAGTTTCTGCCAAAATATTACCATAAATTTGATCAAACCTCCTCTTTTATAATAACCGGACCATCTTTCCACCCTTTTTTTTTGTTTCAAATCATTTAACAATGATTTTCCTAAAAGATTCCAAAATTTTCAATTTGTCAAAACAATAAATATTTAGTTTCTTTTATATATAATTTGAACATTTTTTTATATTCAACAGAAATACTGAAATATTGTACAAGTAGATATCTAAACTTTATTTATAAGTAAAAAGCAAATGAAGATAATAGAATCTCAGTTCAAAATATATTGACTTTAAATGTGATTTTGTCTGTTTTTCTTATGTGCGATGGTTAAAAAGATGATCTGAGAACACAGATACGCACATCTCAGTGGGTTTAGAAGATAGTCTTGTTTTTTGTTTTTCAGCTGAATGACAAATCAGGTCCAACTCTGACGACGACAGTGGCCATGCCTGTGTTCAGCACAAAGAATGAGACGGTGGGTTTTAGAAGCACTCTGCCAACACACAATTTTTAGAGCTAATTTAAGAACGAGACAATCAAACTCAATTTTACTTGAAGGTTTTTTCTGGACCCGAATGTTCCACTTTTCTTTTCCACTTAGACACTTTTTTGGCTCTGCGACATACTTTGCTGCCAGCGAACATTAAACTTCCACTTTTATTCTGTTTCTAAATTTGTCCGACTGAGCAGTGAGACAAGAAGCAACAGAGCCACAACCGTCCAATAAATACGCAGAGTGATTCAGTGTCTGGTTGTTGTTCTTCAGATGAGTTGTTAAAAGCTTCAGCACAAAGACAATTTCTTATTGAACGTGTTGTAATCAATACCTTACAAAAGACGCAAAGCCGCAGAAAACTAAAGATAAACTATGAGCTGAAGTGAAAAGAGAAAATGCATTTTACAAGACTGAATCTCTGCTGCTTAGTTGAAACAATGAATACTTTTTAAAGTCAAAGATAAAACTTTCCTCACCGTACTTTAAGTGTCCTGTGTGTATTTTCTCTTAATGCTCGACAGATCCTAAGTGTGAATTGTAGCTAAAGTTTTCTGACTCTTTTCATGCAGAAGAATCAGGGTATTCTGTTGGGGGTCGTAGGAACAGACATCCCTCTGCAGGAGCTGATGAAGCTCATCCCAAAACATATGGTACAATTAGCTTCCTTGTTCCAGATTGATGTATTTATGCAGTTTCTGACTCTGTCTTACATATGTTCCTTTCTGCCTCTAGTTAGGGATCCACGGATATGCATTTGCCATCACTAACAACGGCTACATCCTGACACATCCGGACCTCAGGCCTTTGGTAACTCACTGTCTTTGCACGTGACCCCTAAGGGTCACAATATTTCCCGACTTGATCCTGTTTTTCCCTTGTGTTTTTTTCCAATGCTATATTAATCTGAAATATAAGGACGCAGAAACTAATGTGTTATCTGGCTAAGAGGCTCCGTGGGCTCGTATAGTCTGTAATCCCACCTTTTCCTTTGATGTATGCATGCAGGGATAAAGGCCACTCATATGGCTGGCTGGCCTGAGATTTCCCAGAGGTAACTTAACACTTGCTGGCAGAAACCACAGCCCCTCGCTCTGGGACCGCTGGGTTCTCAGGAGCCAGGGCTGTGCTAGTGGATCTGTGTATGCCAGTGTTAGTGCTACAGCTCTCTGTGTAACTGTGTGTGTTAGTCTGTGTTGGGTCTTTGTGTCTCTTTGTGGCTGTAGTCGTTGACGTTTCGTGTGGGTCAGAACAAGTTTCACATGTACGCTTTTATGCTTTGACTTGTCTGAGCGTGGATTTTCTATCAGTCACATTAATTGTTTTTAATTTACATGACAGTGTTAATTTCACACATGATTTGGTAAATAATTGCTTTGTAAAAAATATATAAATAAATAAATAATAACATAGACTCCAGTTTTATTTTGTGACATTGAAGCAGCTATAAATTGATGTCCTTCATATCAGGCTCATATATTTAAAAAGATATGAGTCACAAGCCAATATTCCTGTCTGTTTTAGCTGAAATGTGTGAGCTCTGTTTAAAATATAGACAGCTAGAAGCAGGAACGCTTTGAAGGGGTCGTTAAACTGTACGTGTTGTGTTATCTGTGCAGTATCAGGAAGGTCAGAAGAGGAGGAAGCCCAATTACAGCAGCGTGGATCTGTCTGAGGTGGAGTGGGAGGACAAAGATGACATCGTATGTGCAAAACACCTCATCACAAGATGATAAAAGATGTTTTTGTTTTTAAATGATACGGTTATGTGGAAAAGCTAACCTGTTAGATCTTTGAACTGCCTAGTAGTTCGAATCAACTAGTCCAATTGAGGTCAAGACCAAAAAGAATTATTGTTGTTTTAAACAAACTCCAGGTGAAAGAAAGAAAGAAAGAAAGAAAGAAAGAAAGAAAGAAAGAAAGAAAGAAAGAAAGAAAGAAAGAAAGAAAGAAAGAAGCTTCTAAATGTTGTGTTATACGAATGAGTCTCAGCTACTTTCATATTCAGTTTTAGCTAAATATCAGTGAAATTCACTGAGTTATAACCACTTATAGGTTTTCTAAGATCAGTTGGCTGTGGTGGCCATCTTAAATTGGATCGACTTCAAAACTTTATCAGTTGTAAATGTATACCTAATAATTACTTTCAAAAGATTTTATTAGAATCCAGATTGTGGTTCATTAGATATTTTGCTAACAGACAGATGCAGTTGACTTCAATATTTAATGGCTAGGTTTTAAAAACAGATCTCATGTAATTAATTAACTCCATGAGTGTGTGCTGGAGATAACTCTCAGCTACTCTCAGCTCAATATCTGAAAAAGTGACTGAGTTGTAACCACTTTTATGTTTGATGAGGTTTGCTTAGCTGCAGCAGCCATCTTGAATGGGGTTGACCTCAAAAAGTTGCTTTAAGATGACAATAATCCACTTTGGACTTCAGACTAGTCATTAGCTCATCAATCTGTCATGTAAAAAATCAGTTTCTCCAAACTGAAGTCATTCAAAGAGTTATCCATAACAGGTTAGATAATGACTGCTGAAAATCTTTTCACAGAACCTCACTTTAAAAAACGGAACCATTGCTTTAAGCACAAATTAAATGTGTTTGATCTGCAACATAACTTTTTAATCATTTTGTTCAGTCTTATTAAGATTTTCCATCAGGGTAAATGATCCTGAGAACTATCACAATGCTTTAGACCAGTTTTCTGCATCTCGGTGAAATTGCACTGAAATCCTGAGCAGACAGGATGTTAAATCACTGACTGACCTTCCTGCTCTCTGCTCTTTATCTCTCAGCTGCGCAACGCCATGGTAAACAGGAGGACGGGGACTTTCTCTATGGAGGTGAAGAGGACCGTGGACAGAGGGGTGAGGCTGCAGATAAGTGTCCACCTATCAGATGATGGTTGTCCTCTCTGATCTCTCGGGACTAAATTAGCTTTTTCTTTATTTTTAGAGGCGTGTGCTCAAAATGCACAATGACTATTACTACACTGACATCAAAGGAACTCCATTCAGGTGAACAAAAAGTTTACCTGCATTGCCAAAAATGTTTCTGTCATTTTCAGTCAAACGGTGATTATCTTGTGTTTGTGGCTCCAGTGTTGGAGTAGCTCTCTCAAGAGGTCATGGGAAATACTTCTTCAGAGGAAACGTGTCCATGGACGCAGGTACTTCACTCCGATTTTGTTTTGGTGTCTGGATAAGGATTTTACAATGTCTTGATGTTACTGGAACACTTGTGCTCATGTTGGTGCATCAATCAGAGCAGACCAGCACTGCTGAAGCGTTACTGACTTGTGTGTGTTTTTGTTTTTTTCTCAGGGCTCCGTGATCTGGAACAGCCAGATGTCGCCTTGGCAGATGAATGGTGAGGCAGGGGTTGTGAAAAGTGGTCACTCATGCATTATGTAGGTTACATCACTGTGATGTTCTAACTGTTACTGGGCCACGTGCACACAGGACCTACTGCAACACAGAGGAGAAGCACGAGCACCGTCACCTGAGCCAGATTCAAGCCATAAAGCTTTTTATGACGGGACGCAAATCACATTTCAAATGTAAGGGCCAAACCAGTCTGTGTGCAGATCGCTTATTTTATTTTATTTTATTTTATTTTATCATTTTGTAGAAATAAGTGCTAACATTGTAGGAGAGGTTATAATGAATCTTGTGTTTTGTATCTGATCCCGCAGGTGACAGAGAGCTGATCCAGGAGGTGTTATTTGATGCTGTGGTCACTGCTCCTCTGAAGAACTACTGGAATAGTTTGGCTCAAAATAAATCAGAGTAAGAACATTTCAGACTTTAAGTCCTAAACAAAAAATACGAACATGTTTCTTGATTTCCTTAAAGCAATTAGAATAAATTACCGCAATAAATGTTGTAAAATAGATTTCTGCTAAGACTAAATATTTAAAAAAATATATTTCAGAAAAACTCAACTTTCCTTAAGAAGTTTTAGATGGACAACTGGACAATTCCAACAATTTTTTTTTATTGTTATTTTACATTGGTTGAAGGCCTTTATATTAGCTTATTAATTAAATATTGTGTTGGTAAAGAGTGTTTCTTGCTGTGTGTCAGGAACCCAGACAAAGGAGTGGAAATCGCCTTCCTGGGAACACGGACCGGTCTATCGAGAACCAGACAGTTTGTTCCCACTGATCAGCTCTCCAACCAGTAAGTGCTGCCACCGAGCTCGTCTCTGATCATCTGACCAGGTTTGATTAATCTAATCATTCAAATCCTCACCTGGGTTTCTTGTCTGTGCCTCCCAGAGACCTGCTGACGGCTGAGGACAAGGAGGGGGTGTTCAACGCAGATCACTTCCCTCTGTGGTACAAGAGAGCTGCAGAGCAGGTCCCCGGCACGTTTGTCTACTCCATACCCTTCAGCACAGGTGGGCATGAAGCTTTCACTACATCCAGCATGAGTTTATGTGTTACAGCTGAATGTTGTGTCTTCATTTCATTTTCTATAGTTTTAGAAACACAGATGATGTGTGCAGTATAACTCAGATGGAGAACTCAGGCTTCTTCTTGTGTTAAAACTGGCAGCGTTCCCATCATAACCTTTAATGTTCAGTCGGTGCAATGATTAGAGTCATGTTGAAGAAGCTCTAACTGGGCATCGTTGTAAATTTCCAAATAAAATAAAAACCATCTTGATAGTTCTTCAGAGCAAAGGCTGCCATCTGGTGAGCAGAATAAGTAACCAGAACAGTTTCTTCACTTTTCTTTTGTTAGCTTTAGAAAACAAGAGTGTGGTTTTGGCCAGTACAGCCATTCAGCTCCTCGATGACAGAAAGTCTCCAATTGTTGCAGGTAATGATTTTTATTTCATATCGGTGTTCGGCTTTACTCATCGTGTTAAAACCCAGCACTGTTTTTACTCGCACTCAGCTGTAGGACTCCAGATGAAGCTTGAGTATTTTCAGAGGAAGTTTTGGACGGCCTGCAGACAGGTAGACAACTTCTGCTCCAACATTAATTAAAATAATGAGTTCCAACAATATTTTGTTAAACTAAACTACTGTTTTGTGCTCAGTGCACAGCTCTGGATGGGAAGTGTAGCATTAGCTGTGATTCTGAGGTAAAAAAAAAAAAATAACAGAAAAAAAACCATTATAACTCTGTCTTTTTAGACATATTTTTTACCAGTTGCTATTTTCCCTCCACAGGACATAAACTGTTACCTGATTGACAACAACGGCTTCATTCTGGTTACAGAAGAACAGTCTCAGGTAAAATCTGTGTGTTGATTTCTTCACGTTTCTCCAAAGGCTCATCCTAACTTTGGTTACTTTATTTCTTCTTTTGTTGAGTTTTAAAAACATCTGGGACTTTTAAACACTCTCTCTCAGACAGGACTCTTCTTTGGAGAGGTGGAGGGAGCTGTGATGAACAAACTGCTCCAGATGGGATGTTTTAAAAGGTTAACGACACAAAACGACATTTCTTTCTGTTCTGAACCCAACTTTTAACAAAAATGTGGTTGAAACAAGGTTTTTTTTTATGTTTTCTCCAGGATCACCCTGTATGACTATCAGGCTCTTTGCAGAGAGTATGCTGGGAGCAGCGACAGTGCACGCACTTTATCAGATGTAAGTGTGTGAGAGGCAACTTTAGATAATAGAGATAAAAATAAAACTGACTGTGTTAAAGTGCATTAGTATAAACTAAGAGCATAGTGTCTGATGATCATGTCTGAGTTGGTAGTAAAGTTTCTATGTTCTATTAAAATCCTAAAGATTGTAAAACGTTGACAATTTTTCTTCTTTTTTACTTTCAGCCTTTTTCTGTGGTCAAGTGGCTGCTGACGGAACTCATCATGTAATAATCTTTGAAAATTTGCTTCCATTATTTTTACTTTTGTATTTATACAAATAATATCACAAATGTGCCATTCATTGTGTGTGTTTTTGTTTTTTGTTTTTTTCAGTTTTCTGCTAGAATTCAACCTGTACAGCTGGTGGAATGTGGACCTGTCAGTGAAAGGTAACTTTAGGTGATGTGTTCTACGTGAGAACACAGCTTCACTCAGTTTCTGTGGTTCAGCTGAGCTCATTGTCATCTTCACATTTAGCTCAGAGATCTGGGGGTAAAACCATGATGGTGCCTTGTGACACAGAATACCCTGCCTTTGTTTCCGAACGCACCATAAAAGAAACGACAGGAAACATCGAGTGTGACGGCTGCGTCAGGTCAGGCCACCATAAAAATCTTTTTTTTAGACTCATTAAATAATATTTTCTTTAGAACACTTGAAAGCCTCTTTCTCTGTTTGCTGCAGGTCTTTTGTGATACAGCAGATTCCCAGCAGCAACCTGTTCATGGTTGTTGTTGATAACAAGTGTGACTGCAGCAGTATTCCTCCAGTAACCATGGATCCCATTGAGATCATGTATATCCTTTACAAATTAAACAAATATGTCTGAATGTCTTTTTATATTTTTATTATATTTTTTAAATATGCATAAAATGCTCACTTTATTAACAAAAGTTCCATTTAAAGGTTAATTAAAGTTTGTGATTTTGTCACATTGAAATTAAAAATCAATGTTTTGTGCTTAAATTCCTATTTTCATCCTTGACTCCTTTGAACACAACGAGTCATTAAAATGTGACAGACTGAAACTTCAGAAGGACAGAAAAAAGCCAGAGTCGTGTCATCCTTTCCACCCTGAGGTGTGTGATAATTTTGCACATTATGTGCATTTAAATTAAATAATCAATGAAAACCTCTTCTCTAAAGCTCAGAGACTGAACACAAGTAAACTTGTCATTTTAATGATCTGGTTTTTATTTCACAATTTTGTGTAAAAAAAAAAATTGAGTTTTTTTTAAGCTTGTTCTGGATTTGTCTTCAAATTTTAGAAACAACAATAAAAATGACAGAGGTTATTTTGACATGCTGTTCTGTGGAAAGTTTAGGAAACAATGTCTTACCTGCTGCAGATAGTTTTTTGAACCAACTCAGTTTAGAGCAAAAGTGTCCAATCCTGGTCCTTAAGTGACACTATCTCACATTTTACCTGTTTCTCTGCTCCAACACCTAATTCAGTGACTGAATTACTTCTTCAACTTCTACAGAAGCACATTAATCACCCGTTCATTCAAATCAGGTGTGTTAGAGAAATCTCTAAAACATGCAGGTTAGCTGCCCTCTAGGACCAGGATTTGACATGTCTGGTTTGATGTAAAAGTGTTTAAATCGGACTGCAGAAGAACAAGGTGGAGTCTTAAAACAAATGCTTTTATAAAATTTACCACATCGGTTTTGCATTTTGCAGCTCTTTTCATGATATTTTATAATTATTTGCAAACACAAGTAGCTGCAGAAGCAGGCTGTGGCACCACTAGATTAGTCTGAGTCACCTCTGGTAGGAATATATTAATGATTTTGCCTCAGTACACTGCAACCAAGTCTTACAATCTTATATCCATCCAAAAAGTAGTTTTGGTCTTGTTTTGAGACTAATATACTAAGCAAGATGTTAAATTATTAATCTTGTTAGCCTGGAAATTTTTCCTTATTTCAAGAAGTCTTACCAAGTGCAACTGTCTTAAGGCAATGGCAGATTATTCTCTTAATTTGAGAAGATTCAGACTATAATCTAGTATTATTTAAATTATTATTAGATGGCTAATTTTTATGAGACGTGAAACTGATGGGAATTGGAACGTATGTAAAATAAAAAAAACAACACTTGTATAAAAATGACATTTTTGAGACTGGGATTGTTTTAAAATAATATAATAATAGTCCACCTTGATTTGCCACTAGTTCATCAGTCAGACAGAAATTAACTCTGAGAGCTATCTGCAGCAGGTAAGATAATAATTGTTAATACGTCTGCAAACAATTATAAGCCAACAAAACTTAACTAATGCTTTAACCTATCCCAAGTCCAACACATTTCCTGAAAAGCAACAGTATTTCAAAGTATTTAATAATAGGTTTAAATCCAAAAATCTATGTCCCATGCAGGAAAATGCCATGGAATGTGGCTCAGCCTCTCGCCTCTCCAGTCGTCTGGCTATAAACCTGCTGTCTCTGGTAGCAGCAAGCATCAGCAGGTGACCCTGAGCTGCAGAACGTCCCGTCAGCAAGAACTGACCCAACAAGAAGGCGCTTAAAAACACTTAGAGAACATGACTGAACAGAACTGACTTTGTTCACCTCTGCAGCCGGCATTATTCTATACGACAAAGTCTTTTCGAGTAGCGCCGAGACTCACATCTATTAATGCAGAAAACACTAAATAGTCCGAGTGCTTGGTGATTTTGCGGATCTGTAGACTGAAAGTTTGTCCTGTCGTTCTTAAATGTGCGCTGAATTTATTTAAAGGGAAAAATGCCAAATGAGTGAAGAGCTTTCTTGTCTAAATCTAAACATGTTCATTGTGTAAAGGACAATACTGAGACTTTAAATGTTGGGGTTTTGTTTGTGAGCGAATAATAAAAGAATGTAAAAAAGCACTGTGAGCTATGGAAAGAATAAAAAGAAGCCTATCATTTTGGCAGTACATCAGAAAAAAGTATTACTGCTGTGCATTTGTGGTTTTATTTCTCTAAATGTCTTTTTGTTAGATTTATAACTAAAACATTTTGTGTCACAGAGAAATGAGGGAAAAAATGTTTATACTGAGGGTGATTTATTCTGCCAGTTCCTCCTGGTTTTAAAGATGTTTAAGAAAAGCTATATGCATGATGAAGATGCAACTGTGTGTTTAAAGAATGTTACATCGGTGTATTCAGCCATAATTTGTCAAAAAGTTCATATAATCTTCAACATGTGTCTAAGAAAGCTGATGAATAAACCTAAAGAAATATTTTCCTTCACTTGCCCTCTGTGGTGTTTTTTCCTTGTGTGTCTGTGTTTATGTTGAGATGCTAAATGGAACAAGAATTTAAAAATGGTCATTAAAGCATTAAATATAAAGTATATAAGTCACAACAGAGAGATAGTAGATAAGAACAATTTAAATCATTGGTAATGATAAAAAATAATACAAGTACAAGTAAATATAAACTGATGAGTATTTTAGGTATAATTAAAAATTTGAACACAAAATAGTAAAAATAGAATTTAACAATAAAACAAGTATTCAATACATGTTATAAATCATTCATGTAAATTGAATGTAATAAAAAGGTTTGAATGTCTAGAAATTTGGTTAAAAATAATCTATAAAAACAATATTTTTTCAGCCGTTTGAGTTTTTTAAACATAATCTGGTCCGATCAAACTTGTCCAGGGTTAGGATCTGCAACCTTTCCTACCAAATGAACCAATTACTATGGAGGACCGAAACTGACATAAATAGAAATAAAAGCAAAAATACGGACCAATATATAAAATGTTTTTATTAAAAAAGGAGAACCTTACCTCATGTTTCATAATTTAATTGACCTTCATATTTATTTTTCCAGAGTAGTTCCAATAAATTATATATTTTAGCACATAATTTACATTTTACTGTTTTTAAATATATATATATATTGTTTATTTTTCCTTTTACTTGTAGATGCATTTGTGTCTACAAAGGCAAGAAGGAAAACACTTACCTGTGTCTTTGTTTTAAATAAACTTTAAGCTTTAAGCACAAGCGCAGTAGATCTGCACATAGGTATAATAACGTCTAGATTTCTGAGATGCGGTCTCTGGCGTCATCACCGGCGGCCATCTTACTACAGGTAGCAACAATAGCTGTAGCTCTGGTAAATGCATTGAGGTGAGTGATTTACACAAACAAAAATATGCTTAACTCACTGAAATCTTGACAGATTTACAAACAGTTTGGTTTATTACAAAGGTTATTAATGTGGCTTTGATTTGAGGTAGTTAGACATGTTGAGAATGCAGCTTTTATTTTTTAATTGTGTTGCATAGTTGTGTGTCACAGCTAGCTTCTTGTGAATGGCTGTGACTCCTTCAGTTTAATGTATAAAGACTTAAGACAGCAGGCAGTGGGTACAGGTGGTCAGTGGACTGCTCTCACCTCTCTCTCATAAAAATAATGAAATATAATCATATAAGAGACACAAATGCATTTACAAGTGAAAATAAAATGTATGTTTTTAAAAACAGTCAAATGTATATTATGTTCTAAATAAAAATAGTTCTAGCCTTTTCTGCTGTGCGTATAAAAATGGTCAATACAGTCTTTTTTTTTTGGGTGCCAAAAAAAAAAAGGTCAATACATTCAATCTCATGTGTAGTTTTGGTCAAAGCTTCAAAGAGCCACATGTGGCCCCAGAGCAGCAGGCAGTGGACCACTGGGGTGACGAAGATAAACAGATTATACAGTAAAAACGTCAATTTTGTCAAACTTACATCCCAAACAGATTATCTCACCTCACATATATCTGTCATATGAGTGCTTTATATATTAATAAATCATAATATTATAGATTTATTCTGCTTGTGTTAAAGAATTTTGTATTTAAAATTCAGGATAAAGAACTTCACTCCAACTAGAAAAATCTTAGACCGAAAAAATGTCATTTTAGTTTGAGAGAAAAACATTTCAACATTCTGCAGTAAACAGATTTATAGTTTTGGATAATAAGTTTATCACTGTTTGTTTTACCATTATTTTTTTATCCTAACCTTGTCTATGAGCCTAAAGTTTCAACACATTATTCAAGCTCCTGACGTTCTGAGTGAAAACAAGAAGAGAAAGAAACTGAAAATGATAAGAGGGTTTGTGCAACAGTAATTGTTTATTTACTGAAATAAATTTGTAGACAAATATAAAGCAAGTGTCATTCTAACATAAATAAGGATTATTTAATAATCATAATCACTTTTAATGTCTCAAAGATTTTCTGTTTTGCACATACATGTCTTTGTTTGTTTGTTTGTTTGTTTGTTTGTTTGTTTGTTTGTTTGTTTGTTTGTTTCAGTGTGCTTGCAAAGTGCAGTACGTTGTGTCCGGCGAGGTTGCTGCTGGCTCATCAATGATGGTGGTGTAGACGTGGTAAACGTCAGACTTGTAAAGGAGAAAAACAAGAAGCTTTTAATGATAAACATCTTTAAAGACATAATAAAACACACATTTATACAGAAAATACAGAATATTCAGTTGTTTCTGCTTACGTTCTCATAAGCATCTTGTCTTTTCATCGGCTGAAGCTCTGCATGAAACAGACAAAAAGATTTAAAAACTGACTAAAGGTTTTTTTAATCACCCCACTTCTGGTGCATGATGCAGTTGATGTGCTGCAGTTAAAAATCTATATTATTGTCAAATGAAATATAAAAAGCCACAATATAACAGGTAAATCATATCATATTTGGGTCAAGACATTTTATTTATTTAAATAACTTTAAATTTTGATTTGAAATAACTCTTGCTGCACAAACTGAGGGAAAACTCACCGACAGAAGAGTCGGCTGCAGGAACAGAGGTGATCATAGTGTAACCATCGTCATGTTCAACAGGTGACTTGATTCATATCAGAAATTAAAACAAAAAAAATAAGAGAAAGTGATCAACAAATTCACCCAGATGTTTTAGAGTGTATGAATATTATATATGTAAAATAAATTACCCCTCTGTAATTGTCAGAATTAAGTCTTCCAACACCACCTGCAACAGAAGAGATAACAAAATGTGAACGTGGTGAATAAAGTACACATACTGTGATGTTACTGGGTCCTATATGTGTACTTTACCAGGAAAGTTTGATTGTGATCTATGAAAAAGGAAAAAAAAAAAATTTTTAATGAAATGTGATTTTTTTTTACGCAAACAGAATTATACAATCCCACTTTTTATAAAGTTGGGTAAAATGTAAATTTTGCAAATCTTATAAACTCACATTTTAGTCACAGAGAAATAAAGTAAACATGTAGAAACTAAGAAGTTCTACAAAAAAAATCTGATTTTATGGCAGCAACCAATTTCAAAAGATATTTTAGAGAGATTAAATCTCTCGTAAGTAAAAATGAACAAAGGTTCATCAGTCGGCCAAAGATCCAAAGATTGTGTCTAAAATTAAGGAAATTTTTCAAATTAAACTTGACAGGTCATAAAATAATCAAAAGATTTCAAGAATTTATAGAAACTTTGAAAGAAATAGGATGAAATATTAGACATCACTTCCACTGATTTTTGTCTGTAAACACAGTTCAGAGTGTCGCCCAGAAATGCTGATTAAAGCTCTATCATGCAAACAAGAAGCCTAATGTGATCATCATCCAGTCTTCTCTGGTTAGGTACTTAAGGTACAGAAAAAAAAAATTTCTTACCTTGCATTAAAATAATCCTCTAAAACAAGTTGAACAAAAAGAAAAGAAGGAGAATTGGAAAATATTTTTAGTTACACCTTATTTGAATTCATGTGATAAATATTAAAACTTCACCCAGAGGAAATTATATTTTGTGATTATTACATTTAAAACCTCATAAATCCTGACTCACTTGATGAAAATACAAACAAGTGGTCCTGGATGATGGAGAAACACATTCAGGCTTTAAATGTGAAGCTTTGCTGCTGTTCTTACCGGTTCTTTTCCTTCTTCTCCTTTGTCGACTGAAACAGAGAAGTGCTCCTGCCAGCAAGACGACGCCCACAACCACTCCAAAACCAGGAGCAGCTAAAATGAAAACCCGAACCCACTGATCAATCTTGTTCAAAGGTTTCAGTTCTGTTTCTGTGGGGGAAGGAGAGCCCAGTGTGTATCTCTCATTTCCTAAAGGGTCGAAACAAAAGAAAATAGAATAATATCAATGTTTTAACACGCTGAGTGAAATGTGCAAAACTTGTGTTTATAAAATAATTTGATTGTCTGTCACAGGAAAACTTCAAAACTTTAGTGTTTTAGTTCATACGAGACATTGAGCTGATTATAAAACTGGCATTACGCTTGATCTATGTCTAAAAACATGATTTTTCTGAACTGTGTGTGTTAAAGTGGTTTTGAAAAGACTCTTTTTCACACTTAACAGGTTTCTTCTGTATTTATTCACAACTGAGAGATAGTTAAGGTGGTGTGTGACGGCAGGTTACTTTCAAATCTGTTTTTTAGTTTCTGTTGTTGGGGAAGGTTTATAGAATCCATGTGGTTTATTATAAATGAAGAACACTTATGGCTCAAATTAAAAAAACTTCACAGTGTTAATTAAAACACACTGTGACAAAATGGCACTACCTTGTTGACATGATAGATATAGATATAGATATAGATATAGATATATAAAGAAGTCACCACAGCACCAGAGTCTAACTTTCCTGTTTGTAGAAAAATACTCAGTATATTGTGCACTTAATGCAGAACAAGCACCAGAATCTAAAAACAATCAATTATTTCAGCTAATTTTTTGTTACTTTTACATGTAATCGATGAGACGAGACAAAATTATCTGTTTTTTTTACATTGCTCACCTGTAACTGAGCTCAATGAGGCTGCTTGAGTTGTTGTAGAAACTGCTTAAAACAAACAAAATATGTGATTTTCCTGTTATACAAAAATAATTTAACACATGTCCTGACCAGACCTGGTTGGATATTTGTGACACTTGTAACGTCTTCAAATGATCTTTGGGATGTAGAGAGTGAACCAAAGGTCTCAGCTGCTGTAGAAACAGTTGGATCTGGAATAAAAACACACATTTATAATAAAACGTGTTTTACTGAGTGTGGTGTTCTCATCTGGTCTAAAACAAAGACTCACCTGATGCAGGTTTCACTGACGTCAGGGAAGTAGAAAAGAAACTCTTGGTGCTCCATGTTGGTGAGCTGACAGTCAAATCTGATGGTTCAAACAAGGTTTTAAATGCAGTGAATTCAGTCTTTGGGCTGTAAAAATATTATGAAGTTTACAGGTAAATCCTACCTGTGGTCACACTGACAGCTGCTGTCTGAGAGGTGCTGGAATCTGTTTGAACAGCATCTGTATTGAAAGAAGGTGAAGTCAGAAGTTTGTGACCAAAATACATCAGTTTCTAGACTTACATAAACTATTGTAATATGTCAGAAGTGAAAAGGACATTTCATCACAATATCTGCATTTCAAGCAGTATGTTCCAAGATGTTTGGATGAGAATGGCAGATACATAAAAATAAATGGCCAAGACAAGTTATGTAGATACCTAATGTAGCATGTGTTAATCTCAAAGCCACTGGGCCAAATGTGGCCCACCACAGCTTTTTATGTGGCCCACAAGTGTTTAAACGTTGTATTAATGTATTAAAATATATGTATTCTGCTTTAAAGACAGCATTGACCATAAACTACATCTCCCATAATGCAAGTCAATAGTTTTTCCACAAAATAATGGTTAACCAGAAGCACAGTGTTCGAAAGTAGCAGGTAGTCGGCAAATTTGCCACTTAAAATCTTCATTTTACTGCATTTTTTGCCGGCTACATATTTTTGCTGTTGCCCCTTTGTACTGGGAAGTGGGAATTTCCCACTTACAAGTTGTAAATTTAAATTGGAATGCCCCTCCAATCGGAAATCCCTGTTGGAAACTGGGGGAGTTCAGATCTCAAGACGGTGGCTACTTACCACAGTCTCAACTGTAAAACTCTTTTACTCTTACTTTTAATAGTATTTCTGTATTATTTACTTCTAATGTAGTCAGTCATAATCGTAGTACTTTTCTGTGTTTATAAGAGGACAAGTTAAAACGTTAGCGCGAGGTGGCCATAGCCTTGTCTGCTCAGAGGTTGTAAAAGTATAAATCACTAAAACAAACCTATTTGAATAATTAAAAGACTGTATAACTCAGTTCTTTTTTGTTCCTTTTCTAAATAAAAGTTTGTAACTATTCACTTTATTATTTTATTTTGATAAAAGAATAAAGATTTAATAGATCTTTGGTCAAGGTGGGGCATAGCAGAAGTAACATTGCCAAAACTTGACGTAACTGGCAAAGAATAAACAAAGCAAACATCTCAAAAAGACTTTAGAAAATGTCTACATACAGTGAAATACATTGTGGAATGTGGTAAGCTGTTTTTTATTGCAATATAGCATGTGTGTAAATGTGAATATTAATTTCAACTATTGTAAAAATAAGCTTCTATGAGGTTTAGACTGTATACATGCAGCTAATTAGCATAATGCTAATGCTTGTTTCTTGCACTATTTGGGTTAATACTGATACATTGACACTAATGTTTTAAAGAAGTAAATTAAATGTGGTTTACATTATATTTGTGACATGGAGAGTAGCGGGGGGGGGGGTTCAACTTGGCTTGTAGTACAAACGGGGGGCTGTGAGGACAATAATTGGGGAAACATTGATGCAGAGC